>WNGS01164437.1:60001120-60013591 GCA_020271785.1 Procambarus virginalis
ATAACATCAGGAATGTTCGCTAAATGTGTGTAATATGGACGGAATTATACGATGATCTGCACAAAGTTGTCGAAGTTTGGTATATCACGCAGAATGGGCAGGCGACGAGTCACAATAACGGGGCTAAAGTATGTTGACCAGACCACACACTAGAAGGTGAAGAAGACGACGTTTCGGTCCGTCCTGGACCATTCTCAAGTCGATTTTGGAAATTTTCAAAATCGACTTGAGAATGGTCCAGGACGGTGGCAAGGAAAACTGAAGATATTTGCACATTACTTGAGTTATAGTTTTTTCTTGGGCTTTTGGTAGAGTTTGAAGGTCGTTTGGTAGGTTAGGTTAGGGCTCGGTAAGAAGACAAAAATTATGCTACTTTCTGATTTCATTTTTTTTGTGTGGATAGGCAGGTAGGGGGGTTACTGGGTGTGGATAGCCAGGCAGGAGGGTTACTGTGTGTGGATAGGCAGGCAGGAGGGTTACTGTGTGTGGATAGGCAGGCAGGAGGGTTACTGTGTGTGGATAGGCAGACAGGAGGGTTACTGTGTGTGGATAGACAGGCAGGAGGGTTACTGTGTGTGGATAGGCAGGCAGGAGGGTTACTGTGTGTGGATAGGCAGACAGGAGGGTTACTGTGTGTGTGGATAGGCAGGCAGGAGGGTTACTGTGTGTGGATAGGCAAGCAGGAGGGTTACTGTGTGTGGATAGGCAGGCAGGAGGGTTACTGTGTGTGTGGATAGGCAGGCAGGAGGGTTACTGTGTGTGGATAGGCAGGCAGGAGGGTTACTGTGTGTGTGGATAGGCAGGCAGGAGGGTTACTGTGTGTGTGGATAGGCAGGCAGGAGGGTTACTGTGTGTGGATAGGCAGGCAGGGGGGTTACTGTGTGTGGATAGGCAGGCAGGAGGGTTACTGTGTGTGGATAGGCAGGCAGGAGGGTTACTGTGTGTGGATAGGCAGGCAGGAGGGTTACTGTGTGTGGATAGGCAGGCAGGGGGGTTACTGTGTGTGGATAGGCAGGCAGGAGGGTTACTGTGTGTGGATAGCCAGGCAGGAGGGTTACTGTGTGTGGATAGGCAGGCAGGAGGGTTACTGTGTGTGGATAGCCAGGCAGGAGGGTTACTGTGTGTGGATAGCCAGGCAGGAGGGTTACTGTGTGTGGATAGCCAGGCAGGAGGGTTACTGTGTGAGGATAGCCAGGCAGGAGGGTTACTGTGTGAGGATAGCAGGCAGGAGGGTTACTGTGTGTGGATAGGCAGGCAGGAGGGTTACTGTGTGAGGATAGGCAGGCAGGAGGGTTACTGTGTGTGGATAGGCAGGCAGGAGGGTTACTGTGTGAGGATAGCCAGGCAGGAGGGTTACTGTGTGTGGATAGGCAGGCAGGAGGGTTACTGTGTGTGGATAGGCAGGCAGGAGGGTTACTGTGTGTGGATAGGCAGGCAGGAGGGTTACTGTGTGTGGATAGGCAGGCAGGAGGGTTACTGTGTGTGGATAGGCAGGCAGGAGGGTTACTGTGTGTGGATAGGCAGGCAGGAGGGTTACTGTGTGTGGATAGGCAGGCAGGAGGGTTACTGTGTGTGGATAGGCAGGCAGGAGGGTTACTGTGTGTGGATAGGCAGGCAGGAGGGTTACTGTGTGTGGATAGGCAGGCAGGAGGGTTACTGTGTGGGATAGGCAGGCAGGAGGGTTACTGTGTGTGGATAGGCAGGCAGGAGGGTTACTGTGTGTGGATAGGCAGGCAGGAGGGTTACTGTGTGTGGATAGGCAGGCAGGAGGGTTACTGTGTGTGGATAGGCAGGCAGGAGGGTTACTGTGTGTGGATAGGCAGGCAGGAGGGTACTGTGTGTGGATAGGCAGGCAGGAGGGTTACTGTGTGTGGATAGGCAGGCAGGAGGGTTACTGTGTGTGGATAGGCAGGCAGGAGGGTTACTGTGTGTGGATAGGCAGGCAGGAGGGTTACTGTGTGTGGATAGGCAGGCAGGAGGGTTACTGTGTGTGGATAGGCAGGCAGGAGGGTTACTGTGTGTGGATAGGCAGGCAGGAGGGTTACTGTGTGTGGATAGGCAGGCAGGAGGGTTACTGTGTGAGGATAGGCAGGCAGGAGGTTACTGTGTGTGGATAGGCAGGCAGGAGGGTTACTGTGTGTGGATAGGCAGGCAGGAGGGTTACTGTGTGTGGATAGGCAGGCAGGAGGGTTACTGTGTGTGGATAGGCAGGCAGGAGGGTTACTGTGTGTGGATAGCAGGCAGGCAGGCAGGAGGGTTACTGTGTGTGGATAGGCAGGCAGGAGGGTTACTGTGTGTGGATAGGCAGGCAGGAGGGGTTACTGTGTGTGGATAGGCAGGCAGGAGGGTTACTGTGTGTGGATAGGCAGGCAGGAGGGTTACTGTGTGTGGATAGGCAGGCAGGAGGGTTACTGTGTGTGGATAGGCAGGCAGGAGGGTTACTGTGTGTGGATAGGCAGGCAGGAGGGTTACTGTGTGTGGATAGGCAGGCAGGAGGGTTACTGTGTGTGGATAGGCAGGCAGGAGGGTTACTGTGTGTGGATAGGCAGGCAGGAGGGTTACTGTGTGTGGATAGGCAGGCAGGAGGGTTACTGTGTGTGGATAGGCAGGCAGGAGGGTTACTGTGTGTGGATAGGCAGGCAGGAGGGTTACTGTGTGTGGATAGCAGGCAGGAGGGTTACTGTGTGTGGATAGGCAGGCAGGAGGGTTACTGTGTGTGGATAGGCAGGCAGGGGGTTACTGTGTGTGGATAGGCAGGCAGGAGGGTTACTGTGTGTGGATAGGCAGGCAGGAGGGTTACTGTGTGTGGATAGGCAGGCAGGAGGGTTACTGTTGTGGATAGGCAGGCAGGGGGGTTACTGTGTGTGGATAGCAGGCTGGAGGGGTTACTGTGTGTGGATAGGCAGACAGGAGGGTTACTGTGTGTGGATAGGCAGGCAGGAGGGTTACTGTGTGTGGATAGGCAGGCAGGAGGGGTTACTGTGTCTCCATTAGTCTCGCAATTGTCATCAACATCAGCCTATTCCCCATTATTCTTACCATTTTCAGGAGCCTATGCCTAGACCCAATTATTCTTGCCATCTTTCAGGAAACTTCACCCTAGTCTAATTTGTCTTCCTATTTTCAACAGCCTAAGCCTTGGCTTTATTAATATTCTCCCTATTTCCAGCATCCTCAGCCTAGCCTTTATTAGTATTGTTATTTTCAACAACATAGCCTAGCTTCTCATTACTGTTGTTGTTGTTAGCGTCCTTAGCAAGCCTTTATTAATGTACTTTTTGTGCATGAATAAAGGCAAAATTACATAATGTTTAAAAGGTACATTATTAATAATGTCTTCTTAACAGCAGCTATAGTACTGTGATTTCTATTGGATAGGATATCTATTATTATTATTAAAATCATTTACCACCATGACCTGTAACAAGTCCTTTATTTTTAAAGATTGGGATTTTGGAATTATCTAAAATGCCGTGTTTTTACGGCTCTCATTAATTAATTTCACTTTAAATATCTTCAAAATTACATACCACTGTAATTGATCTTATTTTCATGTGGCTTACCGTTCTAAAATGTTTGATAATGGCGTGCAGAGAAGCACACATAATGTTTATATTTTGACCACACTACATACGAACATGTCCACGAGCCTAAACTAAATGATACTGGATTCTCTACGACTCTAGAACACCCGTCTTTAATTATCCCATCACAATGAATGTATTAACTCTCTAGTTAATATCTCTAGCACGTTAAAACATCAAGAAATTGATGCAAGTGTTAAAATTTACGATTTAGGCCTATTATCTTATACATGAGGCTTTGCCCTGCGGTAAGGAATTCGAGCAGCAACATCAGTGTAGTTAGACCGAACTTAATTATTCCGATTAGGCAAATAATGTTAATTTTGTCAATTAAGGGGTTAATAAACTGGTTCCTTCCCGATGTCAGAGTCCGTCATGAAAGGGAAAGTCAAGAGTTATTGAAAAATTCTTGCATAGGTTTCTTGCATAGGTTTTAAACACTATCCTTCCCTCGGAAGCACTGGCGTTTGTATTGGGTCACTTGCTTGTGTTGGAGTGACATACGAACACTGTTGTGTTGGTGTGACATACGAACACTGTTGTGTTGGTGTGACATACGAACACCGTTGTGTTGGTGTGACATACGAACACTGTTGTGTTGGTGTGACATACGAACACCGTTGTGTTGGTGTGACATACGAACACTGTTGTGTTGGTGTGACATACGAACACTGTTGTGTTGGTGTGACATACGAACACTTGTTGTGTTGGTGTGACATACGAACACTTGTTGTGTTGGTGTGACATACGAACACTGTTGTGTTGGTGTGACATACGAACACTTGTTGTGTTGGTGTGACATACGAACACTGTTGTGTTGGTGTGACATACGAACACTGTTGTGTTGGTGTGACATACGAACACTGTTGTGTTGGTGTGACATACGAACACTGTTGTGTTGGAGTGACATACGAACACTGTTGTGTTAGTGTGACATACGAACACCATCTTGTGTTGTGCAGGTGTTACATACTAACACCATGGTTGTGTTACAATAATTACAACGTTACACAGACACGCGTCTATTAACGTTTCGCCCTGGGGGCTAGGTTAGCCCTAAATATTGGAGGTCGGTAGTGTAAACCCAGTTTTTTCACGGCGCAAAAAGCCAAGGTCGTCAGGGCGCGAGGAAAATGAGTTTCTCCACTTCCCTTTCTCAATCCTAATGTCCTCATTTAAACCTGACACTGGTGTGTGTGTGTGTGTGTGTGTGTGTGTGTGTGTGTGTGTGGGTGTGTGTGTGTGTGTGTGTGTGTGTGTGTGTGTATATGTATAATATTATATATATATATATATATATATATATATATATATATATATATATATATATATATTAGTTCAACTTTAATTTTAAATTCCATGTATGATGGTATTCACCATCTTGAGGTTATCTTGAGATGATTTCAGGGCTTAGCGTCCCCTCGGCCCGGTCCTCGACCAACGCCTCCGTTTTGTTACCCCCCCCCCCAGGAAGCAGCCCGTAGCAGCTGTCTAACTCCCAGGTACCTATTTACTGCTAGGTAAACAGGTGCATCAGGGGGAAAGAAACATTTTGCGCATTTGTCTCCGCTTCCGCCGGGGATCGAACCCGGAACCTCAGGACTACGAATCCCGAGCGCTGTCCACTCAGCCGTCAGGCCCTACCTCCAGATCGGGGTCCTCCTCCCCCCCCATAACAATGCTGGTCCAGAGGGATTCGAACCATCCCCCTCACCCCTAACGTTCGTCCCAGAGGAGATTTCTACCTCCTTGACAGCTGAGTGGACAGCGCTTCGGACTCGTAGTCCTGAGGTTCGGGTTTGATCCCCGGTGGAGGCGGAAACAAATGAGTTCCTTTCACCCTGATGCACCTGTTCACCTAGCAGTAAGTAAGTCCCTGGGAGTTAGACAGCTGCTACGAGCTGCTTCCTGGGATTGTGTAACAAAAAGTCGACCTGGTCGAGGACCGGGCCGCGGGGGACGCTAAGCCCCGAAATCATCTCAAGATAACCTCCCCCACCGATCTCACAGGCATCGTCTCTGCTCTCATACTCTGCATAAAAACATTACTACTTTACTCAACATATCCATTTTAACATCAACATGTTTTACAGAATTCTAGCTTTTAGTACACAGCCTAAAAGGTCACCGATTTCAGAGGCCACCAACTTCTCATTTGCCCCTCTCCCCCACTATCCCCCACAACCCCCCCACTAGTATATATAAGGTGTCTCGACCCCTGCCAAGGCATCACAACCCATCCATCTGTCCAGCCGCTGACACCCTGTCCCCTAGATTTCTTTCAGAGTGCAAGTAAGTTTGTTGTCATGCAAGAGACGCCTTGTCACCGACTGTTCTTCCTCACTTGATCCACATTCTTAGAACTGGAGCAGGGCGAAACCGATTCATTATGAAGGCAATATATTGCTAAATGCAGGCGATGAGTGACAATAACGTGGCTAAAGTATGTTGACCAGACCACACACTAGAAGGTGAAGGGACGACGACGTTTCGGTCCGTCCTGGACCATTCTCAAGTCGATTGTGAGAATGGTCACAAGTCACAATCGACTTGAGAATGGTCCAGGACGGACCGAAACGTCGTCATCTCTTCACCTTCTATTGTGTGGTCTGGTCAACATATTGCTAAAGAATTCACAAGTATTTAAATCGGGAATATATATTTCCTACATTTGCTATCTTCAACAAACACATTTTTGACAGCTTGATTTTAGATAATTGCAAAGCTTGCATCAGCAGCACCTCCGTAGAGCAAGTGGTTATTATAAATACATCAGTGACCACGACTGTAGTAATATTAATACAGTAACGTAGAATAAAATTCACATTAACAATATTATCAGACGAGTCAATATCGTCAGTCTGACAAGAGATATTATTTTAATAGAAATAATACTCGAAGGATATTATAACACACAAATCAAAGTTGTGGCGTGTAATTGGGGGTTATCTTGAGGTTATCTTGAGATGATTTCGGGGCTTTAGTGTCCCCGCGGCCCGGTCCTCGACCAGGCCTCCACCCCCAGGAAGCAGCCCGTGACAACTGACTAACACCCAGGTACCTATTTTACTGCTAGGTAACAGGGGCATAGGGTGAATGAAACTCTGCCCATTGTTTCTCGCCGGCGCCTGGGATCGAACCCAGGACCACAGGATCACAAGTCCAGTGTGCTGTCCGCTCAGCCGACCGGCTCACCACACAAGGGTGTGGGGTGTAGCACACAAGGCAAAACGTGTGTCATCACTATATATTGTCTCCCCTTCAGGCACCATGCAGCTGAAGAAATGGCTTCTCGTCGCCCTGGTGGCCGTGATCCTGCAGGAGGCGTCGCCCATCATTCTCCTGGGTTCAGCGGCGGCGACGGCGGCAGCGTCCGCAGCGGCGGCCGCGTCAGCAGCAGCGGCGGCCACGGCGGCCGTGTCGGCAGCGGCGGCTACAAAGGCACTAGCGCTGACAGCAATCGCCTCCAAGCCTGTTCTTGAGGTGGTTGGCGGTACCACTCTTCTCCTGGGCACAGCCGGACTTGTCGGTAAAGCTGCCGTCGGTAAAGTTGTCGGGGTTAAATCGACTCTCAAAAGACCTACTGTCGTTGTGACGCCTACTGTCCAAAAAACCTTGTATCGATACGGACGCGCAGCCCCAACCGTCGAGGAGGCACCAATCGCTGAGGACTTCTCTGTCAACGCCATAGACATCTTGTTCTCGGCCGCGGAGACTCTGGACAGCAAGACCAACTGTGGTCTGCGGGTGGTATGCGAGCTGGCAGCCACTCCTGTCGAACAGCTGGCTCCTGACGAGGCTCTGCTTATGTCCCTCTTCGGCGACCAGCCCGGCCTCGTCCCCGACCAGACCAACAGTCCGGTCATGCCCTTCCAGCTGGCCGCCTTCCTGGGTAACCAGTCCGGGTCTACTGCCGCCTGCGGCAGCGCCTACCACAAGTGCCAGTACAACTCTACCCAAATCATGAATATGATTCGACAAAGCGATCCTCACCAACTCTAACCTGTACTTAAACTCTCAATCTTCACCTCATTTATGTATAAACTGTACAGTGTTAACATAGTTTAATATGCTCAAGCAGGGAGGCACTACAAATTTGTTTACAAGACCATTGATCAGCTAGGCTTTAGTGCATACCACTAAGCTGCCTGCACTAACAGCCTGACGGATCATACCATCAAATAGCAGACCTGGTAATAGATCAGGTTCAAGGGTAAGATGTCTGACACCATCTTGTATATAAACTACCAAACAGACAAGGAGTTGCAGGGTCATGTGATCAGAATTGTTTTTTTTTTACTTTCGATTTCAAAATATATATTAATCACGGACATATTATTGTTTTAACATTTACTACCTATTGAAATATTTAAGTATATTAATAACAAGAAATATGAAAGGAGAGAAGAAATTGTCGAGGGAAGAGAAGGAATGGTGCCTAACCACTTCGACGGTCGGGGATTGAACGCCGACCTGCATGAAACCCTCCAGCCCAAGTGGTTAGTTACTGCCGGAAGGATGCAAAAATAAAATTGGACCTATTGAATGAACAGCGTAAAGACCTCGTCGAAACCTTTACATTACTGAAATATTTTGGGTCTCCCAGTATCCAAAATATTCTTTGTTCTCTACTTATATACTTTGTTCTCTACTTATATATGTTCTCTACTTTGTATATTCTATTCTAGGCTTTATTTTAGGCTAGGCGTTTTCTTTCACCAAATGCTCCTGTCCACCTAATAGTAAAAAGATACCAGGAAGTATTATATTTGTATACAAAAAGTGACACACACACACTTCCCGTCTCCTACTAAACTAATTAAACCCATGGAACCGCCTACCCGCCAAAGCCGTAAATGCCTAGATACTACTTCAGTTCAAAATCCAGTTAGAAAATTACTCGTGAACAATGGAGGGACCTTTGGCAAGACGCCAGCTTCCTGTCCCCACCGAGGCCACGAGATATATTGTGGCCTTCAGGTTAATATTAAACCATATCTTGAGGTTATCTTGAGATGATTTCGGGGCTTTAGTGTCCCCGCGGCCCGGTCCTCGACCAGGCCTCCACCCCCAGGAAGCAGCCCGTGACAGATGACTAACACCCAGGTACCTATTTTACTGCTAGGTAACAGGGGCATAGGGTGACAAACTTTGCCCATTGTTTCTCGCCGGCGCCTGGGATCGAACCCAGGATCACAAGTCCAGTGTGCTGTCCGCTCGGCCGACCGGTTCTCTAATACTCCATACCACTTCTTTCAAAATTCAATATTTGGCTTCTACGAGAGTTAAGGAATTATCTGAAACAACACCGAATAGTATTAGGCTTTAGTGTTAGGCTTGAGGCCTATCAATCTCTGGACGGTTATTATAATTGTAATAATAATATTTTATTTAGGAAAAGTACATACATAGATGCAGAGTTCAAACATTCTGATTGATTTATAGATAGAGGTATGTTGACCAGACCACACACTAGAAGGTGAAGGGACGACGACGTTTCGGTCCGTTCGGACCGAAACGTCGTCGTCTCTTCACCTTCTAGTGTGTGGTCTGGTCAACATACTTTAGCCACGTTATTGTGACTCCTCGCCTGCTTAGAGGTAGTACATACAATACCTAATTCATACATACAATCTCCTAATTCTTATGTACTTAACCCAAACAACCTTATCATTGTGTTCATTGCTGTCTTCCTTTATGTGCTAGCCATTTGCTGTATTGTGCCTACCAAATTTTGTCAACTACCATTCAAGCTTTCATTGCAATCAATCTTAACTACCTAAGTGCTTTATTATACTGTACCTACAATTTTCTCTCATCTTTTTTTTTTTTTTTTTTTTTTCTTTTTTCTTTTCTTGCTATGTAACTGTTATTATTTCCTTTTTATAATTTTTGCTAGTATTTACCTACTAAAAATTTTCTTAGATTAAGGACCTGCCCGAAACGCTGCGCGTACTAGTGGCTTTACAAGATTGTAATTACCATATTATATATTCTCACATTCCCAATGTACCTTCTTGTATATGAATAAATAAATAATAAATAAATAAATAAACCTAAAGCCACTAGTACGCATAGCGTTTCGGGCAAACACCACTACATAAGTCCACTACGGGCTCACCATAGCCCGTGCTACTTGGAACTTTTTGTTCCAAGTAGCTAATCTTAAAACACCACCACCACAATTCATTACTAACCAGCAAAAATACTTTGGCCCCCGAACATATTCCTGGACTAGAGTAAACTCAGTATATATATACACCAAGAAGCGAGGTATACTGTGTATACCTTGTGAGAAGGGGCTACATCTCAGTATACTCCTTAGACGCGTTGGTAGATATTCACTGTCAATCTTTAAAAGAAGCCTCCACTCTTTGTGAAACTTCAAATCTATTTAACACCATATTTTCCGTCTACTTCACTGTAATGTACTGTCATCTCAAATGGAATAACACGTCTTAAACTATAATTGTTAAATGATAAATATATATGCATGTTTACCCCCCAAAAAGGAAGTTCATTTTCTGTTAAATTCTCCATAGAAAATGTCTACACTTAGGTCGTAGACTACGCTAAATATTTAAATGCACATTTATAATGCATACTAAGGGGGGGACTACAGGCTCAAAATTACAGTAACGTTACAGTTCTGGTGAAAATGATTAGACTTAACACCGAAATTATTATTGGCTAAATGAGAACTTACCACTTAATGACCATTTTGTATCAGAGTAACCCTCCTATACAGGACTGTTGCCGTACCTTGAGATGATTTCGGGGGCTTAGCGTCCCCGCGGCCCTGGTCGGGCCACGGGGACGCCCTGGGACGCCCTGGGGGACGCCCTGGGGGACGCTCTGGGGCCCTGGTTCAACCAGGGGACGCCCTGGGGGCCCTGGTTCGACCAGGGCCCCCCAGTCACAACAATAACAGTGCTCACCTCAAGATGGAGGTGGGCCAGAGCCTTCCGTCTAAGGACCTCGCGAGCGATGTGAGGAAGAGTCAGCTCCACAGACGACACAGAGACCCCGTCCTCCGAGGACATCACCTGCGGCAGAACACACCAGTTGATTGACAGTCGAGAGGCGGGTCCAAAGAGCCAAAGCTCAACCCCCGCAAGCACAATTAGGCGAGTACACACCTCTCGCTACAGTCAATGCTATATTTACATCATATAAATATAGGAAACACAAGATAATGTTATTAATACAAGACTAAAACCAGTGCACTAAAACAGAAGCGAAAAAGAAACCGGGAAAAAGGAGGCATCCCCACCTCCATTTAAAAACTCTGACCCAAATGTTACAGTAACAAGGTTATCGCGAATAACCCAACTCAATTACGGGCTCACTATAGCCCGTGCTACATGGACATTTCGTTCCGAGTAGCTAAATCTAAAACAAGAATATAGGAAACTGTTTGTGCTCATGGGGTGCTACACGTTCATCCAGGCTTGGTGCCTTCTTTGACAATTATTTGTGCCTACGGGAAGCAGTTCCGATTTATACAAAACACATTAATACAATTATTAAATAATAGTTATTACCAATAAAACCAATCTCTCACATGACTATCATTTGTACCAATCCATCGAGCCTTTGTATATTATGTCACGTGGGAAATTTTAGCCAAATATCCCCAGTTTGCTAACTGTAGGTAGTAACTGAGTGATTGTAACCTATCCACCGCTGCCCACTGGATGGGGGGCGGTGTGCAGGACAAACATATCAATTGTGACACTAGCTCTTCACATATGTCAGTTGCTTAATTTAGAACCTGTATTTGAGGTCGATCTCGAACCCATTGATGATGTGACGACTTATATTGAATTTTGTAACTAGCTCATCAAGACTGTAACTTGCTTAGCTAAATGAATTGTGGGGTTCAGTCCCTGAGCCCATTATGTGCCTCTGTAACCCTTTCCACTACCGCCCACAAGATGGGTATGGGGTGCATAATAAATGAACTAAACTAGCTAAACTGGTAATTTGTTTCGTAAACAACCCCGTTTCGAAACTGGTATTTCCCGAAGTCTTTCTGAACCTAAACTGATCAAACCGCTAATCGTTCTATCGTGTTCTACTTTGTGTTAATATATCAACAGATAATAGGTTATTAACACCCTATTTAGTTACACACACAAGTCACAATAGCGTGATTGACATAGCTCGAGTGCAGGGGGGAGTTGTGTAAAACCCTGGTTGGTGTCTCGGAGAGGCTGCAGGATCCAAGTTCAGTAGAACTTCTGGTTTCAACTCTTTTGACCATGTCGTAGCTCAGTCGATTAGGCAGTGTCTGGGATGCTCCCGGACGTAGGTCGAATCCTCGTCACGGCCCTTGTGGATTTGTTCACCCTATTGTTAACCACAATTAAGGTAACTATCAGGAGAAAGCACTAAGCCATTACGATTGTATAGCACTTGGAAGGGGTCAGGATAAGGATTTTATTGTTACGATGCTATAATTTCACAAATACGTCGCTTTTTTAACGGAGTGATCGATTCCGTAAAGAAATTACTACGTATTAGATAAGACGATGGGGTTGAAACTTTGCTTCTCAATGAACTATTGTTGGAAAGTATGGCATGTGTTGCACCCCGTCCTTATCAATAACACCCAAATGCACCTTATCTTGAGGTATCTTGAATAATTTCGGGGCTTAGCGTCCCCGCGGCCCGGTCCTCGACCAGGCCTCTTTTTGTTACACCACCCCCAGGAAGCAGCCCGTAGCAGCTGTCTAACTCCCAGGTACCTATTTACTGCTAGGTAACAGGGGCATCAGGGTGAAAGAAACATTTTGCCTATTGTCTCCGCCTCCACCGGGATCGAACCCGGAACCTCAGACTACGAATCCGAAGCGCTGTCCACTCAGCTGTCAGACGACATATA
>WNGS01164437.1:60013616-60024861 GCA_020271785.1 Procambarus virginalis
GGGATTGTAATGGGGGGAAGGAATGTGCCAAACACTTGGACGGTCGGGGATTGAACGCCGACCTGCATGAAGCGAGACCGTCGCTCTACCATCCAGCCCATGTAGCAGCGTACAAAAGTTGATTCATAACTTTGAACAGTCACATATAACCACATCCCAAATTACAATACAAGCTTGTCCTAATGAGTTCAACAGCTACCATACAATACGTTATACCAGAATAGGTCTACCCTTTTCTTTTAGGTCATACCCTACAAACACCATCATTACTCTACCCTAACTTCGCTCTGAAGTTTGCCCCACAGAGCCACTGCGACAATTCCCTGATTGTATTTCTTGGAACAATGACGTATAATGTATGAAGTTCGGTGTTATATGCGAGGTTATATGAATTAGTGCTGGTTATGGGCGCTCGCGTCGTACTGATATATATATATATATATATATATATATATATATATATATAATATATATATATTATAATATATATATTATATATATAATATATATATATATATTATAGATATATAGAAGTTCACGCACTCTTGGTCATATAATTCCCATTTGAGTCTGTGGTGGATGATACGCAAGATATAACATGTATAATTTACACGAAACATTCAAGAACACCGTGAAATAATCTGAAAAAAACAAATAATTATAATGTCCGAAACAAAGTCTGGCTAGTGACAATAAAAAATGACGTCACGACCTGCCCCAAGATGAGCAGAACGTATCAGGTAAAGCGCCAAGCCATTAATACATTATTGGCACTGGGAAGGGGGTCAGGATAAGGATTTGGGATGGACGGAGGGAAAGGAATGGTGTCCCAACCTACTTGTGGACGGTCGGGGGATTGAACACCGACCTGCATGAAGCGAGACCGTCGCTCTAAAACGTCCAGGCCATACCACATCAATGGAGAGTTTTGTCCAAATCGTGTGCCACCGCCAAACATCACAGTCGAAAAGTTCAGAAATGTATAATGTTCAATAACTTTGTATAGTAGCCGGTCGGTTTAAATTATGGAATATGTGGAGCAGGTCGGACCGAGCAGGACAGCACGCATGACTTGTTGATCCTGTGGTCTAGGGTTCGATCCGGTGCGGCGAGGAACAAATAGGCAAGTTTCTTTCACCCTATGCCCCTGTTACACAGCAAAATGGGTACCTGGGGTTAGCAGCTGTCACGGCTGCTTCCTGGGGTGTGAGGCCTGGTCGAGGACCGGGCGCGGGGACACTAAGCCCCGAAATATCTCAAGATAAACCTTTTGTTATAGGTACACCAGACGCCAAGACTGAACCCGAGACCATTCTAAAGAAACAAATAGCATATAATCGAAACACTTTCACAATCAAAACTAATTCTCACAGTTTTCACGTTTAGAAAGACTGCTAATTCGAACACTAACATAAAGAATTAAATTCCGTCCTCCAGGTAGGATTTCGAGCCAATTGTATGACTGGTGTTCGAATTAAAAAAACAGGAACGCGATTTGTTCAGTAATTTCGAAACGAACACGTGTCCCAACCCATCGCCTTGAGATGACTGCACGGACAGACAGCAAAACATGTCTGGCGAGCAATCTCGTCTGCTCAAACATGTCTAGCGACCAATCTCGTCGCTACCGGACTCTGTTCCCCACCGTGACCCTGCCGTCGCACCGGGACTGACCTGCCCTGTCCGCCCCTGGCTACTGCCCGCACCGTGACGACCTGCCCGCGCACCGTGCCCTGCCCTGCCGCCACCGTGCGACTGCCTCCACCTGACGCCTCCTCCGAGCGACTGATCCCGGCCACGTCGCCGCCGCCGTGGACTGACTGCCTTCCGCACCGTGCGACCTCCCTGTCCGCACCGTGGACCCGCCGCCGCCCGTGACCTGCGCTGACGCCGCTTGCACCGTGGACTGACCTCCCCACCTGATGTGCGCACGTACTGACCCCTTTCCAGGACTGACCTCCTGTCCGCCACGTGGACACTCCTGCCGCAGCCCACCCCCCCCCCCCCGGTGACTGTCTCAGATTATTGACAGGCCCAGCAACAAAAAAAAATTAACTGGGATGATAACAGGTTCGGAGTTTACAAACAGTCCTCACGGGAACACGCGATCACTGCAGGTAAGTCTGGTCACCAAGTTAACAGGTCAGGCGAGGGACCTCGATGATGACCCTAACTAACCCAACGAACGAACCCTCCTTCTAACTATAACTATAACCCTCTAACGCCTCCTCGCCCCAGCCCCATTTTCTTCCCCCTTCCGGCGTATACCATAGTCCAGTAAATGGGTACCAAAATGGTACAACAACTGAAGCCACCGACACTATGGTCACTACCTTATAATAAAATAAAGTCTTATTTTGGTACATATTTTGCACAGAAATGTAATTTTTTTCTGTATACGAGGGAAATTTGGGATGGACTAGACTATGGTAGAGCTATCCTTAGCAGAGGAAAGTCTCATTTGATATTTTAAAGTCGCTGCTCTGAAATTTTCACTCCGTGTAATGGCGATCGATATTACTAATGTCCCTTATTACTTCCTATGATACCTATTCTACCTATTGATATTCAAATAGAACAAGCGATTTCAAAAAGAACTAGTACAACGGTATTTTCTCAAGCTCAATTAAGACCGACATCATAAACCATCTATCCACTTTGTGACTGGGCTAAATACATGACAATTAATGGCTCTGTCAGACACTGTTATAAATGGATGACATCTATGGAAATGCTCTCACACAGCATCCAGATCCCCACACATACGTTATTGCACGTTAATATTAATGATCAAAACCTAATTTGTTCTTATAGAGAAACATTAGACAGTGATTTGTACAAATTGTCATATACATTGTTCCATAGTTTATATATATATACATCGTCTTTGACCATGTCCGTAGCATCAGTGGCGATTAAGGCAGTGTCTCGGGATGCTCCGGACGCAGGTATCCGAATCACTCGTCACGGCTGCCCTTGTGGGTTTGTTCGCATGCAGTATATTCTGCAAAATTAATTCTATTAGCCTTACTCCTAAATTATTTCTATATACCACCTCTCGATACTAAATAAGAGGATAATGTGACAGTGAAGCTAGATAGGCTATAATAGTCATCAATTGACTGTGATAGTTCGGGCTCACCCATAGCCGTCCGTGCTACTAGGAATCTTCTTGTTCCGGGTGGCGAATCTTTCTAACACAAACAACGACTGTGATTAGATTGATGAGAAATCTAAAGTCTAACAAGATGCTTAAATCTGTAGATTGACAGGTGAAGACTCTGCTTACCACAGTTATTTGAATACAAATCTTTACATTTTGAAGCACATTTTCGTCAGGAAGAAGGCTTTTATTTTCATCCGAAATTGAGGTACTAACATCTTGTAAGATGAAACACACACACAGAGAGGAAATAAGTAACGGGACGGTGTCCAATTACTTGGACCATCGGAATTGAACTCCATTCTGTAGGGAACGAGGTTGTCGCTATATCGACCAGTCCAATTTCTTCTGAACCTTAATCCATTATGTCATCTAATTAAATTATAATAATGAGTTATGATTTAACTGTGTGCGAACTTTTATTGTTCAGTGTTTGAATCTCTTCCAGGGTTCGAATCCCACTTGTATAAGCGCTCCACGTACTAAACGAGCACCAGCCCGTCCTCTCCAGCGTTCCCAACGTCGCTAAACTGGTGTACTAAATTGCCCGAACCTAACCTTGCCAGGAGCACTTAAGTAACTAATTAAATACATCACAACTAACAGAAAACGGATATAATACAATGGGTTACAGACTAGTAATTAATTGTGCTTGGAACTAGGTCTACAACACCTGTCTATGACTTACAACACCTGTCTATGACCTACAACACCTGCCTGTGGCCTAGAACACCTGTAAATAACACCACGTCAAACCAACATCCCACACAAAGGCCAAGTTCCTCACGAGACATCAATCCCCGATGGAAACAAAGATTTCGGCGTGCATTTAAATCAAATTACAAAGTCAAATGTCTAATTTGATCAATGGTGAAGTGTTCTCAGTAGTACAACTAGAGGAGTGGGGGGGGTTGGTGAATGGCGTTACCTGGAGGGGTGTGCTCACTCCAGGGTCCCGGGACGGGTCGCGGCCGGGCGGGCACATGCGTTTGGTGAAGAGGAGAGGAGTGAGACTGGCCATGGTGACCCGTACACCTGTGTTCTCTCGCGTTCCAAATGTGGCCTTGGCGCCGGGATACAATTTCACACTTGTTTTAAACACCTGAAGCCGTCACATGTTTAATCGTTCCTGTGGATCAAACTAATGCATGTAGGGACATGTATATTGTTTGATGAGATAACGGTGGGAAGTGTTATTGGTGAGATATCTATTGTTTTGAAAGTTTATTGTTATCTCGAGCGGTCAGGGATACGAACGTGACGAGATTGTTTACGCGGGTCACCATAGCAACGCAAACGTCGCTCCGAACCGTTTTCTTCCTTGTGGTCAACTGCTTTCGTTTTGGGATCGTGATGCTTTAATTGTCCACGTTAACTGCTAATGTTTATCATACGGACACATCACCGTCAACGCTGGTATATTTACCTCTTGTGAAAGGAATAGGGTTTTGTTTTCATTCATTCTTTTGAAGTTTTCTTCAGTGTAACGCGACCAATAAGCCATTCAACTCTGAAGTCTGAATGAAACTTTGTTCGAAGCCGCGCACATCAGCTGACTCAGCTTTTGGGGTTTAGCATGTGTGTGTATTTTAAGGCAGAAATTCAAGGTCGTTGATTAATAGACTCGCCTGGATCCTGAAAATGATTGCTGCCATTCCGTCACCACCTCTGCCCCAGAGAGGACTAGGCTTCGTGGTTACAAACATAATCCTTTCAGACCTGCAGTTGATGAATCATTCGCGCCAAGTTGATCTTCAAGCTTAAAGATGATTTTCAGTTAGAGGAATGAATATCCATCATCGCTTGCAGGTGTGTCTAAAGGGCAAATTTGTGACAGGAGAATTGTTCTAATTAGCCATACCAATTTTGTCTATATGTTTGTGTATCCTTATGACTGTTTCTCTGGCGCTTGTTCGCCCTGAAGCTGAAGAAATATCCATCGTTTTGATTCAATGATTCTATGGGTTCTGAACCTTCCATAGTTTAATGGTATTTTGTGTTTATGTAGCCAGCTGTCGAGTTAGTTAATCACAGAGGGGTTCGATCCAGTTGGTATCGTGTAATCTTGTAGCAAGCAGAATGTCTTGGGGTTTGTGAGGTAGTTTAAGGACACTTGAGATGGGTCATGTCCTGTAACCGATGCTGTTACCCAAGCAGCTCTTGATCCCAAAAAGCAGGAACTAGGTCGTCGCCAGGAACTGGAAAACCAGGTCGTGGTGAGACACAGGAATCAGGTCGTAGTTCGAAGCAGGAGGAAGGTCATAGTTCGAAGCAGGAGGCAGATCGTAGTTCGCAGCAGGAGGCAGATCGTAGTTCGAAGCAGGAGGAAGGTCGTAGTTCGAAGCAGGAGGAAGATCGTAGTCAGGCGCGGGCTTACAGCGTAGACACAACAAGTCAATAATCGTGGATTAGTGTGTGTGACTGACACTAGACGCCGCTCTCCTCGTAATTAGACCCCCCATTTATTAGTATATCTTCTCTCTCTCTCTTTTCATTCGTCGGTGTCTCCATTCTCCTCTTCGCTGCCATGCCCTGCAAAAACGAAACATATACATCATTAGTATTATCACTAACCGCATTATCATACACTTAATACCAATACTAATGTTTAATACTTATGGCGATAAGTAATATTTCTAGATAATATTCGAGTTTAACAGATCTCTTAGAACTTTTTGATGTGGATATGTATAATGTGCGTGTTGTGTATATTTATACACGTATATGTATGCGAACAAGCCTGAATGGTCCTCAGGACTATATGCAACTGAAAACTCGCACCCCAGAAGTGACTCGAACCCATACTGCCAGGAGCAATGCAACTGGTATTTACAGGACGCCTTAATCCACTTGACCATCACGACCGGACAAAAGGAAGTGATAGTCAGTTACGTATATGTATGTATGTGTCATGTATATCATGTGTCTAACATGCATTTGTATAAAGTTTACGTATGTATATTGTGTGTATCATATACATATGTATATATGACGTATGTATATGTACCTTGTATATACATATGTATATCATGTACCCTCGTGTGTGTGACTCGCCTAGTTGTGCTTGTGGGGGTTGAGCACTGGCTCTTTGGCCCCGCCTCTCAACTGGCAATCAACTGGTGTACAGGTTCCTGAACTTCTCCAACTCTATCATATCTACATATGTGTGTGTGTGCGTGCGTGCGTGCGTGCGTGTGCGTGCGTGCGTGCGTGCGTGTGTGTGTGTGTGTGTGTGTGTGTGTGTGTGTGTGTGTGTGTGTGCGTGTGTGCGTGCGTGCGCCTCAAGCATCCATTTAGCTGCGCCGGTATACCAAAAATCTAATTAAATAGCCACCAGGGTAGACAGGAGCCGACCAATAGCCTGTATCAGCCGTGGCTACCACAGGTGCTGGAGACAGTGTGTTAAGGCATTAGATCAGCCAGTCACTAAGGGTGTTTATTACCAGCAAAAAGGCATCCGTTTTGGCCTCTCTGTATTTATCACCCTAACTCTTTCCTGCCACGCACCTGTCGCATCGATCGCTTGCTCCACACACACACACACACACACACACACACACACACACACACACACACACACACACACACTTCGCTGGAAGACAGAAGAGTTAGTGGGGGACATGATCACCACATTCAAGTTTCTCAAGGGAATTGATAGGGTAGATAAAGACAGGCTATTTAACACAAGGGGCACACGCACTAGGGGACACAGGTGGAAAGTGAGTGCCCAAATAAGCCACAGAGACGTTAAAAATTTTTTTTTTAGTGTCAGAGTGGTTGACAAATGGAATGCATTAGGAAGTGATGTGGTGGAGGCTGACTCCATACACAGTTTCAAGTGTAGATATGATAGCGCGCTGTAGGAACCTGTACACCTGTTGATTGACGGTTGAGAGGCGGGACCAAAGAGCCAGAGCTCAACCCCCGCAAGCAAAAATAGGCGAGTACACTACCCAGAATGTGTTTGATTACCTCCTCCAATGACACATCCAAACACCTGTTTCTTGACCTATTCTAGGCAAGAATAGGAGCTGCCTCATACGGGTCAGTAGGCCTACTGTAGTTTCCTTAATTCTTATACAGAACAGTTTAGCAGGGTGTTAAGAGGCAATGGTGAGTATAAATATTAATATTTTTTGGCCTAGCATATACCATTGTGGAAAACAGGGGGGGGGGACTGCCAAAAAGTTGGAAGATCACTAATATATTATTAATTAAGACAAGGGAAGCGAGAGGTGCTAAGATACAGATAAGAGTCTCCTACAGATGGTGTATCACACTTCAGGAAATAAACTTGTATAGCATTTAGAGCCGAGAAACATCATAAAGAATATATTTATCACTCTGGAGTGTTACAAAGTCCTTGCCACTTCCTTACATGATACTAGAGCACAAGCGTGAGGCTTTAGCCAAGAGGACGACCTTGTAGTGGGTAAGGATTACCTAAGGAGTTGATGAGAGGCGGGACCAAAGAGCCAGAGCTCAACCCCCGCACGCACAACTAGGTGAGTACAAGGTCCGTGTAAGAGGCACGACGTCTGAGAGTGACCAGAGACTACCAACCAGGTCCCACAGGGTCAGGTTATCTTGAGATGATTTCGGGGCTTTAGTGTCCCCGCGGCCCGGTCCTCGACCAGGCCTCAACCCCCAGGAAGCAGCCCGTGACAGCTGACTAACACCCAGGTACCTATTTTACTGCTAGGTAACAGGGGCATAGGGTGAAAGAAACTCTGCCCATTGTTTCTCGCATTGGTCCCGGGATCGAACCCGCGACCACAGGATCACAAGTCCAGGGTGCTGTCCGCTCGGCCGACCGGCTCCCCGGATCAGTGTGAGGAAATAAATATGTCCTTAAAAACTGTAGCATGAAATGTTGGCAAAAAACAGGTGCGCAGTGCAATGGTTAAGAGTCGTGGGTAATGCAGAGCAATATCGCAATAGATATTCAACAGTGAAGGGGCTGATCCCAAGACTTAATCTTTCTTATCAGCAAGTTCCTAGTAATGCAACCAAAGTTTGTCGGTGCTTGTCGCATGACTGTTTGACTAACCATCCTGTGTGATGGGGCATTTTAAGCATCACGTAGCTAGCTTTTTTTACACACTCTGTACTCTCCTTCATATAGTCTAGAACAGCTGCATACAAGCAGATGTATCTGCATGTGTTTATGAAAATACAAACATAGGTGACAAAACACACGCACTAAGTGCACCACACACACACACACACACACACACACACACACACACACACACACACACACACACACGCACGCAAACTACCACCCCCCCCCACACACATTCACTCTCACTCCCCACCACTGTAATTAAAGCAATAAACCATTGTTATCACCCTGGCTGCCCTTCCAACAATCCGTTCCACTTTGCTGTAATCTGTAATTACAGCTGATCAGACCAGTGCAGCTCTGCAGTACAGGCGCGGGGCCAACTTTCGGTTATGTATCACATTTACTTAACTATCATCAGAGCATTTGGCTAGCTACAATTATTGTCTATAATCATCCGTAATTATTATAAACAATCTCCACACACACACACACACACAGGGTAGACAAGGATAAGCTATTCAACACGGGTGGCACCCGAACAAGGGGACACAGGTGGAAACCGAGTACCCAAATGAGCCACACACACATTAGAAAGAACTTTTTCAGTGTCAGAGTAGTTAGTAAATGGAATGCATTAGGCAGTGATGTGGTGGAGGCTGACTCCATACACAGTTTCAAGTGTAGATATGATAGAGCCCAGTAGGCTCAGGAACCTGTACACCAGTTGATTGACAGTTGAGAGGCGGAACCAAAGAGCCAAAGCTCAACCCCCGCAAGCACAATTAGGCGAATACAATTAGGTGAGTACACACTTGCGGTCTGTTTGTGTGTGTGTGTCTGTAGATATAATAGTGAAGTACTTTTGCAAAATGCTTTATTAAACCAAGGAAGCTTCTCTAACTTCTTGTTTTCTTAGCTGCGAGTGGCCCCAGCGGCTACATATCCTAGTTACTGGTCTAACACAGGACACACAGATCACAAGGCCCTGACAGTATGCGAGAGCTTATGTACGAGTCTACATACAAGATGTACTGACATGTGCGTCGGTCAGTTATCAACAAACACACGGTCACTAATGCAGCATGCAAGGCCATTCTCATCATGATTTTACTTGTCATGGATAAATACACAATAAGACAAATACAACACACTAACGGTCCGTCCTGGACCATTACACCATTGATAATGGCCCGAGACGGACCGAAATGTCATCGGTTCTCCATTTTTGATGTGTGGTTTGGTCATAAAAAAAATAAAATTGTCACAGTACGCAGCTTAATAAAATAAATAATAAATATTAATAATAAATATTATAATAATAAAATAATAATAATAAATAATGTGCAGAAGGTAATAAAAACAAAAGGAAATTACATTAGGCCTATATCTGGCCTATGCGAGGCAGTCCTATTCATGCATGTCTAACCTACGCATGAAACAATCCAATCGTCTTACTCGACAAGTGGGTTCAATCAACAACCTCGTCTCCAAATCCGTATTCACACAAGTAAAGTTAGGTTCAGTAAAGACTCCAATTACCGAGTCTTTACCGAAACTAACCTTATCCCAGTTTGTATCTGTTGGTTCGATAATGGATATGTGATAAACTAACGTTATGGGCTAAAACACGCCACAATATTCATTAAAACTCCACCACCGCCAGTGAACTGGTCGCCAGATTCACGCAGCAGTTACGCAAGCACTTACGAACCTGTACATCTTTTCTCAATCTTTGGCGGCTTTGTTTACAATTATTAAACAGTTAATGAGCTCCGAAGCACCAGGAGGCTGTTTATAACAATAACAACAGTTGATTGGCAAGTTTTCATGCTTGTAAACTGTTTAATAAATGTAACCAAAGCCGTCAAAGGTTGAGGAAAGATGTACACGTTCGTAAGTGCTTGCGTAACTGCTTCGTGAATCTGGCCCCAGGTTCGTAAGTGCTTGCGTAAGTACTTCATGAATCCGGGTCCAGGTTGCCACATCAATATCCCGAGAATGGTATTGACGTGTGGCACTTGTGTTTGGCACAGTGCCGTGGCTACAATGACGCTCTCTAGACCTTGAACGCTTACCATGTTTTGAACACACTGTCACGCTCTCGCATGATCCCTCCAGAGTATCCGTCATGCAGAAAAAGGCATGGGACGGGGGAAAGGAATGGTGCCCCATCCACTTATGGACGGCTGGAGATTGAACGCCGACCTGCATGAAGCGAGATCGTTGTTCTACCGTTCAGTCCATGCAGAAGAGCCTCACTATATACAGGAGCCTGACAGCTGAGTGGACAGCGCTTCGGATTCGTAGTCCTGAGGTTCCGGGTTCGATCCCCGGTGGAGGCGGAAACAAATGGGCAGAGTTTCTTTCACCCTGATGCCCCTGTTACCTAGCAGTAAATAGGTACCTGGGAGTTAGACAGCTGCTACGGGCTGCTTCCTGGGGGTGGAGGCCTGGTCGAGGACCGGGCCGCGGGGGCGCTAAGCCCGAAATCATCTCAAGATAACCTCAAGTGATATAGTCATCGGAGGAGGGGTTGGTGCGGGTATCGACGCCGCGTTAAGCCAGCGAGGTCTCTCTGACGCAAAGCTCGCTATATGCAGGACATTAACGTGAATAATTCACATATTGACTGATGAAGGAATGTTTGTTATAATGTGGCGGGGAGTGGGGTGGTGGGGGGCGTGGCTACCAGCTGAGGGGGGTGGTGGGTGGCGTGGCTACCAGCTGAGGGGGTGGTGGGTGGCGTGGCTACCAGCTGAGGGGGGTGGTGGGGGCGTGGCTACCAGCTGAGGGGGGTGGTGGGGGCGTGGCTACCAGCTGAGGGGGGTGGTGGGGGGCGTGGCTACCAGCTGAGGGGTGTGGGGGGGGCGGCTACCAGCTGAGGGGGGTGGTGGGTGGCGGGCTACCAGCTGAGGGGTGGTGGTGGGGGGCGTGGCTACCAGCTGGGGGGGTGGTGGGTGGTCGTGGCTACCAGCTGAGGGGGGTGGTGGGGGGCGTGGCTACCAGCTGAGGGG
>WNGS01164437.1:60057063-60076089 GCA_020271785.1 Procambarus virginalis
CTGCTCCAGGAAGAGGCACACAGCCCCACAGGTAAACATTGTCTCATTGCTACAATGTGTCCAATACTTACGCTTAATTTAGGTGTTAGGTTCTGTTGGCGGTATTTGTTGTACTGGGGTGAAGTATTTAAAGAGGTACGATTCGAGTAGAGGTCGTGGGTGAAGCTTTTATAAATTTATTCACTGGACTGCTATACCAACACCTTAGGAAGGTCGTGGCCTTCTGCGACGTCATGTCTTTGTGCTCATGGTGCTCTGGTGCTCTGGTGATATGGTGCTCTGGTGCTCTCATGCTCTGGTGCTCTGGTGCTCTCATGCTCTGGTGCTCTGGTGATATGGTGCTCTAGTGCTCTGGTGATATGGTGCTCTGGTCTCTCATGCTCTGGTGCTCTGGTGCTCTGGTGCTCTGGTGATATGGTGCTCTGGTGCTCTGGTCTCTCATGCTCTGGTGCTCCTGCTGGTCACCTTACCTCCTCCTATATGTCCTGTCTCCTGACGGGGCTCCTCCTTCGTCCACCCTTACCAGGTAGCTTTGTCGTCTTCGTGTTGTCCGGGATTGTCCCCCTTTTCCTCAGTGTTGCTGTTACGCCTCTCTGATCCCCTACACCTCCTCCCACCATTGTTGTTATAGATTCAGCTACTGGGAACAAAAGTGCCAAGTAGCACGGGATATGGTGAGCCCGTAGTGGACTTACCTGGCACAGGAGCGGGCTGTCTGCTCCCACCCTGTGCCTGCCTTCTTTATTCTTACTGTCTCATTCTTGCAAATTAAAGTTTGAAACTTTTAAAACTAAAATGGCACCAAAACAATACATGCAGAACGCCGAGACAAACCACTTGAATATTCCAAAGAAATGCGCACGAATTTAAGTTACTACACAAGTTTTTACTAAACCACTCTTAATGAAAAGGCCACAACTGGCATCATAGTTGCACATCGCAAGCAACCTGTCTTGAGGGTTTGTTGCCTTGGGGCAATCACTTCAAAACTTCTACATAATTAGTACTATTGTTTACTCCTTATCCATGGTTAGGGTAGATTAAGGTTAGGTTAGGCTGGATTAGGTTAGATTTAGATTAGCTTAAATTAGGTTACAACAGTGCATTAATCTTAAACATGTGAAATATGAAATTTGAAAACTGAGTATCGCCTAGAATATCACATTAAAGAAAACCGTATTATAGAAAATGAGTTTACCATAGATATTTACATTTTAGACCATCGATTTATAATACAATACCGTTATAACTTAAGACTATTATCTGTTTAGGAAAAGGTTTAATTGCCAGTTTACAAGTAGACTATTGTTGGAACCGTAACATGCTTTCAGACCATCATAAATATTTGGACAACTATCCAGTTGATGTGAGAGTGAGATTGATGTCAGGATGTAATGGCTTTACCCTGAGGACGAGCTGATGGCAATGCATTAAGAAAAACTACCCCTACGTAGTTGCTGAAAATGTCTCCTTACAGCCACCCCTTGATATGGCGAGTACAATTTACGATAATAAGTTCTATGATACAAGAGTGTCTCCGAGGATATGTATATTATTGTAGGCTGTAGAGAACTTAGAATCTCAGCTGGTTTCGTCACAATCAATTGGGTAATTTGCTGTCCAATTTGACGAGAACACATCTTTCTAATTATGTAGCACAGCTTTGTGACAGATTTATAGGAAAATGAATTTTTGCAAGACTGCATGGCTGTGTGTGACTTTACAATCAAACACAACGGAGTTAAACATATTCTTCCTGTTACCTGGGGACTTGCTGTTACCTGGGGACTTGCTGTTACCTGGGGACTTCCGTTAGCTGTCATTTCTCCTGGCTCTTGGGATCGTGCTCTTGGAGATTAGTGCTCGCTTACTGTGTTGTATATAACTCCACCAAACAAATGTATCTACGGCAATGATTCGATGGACCAATTTCAGTGTGTAGGATCCTTTTTCCTTAATTACCGTCATACGCACTCACAATTTATTAACCTCCTTGTTGACCAGCCACCACTAGAAGTAAGGGACGACGACGTTTCGGTCCGTCCTGGCCATTCTCAAGTCGCTTGAGAATGGTCCAGGACGGACCGAAACGTCGTCGTCCCTTCAACTTCTAGTGTGGGTCTGGTCAACATACTTCAGCCACGTTATTGTGACTCTTCGCCTGCATATACCTCCTTGCAGGTATATATATATATATAGATAAAATATAAGTCAATAAATTAATAAATGCTGTTACTCCTCTATCCCTGCAGCTAATAGAATTCAAACACCTCTGATCATAAATAAGTTAATAAGTGAAATTTTAAAATAATCTACACTATATCTGAAAGTAAAATGAAATATAATTTAATATTCAAGTTGTTAGACAATGAACATTTTATTATACAAAACTTTTATTAGTGTGGTTTATTTTGATTACAAATACAGTATAGTACATCATTTGGGTTTAGGCTTCACATTTTAAAACCAATTTCATAGCATGTAATGTAATTGATTTCTTGACAATAGTCTTTACTCTGGCTCAACTTTCCAGGTATTCTACTGGTGTCATTTTCAAGATCAAATGTAAGTACTCCACTTTAGTGCTCACCTTGTAGTGCTAATATCAAAATAAATAGTAGTAGGTGGTGTTTGAGGTCCACTCCGAGTAGACCTCCGAGTAACATCGCGTCAATGTTTACCTGGTAGTGCCAGTATTTAAACAAATAGAAGTTAGAGGTGGATTAGATAAACATTCTTCTAGAGCAATAGTGCCAGTGGTCAGCAGTGCCCAGTGGCCGTCGAGTGAACAACATTCTAGCAGTAGGCTGCAGGACTTTGACCTTAAAATCAGCTTTCAAAAGATGTCTATTGGAAATAAATGTCGAGAAAATCATTTTGTGTATTTGTTCTGGAGACTGCCGGGAGGAGTTGGTTGCTGGACGTTAATGGAGTAGGCTTCTAGAATTTGGTTTTTGGACGTTTTTCCAGCCATTCCTTGATCTTGGGAAGATCCTGGACTTTGTTGACATGGGCCACCAGCGCCGGGAACTTGTCGAAACTCTCGCTGTCGACCCTCAGCATAGCTCCTATGACCATGCCGATGGCTAGGTCAGCCCAAGTGATCTGTTAAGGTGAATTATAGGTTGATTATAGAGCTCCACTTTCTTTCCCTATCCCAGATTCTATCCTGTTCTAATATCCCAGCTCCTATCCTGTCCTCATAGCCCTTCCACGTGCTGTTTGGTCCTAGTGGTTGTTGTTGTTTTTAGATTCAGCTACGGGGAACAAAAAGTTGCAAGTAGCACGGGCTATGGTGAGCCCGTAGTGGATTTACCTGGCACAGGAGCGGGGCTGTAACTGTCCTAGTGGCTTAGCGATTTCTCCTTATAGATTAATTGATGAAGATTAAGCCGCCCAAGAGGTGGCACGGGCATGAATAGCCCGTAATTTTATTCATACTTTCCTTTTCTATACAGCTACTGACGTAGCTGTATCTTGAGGTTAAATCTTGAGGTTAATTCCTATGTCTACCGCTGTGATTTAAAGTTACCCAACTTTACCAAAGCTGAACTGACCAACACTTAAGATAATCTAAACTTAACCCAACCTGACTTTAAACCAAATATGTTTTATTCCTAGACTCGGCTGTTCGTCTCGGCTGATCTGAGGGAGTATGGGGCTAAGGCAGAAATGGTTAGGCACGTTTCCTATCGCCTAATGCCTCTGTTCACCCTAGCAGTAAATAGGTACCCGGGAGTTAGGCAACTGTTGTGGGGTTACATTCTGGGGAGGGGGGGGGAGGACCTCGATATAAGCCTAACATATTTATGTACAGTGGCTGCCTGTCCCCCGACAAAATTCAAGTCTAAAAATAATATAATATTTTGTTTAAATCAGTTTATGCAATGCTCTTCAGAGTATACTTTTGAGAAACTTTTGTTTAACCACAATTAATTTAACAATTTAACCCTGGAAACACAAACCGAAACTGTCTCTATTTTCCGCTTGTTACAACTTGTAATAAAGTTGTTACATCTTGGCATAACGTGTTTATGACGTATTAGAACGTTGTTACAACTTGCTATATTGGTTGTTATAACTGGTTAGGAAGTGTTAAAACTTGTTCGAACGTTGTACCAACGTCGTAGTTTCGGTGTGTGTTTGGCGGAACTACCTTGTGGTCTAACCTATGATGGTTCCATGCACATGCCCAGTCCTCCTGCATGGTCTGTGGTCTGAACAATCAGGCTGTTATACACAGATGAGTCACAGAGATGTTAATAAGTTTTCTTTTAGCGTGAGAGTAGTGGGAAAATGGAATGCACTTAAGGAACAGGTTGTGGAAGCAAATACTATTCATAATTTTAAAACCAGGTATGATAGGGAAATGGGACAGGAGTCATTGCTGTAAACAACTGATGCTCGAAAGGCGGGATCCAAGAGTCAATGCTCGATCCTGCAGACACATATAGGTGAGTACACATACATTGTTTTTAACTTTATGAAATGCTAAAGCCTCGTGTCCCTTTTTTTCCAGCCATTGTGCTGTTGGCTTTGGTGGCCAGCGTTGACAGATGGGCCTGGCGGCGTGTTGATGCTTGCAGTTTATATTAAAATGTTTGATTACAGTCAAATGTGTGGCTCAGTCGATAGAGTATCGGCCTCACACACACGGGGTCCAGGGTTCGAGTCTCGTACAGCCCAAGTGAATGAAATGTATGATTGCGTTTGCTAAAATATGAAAGTTTTATTATATGTTTTAGAATTGAAATAAAACTTTAAAATTATATATAAATCTGTTGAAGGGAGCTGTGTCGGGTGAAGAACAGAGGCTACGATAGGCATTGACTTTGTGAAGTACAGCTGACTTTGTCTAGTAGGTCCTTACCTTGCCTGTTAGGCATTGACCCTGCCTGGTAGGCCTTGACCGTGCCTGGTAGGCCTTGACCGTGCCTGGTAGGCCTTGAACGTGTCTGGTAGGCCTTGACCGTGTCTGGTAGGCCTTGACCGTGTCTGGTAGGCCTTGACCGTGTCTGGTAGGCCTTGACCGTGCCTGGTAGACCCCCTAAGAACTAAGGATGGCTCTGGCCAGCACTGACCTTATCTGCCACAAACCACTGCTTCTCCTGGAATCTCTTTTCAAGACGAGCCGTGATGGGGTGGACCTTATCTGGGAAGAACTCTTCCCTAAGCAGCTTCTTCTTCTCCTCCTCGCTCTTCTCTGACATCCTAAAACACCAGTTGAGTTAAAGTTGTGGCTCTTAATATGAGTGTGTTAAGCAACACGTTCTTTATGGAGGAAAATATAATGTGCAACTGTATTTTTACATGTAAAAATATACATGTGAATGTTATTTTTGCCCAGTTTACCCAGGTCTTTTCTAAAACATAACTTGTATGAATATACTCTGCCTTCCCGTCCCCCGACACAATGAATCATTATAGATTAATAGATTATATTGTGTGTGTGTGTGTGTGTGTGTGTGTGTGTTTACTGTGTGTTGATATGGGTATCGTTTATTAGGTGTATATATACTTGATTACCCAGACAATACACCACCTACAGAATCTTGTACGCCTCCGGTATGAGTTCGAAAGGAGTGTCCCCAGAGCGTCGCAGTAGGCGGCTTCGAGGTCATTCTCGGGGACGAGACCGCGCCTTCTTGGCGGCAAAGCGGGCGATGGCCAGGGACTGGGGCAGTGTCCTCCCGTCAACAATCAGCACTGGCAGCTTGCCCCCGGAGATGGCTGGGGGCAACATACCCACAATAACATTA
The DNA here is from genome assembly GCA_020271785.1 of Procambarus virginalis. Taxonomy (NCBI): domain Eukaryota; kingdom Metazoa; phylum Arthropoda; class Malacostraca; order Decapoda; family Cambaridae; genus Procambarus; species Procambarus virginalis. Next base: position 60,062,823 of record WNGS01164437.1, read on the forward strand.
GTTTGAGAAGAAAGTCATAAGCCAGTATGGCAGAAGCAGAACGGAACGCACGAGGGTGGAAATAGCCTAAGCTACTCTATCTCTTTGAGAACTTTGAAACACAGAAATCAAGGAAACTGCAAAAGGTAGCTTATGATGCTCATACGTGGTAACTTATGAATAATTGTTGTAATGTTTAGGCAAATTTCCGCCAAAATATGAACAAAGTTGGACCAGTACTCACTCTTCTTCTTTTCGGGCCATTCTTCCTTCTCGTAACGCTCGTCGATGTAGGGAATTCCACCGTAGGCGAAGATCCAGCGAGTGAGCTCGGCGCGGCCCTTCCATTGAAGTCACCAGCTTGTATTCCGGCATGGTGCTCGTGACGGCTCTGTCGGGAAGTATGGGAGTTTTTTAAGATTCGCTACTGGGAACAAAAAGTTTCAAGTAGCACGGCTATGGTGAGCCCATAGTGGACTTACCCGGCACAGGAGCGGGCAAGTAGCCCGGGCTATGATGAGGCCCATAGTGGACTTACCTGGCACAGGAGCGGGGCTGTGGCGTTGTGAATGTCAGCCCCAGTCTTGTATGATAGTTCTGGGGTGAGGCGGATGTGTATAGCGGGTTGTGAATGTTGTTTNTTTTTTCCAGGAATAACTTAATTATATAAAAGATAGATCATCAGGAGTATTGGTATAGCCTGTACTTGGAATTTACAGCCCAGGTTGCAGATCTGTCTGGGGCAAAGTGGAAATGATAACTATTATTTTGGTATACAATATAGTGCGGCCTTTAAAATCCTTCATGTATCGTTCTGGTTTTTACAACAAAATCAAATTTTTATTTTCAATAATTTTTTTCTGGACGGGCCCTTCAGCACCATTCTTAGCCAAGTGTTGGCCTCATTGTGCCTTGAAGGGATACACTAGGCCTCGAAGATCCACCTTTGCATAACAAGAGCCAGGACCAAAATCTGGTACACATTTACTAGAAGGCATCTTTGGGATCAAAGCTCAACTTAAAACCAAGATCAAGCACCACCAGAAAGCATTAGCACAACAACACTAGCAAATGTTGGATGATGATAATGGCAGGCTATTGTTGTTGTGATATAAACACTTAATATTATGCTCAATTGACGCTAGACGGCAGCCAAGTTTATCTGGGTTCCTGCCAGCTCGCTTTCTATCTCACTCGCCTGGGTCCAGCTTCGGGGCACATAACCTGTGACAGGGCATTTCTTCAGCTTCATATTTAAACGAAGTGGTGTAGGCTATTCCTGGAATATCAGTTTCCCCAAAGGTCATTACTGTATTATTGCTGCTTTTCTCCTTCAAGAATGGTGACTAATGTTGCACACACTTCATGTGCCCTAACTATGTTCAGTGCATCCTCACTAATGCACCTCACTCTTACAGAATTTCTAGATGGTCTGAAAAAATTGTATTTGATACACATTGTTCAGTGGAACATATTGACAATAATATTTGTACATTTATCAGTAACTCGAAACATAAAATTAAATGGAACATGTACAAAATGCTTCTGTTTGATCAGACACCAACCACTGGGACGTTGATTCTCAAAATCATCACAAGCTAACAGCAGGGTAAGCCATGAGTCAATACTTATTCAAACACCATTGCTGGATAGTTGGCATGGATCATATTCTCAATTAGTGCATTACTGACACTAATTTACTTTTTTTTTCTGAGGTGGCTGCCTGAAGCTACCATCTCCGATGTAGGTGCCATCAGTCGTGGAGTACTGCATACCTGGGATCAAGAGCCAGAACCTGGCACCCCCCCCTCACAAAGACACAAGAAGCCATGGCATTTATATATTAAGTTATTTACTTATTTATGCCTCCACTGAGGAAGGCATCCTCAGTCAAAAGTCAGTCAGTCTGACTGACAAAACGTCTGTTAAAAAAACTCAACTGACTGCTTCGGAGACCTGCAGCCTTGAAAATGGCCATACGTATAATTTTCTAAGTGTATCAAAGGATTTAAAATGTCATAACACTTGTGCCTGCTCATTTGCTCCACCCACCCCCTTGTTTGGGGAAGGGGGGCGGGTGCTTGACAAGGCTCGCAAGCCACTTCTTGATCAGTTACGCATCACAGGAGGACTACACACTTGTAGCAGTTGACTGGCTACACATCTGACCGTTGGGTCAGTGACACCGTCGACCCCTAGTCCCTTTTCTTTCCTGCAGGAGGGGAGGTGGTTATATCTATAGCTATAAAATAATAGTTCTTAGATTCTTACAAGAATGTAAGAACTCTTGTATATATATAGAGATAAAAAATAAATTAACTTGAAACGGTAAAATAATTTGGTGTTGGACATAGTTCAGCTCCTATCCTCCCAATATATGATCCTAGCACTTGCCTAGCCAACATAAGGATCTTCAATACAGTATACAAGAGTATTTAAGTATTGAATTTACTTCTGCATACAGATTATGTTTTGAATATATTTCAATTGGAAAAATGTCCAATAAATATTTTTTGTTCGGAAATTAATGGTAATGCTAAGAGGAAGGAATGACCACAACTTTAGGAATAAATTTTGTCAACCCCATACAGTTAACCATACAATTAAGGGCTAAACTGAAGAACAAGCTGATTGCCAATAGAAATTTTGGAAAATAAATGACACTTCGGTTTAAAGTGCTAAAAATTTCCATCTGAACTCTGGCTTTGATACTGTTGTTCTGTTTGTCTCCTGTGGGGACATGCCTTAAATTCTTACCACGATGATGTAAAAAATGTCAATGACGATCCGGATTATTATGTACTTTCCATTGACACACTTCCAACCCCCATGTGATGGTTGTTCTAAGATCCCGGATATCGCTAAAAATTATTGTTGACGTTTGGGCCTGTCCATCATCTGTAGCTCTTGGAGGCATGACTTCCATTATTTAAAAATTACTTCTCTCCACATTAGTTGTGATGTTGGAAGAGTTGGCAAGGGGTGTCTATCTGACTAAGCGCAATCTGTTATTTTTCCAAAGTTGCTGTATAAATTGTGGTGGCTACCATGTCTTGTACAAAATTATAAAATTGAGTAGTTCATTATAAGATTGAATTTCATATAAGGAAGCTAAGAAAGTTTGCCCTTAATGACCATCTGCCTGCCCTAAAATATACTCGATTGGCCCATGTGCCAGAGATTAACGAGGTAATTCCCATCTCTACCTGCCTCTCGCTCTGTTATTCCATTCCTTCATTAACATTATTAAGCAACTCTCCTCTCTGAGGACTTCCTGACTACTGCTGCTCAATCTTTGTTTATTTCTACCCTCTCTTCCTGCTCTCATATTGGCATCCTGAATGGATCTGTAAACTCATGACCGACAGTGCTATACACTATATCCATACTAGCTTTATGGTTTCTTTGATAATTACTTGCTTTCTGATCCTTTTGCTGAAGTAGTGATTTGAAAATCATCCCTACTATCGAGCCTCATACATCTTGTCCATAAGGCAGCAACAAGAGGAAAATTGACTCATTCCTTATATAAAAGGAAGAAATGTAAACTAGTGGAATCTCCACCAGTGACTGCCCTGAACCTGTCTGATGTAATTTTGGCACAAAGTTTCCTGATCCCTATGGACCTCCCATCCACTTCGGTCTTAAATTCAAAGCCTCTTGACTTGCTCCTGCCCTCTGTTCATCTTTTGTATGGTTTACAGCGCCATTACCAAAGAATCCCGAGTATACAGATTATATTATGGTCCTGTGTAATTTTCTCATTGCTCTATTATCTTTCACTTGTGCTTTGTTCATTATATATTTGACATGTATTTTTATTGATTTTTGTTCTTTAAGTAAATTGAATGTTTCACAGTGAAATGACATTAATATGAAGTATCAGTGGTAAATTCAGTAGTAGCATATCTTGAGATGATTTCTGGGATTAGCGTCCCCGCGGCCCAGTCCCCGTCCAAGCCTCCCTTTTGTTACACACCCCCAAGAAGCAGCCCGTAGCAGCCTTCTAACACCCAGGTACCTATTTACTGCTAGGTAACAGGGGCATCAGGGTGAAAGAAACTGCCCGTTTGTTTCTCCTCCACCGGGAATCGAACCCAGAACCTCAGGACTATGAATGCCGAGCACTGTCTACTCGGCTGTCAGGCCTAGAGGAGGATTCGAACCTGCTACTTGGTGTTCCCAAGCTATTGCCCTAGGCACTGTGTGAAACCCTTGGTTTGGCCTTTGGTTAGGAGCCTCAGGACTCCCTTAGTGGATTCAGTGAAATCTCGAGTGGCAATGCTTTTGATAGTGTTGTGGTGTTGGGCACTAGCTTGGGAATACCAAGTGAGTGGCTTCGAATCCTCCTCTAGGCTCCTACTGTTTTTAGATTGAAGGTTATTTACATTCTTGGCTACATTGCTCTGTATAGTGGATCCTTTATACAGTATAACACTTTTTTGACCAGTTTTTATTTAGTGACTAATAATACTTTGGTCAACTGACAATTGTGTGCAAATGTACAGCCTGTAAGAAATGTTACATTGCAAACACTTTTATGTTCTTCATTGTCTTTTAAGAAATTGGCACACAGGTTTAATGCATTATCTGAAAAGTAAAATGCAGTACGTATTGTAGTTGACAATCATTTGACTACCATCATGACACTTTGTGTATGAAAGATTAGTAAATTAGCTGGCACATTCACCCCAGCCAAAGCCCTAGTTTTGCTTTTCATTGGCTCTCAATTTGCAGATGCTATGGTCTTTACACATGCACTGGATCCATAGCTTCAAATCCTCCTTTCTAATCTTCCTGTTTTAAATTAACTCTTGCCATAATATTCCAATTAATATTCTTCTTCTCTAGCCCATTTTTTCAGATGGCTTGAAATCTTTGGCTTATGTAGGATTCTCCATTGTTATCCCCAGATATAGCATGGGTGAGTGTTGCCACTTCTCAGGAATTTGTAATCTTACTGCCAACCTCTATTTGTAGTGTTATATATGTTCTTAATTTATTATACTGTATTTAAATGAACTTTGATGTTGTTATACTCTCTACCAAGTCCTTACTGTCTGCATGCACCTCCTTGTGGAATGTCCTGGTATTTAGGAAGATCATATGTCTTGCCTTCATAATGTCTTTTAGGAACATTTGTCCTTCAATTCAATCTTGGTGGAGTTTTTTTAGTTTGGTTCATTTATTATGCACCCCATACCTATCTTGTGGGCTGTAGTGGAAAGGGTTACAGAGGCACATAATGAGCTGATATCTTTGGTATCGCTCGCCTTATTTATATTTAGCGCCTGTTGAATATCCTGCTCCACTAATGGTGCTGCATTGTCTTCCTGGCTTGGTACCTTCTTTTGATTATGGCTTACTGTCTATTTTAACCCCACAATCCTTTGGTTGCATAAAGGCAATACAGTACTGACTATATCTTACATTTAGTAAATTTAAATGAGTTAGTTTGGTGGGTCAGAGTCTTGTGATGTGGGTACGACCTCCAAAGAAATGTAATGGTAATGTGGAAAGTAATCAATCTTCAGGGCCACCAAACTTGGTATTTTGTGTGGCTGCTTCATACTGCTGGAAATGAAATTGTGTATTGACCACAGTACATCAACACGTGGTTATTTAATAGAAAGGAAGCTAGCTTTCCCCCTCATAGTCTTAACTGTTTTATCCTACTTACGATCTTGCATCTCTTGGTTAAATTGTTGAATTCCCCGGTGTTAAGGGTGGTAGTTAAGCCATGTCACCCAACTATTCCTTCACAACAATTGTTGCTTAATACTCTGCTCAGTGACTGAAACCTTTCATGTAGATAATTCCTGCTCTTGGATCAGCACCCTGAATATTATTGGCTTTGAATTGTACACTGAAGTGATAGAGTACTATACAGTATAGTGTAATTACATATTGGCTTAGTGCTTTTTGATAATTAGTTATGCACAGTAAATAATTTCTAAAATTATAAATTTCTTTTCACTACTAAAGAACATAATATGAATAGTAACGTACTCTATAACTGTTGAAAAATAATCAATAAATACATATACATATATCCAGCAAGTATTTACAATGAAGAGTTTGTCTGAATGTTTTGTGTACATTTGAAATTATATTAAACTTTTATTTTATAGTAAATTCTAGCAGAATTTCTCAGGTTTTTGGATTTTAGAGGTTGCACTGCTATTGTTAGTTTTCTTATGTGTGTCTTGTGGTAAAACTTATTCAAATATTATTTGAAAAACATACGAAGCCTTTATTGACATGCTATTCTGAACAAGAATAATCTTTTGAATGTGGTAATTAATTGGTTCAGCTCTTGTGTGTTCCAGATACAGTGTAACGCCTTCGATAAATTTGTAGTGTGAATATTTGGTTCTGAGCTTTTGAATTACCATACAGTATGGGCAAAATATTTGAATAAATATTTTTGAGGTAATTTTGGTTGAATATAAAAGATATTGATAAATTTACAATTACTGTAATGGTACAGTGAGATGTTATAAATTTCCTTGTGGAGCTTTTCTTGACGTGTGTATGCATATAGATAAATATCAGCGGACATTAAATTCTTTGAGGGATGGAACTAAAGCGAACAAATCATAACTTGTAACAATTCTTTGAACAACCAATTGTAGTGATAAACATTTATCTTTTGTGACAGTGAAAAAGCTCAAACAGTGAAGTGACAATTCACTGCCAGCTGACTAGAAAAATAAAACCATTATTTCTATACATAAGAAATTGTCTCTTGGTAAAAAAAAAGAAAGTACTGTAATCAATTCCACCAGAACAAAATTTATTAGTTTGAATAAAGTAAAAACAGTAACTGTACCAGTAAGGGAAATTTACACAAGTATTCCACACGAGAAAATCCTCATCTGGGAAGTCAAGATGTGAATGTCCCATCTCCCTCTGTATAGCACACACAAGTCACAATAAAGTGATGCATCAAATGAACAAAGCTCTTGGACGCAGGTTCGAATCCTCGTCACTGGCCTTGTGGATTTGTTCCCTAATGTATCAGCATACCGGAGTGATAAATAAATGCATTACAAATGAGCTACAATTCAGTAATATATTATCATACAGACTTTAAACCCCAGTATAACAAAAAGGGAAACTTACCCCAATCCACCATAACTCCCTTCAGATGGGGAGTAGATTTTCCTAGCATGTATACCTTGAAGGGCATGAAAATTTATGAAGAATGTAAGATCTTGGTTAACCCTTGTGGTGGGCAGTTAATTTGGCCCAGCTAATCCCTTGTATGCATAATAATAATAAGATAATTTGGTCCCTAGCTGGACCAAAGAGCCATAGCTCAACCCCCGCAAGCATAACTTGGCGGCATGTACAGTAATTGAACAATTTGAGTTACTTTCCAAATAAGAGTTAACGCTTAAACAACAACTTATATCTTGTCATATTTTGGTTCATCAAGGCTGAGTCAGTGTTACTTCATATGACTTTTTCACTAGAAGTGTCTGGAAATTGTTTTGCTTATAAATCCCTATACAGTAATTACCAAAATTTTACATATCTGGGTATTTTTACCTAATAAAATTATATATGTTGCTATTTTACATAAAATATCATTAATGAGAATTTTTATTTTTTGTAGAGCATATGGGACCACCATATCCAGTCATTCTATTAAATTTGAAACTATTTTTCTATATTTTTCTTCACTTGTCATGTTTATTTTGTCATATCTGAATCTGATAAGAACAAAAAAAAGTAAAGGTGTAACTCTATCCAAATTTCAGGAACTTATCAATATTAGGATTTGATTAATTTGGAATTATGTATACCCAAGGAAGTCCCTGATGGTATAGAGTGGCAATGCATACTCATACTAAGTGATTTGGGTTGAGTTGTGGCCAGGGAATGGTGCTACATAGCCTTCCCGGCTTGGTGCCATCTTGTGGTAATTACTGTACTTGCTTGGGGCCAGGGAGGATTGACTGGGTAATCCTCCCTGGCCAGGTAATGACTGGGTAATGACTTCTTAACTGCTAACCTCTGTTCACTTGGCAGTAGTTGGGTTCCTGGTTATTTAATGATTGGCTGGTCGTGTCCCAGGATAAACTGGTGGATTATAAGGCTTACCATGAGCTATGGAATGGGAAAGCATATAAGCCTGCTAACAGGAGTCAGAAGTCATCTATTGCTGTACTCACCTGTGTAAAAAAGTATGTGGAATAATGTTTTTATAAGGCTTACCATGAGCTATGGAATGGGAAAGATTTTAAGCCTGCTAACAGAAGTCAGAAGTCATCTATTGCTGTACTCACCTGTGTAAAAAAAAGTATGTGGAATAATGTTTTTATTATACTTTAAATTAAATATTTAGTAAACAAGTCATTTCTAAAGAAGAAACTTAAACAAAATCAAGTATTTTAAGAACTGCACACTCCATGGATCATATTTCATTGCATATAACTGTATATACTGTACTTCATATTAATTATTAATTATATTGTTATTGGCATATATCCGGTAATAAAATTCAGAGTTAGCTGATATTTCCTGTAAGTGACATTCACACTAGTTATTCCATCTGTCATTATATTATGCTGGAAGAGACACTTTAGCATACAGTGTCTATGTATCGTCCAGTATGGTAAGCAAACATCTAGACCTTGCTACTGCTAGGTATAGATGCTAGGCTCGGCTACAAGTACCTCTGAAAATTTGCTTCACCTGCTGAAGTACGTCTGACCAAATGTAAACTGTCAACTATTCACATACCTTATGTTACTGTAATTGAATATGAACAAATTTCAAACTGCAAAGATACTGTAATTCTATTACAAATGTTAAATGTTTTAAGTATTTCATTCAAAATTAGGTACTACCAGAAATCTTAACCAAATATCCAAAGTTTGCATGATAGGGTGTGCACCTGATTGTATTCTTTCCACTGCTGCCCATTGGATGGGTGTAGGATGCATGATTAGTAAATCTGTAGCAGTTACTGTACGTGCTAAAGTCGTGCACCCCACATTCAGACAGTGGGCACCAGTGGTAATTGTACTAGTAAATATGGATATTTGGCACAAATGCTAATGGATGTAAAATGCTCAGGGTAGAGATTGTTGTGTGCTGTGGTCAAAGTTTTTGAACCAATTGATCTGTCAAAAGACTATTGATGTACAGTATAAATGTGTACTTAGCTTATCACTCTAACTTCCTTAGTCAAATGATTTTGGGGGTAAAGTTCCTGAGACCATTATGTGCCTCTGTAACCCTTTCCATCACCGCCTGCAGGCTGGGTCTGGGTGCATAGTAAGTGAACAAAATCAGCATAAAAGGAATCCGAAGTGTAAATAAATGTTAGTTCATGATATCACATGCTTGAAAATTCTTCCAATTAATGAAAATATGTATAAGAAGATTTATACTGGGGAATAATGAAGAAATGTCAATTATTAGTAGTTATGGTACATATAATTTAGCAAAATCCATAATCATGATTTTTTTAATGAGAAGCATCAGTTGACTCGAGCTGCATTAAAATTATTCGTCAAATGATGTATGCCAGAATGGAAGGTTAAAACTCATGCGGGATATCACATGTTATGCAGTATACGTGGGGCTACCATTATCTGGATTTCCATTTTTTGGACTATGGTTACCCAGAAAAGCAATTATCTAATTCTGTATTTAATGATTATAGGTTCTCCCTTATTACAAGGGGAAGTGTCAGCAAGTATTGGCAGCAGTGGACACTTATTTATACCAAATAACAATGTAAGGTGCATTCCTATTAAAACACCATTACAGGTATTTTTAGTATCTATTTAAATGAATACCAAAATAATAAAATTACAAGTGCATAGCATAATGTTTTCTTAAATTATCCGTATCTTCATTTTTCTGGACACCTCTAGAGGTACCAATTAATCTGAATAGTCACTGTATACAAACACAGGTTCCATCTTTCTTGTGCACAAGTCAATGAAATTAGTAGTGTAAAACAAGGACATTAAAATCGTATGTGCAGGAGAGAAATTAAAATGTTGTAGAATTTACAAGGATTTTGCCTTCCCATATGTGACTAGTGGTGTTCTTTACACACTTGTGGAGCAGTTTCCCCCCTGTGACTGACTCCTGGTGGCTTCTTTCCCATTGCTGTCTCCTTCTGGCGGCTCCTTCCCCTTGGCAAAGTGAGCCTTACAGGTATTCTCTTGACCCGTGCTGCCGTTGTGTGTGTGCAATTTGATGCTCGGTTCTCTCTCTTGTCTCTCTAGCATTCAGTTTGTTCCCCCCGTGGTGAAAAACTAAGGGTTGCCTTCTGCCGTGGATGGCTGGTGTCCATTGTGTTCCAGTATGCTTCTGCCTAATTGGCTGGTGTGGTACTCTTAATTTCTCCTTGCGGCCTCTTACCCGCACTTGGATGTTTGTCCAAGAACGAGCCTATGTTCCTCTCCCATCAGGCCACACTGTCTGTGTGCCGTTCTCTTCTCTCTTTCCAGTCAAGTCCTATGTCTATTACATGTTCCAGCCCTTCCAATCTCCCTGCCCGGCTCCTAGCAGGGCAGGCAGGCTGGCTGGCTCACCCTCTACTCCAGTTGGCTGTCCTGCCTGGTACTCAAGAACTGCATTTAGAATCTGAACAAGAACTTTGTCAGGACTTTGTATACCATTTAAGACCATTTCTGGAAATATACTAGCATAGATTTTTCTTACTAAACAGAAAAAATAACATAAAGATATCCAGAGACCTGTCACCAGACTAGTCCTAGAGCCAAGAGGTATGAGTTGCGAGGAAAGACTGACTGAACACGTTAAATCTCACATCTGAAGAAAGAAGAAACATGGTCTAGTAGATATGATCACAAACTTAAGGAAGATGGGAGGGAATAGAATAAACAGGACTAACTGTTAGTGTGGGGTACCACAAAAGTAATTAGAGAACACATGAATTTTTTAGGGTCAGGATTGTGAACAATTGGGATACGTTTACCTTTATATAAATAGCACGATTGTTCCAGTCAGTTCGCCACCACTTACGGGCTATTCATGCCCGTGCCACCTCTTGGGTGGCTTAATCTTCATCAATCAATCAATCAGTTCACGGGAGACATCTCCTGTCCACGAGGCTAACCATAGCCCGTGCTTCTTGCCCAGCTCCTGTGCCAGGTAAGTTGCGGGCTCACCATAGTCCGTGCTACTTGGAACTTGTTCCGAGTAGCTGAATCTATAACAACAAATCCAGTCAGTTCAGGAGGCTCACCATAGTCCGTGCTACTTGCCCCGCTCCTGTGCCAGGTAAGTCCACCACGGGCTCACCATAGCCCGTGCTACTTGCCCGCTCCTGTGCCAGGTAAGTCCACTACGGGCTCACCATAGCCCGTGCTACTTGCCCCGCTCCTGTGCCAGGTAAGTCCACTACGGGCTCACCATAGCCCGTGCTACTTGCCCCGCTCCTGTGCCAGGTAAGTCCACTACGGGCTCGCCATAGCCCGTGCTACTTGCCCCGCTCCTGTGCCAGGTAAGTCCACTACGGGCTCGCCATAGCCCGTGCTACTTGCCCCGCTCCTGTGCCAGGTAAGTCCACTACGGGCTCACCATAGCCCGTGCTACTTGCCCCGCTCCTGTGCTAGGTAAGTCCACTACGGGCTCACCATAGCCCGTGCTACTTGCCCCGCTCCTGTGCCAGGTAAGTCCACTACGGGCTCACCATAGCCCGTGCTACTTGCCCCGCTCCTGTGCCAGGTAAGCCCACTACGGGCTCACCATAGCCCGTGCTACTTGCCCCGCTCCTGTGCCAGGTAAGTCCACTACAAGCTCACCATAGCCCGTGCTACTTGCCCCGCTCCTGTGCCAGGTAAGTCCACTACAAGCTCACCATAGCCCGTGCTACTTGCCCCGCTCCTGTGCCAGGTAAGTCCACTACGGGCTCACCATAGCCCGTGCTACTTGCCCCGCTCCTGTGCCAGGTAAGTCCACTACAAGCTCACCATAGCCCGTGCTACTTGCCCCGCTCCTGTGCCAGGTAAGTCCACTACAAGCTCACCATAGCCCGTGCTACTTGCCCCGCTCCTGTGCCAGTTAAGCCCACTACGAGCTCACCATAACCCGTGCTACTTGCCCCGCTCCTGTGCCAGGTAAGTCCACTACGGGCTCACCATAGCCGTGCTACTTGCCCCGCTCCTGTGCCAGGTAAGTCCACTACGGGCTCACCATAGCCCGTGCTACTTGGAACATGTTCCCAGTAGCTGAATCTATAACAACAGTCAGTTCTATTCTGTAGCAGTTAGAAATATAAATAAGTTTTGTGATGAATATTGTTTGTTAAATTATGGAAAAAAATTCCCCATGGATGTACATAATGTTAAATTACAGACATACATCTTATAGCAAATAGTTTTAGTTCATTTATTATGCACCCCATACCTATCTTGTGGGGGGGGGGGGGTAGTGGAAAGGGTTACAAGATGTCTGTCTACATGTCTTTCCTAGAGGCACCAGAGCACCAGAGCACCAGAGCATTGAGAGCACCAGAGCCATATCACCAGAGCACCAGAGCACCATGAGCACCAAAGACATGACGTCGCAGAAGGCCACGACCTTCCTAAGGTGTTGGTATAGCAGTCCAGTGAATAAATTTATAAAAGCTTCACCCACGACCTCTACTCGAATCGTACCTCTTTAAATACTTCACCCCACGTACAACAAATACCATTGCCAACAGAACCTAACCACCTAAATTAAGCGTAAGTATTGGACACATTGTAGCAATGAGACAATGTTTACCTGTGGGGCTGTGTCCTCTTCCTGGAGCAGCTGAAGCATTGTAGGTGACGGGAAACGCGCCCAACCATTTCTCCTCCGGCCGGAATTTTATATTAATAAATAAATGTTTATTCAGGTAAGGTACATACATACAAGAGGTTTACAAAGATTGATAGATTTATAGATAGAGCTAGTACAGGTACATACAATGCCTAAAGCCACTATTACGCAAAGCGTTTCCGGCAGACAGAAAGCCCTGTTACTACTAGGAAATGTATATGTTTATCTCTCAGAATGTTTGGTAATATGTTTATTGTTTGTGATGTTTGTCTATGTATGTATTAACACGATGTACTGAACGGGGTGAGAATAGCTTGAGCTACCTCATCTCTTGTGTGTGTTTTACCTCAATAAACTTATTTCAATTTCTGTTATTACTGTGCACTTAGTCATTATCGTTGCAGCAAAATTAAGTTTGAAACGGCAACATTTATGTACAGTATAAAAATAGTATTATTAATAATAATGCTTATTTAGGGGCTGGGGG
>WNGS01164437.1:60076162-60117874 GCA_020271785.1 Procambarus virginalis
TGACTTTTCTGACACATTAGCATATAATAAATGATTGTATGATTTAGGATTTCCAAAACATCTTTAGTTTTCCTATACAAATGTTCAAAGTTCCACCCAAAAATTATGCAAAAATGGCATGTTTATTGCTATTATAAATCAATAAATGAACTTAGAGAAAAGTGAAATCTTGCACATGTAGAGACATGCCCTCACATATACTGTGTAAGTTTCATGTAAATTGAATAAAAAATTATTCAGTTTTGTAAACATTTGTGTCAATTGAAAAAAAACAGAAATTAATGAAGTCTAAGGTTCTAAAATCTGTGGCTGAGGTTGACATCAACCAATTTTCTCCAAAATTGGCATCCTTACAGATAGGTATACGTACAGTAAGGTGTGTAAGTTTGATGCAAATCGTCCGAAAAAAAATTTGAAAAAAAAAAAATTGAAAAAAAAAAAAAAAAAAAACTTTTTTTTTTTTTTCTTAAATTTTTTCCAATTAAACTAATTATAATATTTGTTTAATATATGGTATTGTGATAGCAAAGAGTCATAGCTATGATTTCAGTTGACACTTTTGATTCATAATCGATTTTGACCATTTTGGCATAATTTTCACAACTACTTCATTATTTTTTTTCTCCCTTCCTATTTATGCTACGATGCTGAAACTTGGACCAGATGAAACACTTTTCATATAGAACTTGTCAAAAAAGTTTGATTGAAATCGAACGAGTTTTCATTTTTGCATTTTTGGAGCCAAACTGGATTGGACCGCCCCCTTAAAGAATTCCTTTATAGTTTGAACATTTGTGTGCTGTGTAAATTGTTGATTGGTACAGAAAGTTCGATTAGGTGAGGATTTTTCGCCCAGGCTATCTCTGCAATTATTATTGTCAGACATTAATAACTGAAAACTGTACACAATTACCTAAAAAAATATATATATATTGAATGTTTGATGATCAAATCACACATCAGGAAATGAAGAAACGACGACTTTTTGGTTTATCCCGAACCATTAAAAGTGTTGTGAATGTCATTACTTGATAATGGGTTCAGGACGGACCGAAACATTGTTGTTTCTTCATTTTCTGATGTGTGGTTTGGTCATTATATCTTTAGCCACATTATTGTGACTAATTATCTGCATAAAAATGCTTACAAGCCATAGGTCATTTTTTTAAAAACCGTGCTGGTTTGTTGGCTTGGTCAAAGACAGTATTGTTAATTATTGCATTATCTGCCTGCAGTTTGCCCCTTTTTTTTATTAACAAGATGCCTTGCTGTAGTAACCATGGTACTGAAAATAGTAATAAAAAGTTTAAAAACATTTTTCTGTGACAAAAATCAACGATAAATTAGCTTAGAGTGAGCCATCAGTGTCATGGAGGCAGGAGGGATCAGCTGATGGGCTGGCGGTCAGGAGTTGTGCGAGGGGGATTATCAACCAGGTAATCAACCAGGGGGAGAGTCGATCCCCCTCCCCCTTACTTTTTTCCCTCTTCCAATATAAAAAAAGTTATTTTGCATAAGTGGTTCTAATAATCGTATTTATGTCAGTTTAACACCAATTGTTTGCCAATGATCACTCGTGAAGAATGCAAAATAAATTTTGTTATTTTTATATCAAAACTGGCCGAGTTTTGATATAAAGTTTTGATTTTGACCAAGGAGGCCTGGTCGGGGGACCAGGCCGCAGGGATGTTGAGCCCTGAAATCCTCGCAAGGTGAGGTCTCGAGGAGTTTGTGGGTGTAGTTCTTGGTTATCTTGGTGTGCACATCATTTGCCAATGATGTGCTATAATATTCCATGGTCAAAATTAAGAAATCATAATAAATGGATTTTCTGTGATTTTTTATGAAATATAGTGCTGGTGAAAGATGGGTTATATCATATATACTATATACCAGACCATATTATGCAATATGCAGTATTATGCAGTATGTTGATAAATTACTCAGTACATATTGTATAATATGATCTGGTATATTTGCTTATACAATTAACTAGAAATGCATTTCAGCTGTCCCAAATTAATCCAGATGTACCTAAATGAAAGGAATTACAAGTACAGTACCATGTTTATAATAGTTATGTCTGGACTTGAGCCATTGCTAATACTAATGGACTACGGGTTTTATTTCAGGCCAGAGGTGTCGACACATCAGCTCTGTGGACTCGAATTGCTGACCTAGTGATAAAGACTGTGGTGAGCGGGGAGCATGATATTGTGGTGCGCACCAGGAAAATGTTCGATCCAGGTAAGGGTGTTGAATATCTTGCTTTACATGTTGTTGATATCTTCAAGATAAGAGGAGTATGTGCGGATGATGAGTCACAGTAACGTGGCTGTAGATATGATCAAACCCACACACCAGAAGATGAGGAGACTAGAGAGAGGGTACTCCTGGACTTGGACGAAGATTAACCCTATAACCAAGTAAAACTGCCAAAAAAGTACATGTCTGTGATTCGATTATAGCCGGATTAGGGAGCCGGTCAGCCGAGCGGACAGCACGCTAGACTTGTGATCCTGTGGTCCCGGGTTCGATCCCAGGCGCCGGCGAGAAACACTGGGCAGAGTTTCTTTCACCCTATGCCCCTGTTACCTAGCAGTAAAATAGGCACCTGGGTGTTAGACAGCTGTCACAGGCTGCTTCCTGGGGGTGGAGGCCTGGTCTCCTCCCTCAGGTGGAGACCAGGCACCAGGAGATCTAGTTCACCAGGATACCTTTCTTCATGCGATCAAACCATAGCATTATCTTAGGCTTTTATGTCAATCACTTGAACTACAACTGTCAAATTCTAATATCCCTTGGCCTTTGCAGGTACTCTTGTCATGAATTGTTTGGATTGATGTTATAATTGATGAACGTCTCAGACCGTGGCTTTTGGAAGTAAACATCTCTCCTTCACTGCATTCAGCATCACCATTGGACCATTCGGTGAAAGGCCCACTTATTGCCGACCTTCTGAACATGGTGGCTTTTCATATTCCCGATAAACTTAGTCAACAACAGCAGGTACAGTTGAAAGATTTAATGAAATCTTGCCATATAGTATACAAGTCCTGTTATATATTGTAATACATTATATAAAATATGATGTACCAAGGTATAATAAACCACAATAATAAATATTGCTTTCAGATGAATCTTTTAGGAGAATTCAACCTTGATGATAAAGTGTCTGGGTTGTGTTTGGATCGGCGGTTGTACACTAGACTGCTAACACCAGAAGAACAGGTCAGTTGCTCCTAAGATGCATCTCAATGGGCTAGTAAAATCATTTACTTTTTGTGGTGGTGTGAGAGACAATGAGTATAATTTTCATGATGCCCAGGAACTACAGCTTTGCATTTAAAATGGCAGCTTCACTAGATAGTAATGATGGTAATAAAGGGTAGGAAATGTAAATTAATTTGCAGCAATTAATAGGCTCGTTATTTAGAGTCAAGAAGGGGAGTGCTTTATTAGTACAGTAACTCGAAAATGGGAAATGATTACTAATTCTGGATTTCTTTCTATATTAACTATTATAGTGTATAATTATAAATTGATATAATAGGAATTTTCCTTACCAGTTGTACATGCTGCAGTTGATACACAGTTTTTGAGAAGATTCGTGGATGTTAATGCAACAAAAGTGTGTGAAAATAATGATAATGTTGTCTTGTTAATGATGATGATAATATCTTGCTCTGGTTAGGGCCCCATTTAGATTATGCAGTTCAGTTTTGGTCGCCATAATATTGAATGGATATAAATTCACTAGAATGCATTCAGCGTAGGATGACAAAGTTTTTTTTTTTTTTTTTTTTTAGATATATACAAGAGTTGTTACATTCTTGTACAGCCACTAGTACGCGTAGCGTTTCAGGCAGGTCCCTGGAATACGATCCCCGCCACGAAGAATCGTTTTTTCATCCAAGTACACATTTTACTGTTGCATTAAACAGAGGCTACAGTTAAGGAATTGCGCCCAGTAAATCCTCCCCGGCCAGGATACGAACCCATGACATAGCGCTCGCGGAATGCCAGGCGAGTGTCTTACCACTACACCACGGAGACCACAAAGTTAATACCACAAATTAGAAACAAGGCATATGAAGAAAGATTGACAAAGCTTAAATTACATTCTCTATAAAGGTGAAGAATTAGGGTGACATGATAGAAGTGTACAAGTGGATGAATAGACATAACAAGGGGAGGGGGGGTATTAATGGGATAATAAAAGTATCAACACAAGACAGGACATGAAACAATGCGTATAAATTGGATAAGTTTTGATTTGGGAAAGATCTGGGTAAATACTGGTTCAGTAACAAGGTTGTTGATTTGTAGAACCAAATACTGCATAACAACAGAAGTAGGATCCCTGACTGTTTCAAGCGTAGGTTAGACATATGCTTGAATTGAGATTGGGTGGATTTAAATAGGAGCTGCCTCGTATGGGCCAATAGGCCTTCTACAGTTACCTTATTTCTTATGTTCTTATGGTCTTGTCTTAATTCAGACATTCTTTAGTACTTTGCAAAAAAATAATTTTCATAAATTTGAAATCCAATATTTGAAAGATTTTTTGATTCAGCTGAAAGTATAATTGCTATAACCTTTGGGTATACATATGTAGCTGAAATTAAATTTTTTAGTGAAATACTTGAATTTAGTGTAAGATTTTCTCCTAATGTAATTTTGCTATTAGTATGATAGAGACTTCAATTTCTTTAACAGGTGAAACACATACAAGTGAATGGTATGCCACGTAGCGAGTATTTAGTCTCCACCATAGAAAATCTAACCTCCGATGATGTCCGGCATCTTTTGACAGCAGAGGATGAGTTGCAGAGAGCTGGAAAGTGAGTATATTTGCTGCGAATGTTGTATCTGCTCAAAATGGCTACCAACACACAACTCTTGCAATATAGAGCTGACTTTATTAGGACTCAAAATGCCTGTCAGTAAGCCATCTGTTTGTGACATTAATTCCTTTATTATTGCAAATATCCAGCTGGGAGTTTCCCAGCTGGATATCCAGACAAATATTCTTGCATTCTATGCTGTAGACCCGCTGCTATTATATACATCACTCATTCTTAAGTTGTATTTCCTAATAAATAAGATTATATTCCTGGAATGGTTAGTGGCCAGTGATAAGCGAGTCCCTGAAAAGAAATTGAGTTTCCGGGACGAGGTTGTTCCCGTCGGACAGAATCTCTTTAGTTTGTGAACTGTTTCTTCAAGTAGAGGCTTTATATCTTTGCTGTTGACTTTTGTTTTCATAATGTGTACAATAACTTATTTATACACAACAACAATAGTGATTGATTATAATATTTTGGCCTAGAGTATGATACATGCACCTGTATCTCGTGTAAATCTATTCCTGCGACAGCCCAAAGGAAATGTCTAGTACACCCCTCATTGCTATACTATTTGGTACTGCTATCCAAGAATATTAAAACATCAGTCTTGACACCAAATTGTGATTTGTGATAAGTGTATTGCTTGATGTACAAGATATCCTCATCTAAAGCAAGCAGTTAAAAACATAACAGTGCATCCATATAGATGTATTATAGCAGCATTTACATACTGGGTAATTTGTTTACAAACTGGGTGATGATAAGTAAAATCAACATATGATAACCCCATTACCCCAGGGATTAATATATGCACTCCAAGGGTTAATAATCTCTGCCACTATGGTAGTGCCATAACACAATGGTTTGTATCTTTTGGAGCCATTGACTGTTGAGATCTGATGATTGATTGATTGATGAAGATTAAGCCACCCAAAAGGTGGCACGGGCACGAATAGCCCGTAAGTGGTGGCCCTTTTGAGCTATTACCAGTATCAAGAGATGATACTGGAGATCTGTGGAGGTGCGACTGCACCCTGCGTGACGGGAGATGTCTCCTGTGGAGATCTGATGATGATTTAAGGTAGCATGGTGTCAATATGCATTGGTGGTATTTGAAATTGTTTTGGAGGTAAATGTACTGTACTGCATTTGGTTTCTGTGGGTGAATATCAGCACCTGGGCGATACCAGTATCTGGTACGTCATTTCTTACTTATATTGCACTTTTCTAGGTGTGTATCACTTATCATTTTACTATTTGAGGACTGTACATTCACCTGCGAATGTTCAAAAATGAAAGAAAATTTAGCCCCTGATATTTGATAATAAAAATGTGTATTTTAAGACGTATTTCCAATATATAATGTAATTGGTTTATATTGGATACCTTTCAATTTCATTATCTTAATAAAGTACATATGAAGAGCCTTGCAGTTTTGTGGTTTAGTTGTGTGCACTACATTAACTACACAGTTGTGATATCGGAAACTGGATGGTACAGTTACTTCTCCCATTACATACTACCTGTCCTACCTGTCACTCTCCTATGAACAGTTCATATTCAAAGTAAGAGCTTCCTTGTGAAATAATTCATTTAAGTGCACATTAATATATTCAGGAACGTCCAAACTAATTAAAAAATCATTTTTTTCCAGATTCATGCGCATTTTTCCTACTGCAGAAACTTATCCTTATTTTGGGTTTTTGGATAAGCCACGCTATTACAACAGGCTTATGGATGCTTGGGAGAATGCATATGCGAGCTGTAAAGAAAAAGGTATTTTGATTTATAGTTTTTATTTTTTTGGGCGATACACAAATTGAGATTTAATTTTTTGTGAAAGCCATTATAAATTTTATGTATACTGTGTGAGGGATGGTTGTTGGTGGATGTGCATGCATGTGTGTGTGTGTGTGCAAGCATACGTATGTGTGTATGTTATTACCTAAGTGTAGTTACAGGATGAGAGCTACGCTCGTGGTGTCCCGTCTTCCCAGCACTCTTTGTCATATAAGGCTTTGAAACTACTGACGGTCTTGGCCTCCACGACCTTCTCGCCTAACTTGTTCCAACGTCTACCACTCTGTTTGCGAAAGTGAATTTTCTTATCTTTCTTCGGCATCTGTGTTTAGCTAGTTTAAATCTATGTATATGTGTATATGTATGTATGCATATGTATCTCTGTGATTTTTATAAGAAGAATGTGTAATAAAAGTTAAAAGTATCAACATGAATGACTTATAATGACTTGTTTTTCAGCAATTGAACGATTAGAAAGCCTGTGTGCAGAAAAGTTTATCTTCGAGTGCCTCCTACCTTCAAGATGCCAAAGGTATGGGAACTGTATTTACTAACTGTTGCTTTACATTGTAGTATTCACGTTTGTTACAAATACTCAGGTAAACTTGGCAGTTGCTTTAATATTACAATAACTTTTGGTTTTATGCAAAGTAGGTGTTTGTTAATACACCACACTCTTGATCGGAGTGGAAAATGCAGTCCAGAAAATAAACACAAAAATAAATGCAAGCAGCATGGATAAAAAAAAAATTGAATACATTCCGATGCCTCGCATTGCTGTTTTATTTTGACACCTATCTAAACTAATTTTATGTACTAGAGGAATTCATAGAAGTTTTCTGCAAGAGTCAGTCAAGTTTGATTATTCAGCAGTTCTGTAAACTATTCTCATATGGAGGCGAGATGAAGTTGGACGTGGATGTAGTGTTAGTTTGAGGAAGTGGTGGTGGGAGGTTGTCAGGTTCAGATCACCGCATCACATAGGTGTTGATGGCAGTCTTGTGTCAAGTAGAGATGGTAACTGGGCTATCAGTTATCAGCGGGCTTCCAGGTGTTGGTACATATTTAGATTCATTATATGCATGACCAATAAATGGGAGCAATCCACGTTCTCAAGATAGTTGGTAATTTCGAGTTGCATCTCTAAATTCAGCATTGCCTTTTCCCTCCTTCATGGTGCTATAGGATTCAGGATATTTTTGAGGTGTCATGACACAATGACACTTCCAAATTATATATAGGGATTGTGTGAATTCACCTAAGCTGTGAGGAACTGCAAGGTTGACATAGGGTGTACTGACAAGTCTCGATTTGTACTGTAAGCTTATGACAAGCCCAGTATTTATGGCAGATGAAGTGAATAAGGGAATCTGCTAATGTCCTATTGGCTCATGATGCAGCAGCTACCAACCTATCCTTGCAGTATAGAGAAATAATGGAGATTGGGCATAGCTGGATATACCAAGTTATCAAACTTGGCACATTGGCAGCATTTTTTTTTATCTAAAATGTGACACTTTCCCAGCTAGCTCTCAGTTGCTCTGTGGTGGATGGATTTTGGTATGAATGACACATGTGCAAAAACTAACAGGACTTTAGATGTGTGTTGACCTTGTGAATACCGACACTAAAATTTGGTTATGATACTTTCATCTATCAGGGATGAGAGAGTGTTGGCAGACTTGGTGGATGTTTGTGTTGCTATGGCTGCTGGGTTGAAAGGTTTTTGTTATCCAGAGGTGTGTGTGTGTGTTATTTGTCACTGAATGTCTTGGTTGGCTATTAGGCTGCTCTACCCCTCCTTGTATGTACTGTACTTCATAGTACTGGCTTTTGGTGACTTTAGTTGCGAGAGGTGTGTCGCCCCCTTTATGAGGAGGAGTTTAAGGCTTTGGTGATATGGAGTGTATCCTGTTGTTTTTCCTTCTAAGATAGAGGTTTGGTTTGTTGCCCAAAATCTACTCGTGCTCCTTCCCTGTCTTCACCTCTGTGGCCTCCACCTCAAGTGGCCTTGATTTGGAGCCTCTCTATTCCTTAGGTATTATGTAGGATCTTCTTGATTTGTTTCCCACTGTCTGGGACAGGAAACCTGTACTTCGACTTATTGAGGTCTCTCTAGATTTCATGAGGATGCAACCACATTGCCTAATTCCTGAGTAGCTCTGTGTTAGGTGAAAGAAAACATGCCCATCCAACTCTGTTCCACTACAGGAATTGGACCCAGAACCCTTGGTTGTGAAGAGTTCCCTTGGGGGATGTGACAGTGGTGTTGGAGCCTAGTCTCTCTTTCCTAGTTTATTCTTTGTTTTTATATGATGTAGGTCAGAAGGCTCTTCCTACTGTTGGTGCTTTCCTCATTGATGTAATTGGCTTTGGTCTTGGATTCCAGGCTTCCTTTATTCTCTTAATGTCTGCCTTTCTGTGGGACCATCTTCAGCTTTAAAGACTGGTGCCTCTCCAGTCATGATCACTATCAATGTCTTGTTCCTCTAAACCAGCGAGGTCTATTTATTAGGTCTTTAGCTGAAGGCATTATATCGACACTTGTTCAAGGTGGCATTTCATCTCCATTTGAGCTGAGTGCTCTGGCTTCATTAGATCTTGGTTGAGCCTGGTTTGGGCCTCAAGAACGTGTGTTTTTCTTATATTCTGCTACCACCAACCTCGACTAATGTTTCACTTCTGCCTTGTGGGGATGTTTAATTCTTTGTAGGCCTTTTGAGTGCTTGTTTAGAGGGTTGTTGTTGCCTCTTTCATCTACTCGCTTTGCTTTGTTCTTGTGCACTCGTATTTCTTTGGGTGCTTCTGTTTATCTTGTCATTTTGTTGCCACTGTCCTCTATGGTTTTGGGCTTCATTTTGTGATGTCTGTATCCACTTCTGTTTGCCTGTTTGCCTTGTTACGAATGTTCATGCATTGATCTTTTGGTTTTGGATTCTTGCTAATCATGGCTCCCGGATCCCTTTCGTGGTTTGACTGCTGTCTCAGTGCCGTCTAGCTCGTGTCTTGTGGCTCTTATCATCTATGTAACTATCAAAAGTGTAACCAATTACCGCATAACGTGGTGGAATTGGGGTCCCTCGATTGTTTTAAATGTGGGTTGGACATGTATATGAGTGGGATTGAATGGTTTTAAATAGGTGCTGCCTCGTATGAGCCAATAGGCCTTCTGCAGTTCCCTTGTTCTTATGTTATGTTTCATACTGTTCTGGTCACCTTGGCTTTTGATTTGAGGGTTCATGGCTGGGGACCCTTGGTGCTTTAGGTTCTGGGGACATTTTGTGCCAACAGGTGCACTTTTTGGTTCATGAGGTGGCAGTGGTTTTTGGAATACTCTGCTGTGCTTTCGCCCTCTATTGAGCTCTGAGGTTTGCTTTCAATTGTCTGCACTTGTGGTTGTGTCTGGCTTTGGTGGTGTCTTGTTCTTTGTGTTCTGGCACCACAGGCTCACTTGCATGTTACCTGTGCTCACTTGACAGTCCCACTTTGTGTTCATTCACTTGTGGTTATCAATGTGCCTTTCCTATGGTTTTGCAGATGCTCTCTTCCCTTTGCTGTAAATATGGAAGCTTCTCTTTCTTTGTCACCCTGTTCCCAATTGGGAGTGTGTGTGGTGACTGGTTTCCTCTCTTATCTCATGGGTTGGTTGGGTTGTTATTTCTTCACTTAGGGTTTGGGTTTTCCCCAGTTCTTCCTGCTTGATTGTTTTTACCTTCCTGCTTAGGAAAAATACCTCCACGGAGGCTAGCCCAGCTGTGGAGTTTTATCATTTGAGCTTGGTGTCTGAACCTGTGTTTTCTTCAAATGCTTACCTGTTATCAGGAATTTGATCCAATGATATTTCTCAGTGGCTCTTGTGGTTTTCTGCTGGTCTTGTTGTTTTTCTAGCCTGTGTACTTGAAATTTAAGAGTTACTAAGCTCAGTTGTGCATTCCTATAACACACAAGTTGACTTCTCTAGCGTGTTTTGTTTATCAAGCTCCTTCAGCAATTTTTTTACATCGAGAGAGTACTCTGTTACAGTACATGGTTTTTCCCGCTGTTGCACAGGTAGATTATATGCACTGTGGTCAGAACACTCTGGGCAGCTATTGAGGGCTAGCTTAGAAATAAAGGATTACGAGAAATAAAGATTTAAACCATTTTCTGAGCAGCACCTTGTTAGCTCCCCATTTCCTGTATTTTCTTCCTCCTCACAAATTAGTGTCTGACTAGGTTTGGAGTAAAGTTTGGTTGGCTGAATCGTCCAACCTGCATGCAGTGTGGCACTGCCATCTGGTGGAAGTTGGTGTAGGTGAGTTTTGGGTCTTCAGATTGAGCTCTAGGGAATTGCCAAGGCACTTACCAGAAAGTTTTCATTTCATTTCACTTAATGCTATGTTATATGTTTTGTGATGAATGTTGTTCTTAGATATGATTAGTCATGGCATAACTTTTATTTATAGAGAAAACAACTTAAATATGACCTTTCAAAATTTTAACCTTTTAACCAAGTCATTAGAATATGGATTTTAACATGCATAAATTCTTGCTGCAAATTTGTCACCATTGTCACAATGTTAAAGGTATGACAGCCTTTATGTATACCTCCTGCACCCTAATCTGTGTACTAATTAGATAAAAAGATTATTTAAATGGCTTTGCAAAGCAAAGTGATATGTTGTGATTTCTTACAAAGGCACTATTTAAGGGTCAGGGTTTTGTCACTTGGTTCCTGGTCTTTAAATTTTAGTGGGTGCCAATTGGTTCCTCAAATTTAAAGGCAGCCATGACAAAATGTTGTCCCTGAAATAGACAATTTGTGGGCACAGTGAGACTTCCACCAACACAACTGACCTTAAGGTTGTTGTGTTTCAGGTCACTGTCTCAGGCGGCTTCAAAATCTCCTCCAGGTAGGTCATAAAGGGGACAGATGGTGTCACAGAGGGGGTCATGTTGTGTGTCCTGGAGCTGGAGTATACTTTGATCAGCAGTAGCTAGGATGTGGATTGATTTGCAGGCTGAATACTGTGAGTAAAATGCAGCAAGATCAACAAAAGTGGGTGTGATGTCCGAACCACATTCCAGAAAATATAGGAAAAGACAACGTTTTGGTCCGTCTTGGACCACTGAAACATTGTCTTCTCTTCATTTTCTGGAGTGTGGTTTGGGCATTATATCTAAAGCCACGTTATTGTAACTCTCCATCTGCAAAAATGTATGTAATTTGGGTTGAATTTCCTTTATATAAAAAGTGTTGGGGTTTGAATTTTTATTTTTAATATTTTTTAGGCAGGATACGGATGATACATGATAAAATGACAATTGTGCCGCTAAAATTTCAGTGGCCAATTTTTTAGAAAATATTTCTTTTGTTTAGGGTCAGTTGAAAAAAACTACTTTTCTTGGCTGGAGCTCTGGTACCAGAGGCATCATCAAAACTACTAGGCCTCTGAAATCGCACAGCCATACCAAATACCAGGACTTGAATCTGGTACGTATGTTCTTTGGGGTGAGGAAAGCAATGTGCTAAATCTTCATTAGAGAGACAATTGAAACAAGGAAAGTGGTAATATGCCCAATATTAACAAGTCAAATGCTAGTACCCAAGTGTACCTACAGGTGGTACCTGAGGTCCTCTAGGAGTCTGGACTGTTTGCCTTGCAACTTAGTGTGCGGGCGCCTGACAGCTGGGTGCACAGCACTTCGGATTTGTAGTCCTGAGGTTCCAGGTTCGATCCCCGGTGGAGGCGGAGACAAATGGGCAAAATGTTTTTTTCATCCTGATGCCCCTGTTACCTAGTAGTAAATAGGTACCTGGGAGTAAGACAGCTGCTACAGGCTGCTTCCTGGGGGGGGGGGGGGTGTAACAAAAAGGAGACCTGGTCGAGGATCGGGTCACAGGGATGCTAAGCCCCAAAATTATCTTAAGATAACCTCAAGATAGTGTGCCAAGTACCAATCACATTACTCGTCTGCAAGGACATGGATGAGAAGGGAACCATGATCTGTTCTATGATCCACAACCATGATTGTATCAGACTTGTTGTTGGCTGTCAAGGTTGTATCTGTTAAATGCAATTTAATAAATGCAACCTTACAATTAAAAAAACAATTACTTTCCTTGGAGAAATGGGCTCATTTTTGTCATTTGAGCTTATGATTGGAGTGTCTGACCCAATATTCAACTTGATTTTGAGGGGATCCTCTCTAAATGCACTTAATAGATCTTATTTGGTTCTTGTCTTCCCTGTGATAGGGAGTTCCTGGCAGACCCATATCCAATTTACAGAATTTTGGTGGTTTTAGTCTTGGCGGACCATAAGGCATGGACCTGTTTAGCAGAGGTTTCTCAGTTTTGTAACTTCACTTTACAGGGACATGCTGAGGTGGGTTCTCACACTTAGAGAACCCACGTTCTCTCATTCTTCCTGTGTGTCTACCACAACATTTGCTTCAGAGGCCTTGCCCAAGCTTCTTGCTCTGCTCCTTCTCTGCTCCTTTGTGATTTGACAGCTTTGTATGCTGCATGTCTAATTTTCTGGCATGCAGTCGTAAATCATTTCGAGGAGTTGGCTAGGTTTACCGTTTGCTTCCCAATTTTTTTTTAGCTACGGTTTCCTTTTAGATTGGGCACTGACTGGCAAGAACTTCCTTCGAATCTCTTTCTTGGGGCCAATCTAGGCAGATTTTTTTTTCTGGCTTCTGGTTGAGGTAGTTCTTTGATGCTTGTTTGACTCCAGTGCAAACTGAGATGCCATTTCTCATCCTCTTTAAGATTTGGTGGTAAGCTCCTGTGGTGTAGTTGGGGACAGCGGTCTTTTTGATTCAGGGCCCATGTTTGGCTTTCTTGTCTCTTCATTACCAGGTGCTCTGGGTTTCTTCCCAGCTGTCTACATCTCTCTCTCAAACTATCATTAGAATGGTCCAGGACGGACCGAAACGTCGTCGTCCCTTCACTTTCTAGTGTGTGGTCTGGTCAACATATCATTAGAATTTTGCTGGACAAGGCAGTTATTGCTGAGCTTCAACCCAGCTGGGTGGCATCATGGCATAGTGTTGACATTGGGCTTACTGTACTACTGCTTCCTGCATTTCCATCGTGTTAATCCATTCTTGTTAATCCAGCACGTTGTTTGTTTTGCTTTGCCTTTACTTAATGGGGTTTTCCTCAGTTTTGGGTTGTTTGTTTTGTTGCTGTAGTTTCTGGGCAGCTTTATTTAGCTTTGGATCGATCTAGTTTCTGGGCAGCTTTATTTAGCTTTGGATCGATCTTGGGTCCTAATGCTGCTGTCACCTCTGGGAGCACCCCAGACATTGGTCCTGGCATTTGGTAGATCTGTGCAAGTCCACCTGGTAACCTGGTAGTTGTGTGGATGTGTTTGTGGTACCAGAGTCAAGGCACCAGGGAACTACTGGCACCTCCCAGAAAAGAGCTTTTCATTACATTCAAAACTGTGTTTTGTTCACCTAATGGGTTTGTATTTGTTAATGCATCTTGGCCTTTATAGTGCATGACAAGATGGGAATAATGTGTGGAAATAGGTTATTTGATATGATATTTACATGTACAGTTAGTTGATGTCCCCCAACAAATATTTATGCAATAAATTTAAAAAGAAATTTTTTGCATGGAGAGTATTAAATGTATCAATGATAAAAGTGTAACAAGCACAGTGAAGTGTCTTGAACCCTGTATTTTAAATCTCTGTGACCTCCAAAACGGAGTAAGATTTACAAGGCACACCACCCATTTCTCGGGAAGTTCCATTGAGTAGCTTCTTGAGCTAAACACTGGGCCACAAAGTCTTAGGGAGCTGCACCAGACCTATGAGACTGAATCATGCATCCTGGAGGAGCAGGGACCACAATTTGAATCTCTAAATGGGGAGACAAAATTGGTGATCAGGGATCAACTAAGAACAGAGAACAAAACCCACAAGAAAGCACAAGCACAAAACAAACTGCTTAAAGAAAATTATGTCCCCGAAGGTAACAAAGGAAATTATCATTGCTGCAGAGTAAATACCTTATCTGTGATGGTCCCGAGTATCATCACTCGAGAGAATAGGCACAATAGCACTAGAAATAAGTGCAAGTCACATACCCCTAAGGAGAAAGAGAAAAAGATGCAAACTGGAATGAGAATGGCATTCCCTCTATAAGGGAAGAAAACATATTGCCGAACATCTTAAACACCCAATTAACTGTCATTTTAAACATCAAAACGACAAAGAAGGCTATGTAGGGAAATTGAAACGATTGAGCTAAGGTTGCAAGAATCCTATAAATCCAGGAGAGACAGAGCACAAGGCCATGAGCGGATCGAGAGGAATCCGAATCTTTTATTCCTATGCAAAATCTAGGACAAAAACTACATCCTGCATTGGGCCCTGTGCAAGAGTGACAGAACCTTCATAACTGACAGCAAAATGAGCGAAATACTGAGGTTACAGTACGATTCTGTTTTCAGTGAATGTGACAAAATGTGACATCACCATTGAACCATACATCAGATGGTACCCTAACCCCATTTGACTGAAGTAGCCATAGACAGCATATCCATGGCTACTGCACAAGGCTCAGACTCTTGGAATTCTATATTCATCAATAATTGCATGAAAAATGACAGGCTGGATAACAAGAACTTTCCAAACAAGAGATGCCACGCCAATGATAGTTTTAAAGACATTAGTGCTCTCTAGAGTGGAATATTGTTGTATACTAACAGTCCCATTCAGAGTTGGAGAAATTACTGAACTGAAGTGTGCACGAAGCTCCTTTATCACTAGAATCTGCTGAGTAAAACGTCTAAATTACTTTTCCTGCCTAGATTTGATTTCTTTCCTACATTTTGTTTATGGGTTGTGATACTGATTTTTGGTAGCTGGTTGCAAACACCTGCGTTGCCCTCCTCTGTGTTGTCTGGACTGTGCCTGACAGTTTTCTGGCTCTGTCACTGGTTGTTCCCAGGCTCTGACGGGCTTCTTGAAATTTTGGTCTCGGTCAACCAGGGTCTGTCCTCACCCCTTTGCTCGGTATTTCTTTCTTTTTGTTTGGGTTCAAAGTTGTAATTGGGATCCACCATTCCCTGCATGTTCTCTTGCTTCCTGTGGGGTGGAAGTGGGTTCAGTGTAGGTGACTTGAGTAAAGAGGCAGGCTGGCAGGAGCCTCAGGTGTCCTGGGCTGCCACTTGCTAGCAATTTGTACATCAGAATTTGGGCACAACAGCAGCAATCATTTTCTTCATTATTGTCAAGCATGATATTTTCTTCAAGCATTTCCTTGTTTTAATGCACTTAGTTTTCTTTAGGGTGTGAGGGGGTGATTGACATCTCGTGTCAAAGCTCCCCTCCCTTTGTCGAGAGAAACAAGTTTTAATCCTGACTTGTGGTAGGCAAGCATGTCTCAAAGGCCTTGTACAACTCCCTCTGTTTGTATGAACCAGCTTGTAGTTTGGGGAGCTACTAAAAGGGCATTTCATTTGATTCAGGGGTTGATTTTTACGAAGTGGTTGTTGCCATGGGTTTAGCATTGTTTGCACAATTTTAATATAGTTGTGTCCTACTTTTGACATTGTTTCAGTATTTTGTGCCCTATATCTTTGTCATTGCATCTAAATGTCATATTAACCATATTAAGATATTGCTTGCAATAAACCCCACAGCATTAAAAAAAAAAAGGAAAAAAATTGCTGTGCACTCAGCTCTGGGGTCATGTTCCTGGAATTCATTGTGTATAAAGAAGTGAAAATGTCAGTAGGACAGGGACAATATAAGGTGGAAGAAAAGCCTAGAGACAAGTAAAGTGGCCCCACTTCACGAGGGAGATAGCAAAGCACTGGCAGAGAACTACAGACTAATCGCACTGACATCGCACACCGGTAAAGGTTTCGAGTGTGTGTCGAGCATTTATATGAAGAAGAACAAGTTATACAATCCAGGTCAACGTAATTTTAGAGCAAGACGATTTATGAGCCTTGCATGATCCACATATGGGAGTACGTAAAATATATGAGCTCCTTACACAAGATGCATGTGGGAGGATACAAGCAGGCGACACTTGCAAGAGGTTCCAGAGATTGAGAGTTAACAAGGCCAGTCTACTTTAAGTACAATTTTTTATTTCGAACCTTAAAGATTGTTTAATTCTCTCTGTGAGTGGAGCTCTTGAGATTTTAGTTCTCTCCAGTCTAATATGTGCAACACGCGAGGGGTTGAGATACAGAACTTGATGGGAGGACACATACGTTTCCTGTGTGGAGTGTTAAACCTGACGAAGTGTTACTCAGTATAGCAACAAGTGTGAAAGATTGCATATATGCACATATAGCTGATACCATTTGTGTGTGTTATGTCCAATTGACATATGTGTTTGGGGATTTTGCACGTTATGTAATCCAGGCATCTAATTTGAGCTCCAGGAGAGCTGGGGAGCTGGTCGGCCAAGCGGACAGCACACTGGACTTGTGATCCTGTGGTCGTGGATTCGATCCCAGGCGCCGGCGAGAAACACTGGGCAGAGTTTCTTTCACTCTATGCCCCTGTTACCTAGCAGTAAAATAGGTACCTGGGTGTTAGTCAGCTGTCACGGGCTGCTTCCTGGGGGTGGAGGCCTGGTCGAGGACCGGGCCGCGGGGACACTAAAAGCCCCGAAATCATCTCAAGATAACCTCAAGATAACCAAGGTCATTTACCTAATATGTAGGTTACTGCCTAGTAATCTACATATTTCTTAGATAATTTTCTACACTGTTTGCCTTCACTGAAGGTTGTCGGAAAACGGCAGTATCCTACAGAGGGGATCCACCAACTGTCCCTAGTGTTTATACAATATTTGAATGTAGAGAACTTACAAAGTGCCACTAGGAGCCGGTAATCACTCTTTTTACCGTGTTCAATTATATTGTAGAACTGAAAGAGAATTAGACCAGGGAACTGGATAAAGCACTGGTTGCCGACCATTCGGAGCTCATGGATCGCCAAATTCATAATTTTAAATCTCACGGACCAATAATAAGAATTACGCTGTCCACCAAACAACAAATGATAGTTATTAAAGTAAACTATTTGATGTCATTAAATATAACAGATAAAGAAAATGGTTACATACAATACTCACTTAAAATTGTCTTGTGGACCACCAGTTGGCAAATGCTGGTATGAAGAATGCACCAAATTACAGAAGAGGGAACTGCAAAATGTTCAATGGGAGATCAAAATGAAAGGAAAGTTGGAAATTTGATGAGGAACTGACAACTCAGAAATGAAAAGAAAGGTGAAGTGGATGACAGGAAATAACAAACTCATGGTTTAATAAGTGTAAGGAGGAAAAAAACAAAAAATGATGGAAAACTTATTAGGACATAGTACAGAGGAGAAGAAAGGCAAAGAAGCACATAAATAAGCACAACACAATCAGGAGGGCAACAGCAGTAATTTAACAATTTAATTACAACGAAATTAAGGAGCTAATCTAAGGTCTTGCATAATCATACATGGAGAATAACAAAGATGTGTTTGAAGAACTCGATAAGAGGCTCCATGTCATTTACAAACCAGGACATTAGACGAGTATCACTAATGTGCATTCCGTGCAAAATGACAAAATTCTTTGAACTAAGAATTGTAGAACATTTGGAGGGTAAATTTTGTAACAGAAGCACAACACCTTATCAGAAAAAGAAAATCATGTTAACAATCCTGATTAAATTCTTTGACTGGGTCATCAAAGTAAGACTAGATGATGAATGGTGGATCAGACTGTCCTCCTAAGGTTTCCCATTGTTAAAAAAATGGTCAATTTAAAGTATCCTCTCCTAACTTACCAGAGGACCCAAAACAGAAAACGGGACAGAACGTCACTTTTGCGAGCCGCTTCCATTTTTTAGTACGACAACTTTTGGCCTTAGGTAACACATACGTGCAAAAAGCAACGTTCCTTATAGGAAGACAGGTTGGGTGGATAGCCTTCATTGATTAGAAAGTTTTGATACAGTCCCTCACAAAATGGAGAGAGAAGCTGAGATAATGGAGACACTAGACTGGGTGAAGGAGTACCGGCAGTCTTAGAAGATATGTCAGGCTGGGGGGTAGTGGAAAGTGGTTTTCCTCAGGGCTCTGTCCTTGGGGTGTTTCTCTTTCTAACTCGTGCAAATAACTTTTTCTGTTCGTACCAATTGGTGGCTCCCTGTAGCTAGCCGCTCTAGTTGGCTCGATACCTATTGAGTCAAAGCAGGCCCTTGCATGTTGGTAAAAGCCTGACTGGGATCAAAGGGCAAAACCTTGTCTTCCCTCAGAGAGGTGCAATGGGCAGGGGATCTGTGATCACCCTCAACACCGCAAGTTTCCAGCTTTGTTAGTCATTTTTTCTAATATGTCTTTGGCTGATATTGGGGCTGGGGTATTTTGGCTCTCAATAGGGTTTTGGCAGTTCATTACCTGGTTAATGTGGAGGGACCGTGTAGGTCTTGTGTGGCAATGGGTAAGAGTTACCCATTACTGATTTCCCCATCCTGGGCTAATGGTTTTATGATCTCTGCTCTTGGTGAATCCCCTTTTTTGTTTCTCTCTGGTGAGATATTAACAGGGAGCCACCTAGGGGACCTTCTAGAAAGCAATTGTTGGATGTAATGAATTGCCTCGTCCTGGTGAGTTCCAGGCGGCTTCCTGGACTCTCTTGCCTCAATCACGGTGAAAGCTCTCTTCCCAGGGCACAGTTCTGGCACCACTGCCTTTTTCGTTGTATCAGATATAGATATAAATGTCAGCATGAAAATTTGAAACTGCAAGCCATTTTCAATATAAAAAAAACTGTTTAGCAGTGATAAATTCCATTTACTTGAGTTGTTAAAAAAAATGTATGTTACATTTTATTTCTAGTTTTGTTTCTGTGGGCATATATTTTGAACTGAATGTAATAGTTGTTTCAAATGTTGTTAATAATGTTTAAAATGTTTTTATTTAGCCATTATTTTGGATATTTTTATGAAAGACTAATGCTGTAGAAGGGTTTTAATGTGTTATGCTGTCTTGAATGTTGTTTAAATGACATAACAGAATTGTTTTTATTTCAGACCGCCATCCTCCCCCCTACTGGGGAAGTCGTGTCTGCAGTCTCAGACATCCCAACAGCCTCACTATGTCCCATTACCTCAACCAGTGAAGGGAAAGAAGAGGTTCCAGTTATCGAAAAGGTCGAGGAGGTTACGAACGCTTGTACACCCACTGAAGCCTGCTGTGGTGTCTAGTTACCTCTTGGCCAGGGAGGTGAGTGCTGGCCATGACTTGGAAGAGGGAGAAGATGATATGGATGATGAAGACTTAAGATGTGAAGAGGAAGCTGTAAAGACAAACTCATTTGGTGCGAAGACAGTTAAAGAGGAGGTAGAACAAATACAGAAGTTAACAATATCTGATGTCCCAATAAACCAGAATGAGCAATAAAACTGAATAAGCATTACAAATGGTGACAATTTAAGATCTATTAAAATTGGGTGTAGAAAGGAAATAATTGAAGTGTACTAAGTAATTGTCCATTGTTGCCAAGAANATAGGCACTATAATAAAAATAGTCCTTAACACTTACATTAAAATCCAACAGGCTGTTGAAAGATTGTGTTAGCAGTTATATCACACATGGTTTGAGAAATTTGATCAATATAAGCACGTGTTGTATGTTTATAATAAAAGGCTCAGCGATGGCAACTGAAACTTAATGAATTACTGTATCTTAAAACTTTTATAGTCTAAGTCCACTGCTTCCTGAACAATAACAGTCTCTGGATGTCGGCGGTTTAAAAACCTGTTGTCCTGCATCTTCAGTAAACTGGCTTAAAGATATTGCTAGATCATCTGCACAACTTCCATAATAATACGGTAAATAAAATGACCATTGTTGAAAATGGCTTTTACTATCATTTTCAGTATGGAAATGCAGGTCTCCTACATGAATCGCAAGGAAAATATTTTTATCAAAATGTTCTCTAAAATGAAGAATTTTGGCTTTTATTCCTTTCAGGCAGATGAAGGATTCTCGAAGTTATGCTGACACTGGTAATATCTAGGAAGGGTAATACTAGACATAATATGATGTGTCCGGAGGCCAGCATGGCATATGATGTAACGTTGGTCTCTGGACTATAAAAATTATCATCAAATCGCTTGGGGAATACAACAAACTAAAATAAATGCCATGCTACACTTCATCGGGAAAATAAATTGCCATAATGTGCTGGATGTTGTTTATTTAGGAATGGAAGTAAGCTCAACAGATTTTGACAAAGCTGCTGAAGTTGCGAGTTCTTCTAACAATTCTGCGGGACACAGGAACCCGTTTGAATACCATTTTGGTGCAGAGCATAACTGACAAAATATAATGGCAGACTTAAATATTGAAAACAGAAATGTCATAAAGAACATGGGTCAATAAAAGCTTTCGGTAACGAAATTTTCAGATTAATTTGTAGCCAACTGTAAGGAAGGTAACCCAGAAGGAAGAAGCCATTTTGAAAGTACCTGTAGTGTTAAAAAAATGTAATTGTAAAGTTTATGCCCATAACCAAAAATCAGAAAGATACAACTACAGTACTCTAACGAAAGTGAGAGAAACCAGAAATATTTGATGAACCATTCAAGTGTCTAATCTGAACTATCCTGTGAGTCTTCATATGTCCAAGTTGATATTCGGCTAGCTTGGACATATGAAGACTCAGGGGATGGTGCATAAGGATGATAAACCTCGCAAGTGTTCAAAGCATAGAAAAAATTCAGTTTGGCTACCATATAAGTGTGAGTAACATATTAGTGGATAAGAGTAATGCACCTTGTTAGTATTTGCCTGTGAAAAGTCTCATTGGCAATATCAGTTTTAAAAGGGACACGTTTTATGTACTGTATTTGTTAAAATCCTGTATGTCGTCGATTTTGGTACAGCATGCAGACGATGAGTCACAATAACGTGGCTGAAGTATGTTGACCAAACCACACTAGAAGGTGAAGGGATGACGATGTTTTGGTCCATCCTGGACCATTCTCAAGTCGATTGTGTGGACTTGAGAATGGTCCTGGACGGATCGAAACGTCGTCATCCCTTCACCTTCTAGTGTGTGCTCTGGTCAACATTTGGTACAGTATTTTATGAAATGCATATAAGGACATTAACTTTTCATTTATCAAATGTACTTTGTGGAAATTGTTAGCTTAGGTTCTGTACTCTATATTCAAACCAATCAAATTCTCAGCTGGACTTCCTCCACTAGCATTTTTGTTTATTTTTTGTGTGAGAAATACGCTTGCCCATGGGTAGTTAGTGTGCACGCTGTGGAGTTACGCATGTATGCTGTGTACAAAAAATTTAAAACAATAAATAATTTAGGATGTTTTGAGTGATACTGTAACAGAACTATGATCAAAGCTATAATGAAGTGTTTTGCAACATTTAGAAATAGACTGACTGACATTGAACTTTTGTGTTAAGTAGAAAATAACTGGGAATGCCAGTGTCATGAAAATTTCAGTAGCGATGCGTCAAAAAATATTAAGACCTCTAGCGAAGCTCGGAACATCCAGTGAAGTCACAACATGTAATGCAAAAAATGTAGACATTGGAAGGTAGAAAATAATGCGTAACTTGGTGGGAATTTGATAATTGAAAACTACAGTACAAGTACTGTAGTCCTAATAGTCTTGGTACCACAGACGTAAGAGCCTAGGATGACCAGAGATGGCTGCCTTGAAGCCAGAATTTTCCCTTGAGTGACCCATCAGTAGAGTGCTGTGAAATTATTAATGGTGAGATTTAGATAATATATAGTCAAATTTTTTAATTAAAGTGCAGTAATGACACACGGATAACTAGGTTAATAAATTAAATATGATCAATTAAACTGGCAACTTTTCTATAATTGACAAATGACTAAGGGAATGCCACCACCACCAATGGATCACCAGACAGCAAAGTAATGATTTAAATAAATGGACCGGCAAATTGGAATTAGTGATTGATGTAGATAAAAGTACTGCGTTAATATAAAGGTATATAACGAAATGCATAAGTTTTCCGTATACGGTACGGACACAAAAATGAACAAAAGCAACCGTGTCGTTATCCGACCCCCCCCACTTGTACGAGACATTAACCCCTACTTGCCAAACACGAGCAGTAAATGTGGTGGTAAACAGGGTCATTTGTGGAAACATGTTGGAAACTCCAACCAACACAGGGAATTGCATGTTGTGTATGTAAAATGGGGTTTACTTTTCCTGTTTACAATTAAATCATTCTGATACTGTACAGTAATAATGTGCAACACGGTCACTTCCTTTGGGTTTGCTAGGAAGACTTGACTATTTGGAACATCTTAAACAAACCTAGATACAATACTGTACCATATCACACGGCCATAAATCATTAGAAGTGAGGGACTCAAGATGGCTGTCACAAACGAGGGAATGGAAAAGGATGCAGAAGCAAAAGTGGTAATAAATGAGATAGATGTACAGTACCAGGCGAGGAAAGGGAAGACGTAGCACAATACGGACAGATAAAGATAATAACAAGGAAAAAAAGGGTCACGACTTGATCAGTACAGGCAATAAGAACACAGTAAAAGCAAACATGTCCAAATACTGTCATATATATAAACTAGCTAAACACAGATGCCGAAGAAATATAAGAAAATTCACTTTCGCAAACAGAGTGGCAGACGGTTGGAACAAGTTAGGGGAGAAGGTGGTGGAGGCCAAGACCGTCAGTAGTTTCAAAGCGTTATATGACAGAGTGCTGGGAAGACGGGACACCACGAGCGTAGCTCTCATCCTGTAACTACACTTAGGTAATTACACTTAGGTAATTACTGTACAATATTTTTCTGTGGTAATATGCTGTCATTAACATTCTGACAATAGAAAAGAAATTTAGTTACCATCATCCTAGAAAATGCTTAAATTTACTTATGAAAGTAAAATATCATTCCATATTAACATAGCATTTCCATACAAGTATGCAAAATCTCGCTTAACGAACATGTCCCCAAGCTGAATCTTCTGACCACCTTCGCGATAATAGATCTGCCATGGACTCAATAGGCTGTGTATCATTTTGAGTAACCATATTATTTTCAAATGTACGTACAGTACATGATTTCCCCACCCACAAATACACACCAAACAACCAAGCACACATATAATGTCTGAAGGGTTATTAAGTTCAACATGTTGACCAGACCACACACTAGAAAGTGAAGGGCCGACGGCGTTTCGGTCCGTCCTAGACCACTCTCAAGTCGATTGTGATGAGGGAAGGAGACGAAGGCAATATCGTTCAACATATTGGCTTGCTTTGCCATCCCATTAGTGTACTGTAGCCATGAGCATACAGGAGCTCAGAAGTTAAGTTTACTCATTGCTGTTGTTAATTTAGAAGTGATTGTGATCCTAACATCAGATACACACCAGCTGCCTGGTTTTTAGGAAATGTCAAAAGAGCTGTATTCTCCTACAGCCTCTTCAGATGACAAAGTGTGATGAAGTGAAAATCATTTCAAAGAATCTCATGTCTAGTGTTGTTGCTTACCCCGGCCAGGAAAAAGGGGAACAGTGAGGTAGGAGAGAAGGGCACATATTAAAGTCTCGCAAGTACTGCATGAAACCTTGGATAGTACAGTATAGATGTTCCACAGTATCTTCTTGGTTTGGACATCACTGGCATTAGAAGCAAATTGGTCAGTTGGAGATTGAACAGAGGAGCTGCTGTCAGTTTAACAAGGGAATAGTTCACTGTCCCCTATCCTAACAAGGGATAGTTCCCCTTCCATTCGTCCTCCAAGTTTTCTTGTAGGAGGAATGGAGGGGAACTAATCAGGAGAAAGTGTCAAGCCATTATGACTATATAGCACTTGGAAGGTCTTGGGATAAGGATTTGGGATGGGATGGAGAGAAGGAATGTGCTCTTCCACTTAGCCTGAACAGTAAAGCGAGGGTCTTGCTTCATGCAGGTCAGTGTGCAATACCTGGCCTGGACAGTAGAGCGACGGTCTTGCTTCATGCAGGTCAGTGCTCAATTTCAAACTGTCCAAGTGGTTGGGCACAATTCCTTCCCGTCGTCTCATATCAAATCTGTATCCTTATCCCTTCCAAGTGCTATAGTCGTGGTGGCTTGATGCTTTCTCCTGATAGTTCCCTTAACTTCCTCCTCCAAGGAATCATTCAAGTTGGAGAATCTTTATTGAGACAAGAAAGAACTACATCTCAAAGGGATAGAGTAGTTTAGGATATTTCTATCCCTCCCCCCCCAGGGAATTTTTCAGTACTGTAGTTCCTGGGCATTGGCTGTTGTCCCCGAGTTGTTTCCTGAAGATTGAGCATGACGTCGATGCTCTTACTGGCTTGGGCGGGGTAAGGTTATGATGTGCATCCATGTCCTTAGTGAAGAGTGCACATCAAGGGCTGAGGCCATGGCCATTTCATCATTTTGGTCAAGGTGTCGCAGGAGAGAAAATCTCTTGGTGGCACCATCTAGCTCTAAGGCGAGAGTCTTAAATTTTAAAATGTTAAGTTTGTAGTCTTATAAACAGTTCTAATACAATGCCCAATGTTTATTATGTAGAATCATTCTTGGTAGATGTACGGGCATACATTTTGCATCCCTCTGTGGTAGGGTTCTGTTTGTGTAATGAATATTTTGTCTGCAACAGATGAATGTTGATACAGTATATATGGCACTCGTGCCATTATGGGGTCCCCTGCCTCTGGTAGCACACTGCTTATCTTCTGGTTGATGACAGTGGCCACACTCTGATGCGAGGACCCCCAATTTTTGTGTAGGAACAGTGCACTGTCTCTTGTAAAGAGAAGTGAAGTAACTCCTTGACACTGCTTGGTGTCGCTACTCGACATTTACTCCTAGTGTACAGTATATACATGGAATTATGCAACACAACTATTGGTGTATATAATCCATAGTTGTTACCAGACAAGTAATGTGAAACATAGGAACTGTATTTTAAGGTATATTTACCTCTGTTGCCAATAGAGGTGTTAGTAGTGAATAATTCTACCCCACTGTAGAGGTTGCTTACAGTTTGTCAGGATGCAAGACAGGTGATGTGCCATAGTAGTTGCAATGTTCATAACCCATTGTTATATCTCGAGCAACTGTAGTCACGTCATGTCTCAGGGGGGCTGTTCCTCCCCCTGGGGAGCCGGTCGGCCAGCAGACAGCACGCTGGACTTGTGATACTGTGGTCCCGGGTTTGTTCCCGGGCGCCGACGAGAAACAATGGGCAGAGTTTCTTTCACCCTATGCCCCTGTTACCTAGCAGTAAAATAGGTACCTGGGTGTTAGTTAGCTGTCACGGGCTGCTTCCTGGGGGTGGAGGCCTGGTCAAGGACCAGGCTGCGGGGACACTAAAGCCCCGAAATCATCTCAAGATAACCTCAAGATAACCATCCTTAACTCCTATGTTTAGGTCTGTCTTCTCCAGGTAGGTTGAATTCCTTATTCCCTCATAATTTGGTATGTCTACTCTATTTGCATATTTGCCTGTGTGTGTATATATCTGGGTATATGTTGTGTAATTACAGGATGAAAGTTATGCTCGTGGTGCTCTGTGTTGTCTGTAATCCTTGTCATTTAAGATTTTGATGTTTGCGATGGTTTTGCCATCTATTACCATCTACAGAATTCTAAATTAATCCAACTAATCACAACTGTGTGCCCACATTTAAAAGCATATAAGCATGTGTGTTCATAAGCAATAATTAATAAAACACAAAATTTATTAATCGTTACACATGACAGAGGCAATAACATAACTTCACACTCATTCCTGTAAATATACTACAATTGATTGTGAAGTCTAAATAGTCTCAATATAAAATTTTCAATTATTTTGTATCTAATCAAATCAAATATTTTTCAGATGATCAGAGTGTAATAAGCTGTGTGACAGTTGGGTCGACGTGTTCCCTGCGATCTGTTGCAAGCGAGGCTCTCAACACAATATGTATTAATGAACACGGAGTTGCAGCAAATGAAGATGGTAAGTTAAACGAATGAAATAATTACTGCAGGCTATGTATACATTTATCGGTGTGTTGTATAATGTTAAATGTTTAGACAAATGTTTGTTTTTTATAAAGTAGTGAAACCTCTGCCTATAGGCTGAGATTAAAATTGATTTGATCAAGACAATTAACATGAAATTCATAAACATTTATGTATTTGATATTTATTTTTGCAGGCTCATTACTATATGCCGAGACTCCAGCGCCTTCTCCCCTCCCGTCCTTGAGTCCTAGTCTGTTCTCGCATGTTCCGCCATCAATAAACTTCTGCCAGTACAATGAGAAAACTGTGGAATTTCCTCTAGTTATTGGTAGACTGCTTAAATGGCGATTTACAAATATCACACCGCTCATTGTTCGAAAAACCATATCGAATTCTGGATTCAGGATAACAAAGAGTTAGTAAAGTTATTTTTTAGGTGTTTACTAGCTTCATATAGCTTTCTAAATAATAATAATAATAATAAAAATATAATGATGATAATAATACAAATTTAAGGCTGTGTTTTTTAGTTTCAAGCATTGTATGAATTTACTATATATTAAATTTAAGTAAAATATAAATTTCGATATTTTTTTCTTGGTGATTAGAAACGTTGCAGTGGTGTGGTACCTGGGGCAAGCACATGAAGTCACCCTGCTTTAAAGCTGTGCGGGAGTTTCAGAAGATTAACCACTTCCCAGGTACTTTCCAAATTGGCCGAAAGGATAAACTATGGAAGAACTTTGTGCGACTTCAGACAAAATTTGGGAAGGATGAGTAAGTTTAATATAATTCAGTATTTAGAGTCGATTGGATAGTGTTAATGATAAGTAACTCGACCAACATGTACAAAATCAAATGAAAGTGACAACATTTTGGTCTGTCCTAGATGGACTGAAATGTTGTCAGTTTATTTTCCTGTGTTGATTATGTTACTTGTTTCAGCAATGTTACTGTGACTTGCTTCATATGAACGATACAATGAATGAACGAGTGATGCTTAATATCTCTAATTATCTTTTTAGAATGCATTTTTTTCTTTGGCATGATGCTTTTCCATCTCATAAATGTGGGGAGAGACTAGTGTTCGTATTTACAGAACTGTATGTATATTTCCTTAAAATATTGTTAATGCACTTTTCATTTTTCATACCAAAGATGTAGCCATTCATGTAGCCAATACCAACCAGCATATATATTTTTTTGTTGTCCTACATGGACAGGAATAGAGATGTTAGACATTGCATAGTGTAATAGAGTTATTGAGCACTTGACCACAGTAGGTAATTGTAGTGCTTTTACAATGATAACTAGCATACATGGGAGCCGGTCGGCCGAGCGGACAGCACGCTAGACTTGTGATCCTGTGGTCCCGGGTTTGATCCAGGCGCCGGCGAGAAACAATGGGCAGAGTTTCTTTCACCCTATGCCCCTGTTACCTAGCAGTAAAATAGGTACCTGGGTGTTAGTCAGCTGTCACGGGCTGCTTCCTGGGGGTGGAGGCCTGGTCGAGGACCGGGCTGCGGGGACACTAAAGCCCCGAAATAATCTCAAGATAACCTCAAGATAACCAAGATAGCTAGCCTGTTTGTGATGCTCATGCTAACCTAAGTTAACTTCTTTGAGGATTTACATTTTTCACCAGGGTTTACCCCTTTTGAGTTACCCCTGTTGATGTTAGTGCTTTGAGCTTGTTTATGTAACAGGATCTAGTGTTAAGGAGTTGATGCAGTTAGACTGTAGTTATTTTTTGTGTACACCTGGTCGTAACTCCTCTGGTATTAGCAGTTCATAACTGTTTTTGGTTATGGCTTTGAATGGTGTTCAAGGAATGGAGCTTATAAAGTTCTGTGGTTTCATATTCCTTTCATTATGCATTGATTATTGATGTTTAGTGTGATAGCCCACACACTTTATTACTCTGGTTTAAAAAAGAAACATATTTACCAAAGCACTGTTGTGGGATGGCTCAGAAAAGCCATCAGACCTGACTACCACCTCGTGTTGAATATGGGAGGTTGGCTATGTCTAAATATCTGTTGACATGCTTTGAGTCTGTTAATTAAACACTCACAGAACGCAGCATGTGAAATACTGTTAACCTTGGTGTTGGGCGTTTTGAAATCTCTATGCTTCCCTCGTCTGAGTAATTTGGATTATGGCCCTGTGGTTTGGTAGGCCTCTAAAAATGTCAGTTGCTTCATTGTTGATGACAACTCTTGTGAATCGGTGCTATAGCTCAGGAGAGTCGCTGAGAGTTTGATATAGTAGTGTTTCGTTACATTTGATGCTCTTATTTTGCCATAGATGGCTGCACCCTATTGATTTTACCATGCACACATTTTACTTGCCTCTTAATTGATATGGGTTTCATAAATTGTTAATATATGTAGTCACAAGAGAGTATGATAAAGTATTTGATTCACACCAATAATTTAAATGATTGTTTTAATTATGCCGTATATTTTCAGGTTTGGTTTATTCCCAAAACATTCGTGCTTCCGGGGGACATGAAGGCTTTGAAAGCTGCTTTTGATAAGGAGGGTGTTAAGAAGAAATGGATCGTTAAACCCCCAGCTTCAGCTAGAGGCACGGGTATACAGGTGAGTGAGAGACTGTACCTGGCACAAACCAGTACAGTGTACTTGTAAGAACCCAATTTAATGAGTGTCAAATACAGCAAAGTTTCTTGAGGTACGTAATTAGGTATCTGTAGTAGGGCCACTCGTGTCATTGGGCCACGAGCTTCCTGGTGGCACGTTTGAAAATCGTCTAAAAAAATTGTTTGGGAAAGAATGGAACTTTACCGATATCTCAAAATTTAAAAAACTTACCTGAACCATTTTGCACACACCCTGATAACCACAGATACTCCCAGTACACCTCCTTTGTTACACAAGATGTATTTGTTATTTATAGCTCCAGGTATAACAAAAATGAGTGTAGTATGCTGTAATTGTTTTTTTCTTCTTCAGCCCAGTTTGAACTGGATGCTGTCAATGTTCAGATTCCTGCTCAGGGTTTGGACTTGCTTTCTCTTCAAATTTCAGCAGTCCAGCCTGTTGTCCCTGGCCCACTGTAGTTTAAATTCTTATTAGGGAACCAAGTTCTCCATTAATGGGCCTTTTTGAAAATATTTTCAGTACAGTCACTTTGAAGGTTGGGTTCCCATACTTTGAGATCCCTTTTTCTTTTCTTTTTTGCTCTGTTCTTTTGTTATATGGTAACAAATATCTTTGCAGCACATAAAACTTACCATCGTGCTGTGTTAGATCACCTCTGACGGTCCACTTAGTTGTCCTTTATATTGTTCGTTTCCCAGTTTCCTTTTCCTGTTGCTCCCTTCAAGGGTAATTTATCAGGCACTACCTGTGGCAGGAGCTTCCTTCCTGCTTTTTTATTAGGTATTTGGGGAGTAGTCTGCTCCTCTAGCCAGTGTTTTTCTCAAGCTCCTGACTGAAAGGTTGTGGCATGTATGCTGCTATTACTGTCTTTGCTGTTATTTGGGTTCGTGGTTTCTGGCAGTTTAGCCAGGTGTTAGCTGCCCTCACTGGACATTTGTGACTAATGAGTGCTTCTCCTGTCCTACTTCCTCCTCCTCCTGTTTGACGTCAGGCTGTGAGCAACCGCATCAAACAGCCTGGTTGATCAGTCCAGTAACCGGGTGGCCTGGTCGACGACCGGACCGCGGGAACGCTAAGCCCCGGAAGCACCTCAAGG
Organism: Procambarus virginalis; assembly: GCA_020271785.1. Classification (NCBI taxonomy): domain Eukaryota; kingdom Metazoa; phylum Arthropoda; class Malacostraca; order Decapoda; family Cambaridae; genus Procambarus; species Procambarus virginalis. The sequence goes on from WNGS01164437.1 coordinate 60,106,561, forward strand.
TAACCTCAAGGTAACCTCCTCCTTCCTTGAGCCCTGGGCTTCCGCCTTTCTCGCTCCACTGGCTAGCTTCATCTATTGATCTGTTTCTTTCAGCTCAAAGATGGTTTACTCTTTTTATCTCTAGATCAGGTTTTGGTTTTTCTTTTGTTTGCTAGGTTCTTGGTCGTCCATTCGGGCAAGGTTTTTTTTTTACCAAGGCATTTTTGTTGGCTCTCGCTTCCGGGTGTCAGGTACTTGGGGAGCTTCATGGTCTACTTCTGAAGTGAGGCTTCTGTTCTTTTGTCCATGATGGGCAGTATCTTTGTCTACAGCCTACTCCTTCCATTGTCAAAGAATGAGATGGCCGACTTCCAGATGGATCGGTTGGTTGTTGACTTTGTTGAGCTGGGTGGTACATCAGTTGTTGTCCAGTTGCGGTGATCCTCTATTATTTGTGCACCACTCGGGACACCCAGGATGTTTGTGAACCCGTGCCCTTTGCTCTTTGCTCTTTGTTCCAAGGTCTTTTGTTCCAGTGTCCACATTGTTGTCAGGTTCACCCAGTCTGCCCTCAACCCCATGATGTTCGTTACTTGACAATGTTACGTACAGTGTGTTTCAGTTATGTCATGGATTGATATTTGGGCTCTGGGTTTTTTTGTTATTGTAACAGATGTTGGCAGCACATTATTAATGTGCTGGAGCTTTACTGGGCTTTTGTTATGTTTGGTAGGGGTTACCTGTTGCTTCTTCCCCTCGAGGGTTCTGGTCTTCTGCTCTCCCTCTGGTAGGTCTTATTTGTTTTATTTTCTGTTGTGAGATAGTAACAGTGAGCCACAGCGGTAGCCCTCCCAGAAAACCAGTGTTGTATGTAATGAAAAGGCCTCCATCTGGCAGGTCCTTCAGATTCTTCCTTTCAAGTGTGTCAGTTGTCTTTGGTCGGCCCCCCTGACATCGGGGGTTTGCTCTGGTTGAACCGGGAGCCCACAGTACTGCCACCTGTTGGTGGTGGTGGTGGAGTGTAACTAGTGGGAGAATAGACCTAACTGTTGTATCTCGTACAGCATTTAGAATTGTTCATGTTTACCTTGCTGTTTTTGACAATCGACTTGAGAATGGTCCAGGACGGACCGAAACGTCGTCGTCCCTTCACCTTCTAGTGTGTGGTCTGGTCAACATACTTCAGCCACATTAGTGACTTCGCCTGCATACCTTGCTGTTGTCTGCTTTGTTATGACTGTGATGGCTTATTATCTCTGTTAAGATGAGCTGGCATCCATGTTTTTTCTGTGCCTCGTTGAATGGACCAGGAATTTGGCTTTGGTCTCCAGTAAGCATTTAGTGATTTGCAAGGTCGTGGTGTGATGTGAGATGTGTGGAGCTATCTGAAGGTACCATCAGAAAGAGGTATTTTACTACATAAAATGCTGTTTTAATTACTTCACTCCAGTGACAAGTAAATAAATTTATTCTTACATGCAGTACAGTGCACCCTCAAATCTGGATAATAACTTTCCAAACTCTGCTTGGATTTATTTGAAATCTGGACTTGAAACAAAATTACCTGTTTGGCTATTACCAAATTATTTTTTTACGGTAAATGATATATACTTGTACGGTATATATTTTGACATGATATATAAACTATGATTTTGAAAGCACACAAACACCTCAAAGGATACTCGATAAACTGGACTGTTATTTATAAGTCGTACTGTGAGCCACAGGGACATTGATACCCAGAACCATCACAAGGTAGGTAGGTAATCAGTGGCAGCAAAATTTGTTACTATGGTATGTAATACTATCTGGTAAATTCCTGCAACCTTCCTTGAATTGGCCTTGATGTTTTCACTGCCACTGCTTGGTGCCATTACTTCAGGTACGGGCTGTAACTGTGCACTGCCAGCAGCCAATCCCAGGCTATAGTGTTTTATAAACCATCTGAATCTGTACTGTGCTGTATGTACTTTAGAAGGTTTCAGTATTATTATTCTTAGCACTATTATCTGTCTTGCTCAAACTACATGTTCTGTTTACTTTGCTCTCTCTTTTATTAAACGGCATTAGTACTAAAGCTATAGTCTTGTGCTAGCCACTTACCTCCACAGCCATAATTGCATTTCTCTATTAACATTGCCTTTTTATCCATAGTAAGGTAGTTTTTTTTTTTTTTACCTTTGAGTAATGTACCTATACTAGTCTTGCTGAACAACAGTTTTAACTTGCAAATAGCAGTATATCAAGAGAAAAGTCAATGAAAATGCTTGAGTAATGAAAGTCAGTCACACCAGGAAAACACATGGTAGGTGTGTGCGCTATCACAGTATGTCTGGACACCACAGAAAACTCGCCTAAACATACTCTTGTGGAGAAGTTATTGTACGGTAAACACTTGGCAAAGCATTTATAAAATAATGTTCTGAATAAAATATAGGGGGTAACCACCTCTGACTGGAAGAAGGGGACTCATAGCCTTGGAGAAAAGCACACAAACACACCAACACTCTAGAGGAGATTTTTGGGTCCCCTCCAATGCATTTTCCATGTTCTTTTTGTCCTTCCATCTTCCTCCTCTTTTTGTTTAGTTTCTGAATATAATTTACAAATAAAAAGCAAACTTAGCAAAAAAAAAAAATGAAGTTTAAGGGAAATTACTTGGTGATGAACTGCCAATCTGGTTTTCTTCTCATTCTCCAGAATCTGGATTTTTTTTGGAGAAATACAAATTTTGGAGGGAAAACCAGTGGGTGAATTTTATGTTGATAATGAGAGATTTGTTATATAGAAATTTAGATTTTTCAAGGTGCACTGTATTGTATTTATAAATACATGTTTTTGATGGGTTATAACATTAGCACTGTAAATATTTTTTATATTGTTAACGGTAACAATAAAAAAGGAAAATGGTTGAGCCTATTCTGACAGTAGGTGCAATGGAATTTGGGACAGAACAGAACAGAAATTTGGGACAGAACATTTGATCCCCAGCGTCCATTTGATTGGGAGTGCTGTACTGTACACAGTATTCATTCCTAATCCTGGTGAATATTTACTGTTCTAGTATTTATTTCCAAATTTGAGTTGTTAATATTTTGCCATACAATATTTGTACTTATTCGGCGCTAATGACCTCACCAGTGTGGTGCTAGAGAAATTATTTTATCAGCCATTCAATCTACCCTTGTGGGGCTCCGTGGTGGATGGTGCGCAGGGAAGTGAAGGTTGATCCAAACCCTCATGGAAGTTTTCTTCTCCCCCTGAGGCTTGTGTGGTTGGTGACCAGGCTCACAAGTCTTCCCCTGGAAGATCCTCTAGGGACAAGCACTTTGAACCTGCTGGATCACTGAGAAAGGTACCCCTACTACTGTGTGTTGGGGACCGAACTGAGATTGTGAGCCTGCCCTTAAGGTGTTGTGGTTGAAGGATCCCTCACCATGGAGGTAAGAAATTTAATGCAAATTCTATGAATGAAGTCTCGACCAGGACTTCCACAACAGTTACATGCTCGGAATTGATTTGTCAGTTAGTCTGCTATTTTTACCTCTTGAGGTAATCGGCTGTGTCTTTTAAACCTTGAATGTGAGTACTGAACTAGCAGGGGTTACTCTGCTGTTATTGCTGTAATTTGAGCTTTTCTGTGACCAAGATGCGCCAGAGGACATAACAGCCTATACCTCCTAGGTCATGTCTGTTAAAAAAATCCTGTCATGTTGAGAGATGGGGTTGACTGGAATTGGTTACAACTGCCTTGCTACCTGCTTGGTGATGAAAGGTTTCATAGATTCTTCGACAAGTTACCTTTTAATGTACTTTTTCTTTAGTTTAAGAGTAAGAACAGTTGTGGGTAGCCCAGTAGCCTGGTTGTGTGTGTAAAAGTGCTTAAATTACATATTCTACTTTGGTCTGTGCACAAACTTGCAGCACTTGAGACCGAGTTCTCAAAGTTATTACTGTACTTGGTAATTTACTCTTAGAAGTTAACTTGCCACAACAGATTGAACCCGAATTTAATTCCTGGCAGGTCGAGATGTTTGGTCACATTTCCTTACTCTTGATGCCTTTGTTCAATATGTACCTGGAAGTTAAACGATTATTGTTGGTTATATTCTAGGGAAGGTCGGTCATTTTCCTAGTGGGACAACAATAAGCTTAACCTCAAATATTCCTGTTCTCAATAATTGGAAACATTCTGCTAAACATCCTTTAGTTTTACATTGATTTGTTTTATGGGCACGTAAGCATCTCTGGATTTGTCAAGGGATGAGCGAGCCTAGACTTTTGATTGTGTGTGCATACACCTGTCAGGCTTTGTTACTGCTGAGGTGTAGCTTTGCCTTATCTTGGGCTTGCCTTATCTTGACTTTTGCATTTCATGGTACTGATGAGATTTCACTAAGAATATCTCATGAATTTGTGAGAATACTGTAAATTGTTTATGGGGAGGGCTCCAAGGTGGCTCCCTGTTGGTAGCCACCTGGATAGCTCCAAGTGTATCAGACACATGAGCCCTTGTGAGCCATTAAAAGCCTACTGGGGAGCAGAGGCTAAAATCTGGCCCCCTCACAGAGGCACAGGTTGCATGGGATTCTTTATTTCCCCAACTGAAAAATAAGCCACCAGATAAGAGTGAAACAAAACAGACATCAGCAAGGCAAATCTAAACAACTCTGAAAATCAAGCACTTGGTATTTGGATCATTAATTCTCTAGTAGCAACTGCCCACCTCCAGATGGTTGCACTGCCTGGTGTTGCTTTTCAGTCTGGTGAGGCAAAAGTAGTATTTGCCCCTATAGTCACTTTAGCCATTTTCAACCCTAAGAGTGTCTGCCTCCTGTAGAGGGGCTGTGACTCTTCTGCAAGGTACATTGTTGGGGGAAGTCATGATTACTTGCAGGCCCACAATAGTTACCCCAGGCTTGTCTTTTAAAGGCAGGCTTCTACCCTGTTGCCTTGGAGTGTGTTGGGGGAATGGCCACTTATACCTGGTGTTCTTGTCATGTTTTCACCATCAGGGCCTGGAAAGCTCCTGCAGGTCTTTGATGTGGTTTGGCTGTGATATACTTGCTGAATCTGCACTCACTGACTTTGTGTTTAAGGTTATGCTGATTGATTTAGTAATGATTTATTGGTCTAGCTGGTGTTGTGTGCTGGCCAATTTTTCTCTTCTAACCAGGTTCTGACCATTTTCAGGTCCTGATGTCATGGTTGGCAGGTTTGGGGATTGGGTTCCATCTATGGAAATTGCCATTCCTTGTTGGTGACATGCAGTTAACCCAGTGTTTTCCCCATCAGGGGTCCATCACCTTCAGTTCTGGGGGGTTTGTGTTTACACAAGGTTGAAGCATGGATCCTTCCCTGTGAGGGGATGAACATCACAGGCATCTTGCATGGATACTGGCTCTGCCAAGGATTAATGATAGATGCATTTAAACCCCACTGGAAATTGAAGACTTTTCAGTGGGGCTGGGGTCAGTATGTGGGTGCCCTTCAACTCTTGGTCGCTGTTACCTTTTGTGGCTATTCCTCTGTATATACATTTGTGGATTTTGTTAGTCCTTGGATTTGTTGTATGTGTGGAAGTTTCCGAATTTTGTGGTGGTTCGGAGTATTGTTTCAACTCCTTCAGGTTCAAGACCTCTCTTTCTGCTTCTTCGTTTTGATTGTGGTGTGAGGTTCCTTCTGGATAACAAGGACATTGCTTTGTTACATCCCTAGGGGGCTTTGCCCTGCTTTTGCCGTACCTGATGATGCAAATGACACATGGTGGGTTCCATTTCCCAGGTGTTTTGAGTGTTCTGGGACCAGATTCACGAAGCAGTTACGCAAGCACTTACGAACGTGTACATCTTTCCTCAATCTTTGATGGCTTTGGTTGCATTTATTAAACAGTTTACAAGCATGAAAACTTGCCAATCAACTGTTATTGTTATAAACAGCCTCCTGGTGCTTCGGAGCTCATTAACTGTTTAATAATTGTAAACAAAACCGCCAAAGATTGAAAAAGATGGACAGGTTCATAAGTGCTTGCGTAACTGCTTCGTGAATCTGGTTCCTGGGCTGTGTTTTAATAGTGTTCACCAGGATGGCTTGGATTTATTGGCTGTGAAATTGAAATTGAAATAAGTTTGTTGAGGTAAAATACACACAAAGGGATGAGGTAGCTCAAGCCATTCTCACCCCATTCAGTACATCATGTTAATACATGCATACACACACATCACAAGCAATAAACATATTACCGAACATTCTGAGATAAACATATACATTTTCTCCTTTACACAAGCTTTGGTGGTGGGAGATGCAGCCCTCGTACCTGCAGTGGTGTTGCCCAAGTTGCTTGTGGCTTTTTTGGGAGGTGATGGCTACCTTCATTTTGGTATGATTGGCATGCTGGCGAGCTGTTTTTCCTTTCGTATTTAACTGCTTGATTCCTTTTCATGTAGTCTGTCTCCTGTGTCTTGTCTTTTTTTATTATATATACACACTAAGGTGACTGTCTTCTTTATTTTCTTTGGCTGCCACCTCTTGGTTGTATTTTGTTGTGGTAAGGTTCTGTTCTTGGTCGAGATATAGGTGTCAAGGAATGCCAGTTTTCTGAACTGCTGCATCTCTTCTCGCTTTCTTTTTTCTGGTTGGAGCATTTCTTGTGTGTTATTAAGTTGGCTGCTTGGGGTACTTCGCTCTGGCCCTTTCACAGTAAGCCATTAAGTCGGGTCCAGTTGGCTTTGCCAGTAGCTGCGCATGTGGTGTACTTTGTTCTATGGGATACTCTTTGGCCCTGTCTCATTCTTCCCTGGTTTGGGTATTTTCTCAATCGTGTCTTCCTTACCACTTTTTGATTTGCACTGCACTATGGGCTATCATTCTATGGTCACATCAGTCAAAGGACTTTTGCAATGCCCCTGTAAGCAACAAGAGCATTTTTTCCTCTAATGCCTCAATTATTTTGTCAATGGTTGTGAAAGATGGGATCTTCCCACTAAAACCATGTTAACCTGGGTTGGGAAGTTCAATTTTCTCCATAAAATTGGAGACTTGATTCCTAATCACTTGTTCAAAACATGAATTGTGTGTGATGTTAGTGCAACTGGTCTATAATATTTAGGCACTGCAGTACTTTGCTAACTTCCTTGTGGAGTGGAGCTATTTCTGCTGATTAAATTGATTTTGGTATCTTGTCGGTATCAAAGCTTTTTTTCTTCATAAGTATGGAGTTCCAGGAGTTGGGACCCACTGCTGAGTTCATGGCCATATTGTCAATTACTCCTTCAAAAGTTTTCTGTTTTCATGCTTATTTCAGTTGTATAGTCCAAGTTGTGGGTATTGTTCATAAAGAGGCTGTCTGGATATTCCACTTTCATGTTTATTGAGGCAGGTAATCATGGCCTCATTATGTTTGGAATTTCATAAATGTTTTGTCATCTTTTGTCATTGTCAAGCATTTGTTACTCATTTCATTCTTTTGTAGTGTTGTTTATGTTCTTTCAAGGTTTGCTGTCTTTTCGATCTTCTGTAAAGGAATATATTTCAAGCAGACTTTGTTCTCTTTGCAGTCAGTTATATTCCTTGTGTGGCAAAGTATTTTCATTCCTAATTGCCTCTGTTATCTGCTGGCAGGCATCTAGAGGGTTAGCGGATGTTTGGAGGGGGTTGATGAATGTTGGCGGGTGTTGGGAGTAAGGAGTGGGTATGTATTTATATTTGTTACATTTATATGAGTGTGTTTGTCAGAAGTGACGTACGTGTCCTCAGTGTCTCGGTATTCTGAAAGAAATACTTAATTTGCTGCAAATTTGATGTTACCTTTACTTATTTCATTCTCCATGATGAGATCCATTTCTAATGTGAATTTTGTGTATTTAGGTTCGCATCCTTCTCCAACTTTCAAACCTTGACATCCTTCATAACCTCTTCATTTCCAATACAATATGTACCTAACATAACTGTGACATATTCCTATATTAATAGGAAACCAGTCACTTGTTTTGACACATTAACTTTTATACATGTGCTACTTCCTACATAAAAAAAAGATTTAAGAGCTTTTATATGAAAGAATTCCATTGGATCCATTATGCTCATCACTCTCCCAAGTCCTTACTGTTATATTTTTCTTGTTTCAGGTTGTCCATAAATGGTCACAAGTGCCTACTGATTCACCCGTAGTGGTTCAGAGATATATTAGCCGCCCATACCTCATCAACGATACCAAATTTGACATCCGTATTTATGTATTAGTAACATCCTTCCATCCATTAAGAATATATCTCTATCAAGATGGACTTGTTAGATTTGCCTCAGGTGAGTGACAAGGTTATTTGTTCTAAAATATGTCTTTCTAGGAGGGCCTCTTAGTAGCTTTTTAGCTAAATCCTGGTCCAGCCATGCCTTGGAAAAATTCACAAGGCCTCTGAGATGCATCTTTGCATCTAGATCTATTAGAATCTGGCTCTCTATAAGGCAAGGGGAGCTTGGTTATCAGATATTGGCTTAAAATTGAGAAAAAAAGCCTTATTAGTAAGTTTTATGTTGACCAAACCACACACTAGAAAGTGAAGGGACGACGATGTTTCGGTCCATCCTGGACCATTCTCAAGTCGATTGTGATGAAGCAAGTAGTTAAAGGCAATGAATAGGCAAGAATAGTAAGTTAGTTAATAGTAAGAAAGTTAAATAGGCAATAAATAATAAGTTTTAAGTACACCAAATCTAGCAACTTCTTGAAGTGAATAAAGTATCTGAAGGTAAAAAGACAAACGATTGTAAGCCGTGATGTAAACACTCCAACAGTGTTTTCAGTTACTACACGACTTGATTATGGTCCAGAATGGGCCAGAACGTCATCGGTTCTTCCTTTTCGGATGTGTAGGTTACTAGTCAGTTGGTACAGTTTGGCTTGATGTATAATTCGGTTGTCAACAGATAGCAGCATGTATCGGGTCTAGGTATTAGTCTTGAAGGCCTGGAGTCCAAGTCAAACGTTGCAGTACAGTACTGTACTTTGAAATTATTTTCTAGGCACGGAGAAAAGTTGATTATTGCAGCAAATTACCTTAATTTGTTTCACTAATCAAATATTGCAATGTAATGGTAACGATACTTTTTACTGCATATAAATTGAAAGAATTTAGGAATGCGTATGTATATATTGAGATAAATTACTGTATTGTAGTTTCCACCATTTTATTTTTTTCAGTACAATACAATAATGCATCCACAAGCTTGAATGACCGATACATGCACCTGACAAACTACAGCGTCAACAAGTCCTCCTCGTCATACACACACAATGCTGATGCTGGACAGTGTCAGGGACACAAGTGGACTATAAAGTCTCTTTGGGGTTACTTGAAGGTAAGTTATTGAATTAGGAGAATTTCCCTGCTTGCTTTCCCGGCCCAAGGCTCACAAGTCAAGCTTGGGGAGTAGAAACAACTCCCAGAACCCTTTCACGCAGGTATCAAACAGGTATTAAGCTTGTAGGGGTGGTAACTCACAGGCTTAGTTTAATGTAGAGGTTATGAATTTGTTTAAAATTGATTCAAAAAAAGTTTTAATCTTGTTAAAGGAGGTTCTTGCTCTAACGAAATGCACTCTTAAGAATTCCTTTATAGTTTGAACAGTTTGTGTGCTGTGTAAATTGTTGATTGGTACAGAAATGTTCGATTAGGTGAGGATTTTTCGCCCAGGCTATCTCTGCAATTATTATTGTCAGACATTAATAACTGAAAACTGTACACAATTACCTAAAAAAAATATATATATTGAATGTTTGATGATCAAATCACACATCAGGAAATGAAGAAACGACGACTTTTTGGTTTATCCCGAACCATTATAAAGTGTTGTGAATGTCATTACTTGATAATGGTTCAGGACGGACCGAAACATTGTTGTTTCTTCATTTTCTGATGTGTGGTTTGGTCATTATATCTTTAGCCACATTATTGTGACTAATTATCTGCATAAAAATGCTTACAAGCCATAGGTCATTTTTTTTAAAAAACCAGTGCTGGTTTGTTGGCTTGGTCAAAGACAGTATTGTTAATTATTGCATTATCTGCCTGCAGTTTGCCCTTTTTTTTATTAACAAGATGCCTTGCTGTAGTAACCATGTACTGAAAATAGTAATAAAAAGTTTAAAAACATTTTTCTGTGACAAAAATCAACGATAAATTAGCTTAGAGTGAGCCATCAGTGTCATGGAGGCAGGAGGGATCAGCTGATGGGCTGGCGGTCAGGAGTTGTGCGAGGGGGATTATCAACCAGGTAATCAACCAGGGGGAGAGTCGATCCCCCTCCCCTTACTTTTTTCCCTCTTCCAATATAAAAAAAGTTATTTTGCATAAGTGGTTCTAATAATCGTATTATGTCAGTTTAACACCAAATTGTTTGCCAATGATCACTCGTGAAGAATGCAAAATAAATTTTGTTAATTTTTATATCAAAACTGGCCGAGTTTTGATATAAAGTTTTGATTTTGACCAAGGAGGCCTGGTCGGGGACCAGGCCGCAGGGATGTTGAGCCCTGAAATCCTCGCAAGGTGAGGTCTCGAGGAGTTTGTGGGTGTAGTTCTTGGTTATCTTGGTGTGCACATCATTTGCCATGATTGTGCTATAATATTCCATGGTCAAAATTAAGAAATCATAATAAATGGATTTTCTGTGATTTTTATGAAATATAGTGCTGGTGAAAGATGGGTTATATCATATACTATATACCAGACCATATATGCAATATGCAGTATTATGCAGTATGTTGATAAATTACTCAGTACATATTGTATAATATGATCTGGTATATTTGCTTATACAATTAACTAGAAATGCATTTCAGCTGTCCCAAATTAATCCAGATGTACCTAAATGAAAGGAATTACAAGTACAGTACCATGTTTATAATAGTTATGTCTGGACTTGAGCCATTGCTAATACTAATGGACTACGGGTTTTATTTCAGGCCAGAGGTGTCGACACATCAGCTCTGTGGACTCGAATTGCTGACCTAGTGATAAAGACTGTGGTGAGCGGGGAGCATGATATTGTGGTGCGCACCAGGAAAAATGTTCGATCCAGGTAAGGGTGTTGAATATCTTGCTTTACATGTTGTTGATATCTTCAAGATAAGAGGAGTATGTGCGGATGATGAGTCACAGTAACGTGGCTGTAGATATGATCAAACCCACACACCAGAAGATGAGGAGACTAGAGAGAGGGTACTCCTGGACTTGGACGAAGATTAACCCTATAACCAAGTAAAACTGCCAAAAAGTACATGTCTGTGATTCGATTATAGCCGGATTAGGGAGCGGTCAGCCGAGTGGACAGCACG
>WNGS01164437.1:60118874-60136627 GCA_020271785.1 Procambarus virginalis
TAGATGGCAAAACCATCGCAAAACATCAAAATCTTAAATGACAAGGATTACAGACAACACAGAGCACCACGAGCATAACTTTCATCCTGTAATTACACAACATATACCCAGATATATACACACACAGGCAATATGCAAATAGAGTAGACATACCAAATTATGAGGGAATAAGGAATTCAACCTACCTGGAGAAGACAGACCTAAACATAGGAGTTAAGGATGGTTATCTTGAGGTTATCTTGAGATGATTTCGGGGCTTTAGTGTCCCCGCAGCCTGGTCCTTGACCAGGCCTCCACCCCCAGGAAGCAGCCCGTGACAGCTAACTAACACCCAGGTACCTATTTTACTGCTAGGTAACAGGGCATAGGTTGAAAGAAACTCTGCCCATTGTTTCTCGCCGGCGCCCGGGACAAACCCGGGACCACAGTATCACAAGTCCAGCGTGCTGTCCGCTGGCCGACCGGCTCCCCAGGGGGAGGAACAGCCCCCCTGAGACATGACGTGACTACAGTTGCTCGAGATATAACAATGGGTTATGAACATTGCAACTACTATGGCACATCACCTGTCTTGCATCCTGACAAACTGTAAGCAACCTCTACAGTGGGGTAGAATTATTCACTGCTAACACCTCTATTGGCAACAGAGGTAAATATACCTTAAAATACAGTTCCTATGTTTCACATTACTTGTCTGGTAACAACTATGGATTATATACATCAATAGTTGTGTTGTATAATTCCATGTATATACATATTGTACACTAGGAGTAAATGTCGAGTAGTGACACCAAGCAGTGTCAAGGAGTTACTTCACTTCTCTTTACAAAAAACAGTGCACTGTTCTACACAAAAATTGGGGGTCCTCGCATCAGAGTGTGGCCACTGTCATTAACCAGAAGATAAGCAATGTGCTACCAGAGGCAGGGGACCCCATAATGGCACGAGTGCCATATATACTGTATCAACATTCATCTGTTGCAGACAAAATATTCATTACACAAACAGAACCCTACCACAGAGGGATGCAAAATGTATGCCCGTACATCTACCAAGAATGATTCTACATAATAAACATTGGGCATTGTATTAGAAGTGTTTATAAGACTACAAACTTAACATTTTAAAATTTAAGACTCTCGCCTTAGAGCTAGATGGTGCCACCAAGAGATTTTCTCTCCTGCGACACCTTGACCAAAATGATGAAATGGCCATGGCCTCAGCCCTTGATGTGCACTCTTCACTAAGGACATGGATGCACATCATAACCTTACCCCGCCCAAGCCAGTAAGAGCATCGACGTCATGCTCAATCTTCAGGAAACAACTCGGGGACAACAGCCAATGCCCAGGAACTACAGTACTGAAAAATTCCCTGGGGGGGGGGGGGGATAGAAATATCCTAAACTACTCTATCCCTTTGAGATGTAGTTCTTTCTTGTCTCAATAAAGATTCTCCAACTTGAATGATTCCTTGGAGGAGGAAGTTAAGGGAACTATCAGGAGAAAGCATCAAGCCACCACGACTATAGCACTTGGAAGGGATAAGGATACAGATTTGATATGAGACGACGGGAAGGAATTGTGCCCAACCACTTGGACAGTTTGAAATTGAGCACTGACCTGCATGAAGCAAGACCGTCGCTCTACTGTCCAGGCCAGGTATTGCACACTGACCTGCATGAAGCAAGACCCTCGCTTTACTGTTCAGGCTAAGTGGAAGAGCACATTCCTTCTCTCCATCCCATCCCAAATCCTTATCCCAAGACCTTCCAAGTGCTATATAGTCATAATGGCTTGACACTTTCTCCTGATTAGTTCCCCTCCATTCCTCCTACAAGAAAACTTGGAGGACGAATGGAAGGGGAACTATCCCTTGTTAGGATAGGGGACAGTGAACTATTCCCTTGTTAAACTGACAGCAGCTCCTCTGTCCAATCTCCAACTGACCAATTTGCTTCTAATGCCAGTGATGTCCAAACCAAGAAGATACTGTGGAACATCTATACTGTACTATCCAGGTTTCATGCAGTACTTGCGAGACTTTAATATGTGCCCTTCTCTCCTACCTCACTGTTCCCCTTTTTCCTGGCCGGGGTAAGCAACAACACTAGACATGAGATTCTTTGAAATGATTTTCACTTCATCACACTTTGTCATCTGAAGAGGCTGTAGGAGAATACAGCTCTTTTGACATTTCCTAAAAACCAGGCAGCTGGTGTGTATCTGATGTTAGGATCACAATCACTTCTAAATTAACACAGCAATGAGTAAACTTAACTTCTGAGCTCTTGTATGCTCATGGCTACAGTACACTAATGGGATGGCAAAGCAAGCTAATATGTTGAATGATATTGCCTTCGCCTCCTTCCCTCATCACAATCGACTTGAGAGTGATCTAGGACGGCCGAAACGCCGTCGGCCCTTCACTTTCTAGTGTGTGTTTGGTCAACATGTTGAACTTGATAACCCTTCAGACATTATGTGTGTGCTTGGTTGTTTGTTGGTGGTGGTATGTATTTGTGGGTGGGGAAATCATGTACTGTACGTACATTTGAAAATAATATGGTTACTCAAAATGATACACAGCCTATCAAGTCCATGGCAGATCTATTATCGTGAGGGTGGTCAGAAGATTCAGCTTGCGGATGTGTTCGTTAAGCGAGATTTTGCATACTTGTATGGAAATGCTATGCTAATATGGAATGATATTTTACTTTCATAAGTAAATTTAAGCATTTTCTGGATGGTGGTAACTAAATTTCTTTTCTATTAGTCAGAATGTCTATGACAGCATATTACCACAGAAAAATATTGTACAGTATTTGGACATGTTTGCTTTTACTGTGTTCTTATTGCCTGTACTGATTAGTCGTGACCCTATTTTTCCTTGTTATTATCTTTATCTGTCCGTATTGTGCTACGTCTTCCCTTTCCTCGCCTGGTACACCTATCTCATTATTACCACTTTTGCTTCTGCATCCTTTCCATTCCCTCGTTTGTGACAGCCATCTCGAGTCCCTCACTTCTAATGATTTATGACGTGTGATATGGTACTGTATCTAGGTTTGTTTAAGATGTTCCAAATAGTCAAGTCTTCCTAGCAAACCCAAAGGAAGTGACCGTGTTGCACATTATTACTGTACAGTATCATCATTATTTAATTGTAAACAGGAAAAGTAAAACCCGTTTTACATACACAACATGCAATTCCCTGTGTTGCTTTTTAAGAGTTTTAAACATGTTTCCACAAATGACCCTGTTTACCACTACATTTACTGCTCGTGTTTGGCAAGGAGGGGTCAATATCTCGTACAAGTGGGGGGGGGGGGGTAGGATAACGACACGGTTGCCTTCTTCATTTTTATGTCCGTACCGTATACGGAAAACTTGTGTATTTCGTTATATACCTTTATATTAACGCAGTACTTTTATCTACGTACATCAATCACTAATTCCAATTTGCCGGCCCATTTATTTAAATCATTACTTTGCAGTCTGGTGATCCATTGGTGGTGGTGGCATTCCCTTAGTCATTTATCAATTATAGAAAAGTTGCCAGTTTAATTGATCTTATTTAATTTATTAACCTAGTTATCCGTGTGCATTACTGTACTTAAATTAAAAAATTTGACTATATATTATCTAAATCTCACCATTAATAATTTCACAGCACTCTACTCATGGTCACTCAAGGGAAAATTGCACTGTATTTTCTGGCTTCAAGGCAGCCATCTCTGGTATCCTAGGCTCTCACGTCTGTGGTACCAAGACTATTAGGACTACTTGTAGTTTTCAATTATCAAATTCCCACCAAGTTACGCACTATTTTCTGCCTTCCAATGTCTACATTTTTTGCATTACATGCTGTGACTTCACTGTATGTTCCGAGCTTCGCTAGAGGTCTTAATATTTTTTGACGTATCGCTACTGAAATTTTCACGACACTGGCATTCCCAGTTATTTTCTACTTAACACAAAAGTTCAATGTCAGTCACAGTCTATTTCTAAATGTTGCAAAACACTTCATTATAGCTTTGATCATAGTTCTGTTACAGTATCACTCAAACATCCTAAATTATTTATTGTTTTAAATTTTTTGTACACAGCATACATGCTTAACTCCACAGCGTGCACACTAACTACCCATGGGCAAGCGTATTTCTCACACAAAATAAAAATGCTAGTGGAGGAAGTCCAGCTGAGAATTTGATTGGTTTGAATATAGAGTACAGGACCTAAGCTAACAATTTCCAAAAAGTAAATTTGATAAATGAAAAGTTGATGTCCTTATATGCATTTCATAAAATACTGTACCAAATGTTGACCAGAGCACACGCTAGAAGGTGAAGGGACGACGACGTTTCGGTCCGTCCTGGACCATTCTCAAGTCAACACAATCGACTTGAGAATGGTCCAGGACGGACCGAAACGTCGTCATCCCTTCATCTTCTAGTGTGTGCTCTGGTCAACATACTTCAGCCACGTTATTGTGACTCATCGTCTGCATACTGTACCAAAATCGATGACATACAGGATTTTAACAAATACATAAAACGTGTGCATTTTAAAACTGATATTGCCAATGAGACTTTCCACAGGCAAATACTAACAAGGTGCATTACTCTTATCCACTAATATGTTACTCACACTTATATGGTAGCCAAACTGAATTTTTTCTATGCTTTGAACACTTGCGAGGTTTATCATCCTTATGCACCATCCCCTGAGTCTTCATATGTCCAAGTTAGCCGAATATCAACTTGGACATATGAAGACTCACAGGATAGTTCAGATTAGACACTTGAATGGTTCATCAAACATTTCTGGTTTCTCTTACTTTCGTTAGAATACTGTAGTTGTATCTTGCTGATTTTTGGTTATGGGCATAAACTTTACAATTATATTTTTTTAACACTACAGGTACTTTCAAAATGGCTTCTTCCTTCTGGGTTACCTTCCTTACAGTTGGCTACAAATTAATCTGAAAATTTCGTTACCGAAAGCTTTTACTGACCCATGTTCTTTATGACATTTCTGTTTTCAATATTTAAGTCTGTCATTATATTTTGTCAGTTATGCTCTGCACCAAAATGGTATTCAAACGGGTTCCTGTGTCCCGCAGAATTGATAGAACTCGCAACTTCAGCAGCTTTGTCAAAATCTGTTGAGCTTACTTCCATTCCTAAATAAACAACATCCAGCACATTATGGCAATTTATTTTCCCGATGAAGTGTAGCATGGCATTTATTTTTAGTTTGTTGTATTCCCCAAGCGATTTGATGATAATTTTTATAGTCCAGAGACCAACGTTACATCATGTGCCATGCTGGCCTCCGGACACATCATATTATGTCTAGTATTACCCTTCCTAGATATTACCAGTGTCAGCATAACTTCGAGAATCCTTCATCTGCCTGAAAGGAATAAGCCAAAATTCTTCATTTTAGAGAACATTTTGATAAAAATATTTTCCTTGCGATTCATGTAGGAGACCTGCATTTCCATATTGAAAATCATAGTAAAAGCCATTTTCAACAAATGGTCATTTTATTTACCGTATTATTATGGAAGATGTGCAGATGATCTAGCAATATCTTTAAGCCAGTTTACTGAAGATGCAGGACAACAGGTTTTTAAACCGCCGACATCCATAGACTGGCGATTGTTCAGGAAGCAGTGGACTTAGACTATATATAAGTTTTAAAATACAGTAATTCATTAAGTTTCAGTTGCCTTCGCCGAGCCTTTTATTATAAACATACAACACGTGCTTATATTGATCAAATTTCTCAAACCATGTGTGATATAACTGCTAACACAATCTTTCAACAGCCTGTTGGATTTTAATGTAAGTGTTAAGGACTATTTTTATTATAGTGCCTATGATATAATACATACTGTACCTGAAGTATATTTCAGCATTTGGACATCATCTTGTCATCAGAAATACAAGACAGAATTGAGATTAACATATGAGAGGTAAAAATATACCTGAAAGAACTGCAAGGAACAAAAGCAATAGAACCAAATAACATGGGTACTGAATGAAGCTGCAGGATCTTGTGTTACTCATTAACTATAGCATTCAACATTACACTTTGAGATCGGAGAGCTACCAAAACTTTGGAAATGGCAATGTAGTTACAATATTCAAGAAAGGGGAACATATAAAGCACTAAACTATAGACCAGTGTCATCAACACGCATTCCATGCAAGAATCTAGAATATATATTATTAACGAGAAAATCAATAAGAGCAATAAGGAGACTCGAACCAGTGATTAAGGAATGCCCAGACATGTACCTAACTCCTGTAACAGGTACAGTGGTGTCCAAGATTATACAACTTATAACAAGTCATGGTACAGGGGTAAGGTGTACAGCTGGGAGTGCCTTGATCACTGGTTCAAGTCTCCTCATTGCTCCTGCTCGATTGATCTTCTCATAAAACTTACCTTCGCCACAACTTTCATCGTCTTCATTATTAGTGAGGGTTAGTTCATCCTCCTCCTCCTCTTCTGAGGAATCCAGGTAATTGTCATCATCTTCTAACTCCTCAACAGGTTCGCAAGAGCCATTAATATCTGATGGGTGTAATACAGACACGTTGACCCCTACACCCGAACACCCTTCCGGTAACTGTGTCACATATTCTAAAGTTGCAGCACAATGTGGAGACAGTCCACCACTTCCCATTCCATTGAGTAAGGGTCTATGGCTTGGAAATATTCCAACTACTAAATTTTGTTCAGTCAAATCTATTTTACTGTTATTTTTACACTCTCGAGTACTGTCACTTCTGACACCATCACTGGTCAGTAGGCTGCTTAGATTATCACTATTACTATCCCATTTAGTACAAGAACAGGAGGGTTCCATACTTTGTGTATTTATATCTTGTCCTTCTAGTCTAGTTCTAACATTACGTTCACACAAAGGGGTAGGTTCCCCTTTAATACAACAGTCTGTAGGAGGTATGGCACTATCTTGACAGGTGGCTAATGATTCCATTGAATCTGACCCACTTTTGGTACGTTGACGTTTATTGTGAAGTGGGAATGGAGCATTTTCACTCTCCGCAACACCAGAGTTTTCAGGGCTGTGTCGTTTGCAAATAGCTTGCTGTGTTGTGTTTGAGGGTGGCCTGGTAGGAGACACATCCGAAACCTTCATAGTGTTTTGCTCTTGCCCACCTACCAAGGGGTTGAGGGGTGGCCGCTGTGAAGGCCACACACATGGAAGGCTGGACATCCTACCCTCACGCCAACATTATCTGCCAAAAATATAACAGCTGCTATTATGATGTGTGACAATCACTCCATGCACTTTCTCAGAGGAAGAGATTTTTGTGTTAACTTCAATTTTTAGTAAAAAGAAAGGCCAAAATTAATTCATTATTTTGTATGAAGCCAGATAGACAACCACACCAATGTGTACATCTCAGACATTACTGTGAATGGTTAAATATTTTGTGTGTATGTACACTAAAGGATTATTTTAAGTATTTAAATCCCAAGGCTTATCAAGTGAGCAGATGATGAGTCATAATAACATAGCTGAAATATGTTGACCAGACCACACACTAGAAAATGAAGGGACGACGACGTTTCGGTCCGTCCTGGACCATTCTCAACTCGATTGTGTTTGAGAATGCCCATTCTCACAATCGTCTCGAGAATGGTCCTGGACGGACCGAAACGTCGTCGTCCCTTCATTTTCTAGTGTGTGGTCTGGTCAACTTATCAAGTGAATGCATTAAACGGTTTAAAAAAAAAGCAGAAACTTTTTTTTTGCAGCCAACACAAGCAACTTAACAAGTCATGTAATGATTTGTGAAATGTGTTCATATCATGATTTACATTTTGTGCTTGCTTCAATATCAGTGTTGAAGAATGTGGTTCCAATAGCTCAATGATGTCTCCTAGCAATAATGGAAGGCATAAAATAATTTGTAGACCTAGACGTACTGTAGCTTGGTGCCTGCACAACCATCAAAATGAGACTAACACTTACATGTCCAACGAAGATCATCACTGTACAAGATTAATTTGATATTTCCCTTATATCTGCATTCCTCTTCCTCACTATGAGAAACTATAAGGTGAAAAGATCAGGGCAAATGGGTGGGGGGGGGACCTTTGACAAGCTGCCGGCTTCCTGTCCTCGTCAAGGTTACTAGTGTTAGTGGCCGTAAGATAAATTCAGGTAAATTATGTACATAGTACATAAACATAGTACAGTTATCTGGTTCACATTGCTGCTCCTGCTGCCAATGCTGCTGATGCCTACTCTATTTCCTGTTTGTCTTGCCCTCTCAAATACTTTGGTGAAACTGGCCACACACTGAATAACAGACTATTATAGTACTGTATAAATAATACTAAGTTATACTGTAAATGCAAAGCAGCATGGTATAAATAATAAATGATACAAAGATGCCTTCATCCAGACCCATGTTCGGCAGTTACACAATACCCATCAGATGTCTGCGCCAGCATTTTCTATAACTTAAAAGCAGCAGAAAATCAGGCATGTCTTCACAAACCTGAATAACAAGTAGAAATCTATTCTATAGGAGAGAATGTAGAGTATGTACGTGTCTATTCAAAGCTGGAGGCCAGACTCTTGGGGCTAGTCTCACACAAATTTGCAGGGAGAATGGTTTGGGAGTCTGGGTTGGACACAGGCTGGTTGGGATAGTTAAACATTTTAAGAAATATTTTTAATTACAATGACCCCCCCCCAGGCCATTTTCATGGAGCCAAGTGCGAAATTTCATGTTTATCCCTACTAGTGACCGCGATGAGGACACGAAGGGGATGGTCTCACCCCCATCCAATTTGTCCTAATCTTTTCCAGTTGAATTTTAAAATTTAACCGTTTACATTTACGGTTTCGGCGGGTAGGCGGTTCCATCGGTTTATGACCCTGTGGGTGAAAAAGCATCTCCTATTCTCAGTCCTACATTGTGGCTTGTTGAGCTTGAAACCGTTGCTCCTTGTTTGTGTTACATCTGACCTTTGGAAGAAATTGTACAGATCAACATCCTCCAAATACTTCAGTATTTTTAAGTTTTAATAAGACCCACCCTGTCGTGCCTGGTTTGCAGTCTTAGTCCTGTGGCTCTCAACCGTTTCCGATACGAGAGTTGACTTGGTTCTGGAATGATTTTTGTTGCCCAGTGTTGCACCTTCTCCAGAGCAACTATGTCTTTCTGAAGACAAGGTCTCCATGCCTGGAAGCAATACTCCAGGTGGGGATGTACCATAGACTTATACAATTGAATGACTTCTTTCTTTTCCTTAAAGGTAAGGATACAAAGTAATCCCAGAGTGCCGTCAATGGAAAAAAAAGGCATCTAAAAGACCCATACAGTAATTTCAGTGTCTTTTGAGGAGGTAAAGTAAAGTAATTATCAGGAGAAAGCGCCATGCTATAGCCCTAAGTGACTATATAGCACCTGGAAGGGATACAAGGTGGGCTAAATGAAGGCCAATGTGGTGCTAAATGAAGGCCAATGTGGTGCTAAATAAAGGCCAATGTGGTGCTAAATAAAGGCCAATGTGGTGCTAAATAAAGGCCAATGTGGTGCTAAATAAAGGCCAATGTGGTGCTAAATAAAGGCCAATGTGGTGCTAAATAAAGGCCAATGTGGTGCTAAATAAAGGCCAATGTGGTGCTAAATAAAGGCCACGTACGCGCACCCAAACCCGAGACAATGACCTTGGCCATTTTCTAGCCCTTCTACATTCCCAATATACAGTTTCGAGGGCCGAGGAAGGTGTTAATGTATGAGGGAAGAGTGTGAGGAAGAGCAGAGCAGGAGGAGAGAGGAGAGAGAGAGAGAGAGAGAGAGAGGACACAGAGAGAGGGGCAGCGGCCTCACCTCCCTGACCGCCACATCACCACTAACAAACCACTACCAGATCTCCTCTCCTCCTCCTCACACACCTCTCTAGCCTCTTCCCACTCACCTCTAACACCCTAGCAGCGACCCTCATGCCCGACACCTATATATCACTTGCCGCAAATCAACATTAATCAGCGATATTGTCATAATTCTCGACGGGATCCCATGGCCCCTTCAAGCTTCGCTCACGACCCCCACACAATGGCTATTTGGCCTATATATACCATTAAATTCCACCTTACTCACAGTATCCCGCCACGCCACAGCATGCCTGGCTCGTAGCTGGGTGTCCCTGCTGTGCTCCGGCGGCGTGTGAGGGGCACCAGTCACCGGCGAGGGGCCAGGGGAGGGAATATATTAGAGGAGTCTGGTTGAAGGTAGAGGAGAAGATCTGGCCATGTCTGGAGCGAAGGCACCGGGGTGGCCCCTACACTGCGCATGCGCACACGCGCCACCTTTAAACACTCACAACAATCATATGCGACTTGTAATAATAATAATAATAAATAATAAATGTTTATTTAAGTAAGGTACATACATACAAGAGATTTTACAAAGATTTATGGATTTATAGATAGAGCTAGTACATACAATGCCTAAAGCCACTATTACGCAAAGCGTTTCGGGCAAGACAAACTTTATTTATGGATTAATCGGGCAAGAAAAACTTTATTTATGGATTAATTTATTTATATACAATAAGGTACATTGACGGCTTAAGACGGTACATAGAAATGATGTCGACTTTATATTCTTGTAAGGCCATTAGCACGCATAGTGTTTCGGGCAAGTGAATATTGGGTTATTACATCAATTTATACCTAGTTTTTTTTATCTACATTGTGTAAGCTTTAACACTAATTATACTAATCAATATCATCATTTTATTCGAATGTGCATACTTGCAAAATGAGTTACAAACGGATTGTGGGATTTCTAGATCATTGCTGGGCATCTTCATCTCCATTAAATATCATCTCCATAGAGATGATATATATCCATAGATAAACATCTCCATAGAGGGGGGTAGAAATAGCCTAAGCTACTCTATCCCTTTGAGATGTATTTCTTGCTTATCTCAATAAACATACTTGAACTTGAACTTGATCTCCATTAAACATCTCTCGTCAAATCTACCTTAAAATCTACTTTGGAGATTTCTTTGGCCAATCAGAAAATGATGAATGTTATTTTCACGATTTATATGAGATTTTTAGCGACTCGTCAATTTGATCAGTATTGTGAGGGATGCCTAACTTGTTCCAATGTGCCTGAATTTACCTGATGGTCACTATAACATTCTAGTGGAAACGACGAGGACAGAAAGCCGGAGGCTTGTCAAAGATCCCTCGACGGTAATAATAGAGTTCAATATCCCTACGGTAATTAAATTAATAATAATAATAATTATTATGATTATTATATTAATAATTATATTTAATTATTATTATAATAATTAATATTATTATATAATTATAATAATAATATTATTATTATTATTATTATTATCATCATTATTATTATTAATGAGAAAATCCGTGGGACCAGTGATGAGAGTTCGAACCCATGCGGTGGCTGTCCCCACGTATACACTTCTAGCCACTAAACCACGACATGGTTTAAGTTGTTGTTGATGTTTAAGATTCAGCAACTAAGAACAAAAAGTTCCAAGTAGCACGGGCAAAGGTGAGCCCATAGTGGACTTACCTGGCACTGGAGCGGGGCAAGTAGCACGGGCAAAGGTGAGCCCATAGTGGACTTACCTGGCACTGGAGCGGGGCTGTAACTTGCTGTGATGGTATAAGGATTGGTACCTGGAGTTCTACTGAACACACAAGGGTTTCCTGAGGCTATAGTCGCTAGAAGCGTGTGCGAGGGAACATCCAGCTCCTACGAATTTTCTACTTGATACAATCACGTTGATCTACACTGTGTGCGGCCTTCATACAGAATAGGGTAGCAGCACATTGCTGTGTATACCTAAACTTGTTAAACAAGAAAATACATTGTTTGAGAGGAGTCTTGTAGAAACTGGTAAGAGTAATTATAATATAATGTTTCCATGATTCAGTGCTCAGCTCTTGTGAGAATCGTGAACAAAATTCGTCAGTGAAGCACTTGCTCCGGAAGTGTTCGAACGAAATCAGTTGTGAATCGTGTGTAAACCGTTATTTCATTCATAAACAGGGGGTTGGCGGGTGCACGGAATCACTTTTGGGTCTATTTAGAGGACGGGCTGATTATAGAAACCCATATAAAGATCCGAGACGATGACTTTCTGAATTTACCTGAGGGTCATTAATGCTAGTGGCCTCGACAAAGACAGGAAGCCGAAGGGTTTGTCAAAGGTCCCCTCTCCTAGCTCTATTTGCACTGATGATCTTTTCCGGTTGTACCTTAAAACCCAACAGTTTTTTTACATGTACGGCTTCTGTGGGTAAGCAGTTCCACTAGTTTACAACCCTACGGGGAAAAAGCATCTCCTGTTCTCAGTCCTACACTGTGGCTTGTTGAGCTTAAAACTGTTGCCCCACATTTGTGTTACAACCGACCTTTTGAAAAAAAAAAATTCCAGATCCACCTTAGTTCTAGACAACCTTTGAAGAGACTATCATGGATCTAGACAGGAATTGCAGACTTCCTCCTTGAAGGAGTTAATAGAGCAAGCCATAAACGCTTCATGGTTAATTTTTACAAAGGTCACCACTGAACTTGTACAAAAATACGTACCAAGTTCAAGTTCAAAGTTCAAGTATGTTTATTGAGACAAGAAAGAAATACATCTCAAAGGGATAGAGTAGCTTTGGCTATTTCTACCCACCTCTACTTAAGTCCCTCAAGGGGCGCACAAATTAATACGTACCATGAAGGCACAACACACGTAAAAAGAACTACATGGATGACAAAGACAATAAACAAATAAAAAACCCTTACACCAAAGTGAAACCTTGGAATAAAAATCAATCCACCAGGAATCTGAGATTATGTGTAATATAAAGCAGGGGATTCAATTTAGTTATTCAGAAAATCAGATTTCTTTATTTATATATATACAAGACCAAAACATACAAGATCAACCAAAAGGAACTATGAAAGGAAACTTGCTTAAAACATTAAGAAAGATCCCTTAGAAAAGACCTCAACCAAGTCATATGTTGATAGAATGTCTGCATAATAGTTTACGGTGTATGCTGGAGATGCTTTTTCACCCACATGGTTATAAACCCATGAAATCGCCTGCCCGCCGAAGTCGTAAATGCCAAAACCCTATTAAAATTTAAAATCCAACTGGAAAAGATCAAAGCAAATGTGGGACATTTGACAAGCTGCCCGTTTCCTGTCCTCGTCGAGGCCACTAATGTTTGCTCAGGTAAATAAATATGAAAATTAAAACTATTTAATACCCCTTAGAATTGTTTACAGAAAACCAGATTCTTTAAAAGGTTTCATAGAAAACGTATTTAGCATACACTTGTATATTTTTAAAACCAATGCTTCAAATTTAAATTTATTATAAAAGACTGGACAAAGAACTTAAGAGTAATGTACAATTTATTTATGATTTATCTTTTTTATTCATTTAGTTGGCAGCTTGTCTAAGATCCCTCCGATTTGTTCTGAATGATTTTTTCCAAGCTGGATTTTTAAGTTTAGCAGATTTGGCATTTATGGCCTCGGCGGGTAGGCGGTTCCATTGGTTTATAGCCTTGGTGAAAAGGCCCAGGATGGCTATTAATTGTAATTCAGAGCTTCCTGTGTGGAGTTGATGTGTCGTTGATGATTATGTGTCTGATAAGTATAGTCTGCTCAACCGAATATAGGCATAGATTACATCCCGGGCACAGAGAGCCATTTGGAGTAGTTGAATTTGAAGAAAGAACACGGCCAGGAACTAGCAATCCATTGTTTATGACGATGAAATGTGAAAACACCCATAAAGGTGTTAACAAAAATCAGTCAACTGATGTGATGTCACAGCTCAAATAAGACTTTTTGCTATATGAACAAATCCACAAGGGCCGGTGACGAGGATTCGAACCTGCGTCCGGAGCATCCCAGACACGGCCTTAATCAACTGAGCTACGACAGGGTTAAAGAGAGTTGAAACCGTAGTATATTCTTCGGTTTCAACTCTCAACCCTGTCGTAGCTCAGCCCGTCCTCCAAACAAAGATCCAAAAAGTGATTCCATGCACCCGCCAACCCAGGTAACCCCTGTTTATGAATGAAAAAAGCGGTTTACACACGACTCACAACTGCTGACGTTCGAACATATCCGGAACAAGTGCTTTACTGACGAATTTGTTCGAACCACAACGCTGTAAAGCTCAGCCCGTCCTCCAAACAAAGATCCAAAAGTGATTCCATGCACCCGCCAAACCCCCTGTTTATGAATGAAAAGCGGTTTACACACGACTCAACTGCTGACGTTCGAACATTTCCGGAACAAGTGCTTCACTGACGAATTTTGTTCGAACCACAACGCTGTAAATTCTTCCCCACGTACTACAAATACAAATAATTGCCAGCAGAACCTAAACACCTGACCTAACCTAACCTATGCCTATTATACACAATATGCTATATATTATAATTAATTTATACTTGAGAAAATTCCCGTTTTGAATGAACTGCACGTTAAAATTTATGAATGCGTCTGTGGGGTCGACCGCTGAATGTAATGGACTTGAGTCGAGGATGGGGTTGAAATGCTTCACCCACGTACTACAAATACAAATAATCGCCAGCAGAACCTAAACACTGACCAAACCTAACCTATGCCTATTTATACACAATATGCTAATTATTATAATATTAATTTATACTTGAGAAAATTCCCGTTTTGAAATGAACAGCATGTTAAAATTTATGAATGCGTCTATGGGGTTGACCGCTGAATGTAATGGACTTGAGTCGAGGATGGGGTTGCGTAGCTCAGTCGATTAAGGCAGGTTTGGGATGCTCTCGGACGCAGGTTTGAATCCTCGTCACGGCCCTTGTGGATTTGTTCATTTGATGCATCCGATAGTATGATCTGTGTGTAACTTTGCTACAATATTGTTCAGATAGGGTTACACACTAGTTCATTACATTTTACCATGTGAAAAAATAGCACTGTAGATATCTCGACTTCTGGCATGAATTGCAAATCATTGTATTTCAAATTATAAGATCTTAAATTCCTGCACTGTGTCCACAATTCACTTCTAGTAGACAAAATATCGTTATATATGAAGAAAGCATGCTGATGCAGTGCCAATTTCACAGGTGCCGGAGCTCTGGGGGCCTGAGAAAAGCTTGTCATTTCCTATATGTCTCACGATCAAGTATTCGTGTTTGTACTCACTAATTGTCATAAGAACATAAGTACAAAGGTAACTGCAGAAGGCCTATAGGCCCATATGAGGCAACTCCTATTTATAGCCACCCAGTCTCACTCATATACATGTACAACCCACGTTTGAAACAATCGAGGGATCCCACCACCACGTTACATGGTAATTGGTTCCACAAATCACAACTCTTGTTACTGAACCAGTATTTACCCAGGCTCTTCCTAAATCTAAACTTATCCAATTTATTCCCATTGTTTCGTGTTCTGTCTTGTGTTGATACTTTTAATTCCAGTTTGAAGTAATTATCACAAGGAGGCACCAAGCCGGCAAGTCTACGTAGCACCATTAAATGTGCGGGATATTCATAGGGCACTAAATATCACTAAGGATCCCAATAGGAGAACAAAAGCGCGTAAGGCGAACGATATCGAAGGTATCCGAAATAGCAGAATTCTAATGTGCGACAAGTGATCGCGAAGGACGGTCGTTCAGACAAGACACACGCATGTCCTAGAAGTCCGGACATTCAACAAGGATATGCACGACTAAGAGGGACAATGCAGTGTTTGGACAGCAAGTATAGGGCGGTGCTCCATTAAGTGCCCGCGAGTTAAACGGGTATGACCAATACGTAACCTTGCCAGAGCCGTTTCCCACCGCCGGTTACGGTGGTAGGAGGAAGGCCATGGGGGACATTACTCTCAAGAGCACGCAGTTTGTTACCAGTACCAGAAGACCAACGACCCTTCCAGCGAGCAAGGATTGAGGAATGAATCTGGTTAGAAGTCGGAATAGGGGATCCTTTACGGGAGCTGGGACAATATACATAGGGCATTGATCTGCATATAACGTATAACTTCCCTAAAGCAGTCCTATTATACTGATCCTTCCTCAAGTGTGGACAAAAAGAACCACCAGGAAATGGCTACAAGCATTTAATACATTTCGCTGTGCTTATGGAAGGCAAGTACACAAATTACTCTATTAGTAAGTATGGTACCTAATACAGCGATAGTTAAATTGATGTAGGTCACATCCTGTTGGTACCCCAAGACCATGATAAGCAGACTGTCTGATCCAGTCAAGAAGAAAAACCTGACTTCACACATTCTCATGTGCTATTACATGTACAAAACTCTGAAAATGCTGCATCTTGATCTGAAACTTGTCCCATGTAGGTGAAATAGCACCCATAGCACCACACAGAAATAAATATCTGATATCCTTGAATCAGACAAATTCTGTGCCAACTACTCCATGCAAATAAGTGCCCAGACTTTGAACTCACTCCCTGACGAATTTAAAAATTGTCCAACCCATGCCTGTTTAAAGTAAAACCAAACGGTACCTAATTTCATCCTCATAGTTTGCTACCTTGTTTCAAACTCACTATCTTGTACTACCCAATTTCCCCAAATTAAAACATTTTTACCAGTGTAATCGCCTCTGTCAATTTATTTTATAGTTATTTGTCGATATAAAAACCTTGCTACAATGAACCTTTTCATCTTGCCTGATATATTTCATTCCCGAAACGCTATGCGTGTTAGTGGCTTTGCATAAAAATAAAAATACCATTTTGTGTAATCTCACCAACCCATTGCATCTTCTTACAAATAAATAATAATTTATTATTATTAGGGTTAAGGGAGGTGATGGCTTATGGTGTCAGGAAACATTTATTTTTTTATTTATTTATATACAAGAAGGTACATTGGGTTAGAGAGAATACATAGCAAAGTATTTACAATCTTGTAAAGCCACTAGTACGCGCAGCGTTTCAGCCAGTATTACATCGCTAATAAGTTAATGTTATATTTCTTCGTTTGCTACAGATTCAATAGTATTTCAATTTTTATATATTTAAAAAGTAAACAGGCTGAATTATACTGGTATAATACCCGACCCACGTGAACGCTTCCTGTCCATTAATGCCAGACAAACAGTATGAGACAGTTGCCAACCTACCACTTTGGATACCAATATTCAACGATAATGTTTATGGTTTTAGCAGTAGTTCATTAGACAGGTATTCTTTATTCATACCAAATATATGTTAGTATTACATATTAGGCAAGTACAACGACAAAACTGCTACACACAACTTTACGTAATGTAGTGTTTTTTGGGGTGGTAGTAGCGTTGTGTGAAATACCGCGCTGGCAACTGCTTGTGAGTGTTTCAGTGGCATTAGTAAAGTGGTGGTTGGTGGTCCATGGATTTCTCTCTAATATAGAAGCATTTGTTCTCGCAAACACCGCCATCATGGCTTCTAAGCAAACAGTGTTGACTTCCTTCTTTCGTAAACAAAATGAAGAGTGTAAGAAGAATAACGCACAGAAGACTGATAATGATGACAGTAAAGTGGCAAAAGTTGTTTTTTGACTGCTTCTAGTTCAAATTTTCAAACTGTATAATCCAGTCCATCCTGTAACAGTCGGAATTTAACCTTGGGTGTTTATCTCCAGTAGATTTAAGACAGTGGAGTTTGATGCGTTCCCAGTC
>WNGS01164437.1:60137627-60154352 GCA_020271785.1 Procambarus virginalis
TATATCAACACCAGCTGTTGCTTTTAGTATATTATGTGGGAAGGGGTGCAAAGTTTTGTGTATTCAAGTGTTTGACATGTAAAAACATCGCTATCGTAATTATCAAATATTTTTTATTATAGGTATCCTTTTGCTGTGCTCGTTTTACAAAATTATTTTGTGGTAAGGGTTTGGACCAATTATTCTTCCCACTAAAAACACTGCACTATATCCATGATGGACCTTAATATTTTTCCGACTGTAATATGTTTGAATTATAATGTATAATGTGTCCCAACATTGGCTCTGATGCTTCCCCTTAACTGTTCATCAACATTGGCCCAGATGCTTCCCACCACACATTAAGAAGCATATGTTTAAGTAAGCAAGAGTACAAGCCAATCCTATTCTGTACTTGTACTCAAGACGTGCATCTTCATATGCGTACAGTAACTGCTTGGGTTGCTATAGCCTGTAGGAACCTATGGAATTACCAATAATTGACTTTGCTTGAGCCTGTGTTTTATTGACCTTGCATTATTTTATTCAAAGTTGGGCATACACAATATGACTAGCATAGACACACGGGAAACAAATACCGAATGCAGAATTTAGCTTAATAATTATACACATAAATGCAAAACTGTCCTACAGAAGTGGACATGACCAATGGTAGGCTACAATAAGTGTGAAAATGTTATGGATAATAGTGTGACTATGGAAAATGAACGATATAACGTAGGAATTTAAAATAACTATATAGGCAATATGACTTAACACATTAACCAATCTGCATATGAAGCAAAGCATTTCCCACCTCACTTTGTATCTAAATTGGATTTTAGTTAACTTGAAACATCCTGTAAATTATTATAAAAAAAAGTGTTAAAATTAATGAAACGACTCTTTCTGGGGCTGTGGGGGGGGGTCATCGATGGCTCCCTGTAGCTAGCCGCACTGAGATAACTCCACACTGTGGAGTTATCTCAGATGTGGTGGAGGCAGACTTTATACACATTTTTCAAATGTTGATATGATAGAGCCCAATAGGTTCAGGAATTGGTACACCAATTTCTGATGGTGCATTTTTTTTATTTTGGATAGCAAGCTGTTGCCAAAGGAACACACACTCAACATTGTGTGAGAGGGGTGTGTGTTGCTTTACAACATCAGACTTGCTTTTAATGACATGGATGGTGAAATACTAAAGAAACTGTGCATGACTTTTGTCAATATGCAGCAGTTGTGTGGTGCCCAAATCTCAAGGAACACAAACTGGAAAAGGTGCAACAGCATGCTACAAAATGGCTTCTGGAACTGAAAAACAAGTTACATGGAGAGACTGGAGGCATTAAACATGCCAAAACTAGAAGATAGAAGAGAAGAGATATGATCACTACTTACAAAATACTAACAGGAATCGACCAAATTGATAGAGAGTTATTACTGAAACCAACAACTTCACAAACAAGGACATAGGTTCAAGCTAAGGAAACAAAGGTGCCAAAACAATATTAAAAAGTTTTCTCTTGTAAACAGAGTGGTAGATACCTGCTTGATGGGGTTCTGGGAGTTCGTCTCCCCGAGCCAGGCTTGACTTGAGAGAGAGTGGTCCACCAGGCTGTTGCTTGGAGCGGTCTGCAGTTGAACAAGATGATTGGAACAAGCTAAATGAGATGGTAGTGGAGGGCAAAACTGACAGTTTCAAAGTGTTATACGACAAAGAGTATTGGGAAGACGGGACACCACGAGCGTAGATCTCATCCTGAAACTACACGTAGATAATTACCAGTCGATTGACAGTTGAGAGGTGCAACCAAAGAGCTGAAGCTCAACCCCCACAAGCACAACTAGGTGAGTACACTTACAAGTCACATCAGCCCTTCAAAGTATTTAACACTTAGATAGTATTTATCTGTTGATTCACGGGGTAATGCGGTTATCGTCATATGACAATTTAAATTGACTGTACTGTGTGGGATTTACAATATAAAATAAGGATATACAATATTAGCTCTGTGGATGTTCACCTTGATCCATGGAAAAATCCAATCATTTTATGGTTAGGTTACTATGTGAATGTTATTAGGTGAATGCGGTCATTGTATAAAATTCCATCATAATTATATAGTATACTAATGATGTTCATATGGTTTTTATGACTATGGTTGAAGTACACCAGGTAAACCAATCATCAATGGAAACATTATCATGTTTCCATTGATGATTGTTTGACCTTCCAAACTCCTCTCCTCCTCACCGTCTTCCATATGCCAACGAGTCCTCAATAAAGGTAAGATATACATACTGTAGTACAAAATATGAGTAGTATTATATATAAAATGTATTTTAAAGTTAATATTTTTGGGTGTGTGAAACAAATTAATTCAATTTACATTATTTCTTACAGGAAAATGTTTTGGTGTTCAAATATTCAGTCGTCGAACCGTCTCTAGGAATGGATTAAATTCGTAAATGAAGGTACCACTGTACTATAAAATTCTGCCTATCACTCACCCTAAAATTTAAAATCTTTATTTTTTCCTTAATAATGTTATTAGTCTTCCTGGCTTGGTACTGTCTTTTGATAATTATTTACTTTTCCCCAATACAGATTTGTTCTACATGACCTTTATTTAGAGGGGATTATAATGCCAAGCAAGAAAGAACCAAATTATTAAATTTTAAGCACCATTTAGGGTGCTTTCATCTGGCGGCAATGGATAATGTCCATAATTAACTGTACACATGTACGGCAGACACACACTTTGCGTCCAATATTAAAATATGTTAAAATTCCATCTATTGTTCGATTATTATGGGACTAGTTTTAAAATGCGCACCTTTATATTGTGAACAATTTGATGCCAAAACAAACAATGTAGTGCAACCGACAATTGAGGTCAGAACACTGGAAAGATTATAAATACTTGAGAGGTGATGAGAGTCCTAAATTAAAATATTTATTAAAAATATTATTTATCGTTCGATTATTATGGGACTAGTTTTAAAATACGCGCCTTGAGATTGTGAACAATTTGATACCAAAATGAACGACGTAGCATGGAAATTGAGGTCAGAACACTGGAATGAGTATTCATATTTTAGTGTGGATGTGCTTTCTCGGGAAATGCCAGGCCCACCTTGGGGTGGGATGGGGCGCGCACACCGGGCCGCGCAAAGTGTCAAGACGTTTTGTGATAGTAATCCTTACACATTACTCACATGATTGAGAATGGGGATGTACAATAGATTAGAAACTCCCCTGACTAATATCTACATCATGCTTATTTCCAAAGCTAAAAACAAAAGTGATTGAAATAGGTCATATTTCACTTTAATACAACATATGGGGAAAACAAATTATAATTTTATACAGTAAATTAGTTTTTTGCCAAAGCTTTATTTCATTTCATAATAGATGTTTCTATCATCTGACATGATAATTCTATATGTTGCAAGTACTGTACAGGATTGCTTTGATTTTAACAGTTGACAGTACTCTATGTAAATGGGAGCTTTCACACTTGAGAGTCGAGGGGTGATAGTCTTCAATAATTGTGATTGTTAATTGGATGGTCTTATAGGACTTTTAAACAAGTAAAAAACTATTACTGTAGTCACTAAACAGGAAGAGACGAGTCTATTTATGACCACCGACAATGTCTCGGAGGAACCAAGGCACGAGTTTGACTAATTAGTGTCATTAAGTAAATATTAAACCTTAATATTTACAAAACCTTAATATTAAAACAAAAGACAAACAAATGAAAATTAACTATACTCACTATTCAATTAAATTACAATTCAGTACAGTATTTGTCTAATTTTTGTACAAACATTAATATCTGAAGACACATACTGTACTTAAAATACTACAAAAATAGTTGCATCCTACAATTAAAAAACACAAATTGACTATTGACAAATAATTGACTAAGATCAATATTGATGAAAAAATAAAATCCTGAAGAAATTACCATCATGTCCTTTATAAATGTGGAGTGAATAACAAAAATTTTAACAGTACATTTGTCACATGAATACTGTACCCAATATAATAAAGTGCACTAAAATCTGCATTGGCACAGTATAGTCATTTAAAATAAGTCACTAATAACATGTCTAGAATTCAGCTTTGGTAAATATCATACAGAAAGAAAAAATGCTGAATTCCATAACATACTACTCACAATACTGGCAATTAAATTCATAAAGCTGGTAGCTTAAGAGCCACGAAGACTGAAAATATCATCCGCTTGTCGTACTGCATCTGACAGAGCTTCACAATGCCTCTGAAGATTGTCCGAGATCTTGCTGATCCCATAGTACGCACCTGGAATTCAATTTTTACATTACAGTGCAGTAGTTGCACAAATTATCTCTTAGAATATTTTTATATTTTTGTTTAATTTCTGCTTCAAGAAATATTCTCTCCCTCCTGACTGAGATCGACAGTGGCATAAGTTTATGTTGCTGATTTAATAATCCTTGCTCTTCCAAGGATATTTATTTATTTATTTAACATGCATAGCATTTTGGGCAGGTACTTAATGTTACAGATAAGTAAGTTTATTAATTGTAGCAAAATTTTAGTTCAACATAATAACTTCAATATAAATTGACGGAAATGATTACTCCGGAGTTGCATGTCTTAAGTACCAATACTGGTGGAGTGGTTAGCACAATACTGAGAGTGGCTGCTTTATTATGCACCCTATACGCATCCTATGAATTGGTAGTTTACTGTGCACCCTATGCTCATTCTGTAAGTTAATCGTTGTACACCATGCTCATCCTGTAGGAGGAAGTTTACTATGCACTCCACATTCATCCTGTAAGTGGTATCACAAAAGGATCACAGCGAGCACATAAGGTCTTATTCAAACTCCGGGGGATGGATGCTGTTATCAAAATTTACGTAAACTCCTTATATTCCTCCACTGCCTATGGTTATAGCCATATTTGTTGGCAGCTGTAGTGGTTTAGTGGCGATTGTGATTGTAAGGGTGAGTATAGTTGTTGTGGCTGTGATGTTTGTAGCAATGGTGGTTGTATTGTAGAACTGTGGTGGTAGTGATGCTGTGGAACTGTACCAGCTGATAACATCTTAAAAAAAAATAATCCGTAGTATTCATTTGGATCACTATATAGTCAGCAACTGCAATAGCCCCAAAAGTAAGTGGCAGACCACTATGAAAAGTTTTTGTTTCCAATGGGAAACAAAGCAACCACCGTAATACCTCTTGGACAGTATTGTTAGTGATGATTTTCAACAAAAAATACATAAGTTGCATTTTATTCTACATACTGTCCACATATAATTACTAAGAAAGACTAACCTGCAATGCTTCCAGCCATAGATGCTATTGTATCTGTGTCCCCACCTAAACTTACAGCAAACTGCAGTGTCCTCTGGAACTCATTTTCAGTCTGGAATATGAAAAAACAAGAGATGAGTTTTGTTCTTGTAGAAGTAAGGACTGGTGCCAG
The DNA here is from genome assembly GCA_020271785.1 of Procambarus virginalis. NCBI lineage: Eukaryota > Metazoa > Arthropoda > Malacostraca > Decapoda > Cambaridae > Procambarus > Procambarus virginalis. Next base: position 60,143,100 of record WNGS01164437.1, read on the forward strand.
TAAGGCCTCAACATGAGTGAAGCTGCCTACTCCCAGTGCATGGGCCTGAACGAGATATACAAGTCAACTTAATTATGAGTCTGATATAAGTACCACAGACCAAACAAGACAAGAAGGTACAGTATATCTTCTCATTTGGCAGGATAATTGTGATTTTGATCAAACTGGTAGGAGCACATACGCCCCAATACAATAATATGAGTCAGGTTAGAAAAAGTGTGCTTTAAAATTAACTATTTGAACAAATACAATATTTCAAGAATTTAAAGTATTTTCAATAGTTAACATTCTGCTATTGTTTTGTAATTAATTACTATGCAATGAAAATAATCAGAATTCCTGGCATTTTTGTGGTTTTGTGACTTTAAGGTTTCACGGATGCTACCCGACTCCAAGCTTTTTGGAAGGTCACTCCCTTAGTATCCTTCCCAGCTTGATGGGGTTCTGTGAGTTCTTCTACTCCCCAAGCCCGGCATGACTTGTGTGAGCCTGGTCCAACAGGCTGTTGCTTGAAGTGGCCTGCAGGCCTACATATCCACCACAACCGGTTGGTCTGGTACTTCTTGAAAACTATTTAGTTTTCTCTTGGAAAATGTCCATGCTATAAGCCAAGCTATAAGCCATTTCAGCATCCAAGCTTTACAAACCACACTAGGTCTCTAGAGAAACTCCACTCGCCTTCCAAAAACCAAAACCATAATCTGGTTTCTGCATGCGAGGTCAGTGAGTGAATGAAGTGCTGACGAGTGGAGACTGCGGGTCACAGTGACCTTAGTTGCCATCAGATGGCAGTCAGGTACATTACGACTGCGGTGTTTGCTATGCAACAATGATTGTTTGCCTCATTTTTATCAGAGTTACTAATTTTCTTTCAAGCAGTTTTGTTTTAATGTGCTTATGGATTTCTTTCTCAGTTTTGGAGTGATCTCTGATCCCAAAGATCTCCTTGCCTTGCCTTGTTGAGAAGCAGATTTTAAGCCTGGTCTGGCTCCCAGTAAGTGCAGGTAGGTCTAAGAGGTCTGGTACAATTCACTATAACTTCACAACCCCAGTGCTATACCTTGATGAGTTACTAAGAGGGCTCTCAGGAAAACATCAGAAAATTATGATTTCATTAAGTATACAGCAATTAAATATCAAAGTACAGATGCTACAAAGGTTTGCAGTGTGTTACTTATCATAAGAGCAAGATTATGAAAATTCACAAAAAAATTATTACGGTATAGTTTTGTACCACAAATCCCCATTATGAAATTACTCTAATCAGATCCCCTCCCATAGTTTTTATAACAAAAATATTATTTTATTTTTACATACCTCAATTTCAGCAATAGGAGTTGTTGCTCTTACAAATGAATAGATGGCAGTTGGAACAGACATGTGGGCAGAAATATAAACTCCCAATTCGTCTTCAACTCGTTCACGGGTGACAGAGTCCCCATGCTCCATTAATTCCAATACTTTCTCAAGCCTCTTCACATAAACATAAGGCTCTTCTCCCTCATCTGTGATACTGTGAGAGAAATACTTCATTTATAAACCACAAACTTAAATGCTTCAACTAATGAGATAAACACTACTGCATTTGCAGGTTTTATGCACAACATTAGGTATTTTATTAACAAATTAAAATCAAGTGTTTAATGAAACTAAATGGCCCCTTTCTGAATGGCAACTTGGTACCTCTCCCGTGTCTATCGTTAACCTTTGTGGACACAGATCTTGTGCCAGACGTTAAGTGACATTATGCCCCAGAGACAAGTGCCACTACAAACTATCTTGTTCCCCCCCCCCTTTTATTTAAGGGGCAGGGAGTTTATTGGAAAGCACACTTTAATTTTCCTCAAGGTGTCTGTTTGCCAGAAACAATTCAAATTACTCATACTGTACTCCTTCCAAACAGTCCTTGACCATTAAAAAATCGCCAAGTATTGTTCGTAAACACCTAAATACACGAACCCAACTACATTGACTTCCACTAGATGATAGCACTACTGTACCTTGCAAATAGGTCAGTGGAGGTTTCATGTCCTTACTTTTTGCCCATCCTAGCCAAGACTACACCCAGGTAAGGAAAAACATAAAGGGTGGGATAACAGAGCTCCCGAGATACCACTGAGAAATGAGAGTTTTACTTCACTCGGTGCCTTATTTCTTAGCTATGACCCCGCACTAACTTCCCTCACTTCTGGCACAAAGGGTCTAATGCTATACACTGAGGAGTCTTTGTACCCTTCATCGCTTTGAGTTTGATTCACCCTCTGCTTTTCTTGGGGTGCAATTCAACATGCCTGTTGGCACGATGGATGCACCTGTGGTGTGAAACTGTGGTGTGAAATGACTGACTTAGGTTCATGCTTTGGAACCAGGACCATAATTCTGAGATGGATCCGTCCTCTTTTGAGTTTGGGTCTGCGTCTTCGGCATGTGTGTGGTACAAGGTTCCGGCTTCGTATTGGCGGATGGACAACCCCTCATTTTTTCTTTAGGGATGTGGCCCACTTTCTTCCATTGTACTGGCATGAGGTTCAATCAGTTTTCAACATTTTCTTGGGGCGTGGCATTCATGTTTTTGAACAACATTGTTTGCTCTGGCCCTGATGCATAATGTTAGTACAGGTATGTGTATGTGCACATTAGTCTACTGCAGCTGTGTCTTCCAGGTCACAGCATGCAAGCCCTTGACTTGCAGTGGGTAGAATTTAGTACCCACCTAATGAAGCCTGGGCCCATCCATCCATCCATCCCTGTATGGCCGTTCCTCCACAATCACACACTACTCAAACCTCTCTCACCTGGTGTGACGGTCATAGAGATGCCTAACTGCAAACATTAGTTCTATCTTTGCATACAGTGCATAGCACTTTTGCAGTATCTGTGATTATTTCATCAGAAACATGGACAGTGGGAATAAAAGAAATCTCAAAAACCTCTTGATGACGTTCATCCTTCATAGTTGAAGATGACCACGTCTTCAATATCAAAGGTCAAAGGTGAGTGTGTGAGATGGAGGATGAGACCAATCTGTGTCCAGATGGCTCGCCCACACACAGGACATGTGTAGATGGGTACTACTGTAAAGGTGGAGGTTGCTCTAGCTTTGCGTGCGGTGCATTTCCTCTGGGCCTCTGCAGTCCATCTATTCTCTGCTGCACGGGCCTCTGTGGTGACTTTGCTTTCCAAGTTGGACGGGTTTGAGCAGGTGACTCCCATGTATTGAGGTTGATATCCAGGTCTTTGAGGGTCACCTTGAGGCAGTCCTTGAATCGTTTTTCCTGTCCCCAACTGAACATGTGCTGACATAATTCTCCATACAGCATGTTTTGGCAATTGGCCGTCAGGCATTCCGACAGCGTGGCAGGCCATGCCATATGGACAGGTTTGGTTTTCTGTAGGAGGATGTAGATGTTGGGAATACCAGCCCCTTCCAGGACCTCCATGTCTGGGATTTTGTCCTGCCACCTGATGTGGAGGAATCTGTCTCCAAATGGAGGTGGTAAAGAATCTTACATGGTGATAGATCACAGGTAAATTTCATGTAAATACAAAAAGGCAGCCCTAGCCTCTGTCACTTAAATTGCAAGAAAATGACAGTCTCCTCAGCCTATAATTACTCCATCAGGTCTCTACATCTGAAATGGCAAAAGATTTAATCACAGACCTAGAGGGAGGAAGGAGAAGGCAATAGTTGAAATCAAAATGAAATTGAGGGAATCTAGCATAAATTGGTAAAATTGTAACCTTAGAATGATGTTTTGTTCCCATCCCTTATAAAGTAACCATTCAGTGTCGAATGCCTCTTGACCAATCTGACTGTGGATTTGATAACTATGAATTGATGACCATGTTTATCTCTTGCTACTAATACAAGGGTGATGCCTGATAGCATTTGACAAATCCTTTCAAAATTATATATCAAACTGGGCAAAATAAGTTGTGGTAAAGTATTGTGCAAACAAAGATATGGAGTGTTAATAACTAATTATGCTAGTGACATACTCATCATCTGTAGGTGTTTCAATCTCCTTCATTTTTATTATGAGATTTTCAATGAACTTCACAGAATCCAGCTTATTCTCGGGGGTGCAGAGAGCTTCATACACAGCGAGGCACTGTTTAAAGAAAGCATGAGCATGAAGAAGACGAATGCAAATTAAATTTGGAATCCGAGGTAAAAAGTTGATAAAATGGTATTTAGCACATAAAAGTTACTTAACATATATCAGGCATTGATACTGTACTATAAAGAAACCAGCTTGAGAAACTTATCCTGCCTATCAGCAAACGCCTGATATGCCGTCCCAAAAATGGAACTCTACCAAAATAGAGCTAAAGACGACACATTTCAGGCATTAGAGCAAAAACAACAGTCCACCCAACAGGCAGCATGGCAGAGAGAATGACCATTGGCATGAAGCAAAACAGTAATATCCTTCAAACTCAACACCCAGCAACAGCAGGCTCAGTGGATCAGTCCATAGCAGAAATGCACCAGGGACGTGCTGGGGCTTTCCATACCAGATGGTGAAAACATAATTGGGACATAGGTGCAGGGGCCGCTCACCAGCTCATACCGAAGACAGTTTTAGTGACATAGACAACTGAGAAGGCCATGAGCAGCACAGTGAGCAAGTGAATCCATGTGCACCCCAAATAAGAGAACCCCAATTGCCCCCACCCCAGAGCCCCACAAGCAGGCATCTTGGGGACGGATACCTGAATCGCCCAGGGAAGGCAACCCTGGCTAGGAAGTGGCAACACCAGCAAGTGCTTCAGGAAGGTAACTTTCAACTCCTGCAACTCAAGGTGCACAATAACTAAGTCACATAACAAGTGAGGCATATAAACTCAAACATGTGAAGCAAATTAAAAAATTGGAACAAACAAAAGAAAATGGCCTCCACAGGACAGACTCGAAAGGATGGCAAACACTTACTTAGAAAACCGGAATCCGAAGGCAAGAGAGACGTGAAGAGAACGTGGCACAATCAAGACTGCAGGTGCTACTACCTGGGTGTCGAGGGGAAATGGGGGAACAATCTAGCTATTGTGTGCCCAGTTTTCAGAGATATTTTATCTTGCTATTGTCTATTTTGTTTAATTTTTTTCCGTGAGGGCACCAGGTTTTGGCTTCTGTTCTCCAGTAGGCTTTTATAACTCACAAGGGCCTTGTGTAACATTATATATGTAAAACTATCCAGGCGATTAGCTACAGGAAGGCACTATAGAAGCCCTCCCAGAAAAAAAAAATTGAAACTTGACCCTTAAGTGAATTAGCAATAACTAAATTACTATACTGCAAGCTTAGAAAACACCATTCTTGTATCAGGTGGCAATGTTGTAATACATTAACAACATTGCTGGCATACCCTCATCTTGGTTCTGCATAGAACTCCTTTACAAACCTGAAGGTTGTGTCAAGGAGAGTACAGGGCATCTTAAATATAATCTCTCGGTTTTCTTTGCTATTCATTAATATATAAACTTTCTTAAATTATTCCATTACCAAAGGAATATGATCAGTGTTGGCCAATTCTCACCAATGACAGCCAATGTGTAAACTAAGAGCTATTGGAGCATCCAGCCAAACAGAATAAGATAAAATATTATAATTAATAGTAATTCAATGCAAATCATTCTTTGATATGTTGGTAAATATATAAATAAATTAGTCATAAATGATAAACATACCAGAAAGAGTGATGGAAATGCTGCTACACACATAATAACAAACTATATATCAACTGGAAGAAAAAACTAACCTGTAGAACTGCACCATTATAGCCAAGCCTGTTAGAGTGCGTGATGAGTGCCATGTCTCTCGCTATATCTACCAGCTCCTGTCCTTTGGTAGCATAGCAGTAAAGAGCAATAGGTGCAACCCTCATAGCACCTGTTGATCAAATATACTTTCAAAACAAACAAATTTGTAACAAATACCTGTAAGATAAACAAATACTTGAGATTTCTTGAAAAGGTTCACATAGCTACAGTATACTTAATATATAAAACACTCTAGAGAAGTCTCTTTTTTTTTTCAAAGCAGAAGCATTTTCTAACTTGGAAAGTCCACACCATAATAAAACCATTATAAAGTAATCTCTCATGAAGATACACACACTCGCATGTGATGAAATCAAACTTTTACTCTTGTAGCAAGGTAAACCTTTATTATATTTCTCGAAATCATTATTACTTCAACAATATAATCACATCTAATTTAAAATTAGTAATATCTAACACCATACTATACCTCCATTTCCATACGAGCCTCTTCCACTAAACTGAATTGCTGCTGGACCATAGACGTCTTTGAACTTTGAGGCACGTAGGGCAGCAAATACATCGACAACATTGCTGCCATACCCTCGTCTTGGTTCTGCATAAAACTCCTTTACAAACCTGAAGGTTGTATCAAGGAGAGTATCTTAAATATAATCTCTTGGTTTTCTTTGCTATTCATTAATACAGTATATAAACTTTCTTAAATTTTTCCACTGCCAAAGGAATATGATCAGTGTCTGCCAATTCTTGCCAATGACAGCCAATGTGTAAGCTAAGAGAGCTATTGAAGCATTCGGCCAAAAAAAATCAGTGCCATATACTTTGTTATGCAGCTTCACAAAGGCCTACTACTGTGCTAATACTGTATTATCAAACTTAAAAGTAAAACCTATGGTCAGCTCCACAGTTGAATTTTGTCTACAATACAAGAGTAAAACCATGGTTATTACACACGAACTCAAAACAACTGCGGATTAGTTACGTAACAAGAATACTCTATCTACGTAGCTGCCATATAAAATGTAAACAAATAAATGCTAACAAAAAGTCTAGTGTTTTACTGTGATGACCACTTTAAAAAATTTGTGTTTTACCTATCGCTAACATATCCAATAATAATTACCTTTTAGCCATATCTGTGGCATCATATCCTTTCTTTTCAATTAGGGACTGGGCCACGCATCTTGTCATTGCAGTATCATCTGTATACTGCTTGTATGGCACTGAAATGAACATAAAATATATATATATACTGTATTCAGTATTAAGTTTGACAAATACAGTATATACTACATTGTATTGTATTTTGAGTAAATATAACAGCTCATCACTTCTAAACCTAGCATAGTATAGATACTAAGACCTTACCACTTCTTGCCACTTGCTAATCGTTAGTCAGCTCATGATTTCAATGGGGATACTTTGCTCGACACCCTGCATATAGTCAGTTCTTTGCTTTTTGTTGGTATTATGGAAAAATACAGTACTGAATATAATGAAATGTCTCCTGGTTGGCTGCTCAGTAGCTCTCCAATGCTACAACCTCGAAGCATAGAAGCCTTGGGGGAACTATACTCTGTGACCGACAAGTGCCTACCATGGACAAGTACCTGAATTTGGCCTGCTCAAAGTGGCAAAGGAAAGCCTGGGAATCAGAGATCACCACAAAAGGCTTCAAAACTAGTAACTCCTTGGCTTGATTTGTAACCCAGATGAAAGCAATGCACTCAATTATTAAAGCAGAATACAAAACATTAACTGTTCCAAGTCTGGGTCTTTAATTAAAAGACAAATGGGCCGAATCCAGGGCAACGACTTCAACATTAAGCCTCAACCTACAAATTCAGGAAAACCTGGTCTGTAAAGCAGTAGTTTCCTGATGTGCAGTCCATTTAATGAGGGGTTCAGCTAAAATGAAGATTCAACAACAAACGTCACAGGCATCAGGGTGGCCTCGAGGGTTGAATGCAGGATGGCTAAAGTCAACAGCACTGTGGACGACCTGAAACACAGATAATGGGGCAAGGAATCTAAGACACCAGTCAACAAACAACACATTGCCTGGAGTACCCTGAATGGGGTGTAAATAACAGCAGACAGCCTTATCTAGACACAACAAATGAAGCACTCCTGGCCAAACGAACCAAGATAACTAAAGACCCCTCTGGAAGTCAGCCATCTCATTCTTTGCCAGAAAAGGAGAGGGCTGCACATGAAGAACTGCTCACCAGAGACAAGAAATAATTCTAAGCTTCAGGAGGAGTGCATGAAATTATCCAACCTAAAGGGGCAACAGAAAAGCAAGGAGACAAAACTGACCAAACGACCAAGAAGGTTCAGGTCGTTTGAGCAGGTCAGAGGTGACAAAAATGCATGAAACAATTTGCAAAATGATGCTCGAGTTTTTGTGTTAAATGCCAACAAGACAGGAGCGACTAAGACCACCAGCTAACACACTACATTACTGCTAAGCACCAATACCCCAGGAAGGCAAAGGAGGAAGACAAAGTCGAAGTCTTTGAGAAGTCACCTTAAGAAGATGGCAGTGTGCATTTAAATAGTTTTGAAATACTGTGCTGTATATCTTCACTCAGGCATTAATGATTTTTACATTCTTATGATACTTGCAATAATGTGAAATTTATCAAATAAACAGATTTTGAAAGTTAAATGTTTAGAAATACATCACCTTGGTAAAGGTTACCGTATTACTTTTTTTTTGTTTTTGGCATCCATAACAATGAGCGTTTCATTACCTTTAAGTTCTGGATCACTAAGTCTTTTAAAATATGAAGTGAGAATGGAGCGTGTAGCACGAGACTCTCCCTCAAATGGGGCACCGAGACAATCGCCCATCAGTGCTCCAACCATACATCCTCTGAACCTGCCTGCCATCACCTCAACTGCTTCAACCATAGCCATCACTGAAATGAAAAGATACAAACATTAAACTACATACGGCTTAACAGCAGGATGGCAATCAAGAAATGTTTCTCAATCTCCAATGCTTTTATATTCTGCAATAAAAGAAATATATTCTTCATAATAAATATAACCCACTCTTTTCAAAACAATTTGACACATAAAAATTAAGAGTTCATACATCTACCTAAAGCCAATCATAATCTATAAATATCTAGAATTATTATTAAAATTAGATACAATTATCTATATTGTACTGCAATTATATGCAGTGGAAATTTGCTCAAATGGATTAATGCAAACATAAGAGAATTGGCTAATAGATCAATTGTTGAGTAACCAAAATGTGATATTCATTCACTCCAATTTTTTTTCATATATACAAAGTTTTTTTTTTTTTGAGATATATACAAGAGTTGTTACATTCTTGTACAGCCACTAGTACGCGTAGCGTTTCGGGCAGGTCCCTGGAATACGATCCCCGCCGCGAAGAATCGTTTTTTCATCCAAGTACACATTTTACTGTTGCGTTAAACAGAGGCTACAGTTAAGGAATTGCGCCCAGTAAATCCTCCCCGGCCAGGATACGAACCCATGACATAGCGCTCGCGGAACGCCAGGCGAGTGTCTTACCACTACACCACGGAGACTGGTAAAGTTCTTTCATTCTTGTAAAGCCACTAGCATTAATAACGTTTTAGGCAAGTCCTTAATCCTAATTTTCCCCAGAATATTAAAGTGGGGGTTAAATTGTTCAAGAAACAGGTACCCATTCACTGCTGGCTGAACAGTAGCTACAGTTAAGGATTGGTGCCCAGTCAATCCTCCCCGGCCAGGATACGAACCCAGGCCAAAGCGACGAAGCACCGGGCGAGTGTCTTACCACTGCGCCACGGGGACTACAATCCCACAAACGATTAAAACACGGGGACTTAAAAGGTACTTAAACACTTCTGATTAGACTAAACTAGAGAACAATCAGGTTAAAAAACCCAACTTGGTCTCACTCCCTAAACCACACTAAACCCATGACAAGCCTAGCTAACACTATATATAATACTCCAAATGTAATTAAATATATATTACAGGATTGAATACAGTCTTCCTTACTGTAAACTACTCGCTGTAACCTAATTTAATGTGTAAACTCCCAGCTGCTTCACCTGGAGGTAAGCAACTCCTCCGTTTCCTCTCAAGTATACCCGTGAGGAAATATAATATCAATAACAACAACTAGGAATATAATATAATTGGGTATACCCCTAGTCAGTTTAGACATGTAAATTAGTAATTATTGTTTATATTATGCTCTTGTCTCTTTTTAAAGTAGTAAAAAGCTTATTTTTTATTTTTATGAAGGTTATTGTCATGTGTGATTGAACGCGTTCGAACACAGCTCTTGTGGAGAAGTTGTTGTTGTTTACAACTGGAGAAAAACGCGGGTACTCTGTAGAGTCAACAACAACAGAGTACCTCTGTACCCTGTAGAGTACCTCTGTAGAGTCAACAATAGAGTACCTTTGTACCCTGTAGAGTCAACAACAACAGAGTACCTCTGTACCCTGTAGAGTACCTCTGTAGAGTCAACAACAACAGCTCTGTAGAGTCAAGAGTCGTCCTCGCCTCTCAACCAACATCTTCTGTAGAGGAAAGTCTACAGATGGCTGCGGCTCTTCTCTATAAGAGGGTAAGAAGACGAACTGCTCTATCCTGAGGAGGATTAGAGTGAAACTCTATCTCTGTGGCTCACGGCTACTGTGGAGGTTGGGACAGATCATGACTGCTGTGGAGGTTGGGACAGATCACGACTGCTGTGGAGGTTGGGACAGATCACGACTGCTGTGGAGGTTGGGACAGATCACGACTGCTGTGGAGGTTGGGACAGATCACGACTGCTGTGGAGGTTGGGACAGATCACGACTGCTGTGGAGGTTGGGACAGATCACGACTGCTGTGGAGGTTGGGACAGATCACGACTGCTGTGGAGGTTGGGGACAGATCACGACTGCTGTGGAGGTTGGGACAGATCACGACTGCTGTGGAGGTTGGGACAGATCACGACTACTGTGGAGGTTGGGACAGATCACGACTACTGTGGAGGTTGGGACAGATCACTACTGCTGTGGAGGTTGGGACAGATCACGACTACTGTGGAGGTTGGGACAGATCACGACTGCTGTGGAGGTTGGGACAGATCACGACTGCTGTGGAGGTTGGGACAGATCACGACTACTGTGGAGGTTGGGACAGATCACTACTGCTGTGGAGGTTGGGACAGATCACGACTACTGTGGAGGTTGGGACAGATCACGACTACTGTGGAGGTTGGGACAGATCACTACTGCTGTGGAGGTTGGGACAGATCACGACTACTGTGGAGGTTGGGACAGATCACGACTGCTGTGGAGGTTGGGACAGATCACGACTGCTGTGGAGGTTGGGACAGATCACGACTACTGTGGAGGTTGGGACAGATCACTACTGCTGTGGAGGTTGGGACAGATCACGACTACTGTGGAGGTTGGGACAGATCACGACTGCTGTGGA
>WNGS01164437.1:60154452-60168383 GCA_020271785.1 Procambarus virginalis
GGACAGATCACGACTGCTGTGGAGGTTGGGACAGGTCACGACTGCTGTGGAGGTTGGGACAGATCACGACTGCTGTGGAGGTTGGGACAGATCACGACTGCTGTGGAGGTTGGGACAGATCACGACTGCTGTGGAGGTTGAGACAGATCACGACTGCTGTGGAGGTGGGACAGTCACGACTGCTGTAGAGGTTGGGACAGATCACGTGCTGTGGAGGGTTGGGACAGATCACTACTGCTGTGGAGGTTGGGACAGATCACTACTGCTGTGGAGGTGGGACAGATCACGACTGCTGTGGTAGTTGAGACAGATCACGACTGCTGTGGAGGTTGGGACAGGTCACGACTGCTGTGGAGGTTGGGACAGATCACTACTGCTGTGGGTTGGGACAGATCACTACTGCTGTGGAGGTGGGACAGATCACTACTGCTGTGGAGGTTGGGACAGGTCACGACTGCTGTGGAGGTTGGGACAGGTCACGACTGCTGTGGAGGTTGGGACAGATCACGACTGCTGTGGAGGTTGGGACAGATCACGACTGTGTGAGGTGGGACAGATCACGACTGCTGTGGAGGTTGGGACAGATCACGACTGCTGTGGAGGTTGGGACAGATCACGACTGCTGTGGAGGTTGGGACAGATCACGACTGCTGTGGAGGTTGGGACAGATCACGACTGCTGTGGAGGTTGGGACAGATCACGACTGCTGTGGAGGTTGGGACAGATCACGACTGCTTGGAGGTTGGGACAGATCACGACTGCTGTGGAGGTGGGACAGATCACGACTGCTGTGTGAGGTTGGGACAGATCACGTCTACTGTGGAGGTTGGGACAGATCACGACTGCTGTGGAGGTTGGGACAGATGCGGCTTCTGTGACAGTCATGCTGGCAGATAGTACATACAGTATTACAGATCTCTGGTGTTGGCTAGTCTGTCTATTAATGACCAGAGTATAAAGAAAGGGAACCTACTGTGGTATTTTCATATAAAGTAGTGATATTTCATTTAGTGTAGTGTACCATGGTTGTTTGGTCCATCATTCTTCACGTGGAACCAGTATCGACCAGCTATTATTGATAAAAGTTATTGGTGTCATTGCCTCCGAATTTTTAAGGAATTGTATAACATAAGAGCAAGCTTCCACTATATTGTTCTTACGCAATTTGATTTAGTTTCCCTTAAAACCAATCATTTCCATATGAATAAAAAATATGATACTGTAATTACTAATCAGGCTAATCATATTAAACCTCAGGTAGCCATTTTAAAATTTCATTCCATTTATTTTATCAATTATTTTTGAAATGGTATAGATGCAGATAACAGATTTTTGGTCATAAAATCCATGCATATAAAAACCATTGATCTTCGTACTGTATTTCATAAAATCAAAATTTTGAGAATGCAGCACCTTATTGCTATACAGTACTGTATATATATAAATTAAATTATATATTTTCATATACAGCAATAATTATTTTATGGAATACTGCTAGTATTATAGTTTGCTAATATTTGAACTTCTTTTTGTTTTCTTTTTACAGGTTGCCATCACAGAGGAACAGAATGTCTCGTGTTCTAATTGAGGTGTTGCCAAATATTCAGGCATGTAATATGTACATCACACTGACTCCAGGCACCACTTGCCAGAAAATACTTGTTGATAAATCTGAATGTTCAGTTGAACTTCAAGATGGCAACATAGTTTGTCTGAAGATACCAAGAGGGACATATTTAGTACCAAATTCAGTTACAGGAATTACTCAAGTGTCAAACTTTATCACAGCTCGTGCACAAATTAGTGAGATGACATCACTTATTACTGCACTCAGTGGTAATATTTTAAATGATGGGGATACAAAGTTCTTGGATACAGAACTAAATACTTCTCTTTCAGGCTCGTTGGTATCGGCTCGGTGTAAGAAGTGTCTAACCTATGTGTTCAGTAATGTAAAGTTTAGAAGAGTGATGCCCCTGCCATCAGTCGATTGGGACCACTCATCTGAGGATTGGTTCTGTCATCTTCATGCCGAACACGGAAACAAGCTCAAACCAACTTCACTTCAGCCTAACCCGGATGAATGCTTTTACACGGAATTGTTTTTTCTTGTGCACAGTAGCCTGTTGGAATGTATGAACGCCGAGTGTGATGATAGCGTTGTAAAATGCTCCAAGTGTAGAGTACTCCTCGGTGAGCAGGCTAATCTCTCGGTGAAGGTTTGGACACTAAGTCTTGAGTGGGTAACACAGCAAGATGAAACCATTTATAATAGAAATTCAGCTGAAATATTAATATCCTTATTTCACAATATTGATAAGGATAATTTTGGGGTAAATTGTCGATTAGTGCTGCAAGCACAGACAATTCCAAACAAATATTTGTACATGGTGACAATGAACATGAACCAAAAATTGCTGGTTTCAGATATTTCAGAGTTTGCCTCGTGTGAAACAATGTTGCAAGAATCATATGGAGATAGAGAAGGAATGCATGGTAATTCATCAAAGAAATTATGTTTGGAAAAAAGAAAGGACATCAGTTTAAAGAAAATATATGCAATCAAATTACTGTACCTTGTGAAGAAAGGTGAAGACAGTCAGACAGGAGAATGGGTAGATGACATCAATGTACACATTATTCCCTGCAGCATTTCATTGTTTAATGAAGTCAAAACAATGTTAGAGAAATCTACTTATTTCTTACCTAATAATGTTAAAACCATTGAAAATATGAACTTGGGTTATATTATAAAATAAATGCAGTTTTGTAAGTAAAGGCTATAATGCCTGATTTTCATAAATCCTTATAAATTTTACTTATAAGTGTGAGATGATTCAAGAGTTGTAAGAGATTTGTATGTATTGTGTATGCGAGAGACTTGGACATTGTTTCCGCCTGCCCCAGTGGTAGTTACCGTATGGTGATGGTGCTTGTAAAGTCCGAGTTAAAGCCCAGCAGGATTTGTTGGCAGTTTCCTTCAGGTGCCTGGTAGAATTTTCCTTGCCACACTGCCTGCTGGGGAAGAATCTGATCCAAAGTTTTCTGTGACTGGTCACCCATGTGTTTGATGTGCATGGAGGCCCTTTATTTCCCTTTTTCCCATTCAACTGGAAATCGAACTTACCCACCCTACATTACAGTTTGCAAACTGGGGGGTTATTTGGCTAAAATTTCTAGTAGTAGATCATTTTGAATGAAATATTTACCCATTTCTTGAATACTTGTTATAGAACTGTCTCTGACATTACATATAGTTTTGCACTCCACCACATAGTGATGGAAAGTGTGAATAATTTTGCTGACAGTTTACATGTGTTCATGTCTATATCAACAAATACAGTAATGCAAATTACCAGAAATACTTATAGCAAAGTCTAAGTTGAGCTGTAGTACCATCCAAGAGTCTGCTGATTTTATTGGATGATCCATAGATGTGTAGCTCGTCTTGCATAACAGTATGCAATAAATAAATTAGTATGCAATAGATAGCATGGAATAAATGGTAAAAATATTAGAAAGGATAAAACATTGGTTGAAAGAAAGAAAACAAATGGTCGTGCTAAATGGGAACAAATCTGAGTGGAGAAATGTGATAAGTGGGGTACCACAGGGGTACATTTTGGAGCCTACCCTTTTTTTGTCATATGATAGATGAGAATAGAATGATAGATGAGAATGAGATGATAGATGAGAATTTAGATTAAAAACCACATAATCAAATTTGCAGATGACACAGATTTATGGTAAAATGAGAAATGATAATGATATTGAAGCCTTACAAAGAGAGATCTACATGAACTCCACAAATGGTCAGAAGACTGGCAAATGCTTTTTAATATCAACAAATGCAAGGCAATTGAGGGGACCTTCGACACCTGCCGGCTTCCTGTCATCGTCGAGGCCATTAGGGTTAGTGGCCTTCTGGTAAATTAGGTATAATGATACAGTTGAAGGAATTACTAGTGTGGATTTCACTGCTGCTGATATATAAGGTTTTGTTGAAGTTCTTAGTATATTATTGTTCTCAAACTGAACATAGGCAATCCAGGATTAAATAAATTCCTTCCATGCTTATAGGTTCTTTAATTAACTCATCAGCTATGTCATGTATTTGGAGACCTGCGGCCATTTGTCGCACCCGGGATTCGAACCCCGGTATTCCCGATTACGAGTCGAAAACGAAGGGCATTTAGAATTAAATAAAAATACGGTTTTCGTTCTGTTTAGATAGTAACTATTGTGACGATAGTGAATAGTCAGAAATAGTACGTAAGTAGCTTTTATAAAGTAGTATACTAGTAAGAAATTCGTTTAAAAATAAATGAAACTAAAACACAAACTTAAATATTCCTAGGCCTAGTATAGCATGCATATGTATTATATTAGGCCTAGGGAGGTTAGGATGGGTTAGTTTAATTTGTTAAAGCAACACAAGAAAAAAAATAGGTTTCCGGTCTGTTTTAAGTGACATAAGAGGCATAATGGCTTGGCGCTTTCTCCTGATAGTTCCCTTCCCTTCTACGCTCTAATTTCGTTGTAGGTCGGTATATATATATATATATATATATATATATATATATATATATATATATATATATATATATATATATATATATATATATACTATGGTCCTCATCGTTATTATAAGTACTACCAAAACTGGAAGATGGGCTGGATATTATAGTACAAGATAAAACAAAGTGTTTTTGGTGCTTGTGTAACGTAAAATGTCTTTTTATTTGGTCGACATTAAGTGTTGCATCTGCTACTTCAACATGAATATACTAACCAAATAATGAATTCAGCTTTAATATTACAAGAGCATATTTAATATTAGTATATTTAATGCTGAAATGTTTTGTTGAAATGATGTTAATTAGTATTTTCTTGGAACAAATATATATACTGGATGGTGGCTCAACAGGAAGCCACCAAAAGTAATACAGAGTCGTATTCACAATATAACTAGACAGAAAAAGTATTGTCTTATATCGATACAAGGTTATAAAACTAGACTATAGGTTATATTTAAGAGAAGATAAATGGAGTAGAGTAAATAAGAGAGCGATAATAAGGCGAGAGTAGAGATGGGAGAGGTTGGCGAGCCTGGCGTGACGTGTGGTGTGTGGACGGACGTGACGTCACGAGGCAGCTGGACGTGGAGAGCCTGGCCAGTGACAGTCACAACACTCTCAGCTGTGTGACCTTCCCTGTTGTACCTACACACTCTCTCCTGCAGGCTCCTCCCAGCCCACCTTACTCGCTTCTCTTGCTCTCGTGGATCCCGCGCTCAACCTCCAGGTAAACAGGAGTCTTGGTGGTGATTATAATATGTTGAATACCTTGATGCAGGGCCCGAGTTTCCTTGCCCCAAACTCTATGCGTTCTAGCTTAATTATTTATTTATTTCTATGTATTCAAGAAGGTACATTGTAATTACTATGTATCCTCACAATCCCAATCTTGTAAAGCCACTACTACGCGCAGCATTTCGGCCAGAATACCTAGTGGCTTTTCCTAAGTATGTTTCTCAATACGTAGTGACTTTAAATATTTTATGTACTACCTCTATCTTTAAATCTAAGATAATGTTTGTACTGTAACGCTGTAACTATGCATGTACTGTACCTAAATAATTATTATTATTATTTATTATTATACTTCAGCAAGGCGTCGCTATTGACTATGGAATTGGATTTTTATACCAGTAATGTTTTGGTGATTAAAAAGAATTACAAGCAAGTGATTTGGTATTGGTTTGATGTGATAAATGAAACCTGATAACCCGCTAGTAATTATAGAAGCCTCAAAGAGTCGTTCGTGTGTACAACATAACAGGTGAAAACGGCGAAAACCACTGCCAGTATTGGACCTATTCGTATTAGTGAAGGTTCATACACGGAGGATGACAAAGAAATTAGTGAAATCCTAAAAAAGCAGTACGAGGACATGTTTAGCACTCTGATACTTGGCATGAAAGTGGAAGATTCGGACAATTTCTTTATGAATGATACTCAAACACCTGTAAATATAACTGATGTCAACACGAGCGTGGCAGATTTTGAAAGGGAAATTGACAATGTGCCCGTGCACTCGGCCCCATGTCCAGACTCGTGGAATTCAATATTTATAAAGAAATGCAAAGTGCCAGTAGCACAGGCACTCAGTATATTGTGGAGGAAGAGCTTGGACACGGGGGAGATACCAGATGCGCTTAAAGCAGCAGACATTGCCCCTCTACACAAGGGTGGTAGCAAAGCATTGGCAAAGAATTATAGACCAGTTGCACTAATGTCCCACATAATAAAAGTATTTGAGAGAGTGATCAGGAGTCGGGTCACTACATTCATGGAAACCAATGACCTCCACAATCCAGGCCAACATGGATTTAGAGCAGGAAGATCATGCCTCTCACAGCTGCTTGACCACTATGACAAAATCACTGAGGCATTCGAGGAAAAACATAATGCAGATGTCATATACACAGATTTTGCAAAGGCATTCGACAAATGTAACCATGGCGTGATTGCACACAAAGTGAGGTCAGTGGGTATAACTGGTAAAGTAGCACGCTGGATACTCAATTTCCTGTCGAACAGAACACAGAGTAACAGTCAATAATGTAAAATAGTCCGAGCGCAGTTAAAAGCTTTGTACCTCAAGGTACAGTCCTTGCACCACTGCTGTTCCTTACTCTCATATCGTAGACAAAAACACAAGTCATTCGTGTCATCCTTTGCAGATGATACAAAAATCAGCATGAAAATTACCTCTGCTGAAGACATTGATAAACTACAAAAAGATATTAACAAAGTTTTCAATTGGGCAGCAGAAAATAACATGTTTAACGGTGATGCATTCCAGGTACTCAGATACGGCAAAAATGAGGATCTTGAACATAATACAGGGTACAAAACGAAATTGAATCTGCCCATAGTAGAAAAACAGCACGTCAAGGATTTGGGAATATTGATGTCCGACGACCTAACGTGTAGGGAGCATAACCAAGCAAGTATTGCGTCGGCCAGAAAAATGATAGGATGGATTACGAGAACCTTCAATTCCAGAGATCCCATTACAATGGTTGAACTCTTCATATCACTTGTGTTGTCCCGTCTTGAGTACTGCTCAGTACTCGCTTCCCCCTTCAGAGCAGGAGAGATTGCTGAAATTGAGGGAATACAGAGAACACATACGGCACGCATAGACGAGATAAAGCACCTAAATTATTGGGATCGTCTCAAAGCTCTCCAAATGTACTCGCTAGAAAGGAGACGAGAGATGCCAAATAATATACACATGGAAAATACTGGAGAGACAGGTCCCAAATCTGCACAGTAAAATAACAACGTACTGGAGTGAACGACATGGAAGAAAATGCAGAATAGAACCAGTGAAGAGCAGAGGTGCCATGGGCACAATCAGAGTACACTAAGAACATCAGACGTCCACAGTTGTTAAACGTCCTACCAGCAAGCATCGGAAATATTACTGGAACAACCATGTTTCCTTCAAGAGGAAACTAGATTGTTTCCTTCAAGGAGTGCTGGACCAACCGGGCTGTGGTGGGTATGTGGGCCTGTGGGCCGCTCCAAGCAACAGCCTGGTGGACCAAACTCTCAAGTAAAGTCTGGCCTTGGGCCGGGCTTGGGGAGTAGAACAACTCCCAAAACCCCATCAACCAGGTATCAACCAGGTATCAACCAGGTGATGAGATATATTTTATGTANTTTGGCCTCTGGTTCCCTGTAGGCCTTTGATGGCCACTTCAGTTCTGGTACCATTTTGAGGTGTCGTACCAAAGTATAAGCATTGGAAAGCTACCGAGTCGCCCAGAAGGTGGCATTTTTATTACTTTAAGTACTTTATCTGGGCTATTGCTATCTTACTTCATTTCCATGGAAAAAAGATAACAATGATAAAGATGCTGAAAATACTCCATTGTATCCTTTATCTGTAAATAAAATGGGTGTTTACTATTTGTTTAACTTTATTCTTTAGATGTGGTAATTTCATAAAAGGCTTTATTGAAGTCTTTGCTCATTTACCATAGATATTTGTTCCTTTTTTTCAGCGTCACCTATCTGATACTGATTTTGAAATGGTGTTCCACATGACTCGTATGGACTTTTTTATCGCCTTCCTGAATGGAGGAGAAATGATTTAAAGAGGCGTTCCAAGTTTTTTAAAAATTAATTATTTTTATATTTTCATTAATCTATGGGAAATGTAGTCACCCTCTTAGACTATCAGCTTACTCATCCATATAAATTGTTTCAAAAGTAATAATGGTCCTTTTAATATTGAATTATTAATTGGAACTAACATGAATTTTCTTTGTGTTTATATTAGCACGTCAAGATGATTATTATATAGGAATACTGTTTCAAAGTCTACAAGCTAACTTCAGAATCCATTTGCCCTCAATGTATATGTGAGAGCTACTTAATTCCATCCTTATTATCAGTTGGGAAGTATAGCAATTATCTACAATCAATTTCTGTGAAATTCTTCAGATCAAATTTGAGAATGATCCAAACGAAGGTGCTTTGATCAATTCCATAAACATATATTTATAGCAGATATATGTGTAGTATTTTATAATATTAATAGGATCTTCAGTTAGGTTGAAATTAATAGCAATTTTTGTACACCACGCTAGCAAAATTTTGTCCAGATAGGTTCATAAACTATTATAGATATTTATCAAAATATTTTTTAAGCAATATTTTAAATGTTGATGGCTTATGTTGGGTCAAAAGATAGTAGAGACTGGGTGCATTTTAGTTATGTATGGATTGAGCGCTACATGGTTGTTTGTCCACTGATGCTTGTTATGTCTCCCAGTTTGACATCTTCTAGTCTCTTTTATTCCATTAGATCCAGACTATTAATGGTTCTTAGAATTTATTATGTGTTGAAGTCTCGCTATTGCTTGTTTTTGGTGCTTATGTTGGGCAGTGATCTTCCATACCCGAGATCATTAAGGAGTTTTGCTTTTAGAAAAACTGTCACGTAAATTCTTTTTGTTACTATGTAAATATGATAAGACTTATTGAAGTTCCTCAAGCATAACATGCAAAATTTTGTCACATCCATAAACTTATTCAAATTCAATCAAATCAGCAAGGTATATTATATAAATGGAATATAAGCTTGAGTTTCACTCGGTTGTAAATTACAAGTTTTAACCTGTTTGTAAATAGTGCGTGCTAGAGCTTCATATGTGGTGCGATCAGTGGTTGTGATCCTTAGCGGGAGTCAGAGTCCTACTTAAGGGTGCGTTAGGAAGGCTTTGCTAGCTTATGTTATTTTAAATAAGAAGGTTCTTAAATTGTATGGTTTAGGGGGGTAGTGTGTTCCTTCATGATCATCAGGTAGAGAACATGTCTCTCTCAGCTTTTAAGGTGTTAAGGCATTTCTTTATTCCTTCTTTTTTTTATTAGCAAAGCTTTACCTATTTTTGTATTACCGTGAAGAACTTTTTGTGTTCCATCAAAGTGAAAGACAAAAATAATGAGATTATAGTGTCTTATTAATTCTGTATTGCTGATCACATCATGTCAGTCAGGGGTGGGGATTATGGAGGACGGAGGGTCATCTGTTATTACAACTGTGTATTATTGCAGCAGCTAAATAAATGGTTGTCCCAACTGCCAGGGTCTTTTCTGAATGACATATATTTTATATTTTAGCTTTTATATTAAAAGATAGTATCATTAGTATTAATGTCAAGAAAGAGTTGTGAAGTTGTAAAGATATACCAGCCAGAAAGTGTTGCGTGTTCAGTTCATTCATCTGTGCTGAAAGTGACCTTTGTCATCATGTTGATATTATGAAAAGCTTAGATAATTTAGGTTGGGTTATCACAGATGGGGCATTGGTATCCTCTTTGCATTGTTATATAACACGTGTGGTACTATACCTGTTTTCTCTGTACGAAAATTAACTTTATGCTGCTGTATTTTGTTTTTATTGTTTAATAATTATAATATTTATTATGAGTTTAATGAATTTCAAAACCTCCACACAAGAGGACCAATGGCATATTCATTAAAGTTTTTTATTTTATAATCAGAGAATTGTAAAATGTTTCCTTACACTTTCTGCAGGTCAGTATATCCAAAAACAATTTATTATAATTTACACTCGATGATACATGTATTTTATGGGTTTTCTTGCAAGTTGTACAAACTTGCTTGTATGTTTATATAAAGTTTCTGTACTCTTCCCCCTTGTATGCTTGATCTGATCGTTACTAAGTCAAGCAGGTCTTCATGAAGTATAATTATATTTGTACAGAATATGTAAATACATTTATTGCTTATTTTAACAGTTGTAAGATATAACGGTTACTTTCTTGACTCTCATAATAATATATGTTAACTACATTCTTAATATTACCCACTGTATCTTCATATTAATTTTTTACATCATTTGTTGACGTTTTGCATGTACTGCATTCTTGTTTTTCATTTTCATTTTTTTTTATGGTAGATCTATGTAGTGTTTATTTGTTAATGAACCGGTGTTTACAAGCGTGTATCTTTTAAAAGAATCTGATATTTATCATTTTAAAAACTGCAACACACACTTTCCAGTTAAATTTTAAATATGGTATGAAATGATTTTAAAGGTGGCTCGATAGCATAAATGTTCTTTGATGTAGATTAATTATAAATAATGTGATTAAGAGGGATGTTCTTAAACTTAAATTAGTCCTATTCTTGAAATCATGGATCTACCAATATTGACGATAAGTCACAATAATGTGGCTGAAGATAAGACGACCAGACCACACACCAGAAAGATGAAGAGACGATGACGTTTCGGCCGTCCTGGACATTATCAATTGCCTTAATAATGGTCCAGGTTGGATCGAAATGTTGTCGTCTCTTCATCTTGTGGTATATGGTTCAGTCAACTTCCAATGTTGTAAACTTGGCATTCATTACAAATTGATCACAATTCATCCAAGACTTCTTATCATTACAAACCAGTAGTCCCTTGTTACAGAATAGGCCTTCGTTAAGCCTTGGCACGTACTACTTTGTTAAAATGGAGTATATGTAAAATTGTTATTAATTTCTTATAGTGCAACTTTTTTTTCAGCCTGCACAGAATGCACCTTTATAATTCATAGTGCAATTGCAAGTTCAACAAGCACAATGTTTATGTAATTTATCTTATGTGGTTGTCAGTTTAACCCTTGTGGACAATGTTCACTGGGAGGTTATTCCAAGTGTAAGAATTATTTGGGCAATAATAATAGAGTTCAATTGAGGCAAATTATAAGGCTCATGTTCTATGCTTTTAGGAAGTTTGTCTTTTTGTAGTTGAACTCTGGGCAGCTACTCTTACTAATGAGTGTTACGAACTGTTTGATTCTTGGTGCCAAAAACTGGAATTCCTCAGCTGTGAACAATACTCACAATATTTTGCATGTTTGTTGCCTGCTTTCCCTCCTTTAATGTATCACTTAACATAAGGATAATTGTTAATAGTACTACATTATTAACATGGGCAAAGCAAGGGTGATGGTACAATGTGGCATGGTCAGGTATTTTACTTAAAGACCAATTGGCTGTGGTCACTCACAAGTCTTACCTTGGTTGCATCTACGATTTCCATTTTTTTGGCACCTGCCGAGCAGGTGAGTTGCTCCATTTTCTTTGTTATTTTCATACTTTCCAAATGTTCTCATACATTACAACGATAACACACAAACACTTATTTTTTTAGTACTGGCACTTAAACTACATCTCACACACATTGTGATCAACTGTGTCATTAATACCAACTAGAATGTGAAAGGAACTGATATGATGTAAAATGCCTGAAGATGCCACATGAGGGTAAAGGAATGAGACTCGGACCACCAGCCTTAATGCCACACTTTTGGCTCCCAGTTACACTAACCTTTTAACTTTCCTTCTTGTTTAGTACTGCAAGTTTATGAAGACCTGTACGACAAGCTAATGATGAATAGTTTTAAGTTGCTTCAATATGTAAATAAGACCTGTAATTTCTTAAGAATGTATACTTCTTCAACAATACCTAAATTCTTCTACTCTTGCAATTAGTTCTATTCAGTGGCTTTATCAGTACGTATCACATTCAATATATTTTTGTGACTGTCGTATGTAACACTATTTACATGTTTTTATAACATTGTTGTCATGTTATATTTTTTGAATTTAGTCTGGCTGCTATGTCATTTACCCCTTCCTGGTGAAGTGTCAGATGTTAAAAGAACAATATGAAGATAAAAAAAAAGCTGTTAAATTCTTCAGTTATTTACATACACAACTGTGAATATGAAAGTATATTAAGACAATACAAAAGGAATCAATTGATAGGTTCCCATTCCATGGCTAAAATATGTGAAACAAACGTTACGGAAATTCCACCTTAGTGAAAAGTGTCAATTGATAACCAACGCAACAACTTGTGTGTTTCTGATTTGTCAATAAAAATATTTAATGTAATGTGCTATTTCATCGACAAAATTCCCTCTTCATTGTACGGTATCTAGCAAAGCAAATAATAGAAGATGAATTTCAAAAGTATATTTTTTTCCTCCTACCATCATTTCATTATTTATATTACTTTATTATTACATATTATAATATATGACAGTATTTTTGAGGAATGGCAACCCAGTGTTTAATACTCATAAAAGATTAAAAGGCTTCCAGAATACAATGAGACTAAGATCTCATAATCAGACTTGTGTCATCAGTTTCTTACAAAACCCAGGGACATATGCTCATATGTATGTGTGTGTATTTATATATGTATACACGTGTATGTATGTAGTGTATATACAGTATATGAGTCTGTAATATATATATATATATAGTGTCGTACCTAGTAGCCAGAACGCACTTCTCGCCTACCCTACTATGCAAGGCCCGATTTGCCTAATAAGCAAGTTTCTTGAATTAATTATTTTTCGACTACCTAACCTACCTAACCTAACCTAACTACTTTTCGGCCACCTAACCTAACCTAACCTATAAAGATAGGTTAGGTTAGGTTAGGTAGGGTTGGTTAGGTTCAGTCATATACTTACGTTAATTTTAACTCCAATAAAAAAAAATTGACCTCATACATAATGAAATGGGGTAGCTTTATCATTTCATATGAAAAAAAAATTGTGAACATATATTAATTCATGAAAACTTGGCTTATTAGGCAAATCGGGCCTTGCATAGTAGGTCAGAAGTGCGTTCTGGCTAATAGGTATGACATATATATATATATATATATATATATATATATATATATATATATATATATAGTATATATATATATATACTGTGTATATAGATATATATAAAACAAAATAACTTTGGTGCTTTCATGTTAATCAACACATTTTCAAAGGTACAATCAGTGAAATGCAACACTTAAATAAGTTTACGTGTGAGTGTAAAACAATGTTTTTGTAATATTGGTTCATGACATAAGAACCAATTGTTCTGATGTTCATAAACTAATATTGCTAAGACATTGATTTACACCTCACACGTGACTTATTTAGCTGTTGTATTTCACTGATTTTGTACCTTTTGAAAATGTGTTAAGACAAAAGTGCTCGTCATTTCTAGTTTAATTTTCCTTCCTGGTTAAATATTTTCACATTATCGGGTGTTAATTTCTTGGCGACATACATACATACATACACATAATAATAAATATATATAATATACAGTCATATCATATATATATATATATATTATATATATATATATATTATTATATTATATATATAATTAGTATATATATATATATGATATATATATATTTGCTAATTTATTATAGTGATATTTATTCAACACCAGCTGTTGCTTTAGTATATTATGTGGGAAGGGGGTGCAAAGTTTTGTGTATTCAAGTGTTTGACATGTAAAAACATCGCTATC
>WNGS01164437.1:60168408-60183321 GCA_020271785.1 Procambarus virginalis
GATGGTGAGTACTGTACACTATTTTACACCACACACATACACTTAGGACAAAGACTAAAGCTATCTCGAGTAATAAGTTTGATCAGACATTGAGGGGTTTGGTATTATTACTGGTAATTAAATACAGTGGTACTAGATTACAGTTGTGATTCTTTTACTGTGGAAACTCTACTGTAGAAGACAAACAAATACAGGGTATTGCCAGTTATTTATATACTATATATATTAATATTCATGCATTTATTTTAAGATCATCATAATTCAAAATTCAAATTGTCAAAAATGTTGTTATGGTTCTTGTATAATATTTCTGAAAGAATATTTTGCAATAGTAATTTTTTTTTAAATTATAGGTTTAGTTTATTATTAACTGGATGCAAGAGAATGTACTAAATTGTAGCAATTGGTTTCATGCATTATATGAGCTGAGCTGTACCATATACTTGCTAATCGTCATATATATATATATATATTGCGTACAGTGCCTTGTTAGACAGTTTTTGAAGGATTGAGGTACTTTTTTTTTTCTTTTTTTGCATTGCTAACTAACCAGTCCGCTTCAGTGCCTTGTAGTTGCATTTAACAGCATACACTAGGAACTGTTCATATATCTGAAGAGTGCAGATTGTGTACTCTGGCTTCTGTTGAACTTCTTTAGGTTTTAGGATTATATATATATATATATAGATATATATATATATATATATATATATATATATATATATATATATATATATATATATATATATCTCATTCGGACTTTATTAGCCTCGAACCACAGGTCACACAAGTAGCAGCCCGCAACTCTATTAAGCGAGTCAACAGCATTCCCTAAATAGGAAGGATTCCAGAGACACCTATCTGGTGTCCAACTAGAACTTTAAGCCTTCTTTGGGATGCCACTTTGGCATGAAGGTGTTAGTGGCACCTCAGGTAAGGCCTAAAATCCTAGCTGGACAGCAACAATAGGTGTCTCTGGAAAAGAAGGGAACTATCAGAAGAAGGCACCAAGCCATTATGGCACTATAGCACTGGGAAGAGATTAGGATATGGATATATGTGCTGGGATGGGGGAAAAGGAATGGTGCCCAGAATGGTCTCTCTGGTGTTCTTCCTATTTATGGGGTGCTGGTGGCTCAGTCGGTAGAGCCGTGTTTACTATTTGTATTTACTATTTGTGCCAGCAGAATGAAGCTGGCTGTTCTTTGAACCCGCCTTTCTCTTGGTTACCTAATGTACTTTCTTTGACCTATGTTTTCCTATATCATACATATCCCCAGGATGCAGCGCATAGCACCTGTACAATTCCCAGGTATTTAGGTGACAATAATCAGGTGAAAGAAACTTTGCCCCTCTTTCTACCTTGACCGAGAATCAAATGCAGGGTCCTTAGTACAGTACTGTACAATGAACCCAGAGCACCGTCCACTCAGCTGCGAGTGTTGGACCTCATAACAGGTGTTGGCTGCTGCTTGTGTGGTCTACAGTTCAAGGCTCTTATGGTTCAAGTGAATGAAATGTTATTTTATATATATATATCTATCTCTGCTATAGATGTTAAAGATTAGCTTCAGATTTGATAGTCACATTTTGATCAGTGTGCAGCAGCTAGTATAATAATGCATAACAAGTTCTCTTTTTTAAGTTTTTATATATATATAGTATATATATTATTTTTTTAGTGGCTTTAAAATAGATGTATTTCATAGTTAAATCCTGATATCCAGATATCTGTTCCCCCAAATTTTCTTCTGAAAAGTTAGCCATTAATGCATCAATGGATTTATTTTGTTGCTCTGTACAAGAAGTAGGATTGGGTACAGTGAGCTTCACGAGCATCTTTCATCAGCCAAATTGGCTGTGATGAAGTTGAGGGTCTAACCAGAAGTTCCATACCAGTAATGAAGTAAATACTGGTATAAAGCTTGATTTGTTATAGAAATATAGCATATATTTAGTCATTCCAAATAGATAATAATCTCAGAAGCCTTCTTCAATTACAGTATTTGTAATTTCATACTTTTACCCTGCAAATTATCGTGTATAATTGAATAATAAGGCCAGTTATGGACCTTGGGCCAGATTCACGAAGCAGTTACGCAAGCACTTACGAACGTGTACATCTTTCCTCAATCTTTGACGGCTTTGGTTACATTTATTAAACAGTTTACAAGCATGAAAACTTGCCAATCAACTGTTGTTATTGTTATAAACAGCCTCCTGGTGCTTCGGAGCTCATTAACTGTTTAATAATTGTAAACAAAGCCGCCAAAGATTGAGAAAAGATGTACAGGTTCGTAAGTGCTGGCGTAACTGCTTCGTGAATCTGGCCCCCTTGAGCCCAGAGTCAGTAGTCAGCGTGCACCCAATTCTTCTCTTCTTTCTCCCCATTTCCCAACTGGTTGTGAATGTCGGGCACAGGAATGTAGAGAAATAAAGATAGTAGGAGCAACATAAACAGGATCTTTTTAAAAGGATCTGTGTATTTGATTGTGGTTTTGGTCTCTCAGTTTCAGCAGGTTCGCTCACAGAAGCCGATAGGAGCGCATTGGTATGTATTAATGGCTTGCTCTGAGGGCACTCCTCTAGATGTGCATAGGCTTGATTAATTTGGATATTGGGCTTGATTGATGGATAAAAATATTTTTAGCTAAAATACTGTTTCCCTGTGTTGTTGTTAGCATTAAAATAAAAAAAAAATTAGCATTATTAGCACACACATTATTAGCCAAATTGTTTGTGCTATTTGTATGTTCAATTTCATGTGCAAATGTTTTTTATGGGAAACTATCGACATTTGTCAATTGTTACTAGTACAGTAGTTTGTTTTTTTAAATACCTGAACTCGCACACATAATTAAACAACATAGTTTAAACGACCGGGCCGCGGGGACACTAAAAAGCCCCGAAATCATCTCGAGATAACCTCAAGATAGTATTATTGGGGTGGCACTGTAGGTTGTATCCACGCCAATAAGCCCAGTAAGGTAAAGCACCATCGGATCTGGCCACTAACTGGCTCAATAAATGCATGGATTCCCTCAGCTTGACTTGGGGAATGTCAACAAGCTTTCCTGCGCCATAAATGCATATCATATAGTACATACTGTGATAAGTGTGATTTTTTTAAATAGTGAAAATGTAATGCATAGTATGGCTGACATTGTACTGTAGATTAGGTTTGGTTTCAGTAAATACCAAACTCTAATTTACCCGGTATGTGCACAATGTCATTCATACTGCATAGAGGATGCTTTCAGTATTTATAAAACTGCACTTACACAATTTGTACAATATTATATGCAGTCTGCTGTGTTGTTTGAATATGTTGTGAAGATGGGTTCTTTTTCATAATGTGTTTTTTGTTCATGTTGAGAGAGAGATTTGGGTTTCTTCACCACACAGTTTGTGAGACATATGCTAACATTCATTGGTTAGTAGATTTTTAATTGCATTGTTATTTTGTATGCTAATTTAATGATTCTGTGGATCATAAATTTATTCATACTACTGTTGAAATTTGCCTTAAAGGCAAGATATGAATTAATGGTCTTGCCTTAGTTATCAGAATTATATTGTAATGTTAACAATCAAGTCTGTAGTCATTACAATATTTAGTGGTTTTATTATAAATAAATTCTTTTTTACAATATTTAGTGTCGACTTGGTGTTAATGACAGAAAAGCAGGCTTCAAATGTAGAGAATGATGCACGATCTTGCACTTTGTAAATGTGAAATTAGACCAATATTAATGTGTGCAGACATGCAATTTTTGGGTGTACAGTACATGTGTTATACGTACCTTTTCCTCCTGTATACTCGAGGAACTGTGTTATGTTTACTGCTGTTCCCATTTATACAGTCAATCTTCAATCTTGGAAATGCATCAATATTAAGAGACAGTAAAATATATTAGTTAGGAAATTCTAAAAAAATTACTCAAGCCCAAAATCCGTTACATCACAAAATTTACCCTTTTAACACCTTACGAAAACAAAAGTAGGTTTATCATTTCCTGGGAAAGCATGCATTCTGTAATGTTCGTTTCTTGTGGTAATATTGATGTATTGTTTTTGGTACAAGGTCCTGCTTTACTTTCTTAGTTGTAACACATTTTCAACACATTGCTTCCCTTTGTATTATTTTTAATAATTGCACTTGTAATTTTGTTTTATTCAAGACCTTATACCATAAATGGTTATATCTGTTGCTCATTTGTAGTGGAGAGACTGCCACATAACAGTGCTGCATACTTTAGAATGCCATTGCATATACTGTATATATATCTAGTACTTGCCGTACATGATTCTCCTGGATTTTCCCTATGTTCTGGGTTGAGTGAACAGTTTTCAGTAATTGTCATAGTCCCTTCCTTTGCTGTATATTGCCACACAATTTAGAGCATGAAGCCAGGGTGGAAGACTAACTATCATTCATGTCTTGGTTTGTAATCCTTTTTAAATCATTTTTATACTGACATTGTTTTGTGTTCATTAGCTGTTAGATATACTTCATTGAGAAGCTTTTACCTTAAATGTAAGCTTTTAATGTTTTTTTTTATATATAGTTTTATATTAGCAGGATGCAACTTTAGAAAATATACCAGTATTCTAAAATGGTATTCAGTAACACAATTGTCAATTTCTTGTTATATTCTTCAAGATCCTGCATGAAATATCCTCTCATGGTCAGTGGAAGAACACTATTGTTATTGATAGAATGGTGCATTCATGATTTTTATATGGTAGTTTTACAAATGCCAAAAATACAAGTTCGGTATTTAAATATTTTTTAAGCTTTAGAATCAAGTGAATCAAAGCAAGAAATCAAGTTTAAGTTGGATATATGTCTGTAGCTGCATGTAAGTACAGTATAGCCACGTTCTGCTGACTTATACTCGTCTTTCAGTTTGATTATCAATGTTTTGAAGAATGAAATTCAGTGGCTAAATTTTGTATATGGGAGCACTATGGATGACGTGTTATTGCTGTTTTATCTGTAAGCTAAACTCGGGCAAATGTAAGTACTGTAGGAGAAAATAGCTTGAATATCATTTTCAAAACCATTATCTATAATGAAACTCTGCATTAAATAAGTGGAAAAATAGGATGCCTAACTAAATTCACCAAATATTAGTTTAATGGTTATAACTGAATGACCAAAAACTTCAACAATAATCCTAAACATTAAGAGAAAAGTACAAAATGCTATTGCATAGTAATGTGCGAAGATAAGGATCTCGTAATAAGTACAATTAGACCATTGACGGGGATAGAGAAGTTGAACATTCGGTAGAATATGACAGCTGACGAGAGTTTGGAGGATGTGTGAACTTGCTGCTTCAGGGCTGGACAATTTTCATGCCTTAGCTCCAGAACTTTACTGATAGAACACTGCAATGTTTTATTGTGTTCAGTATGAAGGGAGCAGCATTATGAACTGAAAATACTGTACAATTGAAGTAAATAATAAAATTGAGATAAAATTATATTAAAGAGTGTCATGGTTCTCTAAAAACCAAAATGATAATAGCAATATGCTGAGGATATTACAAATTATATTATACTAGAAATTAGATAGTAATATCTTCCACTGACCTGAATCACCTGTTGACATATGACCTTTGGCTTTGACTTTTGTCTACACAGATTTAGCAACTGCTTCCGTGCTTTCCTCATAATTTATATGTAATTTGTAATTCATTAATTGATTTGTATGATGTATATTATAGGTAGAGTATAGGTTGTGTTGGGATGACAGCTAGCATACCTCATCGACACGAATGTTTTTCATGCTGTATAAAATAGCTTATACACACAATTCTGGTTGTGAAATGTTTGTGATTGAATGGCTTTTTGTGAAAAATGGATTAGAATTAGATTTTGAATGAGTCTGCTTAGCCATTGCATGCACTATTGAGATAGAAAAGGCCAAGTTTAAAATTAATTATAAATATAGTACTCTACATTATTTGATCAGGAACATCCAAGCTATATCTTTGTCAATATTTTCTCCTGTTCACAGCAGGGTAGTGACTTGGAATTTTCCCCAGACATATCGGGTTACCACCTCGTAATTATAAAATTTTAATGATGCTGGTACAATTTGATACCAAAATGAAAGACGTAACACGAAAATTGATGTTATGAAACTGAACAAGTACACACATTAGGTTGCAGTGTACAAATTGGTGCTCGTTCACGGGTAACTTTAGGCTTTTCTGTGGGGAGGCACTCCAGGCTTTTGTACATTATATTCATATACATCTGTAGGGAATTTAATTGTGAACACAATGATACCAAAACGAGCGACGTAGCACGAGAATTAAGGTGAGAAAAATGCAACGAGTATGCACATTTTACTGATTTTGTGCGCTCACAGGTAACTTTTGCTGTTGAGAGTCACGCCAGGCTTTTGGACATTATATTTATACACACCTGTAGGGAATTTAATTGCACAATGATACCAAATTCAATTAACACAATGATAACAAAACGAACGACGTAGCACAAGAATTAAGGTGAGAAAGCTGAAACGAGTATACACATTTAGGTGTCACCGCGCACTTACCCACACGCTCGCCCGCACATTGGGTGCATGACCCCTAAGTTGACCGCGCGCATGTCCGGTGAGCGATAGTGTTAAGAAACCAAACCTTGAAGTTTCAAAATAATAACTCTTACATTGTCCACCACCAGGTGACAATGCTAGTTAGTAATAACACTAAACTGGAAGAGGTGTTAAGTCCCACCTTAGTTCCTTTATGTGTACAAACTCCAGTGAAATTGAAAGCAAAGGGTGGGAAAAGGGGAGGTGCCAAGACGCCACTCAAATTTTGTTTAATTTCACTCGTTATGTACTATATTTGAGCAAGTTATTTTCCAGAGCTATTTCCACACAGTGCAAAACTTTTCAAACCCTTCAAAAATAAATAGGGACCTTGCCCTAGAAGCATCTGGAAGTAGTTAGGACAAACAGATGAAACAACCCTAGGAGAGAGGTCTGCTCCAGAAATCGGGCAGTTTGGCAGATAACAAGTGGCAATGGTTTGGTTTGGCTTCCAGAAACCCTGGCTCAGATATCGGAACGGCATATCTGAGAAAGACAGGAATGGTGTAGTAGTCTTGTACAGCTTGGCTGTAGGATAACAAATATTCCCAAATAGGTGCTTGTTCTGGAGTGCTGTATCATTCTGGGGTGATTTTTCCTTGTTTTGTGGTGAATCTTTGATCTCAGATTCTGGGGCCAGATTCACGAAGCAGTTACACAAGCACTTACAAACATCTTTCCTCAATCTTTGACGGCATTGGTTACATTTATTAAACAGTTTACAAGCACGAAAACTGCCCAATCAACTGTTATTGTTATAAACAGCCTCCTGGTGCTTCTGAGCTCATTAACTGTTTAATAATTGGAAAAAGATCGCCGCCAAAGATTAAGAAAAGATGTACAAGTTCGTAAGTGGTTGCGTAAGTGCTTTCGTGAATCTGGCCCCTGGTCCAGGTAATAGCATCAAGGAGCTAGTTAGAGCTCACCAGAAGGGATATTTCTTTTACATTAAAAACTATATTCTTAATTCTTAAAGCAAAAAAAAATGGTAGCTACCAACATTATTTAATAACCAAACCAACATTTTTTTTGTTTAATAATATAAGCATTTTTTACTGGGATTATTCATTAAATAACATTTGTATATGTAAAGATAATTGACTTGATATACTGGGAAATATTCTATATGCACTACCCTGTGGGGAATGTAGTAAAAGGTGCCATAATCTACCGGTAGATACGAGCTCGCCACTGCAGTAAGATTTTAATGTTCATAGAAGTAGGACATGTATGGAATGAAGCAAGTCCTCCCAACACAATTATTTCTAGGAAATAAAAAAGGAGCTTTTATTACATTGAGAAGTTTGGTAAATTATTTTAACAGATAAAAAAAAAATTGGCTGTTGATGTTAGTACTCGTCAATCAAAGTAATTCCTGTAATCCAAGTTGAATTGGTATGTTGTCTTAGTTACTAGTAGGTCTCATTATTCAGTTTTGAAGTATAATAGATGTAAATCTGTACGTACTTAATATTAACATTTCCTAGAAATATACTTTACTTTCTTGTAAGATTTTTTGAGTGGCTAGCAAGGCAGATATACAAAAGATCACAAATAGTAATGGCATACATCTGTTCACAATGTGTACACAGATGCTTGTTATTTGTGTGTAATCATGTGTATATCTTCTATTGCTTGACCAGTTTTGAGAACATTATTTCATGCAAGTTTTTCACAGAACGCCGAGCTGTGTGCATCAGCAACGTACAGTAGTGGCCTGCGTGGTTACTCCTCCTACTCTCCCCACCTTCGTCGCTCACTGCCCAACATGCATCATATGTCCTCTGAACCCCCTAAGATTTACCCTGCACACCTCTTACTAGTAACTAACTATCGCCTGCCCAATGATGTGGATCGCTGTCATTTGGAGGTTAGTGTTCTATACAGTATGTCCTAGGAATCTTTTTAAGTGTTATGACTTTCATTTATTACATTTCTAGTCTTTCTAGGCAAGCCGCCTCAGTAGCTTCCCAACTGCTTTTAAGGTCTGGGGCCAGATTCACGAAGCAGTTACGCAAGTACATACGAACGTGTACATCTTTCCTCAATCTTTCATGGCTTTGGTTATATTTATTAAACAGTTTACAAGCATGAAAACTACCCAATCAACTGTTGTTATTGTTATAAACAGCCTCCTGGTGCTTTGAAGCTCATTAACTTTTAAGCAATTGTAAACAAAGCCACCAAAGTTTGAAAAAAAGATGTGCAGGTTTGTAAGTGCTTGCATAACTGCTTGATGAATCTGGCGTCTTAAGACATCCCCTGGTGTCTTAAGATTTCCACACACTATCAGGACCATGGACCTAGTCTACCAGGATCAGTATTTGGTTTGGTAATTGAGGCTAGGGGGAGCATGGGAATCAGATATCAACTCAAAATCAAGAAAACTTTTTGAAAAGTAGGTTAAAACAAAACAGAACAAAACAAAAAAAAAGTTCCTAATCCTCAATATGCTGGACATCATTATTAGTTGATCTCCTGTGATAGAGCAGTTATCTTTTTCTAATTTTAGTTATCTTATTTTTATAATAATGATATATGGATGTAATGGAGTGAACCAAGACCCATGACAAAATTCTGCTACTATTTTGTAATTGATTACCGTTTGATGTTATGTACAAAGACCAACAGTTACTGTCAAAGGGCAATTTGATCTTCAGTGCCATTGTTAAATCTATTCCTGGGTGATATTTTCAGAAAAAAGGGCAGCAAAGGAGTGGGTTGCAAAATGCATCCTTTGAGCTGTGCCAGGAACAGATTTACATACTGTATCACATTGTAGGTCCTGTCTAAGTGTGTGTTTCCTTGGACTGCTCGGTTCTCGCCTCTCATTCTGTGGTCAGGCCTGTGGCTTGGTTGGCTTGCTAGCGAGCTGTCCTCATCCATGTTAGAACTCGGCTTGATTATTCTCTGGTGTCTGCCTCCCATCTTGTCCACTCCTATTTTCAGGCAGTGGCTGTGTTTTTCTGCTTTCTCAGTAGCAGTTTCATTGTGTCTGTTAATTGTCCACAATGTATTATGTCGCTGGATTCTGTCCCTACTTTCTAGGGGGTGGTCTTCTAGGGTTTAGTCCTTGTCTTTTCCTGTTGGGGTAGGCATCTGGCGGTGCCTTGTCTTGCAATTTGGCCCCCTTGATCATGCTGTGCCCTGGCAGCTGGCACAGTTTGTTGTTTTAACTTCATGCTGCTTGGGTCTTCTGTGTCTTGTTACCCTGAGGTGGGCATTTGTTGCCTCTCCTTACAGCTGGTTTTGTGTTGCGTTCAGCTGTCCTCTGCTAGGCTGCTGCTTGTCAGCTTGGACTTGGTGGCTTCTGTCCTTCATAGCCATGTTCCTTTGCCATGTGGCTTTTGGGGTGTTTGCCTTTTGGCTGGCCTGGTCTCATTGTGGCTTCCTGTGCGTTCCCCTCTAGTTTGGCTGCTGCTGCTGGTGCTTCTGGGCTGAGGCTATTTGCTGGCAGGTAGTTTTCTGACCCTCGTCCCTTGTACCAGGGTTGTTTAGTTATGTTCTGCTAGGCCCTACTGTTCAGCCAGCCAACAGGCTTCCCTCTGGCAGGCACTCTTCAGGTGTCCTGCAGCTTTTTTTGCTAGGTTTTCAGTGCCCAGTGCTCCTCTGCTTTGGGGGTTCCTGGCTTCTGCCTTCCTTCACCCCTGGTGTGTTCTGTTTTTTTTGTTTTGTTTTGTTCTGTTCTTTGTGGTGTGATAACAACAGGGAGTTGGTGTCTCCTTCCGAAAACAAGCTTTGACTGTAATGCAACACTCCTTTCTGGTGGATCCTCGGTGGATCCCTGGAACCCCCCACCCCCTCCTCACCATTTTGAGGTGTGTCGGCTTGTTTACTGTTTGGCTCATGACTGACTAGGTGCAGCAGCTGATCCTAGAGCTCCTGGTGCAGCCACCTGGTGGTGGCAGCAACTACTACTAGTGGGTGAAGTAAACTAATGGGTGCCTCATTTGCAGAGTTGTTTAGATTTTCCTTCTTGTTTCTCTGCCTTTCTTGTGGCTGATTTCTTGGCGAGGTTGATCTAGAATAGAATCCATTGCTCTCTCTGTTTCTGTGAGGGACAAAGTTTTGGCCTCTGGTTCCCTGTAGGCCTTTGATGGCCACTTCAGTTCTGGTACCATTTTGAGGTCTGTCGTACCAAAGTATTAAGCATTGGAAAGCTACCGAGTCGCCCAGAAGGTGGCATTTTTATTACTTTTAAGTACTTTATCTGGGCTATTGCTATCTTACTTCATTTCCATGGAAAAAAGATAACAATGATAAAGATGCTGAAAATACTCCATTGTATCCTTTATCTGTAAATAAAATGGGTGTTTACTATTTGTTTAACTTTATTCTTTAGATGTGGTAATTTCATAAAAGGCTTTATTGAAGTCTTTGCTCATTTAACCATAGATATTTGTTCCTTTTTTTCAGCGTCACCTATCTGATACTGATTTTGAAATGGTGTTCCACATGACTCGTATGGACTTTTATCGCCTTCCTGAATGGAGGAGAAATGATTTAAAGAGGCGTTCCAAGTTTTTTTAAAAATTAATTATTTTTATATTTTCATTAATCTATGGGAAATGTAGTCACCCTCTTAGACTATCAGCTTACTCATCCATATAAATTGTTTCAAAAGTAATAATGGTCCTTTTAATATTGAATTATTAATTGGAACTAACATGAATTTTCTTTTGTGTTTATATTAGCACGTCAAGATGATTATTATATAGGAATACTGTTTCAAAGTCTACAAGCTAACTTCAGAATCCATTTGCCCTCAATGTATATGTGAGAGCTACTTAATTCCATCCTTATTATCAGTTTTGGGAAGTATAGCAATTATCTACAATCAATTTCTGTGAAATTCTTCAGATCAAATTTGAGAATGATCCAAACGAAGGTGCTTTGATCAATTCCATAAACATATATTTATAGCAGATATATGTGTAGTATTTTATAATATTAATAGGATCTTCAGTTAGGTTGAAATTAATAGCAATTTTTGTACACCACGCTAGCAAAATTTTGTCCAGATAGGTTCATAAACTATTATAGATATTTATCAAAATATTTTTTAAGCAATATTTTAAATGTTGATGGCTTATGTTGGGTCAAAAGATAGTAGAGACTGGGTGCATTTTAGTTATGTATGGATTGAGCGCTACATGGTTGTTTGTCCACTGATGCTTGTTATGTCTCCCAGTTTGACATCTTCTAGTCTCTTTTATTCCATTAGATCCAGACTATTAATGGTTCTTAGAATTTATTATGTGTTGAAGTCTCGCTATTGCTTGTTTTTGGTGCTTATGTTGGGCAGTGATCTTCCATACCCGAGATCATTAAGGAGTTTTGCTTTTAGAAAAACTGTCACGTAAATTCTTTTTGTTACTATGTAAATATGATAAGACTTATTGAAGTTCCTCAAGCATAACATGCCAAATTTTGTCACATCCATAAACTTATTCAAATTCAATCAAATCAGCAAGGTATATTATATAAATGGAATATAAGCTTGAGTTTCACTCGGTTGTAAATTACAAGTTTTAACCTGTTTGTAAATAGTGCGTGCTAGAGCTTCATATGTGGTGCGATCAGTGGTTGTGATCCTTAGCGGGAGTCAGAGTCCTACTTAAGGGTGCGTTAGGAAGGCTTTGCTAGCTTATGTTATTTTAAATAAGAAGGTTCTTAAATTGTATGGTTTAGGGGGGTAGTGTGTTCCTTCATGATCATCAGGTAGAGAACATGTCTCTCTCAGCTTTTAAGGTGTTAAGGCATTTCTTTATTCCTTCTTTTTTTTATTAGCAAAGCTTTACCTATTTTTGTATTACCGTGAAGAACTTTTTGTGTTCCATCAAAGTGAAAGACAAAAATAATGAGATTATAGTGTCTTATTAATTCTGTATTGCTGATCACATCATGTCAGTCAGGGGTGGGGATTATGGAGGACGGAGGGTCATCTGTTATTACAACTGTGTATTATTGCAGCAGCTAAATAAATGGTTGTCCCAACTGCCAGGGTCTTTTCTGAATGACATATATTTTATATTTTAGCTTTTTTATATAAAAGATAGTATCATTAGTATTAATGTCAAGAAAGAGTTGTGAAGTTGTAAAGATATACCAGCCAGAAAGTGTTGCGTGTTCAGTTCATTCATCTGTGCTGAAAGTGACCTTTGTCATCAT
The DNA here is from genome assembly GCA_020271785.1 of Procambarus virginalis. Classification (NCBI taxonomy): domain Eukaryota; kingdom Metazoa; phylum Arthropoda; class Malacostraca; order Decapoda; family Cambaridae; genus Procambarus; species Procambarus virginalis. The sequence continues at coordinate 60,181,190 of WNGS01164437.1, forward strand.
GTTGATATTATGAAAAGCTTAGATAATTTAGGTTGGGTTATCACAGATGGGGCATTGGTATCCTCTTTGCATTGTTATATAACACGTGTGGTACTATACCTGTTTTCTCTGTACGAAAATTAACTTTATGCTGCTGTATTTTGTTTTTATTGTTTAATAATTATAATATTTATTATGAGTTTAATGAATTTCAAAACCTCCACACAAGAGGACCAATGGCATATTCATTAAAGTTTTTTATTTTATAATCAGAGAATTGTAAAATGTTTCCTTACACTTTCTGCAGGTCAGTATATCCAAAAACAATTTATTATAATTTACACTCGATGATACATGTATTTTATGGGTTTTCTTGCAAGTTGTACAAACTTGCTTGTATGTTTATATAAAGTTTCTGTACTCTTTCCCCCTTGTATGCTTGATCTGATCGTTACTAAGTCAAGCAGGTCTTCATGAAGTATAATTATATTTGTACAGAATATGTAAATACATTTATTGCTTATTTTAACAGTTGTAAGATATAACGGTTACTTTCTTGACTCTCATAATAATATATGTTAACTACATTTTCTTAATATTACCCACTGTATCTTCATATTAATTTTTTACATCATTTGTTGACGTTTTGCATGTACTGCATTCTTGTTTTTCATTTTCATTTTTTTTTATGGTAGATCTATGTAGTGTTTATTTTGTTAATGAACCGGTGTTTACAAGCGTGTATCTTTTTAAAAGAATCTGATATTTATCATTTTAAAAACTGCAACACACACTTTCCAGTTAAATTTTAAATATGGTATGAAATGATTTTAAAGGTGGCTCGATAGCATAAATGTTCTTTGATGTAGATTAATTATAAATAATGTGATTAAGAGGGATGTTCTTAAACTTAAATTAGTCCTATTCTTGAAATCATGGATCTACCAATATTGACGATAAGTCACAATAATGTGGCTGAAGATAAGACGACCAGACCACACACCAGAAAGATGAAGAGACGATGACGTTTCGGCCCGTCCTGGACATTATCAATTGCCTTAATAATGGTCCAGGTTGGATCGAAATGTTGTCGTCTCTTCATCTTGTGGTATATGGTTCAGTCAACTTCCAATGTTGTAAACTTGGCATTCATTACAAATTGATCACAATTCATCCAAGACTTCTTATCATTACAAACCAGTAGTCCCTTGTTACAGAATAGGCCTTCGTTAAGCCTTGGCACGTACTACTTTGTTAAAATGGAGTATATGTAAAATTGTTATTAATTTCTTATAGTGCAACTTTTTTTTTTCAGCCTGCACAGAATGCACCTTTATAATTCATAGTGCAATTGCAAGTTCAACAAGCACAATGTTTATGTAATTTATCTTATGTGGTTTGTCAGTTTAACCCTTGTGGACAATGTTCACTGGGAGGTTATTCCAAGTGTAAGAATTATTTGGGCAATAATAATAGAGTTCAGATTGAGGCAAATTATAAGGCTCATGTTCTATGCTTTTAGGAAGTTTGTCTTTTGTAGTTGAACTCTGGGCAGCTACTCTTACTAATGAGTGTTACGAACTGTTTGATTCTTGGTGCCAAAAACTGGAATTCCTCAGCTGTGAACAATACTCACAATATTTTGCATGTTTGTTGCCTGCTTTCCCTCCTTTAATGTATCACTTAACATAAGGATAATTGTTAATAGTACTACATTATTAACATGGGCAAAGCAAGGGTGATGGTACAATGTCGCATGGTCAGGTATTTTACTTAAAGACCAATTGGCTGTGGTCACTCACAAGTCTTACCTTGGTTGCATCTACGATTTCCATTTTTTTTGGCACCTGCCGAGCAGGTGAGTTGCTCCATTTTCTTTGTTATTTTCATACTTTCCAAATGTTCTCATACATTACAAACGATAACACACAAACACTTATTTTTTTAGTACTGGCACTTAAACTACATCTTCACACACATTGTGATCAACTGTGTCATTAATACCAAACTAGAATGTGAAAGGAACTGATATGATGTAAAATGCCTGAAGATGCCACATGAGGGTAAAGGAATGAGACTCGGACCACCAGCCTTAATGCCACACTTTTGGCTCCCAGTTACACTAACCTTTTAACTTTCCTTCTTGTTTAGTA
>WNGS01164437.1:60183429-60225969 GCA_020271785.1 Procambarus virginalis
CCTGTGTGTGTGGTGTGTGTGTGTTGTGTGTGTGTATTACCTAAGTGTAATTACCTAAGTAGTACAGGATGAGAGCTACGCTCGTGGTGTCCCGTCTTCCCAGCACTCTTTGTCATATAACGCTTTGAAACTACTGACGGTCTTGGCCTCCACCACCTTCTCCCCCAACTTGTTCCAACCGTCTACCACTCTGTTTGCAAAAGTGAATTTTCTTATATTTCTTCGGCATCTGTGTTTAGCCAGTTTATATCTATGACCTCTTGTTCTTGAAGCTCCAGGTCTCGGGAAATCTTTCCTGTCGAATTTATCAATTCCTGTTACTATTTGTATGTAGTGATCATATCACCTCTTTTTCTTCTGTCTTCTAGTTTTGGCATATTAATGCTTCTAACCTTTCCTCGTAGCTCTTACCCTTCAGTTCTGGGAGCCACTTAGTAGCATGTCTTTGCACCTTTTCCAGTTTGTTGATGTGCTTCTTAAGATATGGGCACCAAACAACAGCCATATTCTAGCTTTGGCCTAACAAAAGTCTGAACAATTTCTTAGTATATCCCCATCCATGTATTTAAAAAGCTCTGAAGTTAGAAAGCATAGCATAGGCTCCTTCCCAATATTCTTTATGTGGTCTTCAGGTGATAGTTTTTCTATCTAGAACCACCCCTAGATCTCTTTCTTTATCAGAGTTTCTTAAAGATTTCTCACATAATATATAGTTTGTGTGGGGTCTATGTCTCCTATTCCACATTCCATAACATGACATTTATTAACATTAAATTCCATTTGCCAAGTGGTGCTCCATATACTTATTTTATCCAGGTCTTCTTGAAGGGCATGACAATCATCTAAATTTCTTATCCTTCCTATTATCTTAGCATCATCAGCAAACATGTTCATATAATTCTGTATACCAACTGGTAGATCATTTATGTAGACAATAAACATCACTGGTGCAAGAACTGAACCCTGTGGTACTCCACTTGTGACATTTCTCCAGTCCGATACATTGCCTCTGATCACAGCCCTCATTTTTCTATCAGTCAGAAAGTTTTTCATCCATGTTAGAAGCGTACCTGTCACTCCTCCAATATTTTCAGTTTCCAGAACAACCTCTTATGTGGAACTCTGTCGAAAGCCTTTTTTAGTCCAGATAGATGCAGTCAGCCCAACCATCTCTTTCCTGTAATATCTCTGTTGCTCGATCATAAAAACTGAGTAAATTCGATACACAGGATCTACCAGATCGAAAACCATACTGTCTGTCTGATATTATATCATTTCTCTCCAGGTGTGCTACCCATTTAGTTTTAATTATTTTTTCAATATTTTGACTATTACACTTGTCAATGATACCGGTCTATAATTAAGGGGGTCTTCCTGCTTCCACTCTGTAAATTGGAACTATGTTAGCCTTTTTCCACACATCAGCTACACTCCTGTAAACAGGATGCCTGAAAGATCAGTTGAAGAGGGATGCTGAGCTCAGGTGCACATTCTCTCAGAACCCATGGTGAAACTCCATCTGGACCAACTGCTTTGTTCTTATTTAGCTCTTTGAGCATTTTTTCCACTTCGTCTCTAGACACCTCTATGTGCTCTATGTTGTTCTCTGGAATTCTTATTGTATCTGGTTCCCTGAAGATTTCATTTTGTACAAACACACTTTGGAACTTTTCGTTTAATGTTTCACACATTTCCTTTTCATTTTCCGTGAATCTATTTCCCATTTTCAACCTCTGAATATTATCCTTTACCTGCAATTAAAGTGTGTGTGTGTGTGTGTGTGTGTGTGGTGTGTGTAAAACAAAGTCTTGGGTAAGTGTCAAGGTTACATGTACAAGTAAGTCTAAGGTCTGATTTTTTTTTATGAACACTAGATATGGATTATTGCTTCTGAAATTGCCGGAAGTTGATTTTATTGTCCTTAATTGGCAGAAATTTACACGAGTAGACGTTTAAATTTTTTTTAATGAGAAAATTAGGAGATTGAATGATTGGCCTGAATTGTTGAAGCTTATTTTCTCCCAAAAAATCAAGCTGTGAAAAGACAACTGACTCGTGTAAGATTTTTTGGCACCCGCAGCCCCGGGGCTGCGGGTGCGGCGAGGCCAGCCCCGGGGCTGCGGGTGCGGCGAGGCCAGCCCCGGGGCTGCGGGTGCGGCGAGGCCAGCCCCGGGGCTGCGGGTGCTGCGAGGCCAGCCCCGGGGCTGCGGGTGCTGCGAGGCCAGCCCCGGGGCTGCGGGTGCGGCGAGGCCAGCCCCGGGGCTGCGGGTGCGGCGAGGCCAGCCCCGGGGCTGCGGGTGCGGCGAGGCCAGCCCCGGGGCTGCGGGTGCGGCGAGGCCAGCCCCGGGGCTGCGGGTGCGGCGAGGCCAGCCCCGGGGCTGCGGGTGCTGCGAGGCCAGCCCGGGGCTGCGGGTGCGGCGAGGCCAGCCCCGGGGCTGCGGGTGCGGCGAGGCCAGCCCGGGGCTGCGGGTGCGGCGAGGCCAGCCCGGGGCTGCGGGTGCGGCGAGGCCAGCCCCGGGGGTGCGGCGAGGCCAGCCCCGGGGGTGCGGCGAGGCCAGCCCCGGGGCTGCGGGTGCGGCGAGGCCAGCCCCGGGGCTGCGGGTGCGGCGAGGCCAGCCCGGGGCTGCGGGTGCGGCGAGGCCAGCCCCGGGGCTGCGGGTGCGGCGAGGCCAGCCCCGGGCTGCGGGTGCTGCGAGGCCAGCCCGGGCTGCGGGTGCGGCGAGGCCAGCCCGGGGCTGCGGGTGCGGCGAGGCCAGCCCGGGGCTGCGGGTGCGGCGAGGCCAGCCCCGGGGCTGCGGCGAGGCCAGCCCCGGGCTGCGGCGAGGCCAGCCCCGGGGCTGCGGCGAGGCCAGCCCCGGGGCTGCGGCGAGGCCAGCCCCGGGGGTGCGGCGAGGCCAGCCCCGGGGTGCGGCGAGGCCAGCCCCGGGGGTGCGGCGAGGCCAGCCCCGGGGCTGCAGCCCCTAAAGCGCATGCTTTAATTAGAACTTGCTCCAAAGGGGAATTAAATGGGAGCGTTGCTTCCAGTAGGGAGCCTAACAGCTGAGTGGACAGCGCTTTGGATTCGTAGTCCTGAGTTTCCGGCTACGATCCCGAGTGGAGGCGGAAACAAATGGGCAGAGTTTCTTTAACCCTGATGCCTCTGTTACTTAGCAGTAAATAGGTACCTGGGAGTTAGACAGCTGCTACGGGCTGCTTCCTGGGGAAGTGCAACAAAAAGGAGGCCAAGCCCTAAAATCACCTCAGTATAACCAAGATAGAGGATAGCACACTGAAAGTGCGCGTCTAAGGAGTACATGGGGGGTATAGCAACAGCTCTATGTAGTGGATGTGAATGGTAGTCACGTATGCGTTAGCGTTCGTGCCTGTTGGTGACTACAGAGGAGTGAGGTATAGCCTATTGTTTGCCTTCTTTGCCCTTTGTATGCGTGTTTGTGCCTGGTGATATGGATGAATGGCTGTCTGCCCCTTTGAGCGTCTCCCCCCCCCCACACACACACACAATCCAATCTATTTCTTCATTCGCATCACCCAATACTCACTACATACTGTATGTAGATACTATACTACTGTACAATACAATACAATACTACTGTATGTCTTAGCTGCATTATGTTGCTTTCTGTTTCGTTCTATGCATCCTATATTAATAATTGAACATCATCGTTTCGGGAAACAAATTTTGCGTCTCGGTTCACTGGGGAAATTGTTGATTTTATTATTTTTGTATTTTTGTAAGCCTGAGCGAAGACAGTTACTCAAACTCGGCTCACTCTAGCCACTTCACCGCACAAAAATTCCGAGAAGAAACAAGTGAATGAGCGTGTAAATATGTTGAAAACAGTGCGTTGGTGAACAACATTTACATAACAGGCAGCTGTTGCGTGACCGCCGGGCCGGGCGGCCCACCTGTTGCTGGCTGACCGTTGTGGCTTCTAGTGTTTCCCCGCCCCTTATGGCGCCTCCACACCACTGTATAATGACCTCCATGTTTGGTGCTTGGCACGGGAGACATCTCCCGTCAAAGTCGCACCTCCACAGGTCTCCAGTATCAGCTATTGATACTGGTAATGGTTTAAAAGAGCCACCACTTACGGGCTATTCATGCCCGTGCCACCTTTTGGGTGGCTTAATCTTCATCAATCAATCAATCTGGTGCTTGGATTGATGAATTGATTCCACGTTTGACTCTGTTTCGTCCTACTTGTCTCTCTGATTGTTCCGGGTTCTTGCATCTTTTCGCCCCCTTACGGCACTGCTAATTGTTCTTGTGGGTGTTGGGCTCCAGCTCTGGTGATGCCTCTCAACATGATCAACTGGTATATGTTGTTAAAGATTCGCTACCTGGAACAAGAAGTTCCGAGTAGCACGAGCTATGGTGAGCCCGTAGTGGATGTTAACTGGTATACAGGGCCCTAACCTATTGGGCTGTCATATCTACATTTGATGAAAAGTGTGAAGTCTGACTTAAGCACTTTACTATTTAATGCATTCTGTTTGTTCACTGATCCATCATTCGTTGATTTCTCTGTGGCTCACTTTGTTTCCACGTGTGTTCATTTCTGTACCACACATTCCAAATACCTGTCCCTGTCTTCTCTATCAATTATATCTATCACGTGTATCTATGCTCTATCTATCACGTGTAGGTCAGTTGCTTGGGGGGGACGACTTTAATCCCCGTAGACAAGTGACATAAGATAAGACCTAACTGAATTCTCCAGATTAGGAATTCAGATTAATCTGAATTCCTCAGATTAGGCAAAATTGTTATTTATTTTTGTTAATAATAATGAAGTGACATTGTTGTAGATAAGCAGACACGTTTGAAAGATACGGAAGTTTTAAATACGGAAGCGCTTCAAATTTGGTGCCAATTTGGCGCCATCTTGGAAAACATTCAAGTTCAAGTATGTTTATTGAGATAAGAAAGAAATACATCTCAAAGGGATAGAGTAGCTTAGGCTATTTCTACCCCCCCCCCCTTGGAAAACATGACGAATGTTTGTGTTTTATTAAACAAAGATTTTTCTGTATTCAGTTACTCTTTTTTTTACTAATAAATGAAACACTTTTACCAATCAAATTTTAAATTCATCCCAACTGAAACGCTTCTTTGGTCATTTACTAACATAATTAGGCTAGTTTCTTGCAGTTTTATGTAACGCATACGAACGAAAAGCGACATTCTCTGTAAGACAGGTTGGTCTCACCCGATCGCCCTGAAAAGGTCCAGCAATATACATAGTCATTTAAATTCGTTCCTTCGATTTGAGATGCGTAAAATATTGCGCGTATTTGCGTAATGTGAAGCAAGATGCTGAGGGCCGAGAAAGTTCCAATATTGCGGTGCTGTTAATTTCACTAAAAACCGCCGATGGTGTTAAGATTGGTGTGTATTGAGCTTGAGTACAGTTTAATGCGTAGAAAACATCCAATTTACGATGGTTTAAGTTTCACTAACACGTCGTATTAAAAGATTGATGGAGTTCGTTAACAAAATGCGAGGTAAAAAATTATCAGTTGAGGCTGGAGATTCAACCTGTCATCTTACAAAGAACGTCGTTTTTCGCACGTATGCGTTACCTAAGGCCAAAAATTGTTTTACTAGAAATATGGAAGCGGCTGGCGAAAGTGACGTACTGTCCCGTTTTCTGTTTTGGGTCCTCTGGTAGGTTAGGAGAGACCACTTTAAATTGACCATTTTCTTGACGTTGGGAAATCTTCGGACTGGGAGAGTTCCCCCTCTGTAAGTGGCGGGACTTTCAGGGACCATCATATTAGTTAAAGTCGACTGAGAAAGCTAACGGATAACCTTAAGGCTTCTTTCTTCATGGGGAAACTCGTCGTGTGTGTGTGTGTCGGGGTAATGGTTGAGAGCTGCCAACTATTATCTGGAAATTGCCTCGTTATCTTACGGCCATGGCCGGGGGGGTCTCCGTCTTCATCCAGGCCAGGACTTTTTACTGGTCGTCGTCTTATTGTTGTTTATCTTGTGAACCCTCGTGCACCACCCGTGTCCTCCTCCCCTGCACCACCTGTGTCCCCCTCCCCTGCACCACCCTCCTGTGTCCCCTCCCCTGCACCACCATGTGTCCCCTCCCCTGCACACACTCCTGTGTCCCCTCCCCTGCACCACCCTGTCCTCCTCCCCTGCCCGTTTCTACAACACTTCACTACTAGAGTTTCGCCGTTCTCCTTGATCCACATCTCGACTTTCTCTTCAAGTGGCGAATGAGGCGAGGAAGGTTGTTGACTGCTATAATGAGGGGAAACGTTCAGACAGCTGCATACGGGCTGGTCCAACTGCTAAGCTCTCCAATATAAGAGGTCCAGGCAGTCTTTTGGAGGCCTGGTCGACGACCGGGCCGCGGGGTCGCTAAGCCCCGAAATCACCTCACCTGAAGGTAGACTGATGCCCCCTACAGCTTCGAAAGCTGACCCCTCAGTACTGTAGATGTGGTTGAGTAATTATGCTGTAAGGTAGACCAATTATGTTCAGCAAAGAGAGGTGTACATCTCTCCACGACTGTGCCACATTTGTATAGTTTTGGCGTGTGGGTTGATTCGTCTTCACTAGTGAAACGTGGTGACTGTTGTGGTTGGCGGGGGACTTCCTTCATACCCATCGCATTTATTACGGAATTGACCAGTGCATTGAAAATGTATTAGGAGCTCTCGGACGCAGGTTCGAATCCTCGTCACGGCCCTTGTGGATATGTTGTATTAGGATCAATTAAAGCATCGTGAAACTGACGTTTTCTGTACATCGGCTTCAGTGGGTTAAATAGGAGGCTTTGGTTCGTACGTTTATGGTCAGGCAAAACAGTTGAGTTTGTTACGGAGTAGCCTCAAGACAGCAGAGAATAAACCCTTCACCATCCTTCTTAAATGATAGTACTTAAAACAACTATTTGGTCGAACGTACAAAAATGGACCGTTGCTGCCAGTAAAATTCACGTTTAAACTGGTAATTTTGCAGAGGGCACAAAAAAAATATTCCTATTTTTGTCATTTGGCTGGCGTTTGTAATGCCCAGAATTGCTTATTTGCGCCATATGGTAGATTAGTTTCTTTAGTTTTCATTTTGTATAACGATTTTGGTCAATTCATAATATAAAACATGGACTTTTTGGTCCAACAGTTTGTTTTTGTACGTTTGGCCAAATAGTTGGTATGAGTACTGTAAGAGGCGGCCTAAACACCTAACAAAATACACAAGTGTATCTTGAACTTTTTAGATAGGAACTGAGGTTTAAATTTGAAACAAATGAACAAATCTGGACCCCTCGTCCGAGGAGAGAATAACTGCCCATGGTATTGGCGAGGCTTCCCTTCATTATTCATTTATTTGTATATACAAGAAGGTACAATGGGTTGTACTTACCTAATTGTGCTTGCGGGGGTTGAGCTTTGGCTCTTTGGTCCCGTTGTGGAAGTATATATATGTTTAGCTAGTATATTCTTGCCAAGCCACGAAGGTACATATAGCAAGTTTAATGGGAAGCAAATATCTATCAGACTTAATATACTTTTACCTCCCCCCCACCATCCCCACACTCTTTTGAAATTCAAGAAGAAAGTTTTATCAATAATCTAAAAATGATAAGACCAGCTATGATGCTGTCCGCTACCGAGCGATAAGATTTATGACACATTAAGGGAGTCACATATATAGTGGTATCTCTGGAGCAGGGAAGAGTGTCTTTGATCATATACTCAAAGATTTGACAAATTTGCAATCTCTGAATTGTGGGGTTCAGTCCCTGAGCCCATTATGTGCCTCTGTAACCCTTTCCACTATCGCCCCATAAAGATGGGTATAGGGTGAATAATAAATGAAATTCAACTAACAGTTGATGATGAGTTCAACTAACAGTTTTTTTCAAGCGTGGGTTGGACATGTTTATATGAGTGGGATTGGGTGGTTATAGATAGGAGCTGCCTCGTATGGGTCAATAGGCCTTCTGCAGTTACCTTTGTTCTTATGAACAACGTGGGCGTGTTCACTGCCTCCCATACATAAAATCACCCACAACATTCTCTCGCTTAGATCAATGTTTCCCCCCTTGGGTTGTACATGTACAACCTTCCCCCCCCCCACAAACACCATGTAGTGTGTGTGTTGTGTGTGTGTGTGTGTGTACTCACCTAGTTGTGCTTGCGGGGTTGAGCTCTGGCTCTTTGGTCCCACCTCTCAACCGTCAATCACAGGTGTACAGGTTCCTGAGCCTATTGGGCTCTTATCATATCTACACTTGAACTGTGTATGGAGTCAGCCAGCTGTGTGTGTGTGTGTTGTGTGGTGTGGGTGTGTGTGTGTGTGTGTGTGTGTGTGTTGGGGGTGGTGGGGGGGAAAAGGGGTGTCTGGAGGGACTAATACAGTAGTGTTTTCAAGGTGGTTAAAAGATAGGGTTGTGAAGACAGTGGCTCGTAGTGAATGGTGATGACAGCTACGGCAGTGATGTTTGTGGTGTCGGTACCCAGCGTAATGGTGATGACAGTAGTCGTTATGGTGGGTATAGTCACAGTAACATGGTGTTTGTAGTGTCGGTAGTTCTGATAATAATGATGGTGAAATTCTGCCACTAGCGGGAGCCGGTCGGCCAAGCGGACAGCACGCTGGACTTGTAATCCTGTGGTCCTGGGTTCGATCCCAGGCGCCGGCGAGAAACAATGGGCAGAGTTTCTTTCACACCCTATGCCCCTGTTACTAGCAGTAAAATAGGTACCTGGGTGTTAGTCAGCTGTCACGGGCTGCTTCCTGGGGGTGGAGGCCTGGTCGAGGACCGGGCCGCGGGGACACTAAAGCCCCCGAAATCATCTCAAGATAACCTCAAGATAGCGAATCTGTGAGGATTTGACGATGGTGATGAAGATTAAGCCACCCAAAAGTGGCACGGGCATGAATAGCCCGTAAGTTGTAGCCCTTTTGAGCCATTCACCAGTATCAGTAGATGATACTAGAGATCTGTGGAGGTGCGACCCTACATGACCCTACATGACGGGACATGTCTCCGTCCCTTAGTATTTGAGCTTCTCTGGATGTTTTATATATGGGTGTGGTTACCTGTCTTGTCTCCGTTACTGAGGCTTCAACTTAGCGTTCTAGATGCTCCAGTATATATATATATAATTGTATAACATAGATAAGCTTTTAAGGATTGATAGATGTTAATCTTCTTGTTTGAGGAGCTGTTCACTTGAGACAGTTAAGCAAGTCCCCAGCTGTGTCTGGGTACAAGTGACAGGATGAACAACCCAGCGGTTTTTCTTCCTATTGGGGAGTGTTTTACATGCTGCTATGGCGGTGTGTCCACTCACAGGATGAGTGGCGCTGCCCAATACTGTCACTATGGCGGTGTGTCCACTCACAGGATGAGTGGCGCTGCCCAATACTGTCACTATGGCGGTGTGTCCACTCACAAAGATGAGTGGCGCTGCCCAATACTGTCACTATGGCGGTGTGTCCACTCACAGGATGAGTGGCGCTGCCCAATACTGTCACTATGGTGGTGTGTCCACTCACAGGATGAGTGGCGCTGCCCAATACTGTCACTATGGCGGTGTGTCCACTCACAAGATGATGGCGCTGCCCAATACTGTCACTATGGCGGTGTGTCCACTCACAAGATGAGTGGCGCTGCCCAATAAACTCGCCCCCTCGGGGCAAAATTTAAATTTAAAAATATGCAGTGTAGTAATGGTTCTACATCATCATTATTTAGAATGTTTACAACCTGGGACCAATGAACCACTCTTATTTTAAGAAACAGACGGAACTGTTACAAATGTACCGTATTGGGGAAAATTAGAGCACATTTTCCCATTAGGGAGTTCTTAGGGTTTAATGGTTCAAATGACTGGCCAGCCGCCCTGTTTAAACACCTGCATATTTGTGATGTCCTGAGAACTTATTATGGTTCAAGTAATAGTCTGCTTGTAAATGGCCAAGTGAACCTTTGTCATAAACAGAAAACATTCTCAGTTATAACTTGATTGCATTAAAAGTCGTTGGTTTAAAATATATTGAATTCTATACTTGACTTGTTTTGTTTGAAAGTCTGAAGTATTTGGTTTTCTGTGGAATTTCTAGGGAATACTCAAATAGTTTTAAAATTGTATATTTCACATGTTTGAGAATAATACACCGTATTAACAATACTTAACCTTAACCTAACAACTAACCTTTACCTAACAATTAACCTTTACCTAACCGTGGATAGAGAGTAGATAATAACACTGATTATGTAGTGGTTTTGAAGTAATTACCTCTGAGGACGGGTCGTTTGCTATGCATTGGCCGCGATAGGTTCGGTGGGTTGCTTGGGTTCGTACGTTTCTAGAAAGTTATGCAAAAGAGTTTTTTTACGGTAAGTCGAGAGAAGGGGCCGCTTGTTTCACGGGTCGCGGTAAGACCTTGCAGGTTAGTTTGTTTTTCCTTTAACCCCCACACACACAGTAGTAAAGGGTAGGCAACTGTGGAGGTGGCTGTGTGGCCATAAAGTATTGTGGAACGTCATCCTGGCGGTGCGTGTGCGTGTGCGTGTGCGTGTGCGTGTGCGTGTGCGTGTGCGTGTGCGTGTGCGTGTGGTGTGTGTGTGTGTGTGTGGTGTGTGTGTGTGTGTGTGTGTGTGTGTGTGTGTTGTGTGTGTGGGTCTTGGGTGAAAAGGGTTTAGGTGGAGGGGGGGGGGGGAGTTTGAGGGGGTGTGTGGTGTATGTGGAGGCGTTCTTCATCCACCTGGACACTTCCAGCTACAAACCTTAACTGCAATATGAGCGATTTATGTGATCATCTGAGGATTCCAGCATTGAAATTGAAGTAAGTTTATTGATGTAAAATACCCACAAAGGGATGAGATAGCTCAAGCTATTCTCACCCCGTTCAGTACAACGTGGTCATACATATATACACACACATCACAAACAATAAACATATTACCGAACATTCTGACAGATAAACGTATACATTCCCTCCTATAAACAAGTAGTATGGTATCAGACGTACACACAAATACTTTTATGACTTAGGTATACTGTATAGACAATTTGCAAGAGACATGCAGATAATTCAACAAAATATTACAGCCTTGGTGAAAAATTTTTATCTCGAGAATATCATCAACCTTTCCGTTGTGACACATCCAGGCTATTTGTTCAGGAACAGTCCTTATTTCAGTGTTTCTATATACATTAATACATTGTTCTGCAACTAGGAAGCAGTTGTCATATTTAAGAGTGCACAAACGCGTCGAGGCCCTCCGTAGTGTACAGAACTACCCGTTCATACCTGAAATATACCTGGAGGGATTCTGAGTGTTTCTATACTGGGGAACCGGTCGGCCGAGCGGACAGCACACTGGACTTGATCGACTTGAGAATGGTCATACTTTACTTTACATACTTTAGCCACGTTATTGTGACTTATCGCCAGCACACTGGACTTGTGATCCTGTGGTCCTGGGTTCGATCCCAGGCGCCGGCGAGAAACAATGGGCAGAGTTTCTTTCACCCGATGCCCCTGTTACCTAGCAGTAAAATAGGTACCTGGGTATTAGTCAGCTGTCACAGGCTGCTTCCTGGGGGTGGAGGCCTGGTCGAGGACCGGGCCGCGGGGGACACTAAAGCCCCGAAATCATCTCAAGATAACCTCAAGATATAGCCCCAGTCGGCCTGGGGCCAGGTTTGACATGTAATATCTTGGTCCAACGGGCTGTTACTTGAAGAGGGCACTTATATTCACTACAACCCCATTGATCCGGTAGTAATTGCAAGAAACTGTCTAATTTTTGTTCTTGAAGTTCACTTTTGTTCGGGCTACGGCTAAGCAGTCTTCACACGAGAAGACATAAGGACGAGTACTAGAGATTGATTGACGGAATATGTAAAAGGTTGACCCGTTCTCGCCATTTTGTCAATCGTAATTTTTGTTTTCTGCCTCGCCAGAAACGCGATGCAGGCAATCCAGTAAAAATGATAAATAGGCCTAGGTTTAGTTGGATTTTGTTAATTCCCATTCAAAGCTGGAGAAATTGTTAAACTGAAGAACTTAGAGATATCTGTTACCGCCTGGATCCATTCAATAAACCATCTACATTATTGGGAATGTTTAAATCTCTCAAAACTGTTTTGTAGAATGCAGGCGAGAGAGAGTGTGTGTGTATTTATCCTTCGAAAATATTAGGACTGGTTACAAATTTGCGCACAAAATAATTCACGAGACCAGGAAGCATGGCAGGAAGTGCAAAATATCCCCGTTGAAAAGCAAAGGTTCAGTAGGTAAGGTGAGACAGAATTCTATCAAAGGACCGAGTCGCACTCAGATGACCAGCCAGAGGCTTAGGGCGCCTTCAAGATGCATTAAAGACGAGGCAGCAAATTTGCTAAATACTGTATTAATACACATAAGAGCAAAGGTTAATTGTTAAATTTTGCTCTGGCGGGTCGTTAAATGTAAACATTGATGACGTGTGTGAAGGTGTTAGTGGAGGCCCCGTGTGTGGCGTGACACAGTCGGTGCGTCTGGTGAAGGTGTTAGTGGAGGCCCCGTGTGTGGCGTGACACAGTCGGTGCGTCTGGTGAAGGTGTTAGTGGAGGCCCCGTGTGTGGCGTGACACAGTCGGTGCGTCTGGTGAAGGTGTTAGTGGAGGCCCCGTGTGTGGCGTGACACAGTCGGTGCGTCTGGTGAAGGTGTTAGTGGAGGCCCCGTGTGTGGCGTGACACAGTCGGCGCGTCTGGTGAAGGTGACGAGTGCCAGTCAGACACTTCTCGTCGTCGTCGCCAGGGTGATGCCGTTGTGGCAAGGCAGCAGAGCGTGGCCAGTGTACCGCTGTTCTCTATCATAGCACTGACCCAACCATGCCTGCGTGCGGCCACCACCACCACCACCACCAGCGCCGGTGTTTCCTTGCCACCAGCACGGGATGAGCTCTAAACTTCATTCCCTCCACCAAAATAACCGGTAGTGTGTTGTTCATAATTCAGGCACTGTGAAGAAGTTTACACTGGTCAAGCGGTGAATGACCGATTCTCACCCGCACTCCTGGGTTCGAAGCCTGACCAGAACAGAAACAAATGGGCAGCGGTTCCCCTTAACCGACCTATAAACAGGTGCCAGGGAGTTAGTTCCCGGGGCGGCATCGTGGAGGTGGTGAGGTGAGGTCGTGTTAGGGTGTTTAGCGTCTATGGCGAGGCAGCGTTAAGGACGGACGAGGACGGAAGTAAGGAGGAGGTTACAGGAGCAGGTCACCGCCGCCTCGGAGAGAAGAAAGAGGTCTACCGGGGTCAAACCAAACACTTCACTGCCTGCCTCTCGTGGCCCTCAATTATTTTGTCATGCCTAGTGAGAGCCCAGAGGAACGCCACTTTCTCGCTCTTGTTATGATGAATTATGTGTCAGAGGTCACCACCGCGTGCAGGTTCAAGGGTCATTAAGTATTTAGGGGAGGAGGGAAGATGGTGGTTAAAATTATCTTGGAAAGAGGAAGCGGCCCATGAGGGAGAGTTAAGGCATGTTTAGAGTACCAGTTTAAGACCATTGTTTGATGCTCATGTGTTTTATGTTCTCTTGTGTGTGTGTGCCTTGTGCCTGTACTCTCCTGAATGTAATCACGTAGCTGTGTGAGGGGAGGGGGGGTTGAGCTTCAGTTCATAAGCCCGCCTCTTAACCTGCAGTCACACATGGGAGACATCTCCCGTCACGCAGGGTGCAGTTGCGCCTCCACAGATGTATCATTACCAGTATCATCTTTTGATACTGGTAATGGCTCAAAAGGGCCACCACTTACGGGCTATTCATGCCCGTGCCACCTTTTGGGTGGCTTAATCTTCATCATCAATCCTTCAGTCAGCTGGCGTACTTGGAGGTCATCGTCTGTTTCACAAACTATTAAATGCTTGTTGCCCGAAACGCTATGCGTGTCAGGTTATCTTGAGATGATTTCGGGGCTTTTAGTGTCCCCGCGGCCCGGTCCTCGACCAGGCCTCCACCCCCAGGAAGCAGCCCGTGACAGCTGACTAACACCCAGGTACCTATTTTACTGCTAGGTAACAGGGGCATAGGGTGAAAGAAACTCTGCCTATTGTTTCTCGCCGGCGCCTGGGATCGAACCCGGGACCACAGGATCACAAGTCCCGCGTGCTGTCCGCTCGGCCGACCGGCTCCCCAGTGGCTTTACAAGAATGTAAACATGCCAATATTATGTAGTCTCACAAACCCATTGTACTTTGTAAACAAATAAATAATGAGGTCCGGATTAATTATTTCCCTGAAGTTCTTTTAATTCCTTCACTCCCCTAAATGTAACTTTTATTCGGATTCTCGCTTGACTCTCGTGCGCGTTCACCTCCCATCCACGTGTCTTGCCTTGTGTCTCTACCCTCGAGTATTTTGTAGGTCGTTGTTAAATCCCCGCCGCTCGTTCTTCAGTCTTGACGCGTTGTTAGTTTGTTTGCCTGTGTGTGTTGGTAGGTATGCCACTCTAGCCAAGCACTCCAAGAGTGACTAGCTCTTGGAGTCTTGAGTGTTCAGTTTAAAGTGTCTGCTGGATTCCTGCTTTCAGTTTATGACTCTTGTCTACGTTTAAATGGGGGGGATTGTATTGCACTTTACTGCCTCTTCTGCTAGCTGCACCTGCTCGCTACTGTGCGCGTGTGCGCACACTTGAGCTGCTGCTGTTATAGATCCAGCTACTGGGAACCAAAAGTTCCAAGTAGCACGGGCTATGGTGAGCCCGTAGTGGACTTACCCGGCACAGGAGCGGGGCAAGTAGCACGGGCTATGGTGAGCCCGTAGTGGACTTACCCGGCACAGGAGCGGGACTGTAACTGTGCACGTATAAGCAGGTGCTGCCACCTACCTGGGAGTGAGGTGAAGGCACTGTGGGCCCGTGCAGCTGCTCTGCTGGTGTTTGAACACGTCCACTTCCCCGCAGACTGGTGTTGGCCAACACAACCGCAAGTCTGCTTGCTTCCTCCTCCTCCTCCTTCAGCGTCTGCTATTATCTTCCTTTAGTTGCCCATGGCTAGTCCAATGAGCCTGGGTAAAGTTGTAACATGTAGTACCTTCGTAAATTTATATGGGTAAAAGAAGCTCTCACTACGATGCAAACACAGCATTACTGAACTTAATCATATTTGGAAAAGTATGAAGACACGCACTCACGCGCAACCAATAACATCAAACACAACCACAAACTGACTTCACACGACACTTGAAGCGTTGAGCATTTACGTAAAATATATAACCTTTTTATTTTATCACTGCAGCTTAAAAACTAGTCTATGGATGGAATAGTAATGGAATAGTCTATATTCCATTACTGAAGTATGCGGCACCCGCATGGAACCCCACCTTGGCTAAGGTCATAGGCAGTTTATTCAAAAAAATTAGTTATATTTATTGGGAATAATTTTGTTAGATGTGTTTTAGTCAACCCGTCCTCGCAAATTTAATAAGCCAATATTGACTTATTAAATATGTGCATAGGTGACATACTTAACATAATAGTTTCCCTTGAAAATCTTCATAGAAAACACCGACCTTACCTAACCTTGTTAGTATGTTAAGATAAGCATCTTATTGCTTCGTAATTACAATTATTTCCTAACCTATACCTATAATAGGTTAAGTAACAATTGTAATTACGAAGCAATAAGATGCTTATTTTAACATACTAACAAGGTTAGGTAAGGTCGGTGTTTTCTATGAAGCTTTTCAAGGGAAACTATTATATTAAGTATGTCATCTATGCACGCAACTAATAAGTCAATATTGACTTATTAGATTTGCGAGGACGGGTTGGTTTTAGTAATAATAAAATTCATCTCCTTCCATGCCACGAATGTCCAAAAGCTATCCACCTACCCCCCCCCCTTCTGGACAATCACGATGTGTGTGTTCCACCCATGAAATCAAGTCACCAATTGTGGTCGAGTGTTCAATAACGCATTGTATGTAGTGGAACAGATTTGTAATGTCCATGGATGACAAACGAAAATGGACACACCCATACACCCTCAACCCCCCTTCCACACCTCCCTCCACACCTCCCTCCACACCTCCCTCCACACCTCCCTCCACACCCCCTCCACACCTCCCTCCACACCTCCCTCCACACCTCCCTCCACACTCCCTCCACACCTCCCTCCTACACCTCCCTCTTACACCCAATTCATGCCCTTCTGTCCACCAAAAGTAGAATGCAATGAAAGAAGCCGCGGATGATATTTTAATTCATAATATTGGTAATGTTTGTACCATGAGATAGGCCTATCATAGGCGCCGGAGGCTCCACCCCCCCCCCTCCATCCGCCCCCATCCAAACCCATGTAATTTGTGGTGGTCGGAAACTCACTTTAAAGAGGTTGATAAATAATAATAATCAGAATTGTAATCATAATGTTATTACCAAGATGAATAATTGTAATTATTAGAGCTTATTATTCTCTTAGGGGACGGGGGGGGTGGATGATTGGATGATTTAGGGGGGTGGTGGATGATTTAGGGGGGGGTGAAGAGGTACAAGGTGTCAGATGAGAGGTGGGGGTGGCTCAGTATGGCTTGGGCCACCCCCGCGTGCGGAAGGTTGCTGCTCCTCTGTGTCTTGCGTCCTGCTATGAGCTGTGGTGAAGGAGCTGGGTGTTAATGGTTATCGTGCTTGGTGTTATCACCTTCTCTGGAGTGCTGGGTAGATCACGAGTCCCATGCACTTGGGCCGTATATGAAGGCAGTAATGTACTTAGCACCTGGCGATGGAAGCTTGATTTGTGACAGTAAGCTGGTGTTAGCAACATGTTAAAGCTGGCCTTTTGTGATTAATGCAAGTGATAAAGCTAAGGAAGGCCCACACGCAGATACTTTGACAAGACATAATTCATTAAAATATTTAAACAGTGAACAACATCAGATTGTAAAGGAATGTACACTTGGAAGGTTTTGTACTGTAGGCCATAATTAAATGCAAACTAGGGCCAATAATAAGACGATATAATGGAAAATCAAAACGGAGACTGGCATTCATCAAGGATGACAGATGCCAGACGTATTGACAGGTGTGAGATGGGAGACCCAGCAACCACCTCAACAGATGCTAACACCTGCATGTCATCTCTGAAGAACAGCGCCTTTTGCAGGAAGGGCAAGAAGTTCTCTCGTATACGTCTCAGCGGAGACCTCTTGCAGCGACTTCGAGGGTACGCCGAGGAAGAGGACGAAGTAGCATGGGAGCCATCAGGGCGTGGTCTTGCCACGCCCCTCGCTGGCGTCCACACCGGCAGAAGCAAGAAAGGTGTTGATCAAGATTCAGATAAACTGGAACCTCTCGGAAGTTTAGATAAACATGAATCTTCAAAATACAGAGGAGAGCCAGGGGTCTTGTCCTTAAGTGGGGGCACCTTTTCCGAAGACGAGGGTATTTCTGATCTTGTGTCGTGTGTGTCTCAGAGTCGCGCGAAGAGCCAAGTAGAGAAGTGTGACTCCTGCGAGGACCCTCCTAGTCTGACGTCCCTCCAGTGGGATCTGGAAGAAGATACTGAGACATTAACGCAAAACGGTCGCAGGTGCTCGAGTGACGAGGATGCGATACATCTCAGTTTGGACATTCACGAGAGCGAAGAAGACCCCACGTCATCGTCAGCCTCGTCAGACTCCGGGGCGGGAGTGAGTCCAGACTTCATAACTCAGGAGGGAGCCATCTGTGCTGTCACCCACTGCTTTTCGTGGCTCGAGGATGAGGTCTTTGCCCTTGAGCCCCAAACTGTCCTTGCGGAAGCCACTGCGTTAAACAGCGGTAGAGGGGAGAAAACCCAGGCACAAGAATGTGAGGAATGTGACAAGGTGAGAGGTGCAGAGGAGAGATTGAGTGATAATGATGAGTGGGAAGTCGATGAGGATTTCGAGTTTACTCCGTTCAGAAGCCTTGGAGACATTCAGAGGGACCAGGCAGAAGAAACAGCAGTAACAAGGGAAGAACTCGGCTACGCGAATGAGTGTTTCGACTGGGGTGAAGAGCATTATATAGATGACAGCGGCTCGAGTGATGATGCACGAACCCCGGAAGCTCTAGACCACACTAACGGAAGGACGGTGTCTGGCGCAAAGTCCTGTGTGTCGTGGGATGATGCCGACTCTAACAGTAAAGAACACTCAAAATGCTTCATACGTCCGCGAAGTCATGATGTCAGCTATGACAATGAAGAAGGGCTTAGTGCAGTGGATCAAGCAAGAAGAATATCAGATGGCCACCTGGTGTGTGAGCTGGACCGTGGTGATGTGACGGCTCTCTGGCGCCCTTCCCAACCTGTTGATAACACTGCGCGCTTTGACACTGGCGGAACCGGAAATCAGAAATACATGCTTGAGCTTCGTAACTGGGTAGCCGCAACTAATGCTGGGAAGGAATTCAATGGCGATTATGCTGCTAATTCCGGTGAAGCCCTGGCGGAGAGCGTCGGTGATGGCTCATGCGGGTCTTTGTCCGAGAGTGAGTGGAGCGAGGCTGATACTTGTGTTCTGAGAGAGACTTTCGCTCATCCACAGTCAGGTCCATCTACTGGCGAATCGGAATTTGATGATGCGAGCAATACGAGCTCCTCCGACGGCGACACAGACTCTGACACACGAGATAACTGTGCCTCTTATGCTTCAGATGCCACTTGGCACTGTCACGATTGGCCGAGATTGGTGGTGGACTCGAACTACGCGGTATCTGATGCTTGCACTACGTCGCTTGGTATTCCGGAGTCCCGGTGCTCAAGCCGTTCTGACCTAGGAAGCTCCTCTACACTGGAAGGATATAATCCAGCCCTTTGGCAACCTACAGAACGTGGTGCTACTTCAGCAGACCTTGCAACATGCGAGAGTTATTGCAAACCATCACCCGACACGCCCGTACCTCACCCGTCTGGCACCTGTCTCGGATGTCTGATGGAACGAGACAGGTGCCAGCAGGTTGTGACCTGGAAGGCAGAGGAAAACTGCAAAAACCGGATGCGACATAAAAGAATGGGAGATAAATTTGGCAAATCGGCTTGCCAGGATAATGATGGGTGGCTGGACCAAGAAAATAGGAGATGGTACCGAGTGGGACAAACATCCTTGTGTGCTCCACACACTCGACCTCGTCACCAGGATGACCTCAAAGTATTAATAAACGAAGGCCATGAAAAATGGACTCGGAAAGCCCACGTGTCAGACGGAAGTCCATGGTTTGATGAAAAGGAATCTGTGAGATGGCAGGAAATTCAGAGAAAACTGAAAGATTCATCACTTGGTTTCTCTCATAATGATAATGAATTTCCCGATGCTTACCATGCAAATGGGCCTTTTTTCACGGGTGACAATAATTACCAGAATTACCAGGCAGAGATTGGATGTCAAGCCTGGCAGCACTCTGGTGAAAGGCCTAGCAGCTGCACTAGGCCTGAGGACACGGGTATGTGGAGCGGATATGGGAACAGGAGGAAATGTCCCGCCGGCAGACGGGGCTACGATACCAGCACTTACGACCATCACGGTGCAGAGGAAAACTATACGAGTTACGATGTCCACGATGCCAGCACAACACATCGTAACTTTAGAGGGGTGAACTTAAATACCATTCTTGGTCAGAACGTCCTCAATGAAGAGGTGAGCAAGGGTGGTGATGACACAGGTGATAGCGGTGATGATGATGATGATAGCGACACGGATGAGGCGCTAGTTTGTGACGTGCAAGCCACACACGACGATAACGACACAAACCTCGCCACACAGACACATGATTCTCTGGATTTCCTAACACAATATCAAGGTAAATATGACAGACATAACAGGAGCAGGGTAGACAATGACAGCTGGTATCTCGATATCCCCCATAACAATGGCACGACACGTGAGGTACACGTTACTAACGATCTCACGAATCAACACTTATCAACACAAAAAAATAATAAAAGCAAGAGAGGCAAAACATACTTTTGTCTACGACCTTTCAGTGACGTGAAGGACGAAGAAAATGATCCCGGCACAAATAAAATTTTGCCGCAATGGAACGTGCGTGAGAAGTTAGGAGTAAATGGGCGGCCACCGCCCGCTACCGCCCCTTCCCCTGCCGCTGGTGTATACTCCACTGATACAATGCAAACTAACCATGATAAAAACCACGCCGATGAAGATATATCGGTGAATATGGTAAAGGAGAGGAATGGGGAGGCAGTGCTTGAGGCGGCCATGTACCAGGCCAGAAGTGTTGACAAGTGCAGTGGCTGGCCCAGGCGACGTGACAATACAAGACGACTCAACCTAACATATGACTCTAATATATGCCAGGATAGTGAAAACGGTGATGGCTATTGTGAAAGTATGTTGGAAGGCAGAGTTACCGAGTGTTGCGACTGTGGTTGCTGTAAGAATTCGTGCAATCAAAAAATTCAAATTCTCCCTCATAATAATGTCAGAGTATCACCCGGGGTGGAGGGTGTTGTGAGGGGTGTAGCGAGGGGTGTAGCAGACAGCTTACACCAGCGTGACCATGGTAATGGGAGTCACCTCGACACACTAGTCCATTACCACACCTCCCCCAGGCCCGGCTACCCTTTTAACTACCTCAACTTCCCGCATCCAGCCTTTGCCCGTGGCGCCTCCGTCCAGCCAGACATGGATTTTCATCCTCGTTTGGGAAGTGGTGGGGCGAGAGTGAGCACCAACAGGGATAATGATAGGGAAGGAGTGACTTGTGGCGGGTGGCGGCCACGTCGTGTCCAGCCCTCGGTGGACGCCCCGGGCCAGCCCTGGCCACACGGCCTGCGGTGGAGCACCGCCGGGGGTGGGTGTCGGGGGAAGCATATGACTGCTGCAAGCCTCGCACACTTTCCTCCTGCACATACTACAACTGCTGCAGCAGCAACTGATTGGGAGCGCTCCAGGGATAAGTTTTGGAACGCAGTCAAGTTTGGTTACCCCTCGGGCGGGGAACACGGCGTGTGTAGTGAGGCTGATGACTCCACGGGTAAGCGAACATTGACCAACGTACACCTTGACAAAACGCCAATACCAAGCAGCGACGCCGAGGGGAAAATGTCCTCGCTATCTCCACTACAGCGAAGACTTTCCATCCCAGCCTCATGCCTCAGCCACTCTCTCTGCTCCCGCTACCCACTCTACAGGAAGATCCAAGAAGTTCTTTGTCGCACCACCAAGGATGTCTCAACTGCCGCTCCCATCCTCTCTCCAGAGGCTCCAGTACTGACCCAACCCAGATCTATCCTGAAAAATGATCTTGGTGGTGGTGGTTCACGAGTTGAAGGTCACTGGCAGGGTAAAACCACTACCCCTCTAAACCAGGGAGTCATTGACCATGGGAGTGAACCTTCCCTCCCACAGGAAACAAGGGTGGAGGCTTCCTTGGGTGATATTGGTGGAGGCTCAGGTGCGCCGGATCCTAGGGTCGCAATTCCTTCAGATAGGTATAATGTGACACACACACCTGTTGGAGGACTTGCTCAGCGGGAACCACCAGATGGCACGGCCACACCCTCAGCTCCCGTCGGCAGACTTCGAAAGTTATCAGAAACCTTTTCCTCTAACACACATGAAAGCGATGACACTAGTGGATTGCAGAAAAACGGGCCAGAGTCACCGTCATTCGAAGATACGACCTTGCGATCAACATGCAAGAACCTATGGGATCCAGGAACCTGTGATAGAGATTCTCATCTAGTCCTGGAAACTCGATCCGTCTTGGGCTTCAACACCCCCGAGGTACTAGATGAGGGTCTAGGATTACCACTTATCCAGCAGTCACCTTACTCGACCAGAACCCCGTGTCCACGCCTTAGTTTACAAAAAACTTCATCACTCACATCTTCCGAACAAGCAGACCCGATCATTTTGCTGTATCCGGAGCATAAGCGCCCTTCTAACTCAGAGGTTAATATCAGTAGTTTCAATCCCAATAGTATCCATACCTTTCATAGAAAACACGAGGAGAGTTTGAAATGCGTTGCTCGTGAAAATCTCGCAGCTCCGCCACTTCACCGAAAGACACATGCTGAGAAACTGACACCTGTGTCTTCCGAATTGATTAATTCCTTTTCATCATGCCGTAGAGCTAACATTAGCCAATCATATCCAACGGCAGAAATACACTCTTCGTCCTCGTCTCCTCGCTCATTAAATGAGAATACATCAGTTTTCTCTCCGGAGCTACGAGAGAACGGCAGCTTTCCAAATCAAGAACTGTATGAGAACCCACTTTATCCAAAATCGCTAGAGGACAAAAAGTTTTTTTCCCCAGAGTATGCTGAGAATTGTCCGTTATCACCAGGGAGTCGCGAGGTCTGGTCATCCGCCCCTGAACTGACAGATAAGCACAAATTTCCTTGCACGCCAAAACCAGTAGAGAACTCATCACATGCCCCAGACAGACAGGGTTGCCCACCTACACTCCCACCAATCACCCATTCACCTACTCCAGAGTATGTAGAGAGCAAGTCAAGTACCCTCAATCCATCAGAACAATCACTTGGGCAGGAACCAATAGAGAACTACTCATCACCACTGGCTGCAGAACCACGAGAGAAGCCACCTTTTACCATTTCATCAGAAGAAACGTACCAGGCTTCCACAGTCACCGGGCGCACTAGTCCAGCCAGAACCATCATCCCAGAAGCAACCAGTCAACAGTCTTCCATCCTGCTTGCGATCGACCCGGCTTCAGAGAAATGTTCTTCCCTCGTTGACCTCATGAAACTGGGAAACTACGAAGGGTATATTACGCTCCCCATGACATTCAAAACCCCTGCGAAGTGTGTCCCCGGACACTGTAGTGAGGGGAGCGAGAATGCTTGCCAGTTTTCTGAGAGTGGTGAGGGAGACGTAGGGAGTGGGAAGTGCAGACCAGAGGACGTCAGAATCAGCACACAAGTTCGTGTCTCCGTGAAGAAGTATTGTAAAAGGCGGAGGGACGGGTCAAGAAAGCTTGTAATAAAGTTTACTCTGTGTTTAGGTAAATATACTGTTTATCCTTCATCTTCTACCTAAGATTTGATTGACAGTTGAGAGGCCGGGGGACCAAAGAGCCGAAGCTCAACCCCCGCAAGCACAACTAGGCTATTACACCAAGTCTCGCGTGTCTCCTGCGGGGTGAAATTGGGGGATTGGTAACAGGAAATCTGATTGAACCCAAGCTGCGTTTCCACCCAGGACGATAGCCTAACACACCTCCTGTCCCTCCTTTCCACACACACGATAGCCTAACACACCTCCTATTTCCGACAATAGGAAACCACACAGAGAAGTCACAATAACATGATAAATCAATGAGAAAATCCTGTGTGTCTGGGAGTAAGTAACCCAGCGCATAGGTTCCAATCCTCATCACGGGTCCTGTGGATTTTCTAATGGGAAACCAAGTAAATCTGTTTTATCCACGCCAGCCTTGTGATGTATGGGCTGGCTGGTGTCGACTTCACTCTATCACGTCTATTAGGCTATAGTATCTGGTCTTTATAATTGGTAATTCCGGGCTCTAATCCTAGGCGGGACATAAATAGTTGGAGGGCGTTTCCTATCGCCTAATGCACCTATTTACTTATCAGTAAATTGGTACCCGGAGTTAGCTTATTATGGGGTGTGCATCCTAGGGAAAATCAGTAGTTTGACCTTCTGGGAGGGGGGTACAATATAAGCCTAATAGTATATATATTAGTGACATAATAACAGTAAATTATATACACACTGGCAGCCTGTCCCTGACAAATTATGTATTATTATAAGAAACAGAAGCCTTACGAAATGGACTGTGACGTCGTCAGTAATTCCGTTCTGGCTTAACAGAAGCTTGTTAGACACTTTTAGGAGGCAATTCTTTGCAGTTTCAGTAACTTGAAAAGCCAGATTGCTTGCTACTTCGTATACACCACCCATGAATGTATTGGGGTTTATAACATATATAAATAATAATATAAATATGTTTATTCAGGTAAGGTACATACATACAAGTAATGTTACATTAATGGATCGAATTATAGATAGAGCTAGTACATACAATGCCTAAAGCCATTTAAAGCCATTTTATCATGCCTATATATATATAATATATATATTAAAAATATATATATATAATATATAAAATACACACACAATCCATAAATCCAGGTTTGCACCACCAAAACATGATTTGCTTTCACTTCTCCTGACGTAACTCCAACAATGCATCATTTTATCATTACGGAGCTAAGGTTAGCTGATGTAACCATCTTCCTCCAGGTATTAGAGGCCCTGCATTGTTGGTGCACTGTACCAACTCCCGTGTGTTAGTCAACACCTCGCTGATTTGTGTGAACCATGCACGTGGTTTACAATTGCTTGGTTTGCAATTGTAGGGGGGTGGGAGGGAAGGAAGGAAGGAATTATCAAGGGAAAGCGCCAAGCCATTACGACTATATAGCACTGGGAAGGGGTCAGGATAAGGATTTGGGATGGGACGGGGAAAGGAATGGTGCCCCAACCACTTGGACGGTCGGGGATTGAACGCCGACCTGCATGAAGCGAGACCGTCACTCTACCGCTCTTATCTGTTTGGCTCATTGATGGACCCGTAGGAACTACTGGCATTTCCCAGGATGGGAAATGCCAACAGGTACCTAACTCCTGGGAAGGTATTTACTGCTAGGTGAACAGAAGCATCAGGTGTTAGTACATGTGATCAAACTTTGTGCTCTACCCAAGATAAGCACTCTGGTTCATTTGATTGAGAGTCTACTACGCTACATCAGACTCAGTTTATAGTAGCAATACCAATTAAACCCATGGAACTGCCTACCCGCCAAAGCTGTAAATGCTAAAACTCTTAGCATTTAAAGTTTAGCTGGAAAAGATAAAGGCAAATTAGTGGGGGGGGGAGACCAGCCACAAGCCACCGGCTTCCTGTATTCATTGAGGCACTAGTGTTGGTGGCTCTCGGGTAAACTCCTGTAAACAATTGTAGTTTGTACCAAGGGGCCATCCCAGCTCAGTGACAAACATGAGAAATAGAGGACATTATGCTGAGTATTGCTCAACGGTCCCGCTAGCAACACTAGATGGAAGTGTGTTTCACACCCCCAGTGATGTCACTGTAACATTTGTCAAATTTGACTTTTTTTTGTAGTGGGAGTACAGTGCTCGAGGACGACCACAACTACACCCCAGCAGTCATTGTACTGCTCCTTGTGGACTACCACACTCCAGCAGGCATGCTAGTGTGTGGTAGTGGTAGTGTGATTGTGCTATTCTACTGCTCCTTTAGACTAATGTGCACGTGGAGCCCTGTACAACTAGTTTAACGGAGCAGTAGATTGATTACCAAGTCACAAGACCAGGTGTACAGTACTATTCGTGCACTACAATACCACACTCCCAGTTGTCCTTCTGCTTCATAAGACGAGGTGTATGACTCTTCATACACCATACCGTCATACCGAAAAAAGTTCACATTTATACTGTAGGAATTCTAAATGGAATAAAAAATAAAAAAAAAAAGGAATAACAAACCTAACCTAGGTCTAAATAGGCAGTCAATTGCCTAATTCCTAGTTTGCTATTTACTGCTAGATGAACAAAGACATGAAATGTAAGCAAATGTACCCGAATGTCTTGCCTTGCCTATGTGCTATATGATTTGGGGGTGAAAAATTTGGGGTTTCACTAGGTAATACAGTAGTTGGTTTTTTAATACATGCTTCTTTATACATCAGGCTTAAAGTGTTTTTACCAACCTTAATAACTGTATTGTTCTATATTGTGTATGGTGTTTGCTTGTTTTGTAGTTATGATTGTACTTTTGCAATGGTCTGGTATCACTTCTACTGTATGCCGTCTGTACATTTTAGTTTTTTTTTTGTAATTTCCCAAAATAACTTGAAAAAAGTTTTTCTGAGCAAGAAAAACGTTCAGAAACATAACAAATTAGAAATTCCTTGAATTTACCACTAATGAAAAGACTGTTAATAGTAGGTACAGTACTGTACGTGACTTATCACTGGTCGGGTCAAGGAGTACCAAGTTAGAGCTTGGTGTGTGGTGGACTCTAGAATGACCTCAAGGTAAACTCAAGGTATTGGTTAAGTATTGATTGACTGGCATCATTTATATGCCATAATGCAGAAAACATGTGCAACAATGTATATCTTGCAAACTAAGTAGGTGTTTTTCTTGCAGAATGTGCCGGATGCAAGGAAGAGCTAGTGGAGGGCCAGGCACTGATCGCCTTGGACCAACAATGGCATATATGGTGTTTCAAGTGTGCCATCTGTAGCACTGTGCTGCATGGAGAGTACATGGGAAAGTGAGTATAACTTTGTAATTATGCTTGTCTTCCACTTAGTTTTGTAATGCTTTTGTAATTAGATATACTGCATATCCATTTGCACCCCAGTTGCTGTGTCTTTGTTGAATTACATGCACATCTAGGAGGGTTACCTTTTGGTTTGCCTTTTTCATTTACTATTGTATTGTCATGTTCATGTGACACCTGGAGAATGCTTTCACATATTAGTGTTAAACTTTCATGATTTGTGTATTGTAGTACAAGAAAGGTTATCATTGGACCATGTGCAATTCCCTGGTGGTAGATATTTGACGTTACCAAGTTCAAGTTTGACACGACCAAAAATTCTTAAAATAGATTAGCGAGGTGTTTGAGAAACATGTCTTAATTGTCATCAATTTTCAAAGTGTTATATGACAGTGCTGGGAAGACGGGACACCGTGAGTGTAGCTCTCGTCCTGTAACTACACTTAGGTTATTATCAGTGCAAGTATTATTATGCTCATTATCAGGATTATGCAAGTCATTTCTTGTTTTGTAGATGCATAGCTCTTCACATTCTTTTTGACAACCTGCAGGTTTACCTACAAAACTATTATTTTTGGCATAAGGTAGGTAATCAACATTTGTGAATAATAACATTAAGTTAACTTGAAACTTTGTCAACCCATTTCATATGTTAGCATTTTACTGTATACATTTCAGGGCAATACTGTACTGTCTATGCTTGATAATCCAAATTATATGGGGCCCACCCCAGTTTGTGTTAGTTGAATTTTTTACTGAGAATGTTAACAAAATTAAAAAATTCAAATTTATCTAGGCTTTTGTGCAGCAGTGATCTCGATAATCCAAATTCCTACGGGGGTAATACACCAAAAACTGAAGTGTGAATTCATTCAGATTACTAAGATTTGGGTTACCAGAATCTGAAGTTACTGAGCTCTTATGATACAGTATGATCTCGGTTGGTGTTTCAGGGATGGCTTGCCATACTGCGAGAAGGATTACCAGGCCCAGTTCGGTGTCAAGTGTGCTTACTGCAACCGGTTCATCAGTGGTAAAGTGTTGCAAGCTGGCGACAATCACCACTTTCACCCAACTTGTGCACGATGTACCAAATGTGGCGACCCATTTGGAGATGGAGAAGAGATGTACTTGCAAGGTTTGTTGTTCTATTGTTAATATATATCGTGTAAATTATACCTGGTAAGTACAGTATTTTTACTACAATACTAAGGAAATTCTGTAATGTAAAGTGAATATTAAATATGCATAGGTAGAAACATATAATTTACATTAAAATGATAGTTTTGTTTGTAATTAATTTCACAAAGGTCATTATATATACTGTTCAGTATATTGAAAGATATTTCATCTGCAAATTTACAGGCACAGCTATTTGGCATCCTCGTTGTGGTCCTGGACCCACAGAAAATGGTACAGTCCTTAATGGCTCTTTATCTAATGGCCATCACATAAATGGGGAACAAAAAACTGAGAGAGAGCGTGACTTTGATGGCATGAGTTCCACAGCTTCAGAAACGCAGGTAAGTACTATTAGTTTTTTAATGCATTGTTACTCCTTGTTGACCAGACCACACACTAGAAATTGAAGGAACGACGACATTTCGGTCTGTCCTGGACCATTTTCAAGTCGATTGTGATTGTAATAATCGACTTGAGAATGGTTCAGGACGGACCAAAATGTCGTCGTTCCTTAACTTTCTAGTGTATGGTCTGGTCAACATACTTCAGCCACGTTATTGTGACTCATCGCTTGCATATTGTTACTCCATGTATTCATTTGTGTTTTATCAGATTTTCCCATTTTTAGATCACAATTTAATTTGTTCTTTCATTACCTCTGGGTAGCTTTAAAGTACCATCTAGATGATTGTATTTCTAATTCATATCTGAATAGGAATTTTGGCAACTAATAGTTTATATAAAACTAATGCAAATAATGCAGCTACTATCCATATTCAGTTATTAGAGGATGTGAAATTAATGTTAGTTGATAATTCCAACTGTTAATTATTGCATAATGTCCAGTTAGATCATTTGTTTTGGTCGGTTGATTTGTGCAGTAAACCTGAGCTTGTCTGCATAGTTGTGCTGCTCTAGTCCAGAAACCTATGGGCTATGAATTTAATAATAAATGGTTTTATGGAAAACTGATTTTTGGTCTGGGAAACAGATTACAGTTTTATGCATCTATGTTATGGCTGATAAGCAAGCCAAATACTTGGTCTGCTGAGAAATTATGCAACCTAGAATGAGTGCTATATTTAATTATTCAGCAATTATGACAAGTCTCTGATGGGCATACTAGATGAGACATTCCATCGTGATACACTCGGCTATAAGTAGAAATGACAAGGTGCTGTAGGGCAGTGGTCTGAGCACTCAGTTCCCACCCAAAGTGTCTTGGTTCATTTCCTATGAGAAGACAGATACATTTGGGCATGTTGCCTTTCACCTGATGTTTCTGTTAACCAAGTACGTAGTAAATTTGGACCTACTAGTTTGGCGGCTGTTGTGGGTCACATCCTGGGATCAGGTCAGTAGCTGGCCTAACAGACCTCAGTAAGCCTAATAGGCTTCCTGTCCCCTGAAAATAAGAAACCATGACAAAATTAACACAAGGCTCACTCGGTCCTCTTATGAGATACCTAAAGGATATCCATTCAGGACTTGCAAGACAAGCCAAAAGTGCTCAAGTGATCCAAGATAAAATTACTTTATCCATAAAGTAATTATATATATGTCCATCATTTAATATAATCTTGACTATTTCCAGTTTTTATATATACCATATACAGTATTATTCAACTGCTTTGATAGATGTTAGGAGGATGGAGTAAATATTAAAATGAGGAGTTTATTGGTCTGTAAATTGCACAGAATTAAAAGTGTGGTAAGATGATTGGTCATGTTAAGTGAATGGATGATGATCGACTGATGATGATAATGGATTTGAGGGCAGAAGAAGAGGAAATCCATGAAGGTGATTGTAAGTGGGGCTTGAATTTGAATAGGACACGACATGTGTTGGAAAACAGTGCCAGGTGGTGGCATTTTGTTAACAGGGATCAAATGGTTTTGTTTGCATCTGACAAAGCACGGGGAGTAGTGCAGCCGTAGTTTTGCGGAGCATTCAGGTGCAGTGTTAGATGGTTTGTGTGGCGGTGCAGATTCTGTTACTCATGATAAATTTTACCTATCGCTAAATTTTGGCTCGAAGTAACAAAAGTACTGGTTAATAATTATCTGAGATTACGGTGCATTTTTATAGGTAATGTTACTTTGTAGTTTAGTCTTGAAAATTATACATACTGTGTACTGTGCTGTACCTATTTATTATATGCATATTGTACATGTTTATTACAGTATATACATACTACACTGTACCTGTATATAGTACATACTGTACTGTGGCTATTTATACAATTTTTCAGGCACTTTCCTTCAGATGCTTTATACATACACTTAATTTTACTGGAGGCAAATGGTAATGTCTTCAATTTTTGATGGCCTCTCCAGTATTTAGATATTGCCCCAAGCACTTGCACACTTTTGTTTGTATCGTTGATTTACGCATTATAGTTATAAAAAATGTTTGGGAAAGTTTGTGTATATTGTTCTGCACACTAGGTAGTAAAATCATATTTTGTATTGTTTAATTTTTTAAACTATTTCATCCTTTCAATTATTGTTCTGAAGAATTTTGAAATGTTATGAATAGAACTGTACAGTTTTTAAAATATATATTACCTTTTAAAATAAGGGTATGATATTTTTAACTTCTGCCAAAATAATTGTGTTAATGTTATTGCTGATGTGTTGTTGTTATTTCTATCTCAACAGTATATTGAAACTGTAGAATCTACGGGAAGATGGCGGCGGGTATGCCTTCCTGGAGTGCACGTGACCACTCATGTTTATTATGATTTTCAGTACTCTTGGACTAACGTTTTATTTGAGTAAGAGTGCGTTAACTAACTCAAAACCGTCCATGTGACCTACAGTGATTATGACGGTGATATGTTTGCAGTGGCTAAACATAAAATTATTTGCAGTGGCCCCCATGTAAGGCGTCTTGCAGTGGCCCCACGTAAGGCTTCTTACAGTGGCACAACGTAAGGCGTCTTGCAGTGGCACAACGTAAGGCGTCTTGCAGTGACCCCACGTAAAGCTTCTTACAGTGGCACAACGTAAGGCTTCTTGCAGTGGCCCCCACATAAAGCTTCATACCGTGGCCCCCATGTAAGGCTTCTTGCAGTGGCCCTCCACATAAGGCTTCTTGCGGTGGCTGCACATCATGCATCATGAGAATACAGGAGTCGTAATTTATAATCACTAGTGCAGTCATTGTTGGCTTCACAGGCATGAGGATCCAGTTATATTTTATTATTAATTGTTAAAGGCGAATTACAAATTTTATTCCTGCATTGCAAGTTACGTGTGAATGTAATGGTGTTACTTTGAGTGTCATAATATTAGATACGTATATTTCAGAATTATTGGTGGAACTATGATTGGTGTCCTCAGTTGCCAAGCTTAGAGTTCTACTTATCTAACTTGATTGTGTGCAGTGTTCAACTTACTGCTTAAGTGAAAAGTTGCATTTTCAGATTTGTTAATATCTCGGATAATTTTAATTTTTTCTTCTGGAGCATTTTATGTACATTTATTTTCTGTAGTAATTCACGTGCTTTTAACAATCGGTAATATGTAGAAAGCATTATCAGCATATATTATATGTAGAAAGCATCATGAGTTGGAAGGCCCTGGAGGCCTGGTCGAGGACCGGGCCGCGGGATGCCAAGCCCTGAAACTATCTCAAGGTTACCTCAAGGTAAGGAACATAAGGTCAGTACAATATTATTAAATATTGTATACTAAAGTTTAGAAACATGAAAGATAAGAAGTAAGGAGGAAAGAGAAAATCCAACTCGCTTCTGTCCTGGTAATGTATAATTACAGGTTTGGTAACTTCTGCTGATAGGTATATATTAGTTCCAAAAATATGGCACAGTAACACATTTATGGAAAAGTTTAGTATCAGTAAAAGCCAGATAATCATTCGGCTGTGATTTTTGCTTTACAAATCCATATGCTATCCAAAATATATAAATTAGTCAAGGACTTTTTAATTTAAAATCCTGATATAATGCTTTCAGTGATGATGAATTTTAAAATTTATGTATTTTAACAAGTGATTTGTTTGCTCTTTCAAATTTGTCATATTAAGTTAGAAGAAAAATATGATAAAGCTTCTTAATGAGACCATGTACTCATAGAAAGTGGCTCTCTCCAGGATGAAGGCAGTAATGATATTGGTCATAATCACTTTCCTCAAGTTATGTCTTGCACTGTTGGTCTATTTATATTTAGCATTGTAAACCTTGGCTTTACTGTGTATTAAGAGAGTGAGGTTTCTGCTGTATTAGAAATGCTAATTATATGTTTGAACACTACATAGCCCAATAGTACATAGCTATTATGCTTGGAGGTGCTTATAATGAAGGGAATCATGCATATCTTTATTATTGTTAATGATTATACTAAATATTTAAATATCCCATAGAGGTGACCAATTTTGCATTAATATGCTATTAAGAAATTTTGGTGACATTTGTGCCTGTAGATTTCATATTATGTATAGTGTGTGTGCTTATAGCTTTTAATTTTGAACATTTGACTCCTAAACAAATTATTTTAATATAGAGAGTGTCATCTTATAAGTCGTCTGTATCTGAAAAGATTTTAAACAAGACGTAAATTAGTTTAGTCTAGTGGAATATATACTACATATATGTACTAGAACATTTGTATGAATTTAATTGTAATGTTTGAAATATTTTGTTAAGAGCTGTGTGAATATTGCAGACATGCACGTGTGAAGTATTCTAACTGGGCAATATTGTGTACATTTGTAGGATTAGAAAGTTTTGCCTTGGTTGCTTTGAGCTGGAGTTTAGCGTGTGTGTGTGTGTGTGGGTTAGCATGCGTAAACTATTCCAGATCCTGCAGTGTATTGGTGTGGTTTACTTTTGGTTTTTAAACCTTTTTAAGTTGAAAATAATTTTGTTCCCTTTGTATTTAATTTTGATCAAAGGTTAATGGATTTATTTTTATTAAACCTAGCATGTATATCATTTTCTAGGCAAACCCTAGTGTATAGGCATGCATAGATTTATTTTAGTTTTGTTAACAATTTGTTTCAGTTTTCTCGCTCCCGCACGCCAAGCCTTAATGGATCCTTCCGCTCCTATAGCCCATATAACAGCCTGAACCGCAAGGTGCGTTATCAGTCTTTTTTTGTGTCCTGTTTGTTTGATTTGCTCTTTATGGTGTTAGATATACATTTTAGCATTGCTGCAATAGCAGGCTAGTTTGCATCTTGGTTACAGTACTTGTACAATAGCCTACTTTACTGGATCATGAATTTTGACAAATTGACATATCTTGGAAGTACTTGTATAAAAGGTAATACAAAATGTTAATTAACCTCTAAACACTTAATGTTTGCATTAGGTAATACTATTTATGATATGGTAAACATGAATTTATGGGATTTTTTTTTTTTTACTTAAATTGATTTGACTATAAACAAATTATCTTGTCTGCACAGTAGTCAATTTGTCAGTCAAGTTTGCTTTCAATAGTCATAAACCACAGTGTTATTTTCACAGTAAAGGTTGGCTGTCAGACATTACTACTGATACAAGCTAGCTTCAAAAGCTTTATTATTTCTAATTGTCTCAGAAGAAAATTTGCTTTTTATATGATAATTTGCACTGCTTAAATAGTAACACTACTGTAGGCTTTTAGATAAATAAAGACTGAATACAGTGCTCGACATTATGTTCTCTCACTTTTGGGACAAGCACTTTCAAATAGGTGCATTCGTTTGAATAAATTGGTTCCCTTCCCAAATACAGCCGAGACAAAATTGGAACAGAATGCGCCAAAACCAGCATCATTTAGGGTCTTGGTATTTATAGCCGTTATTGTTTCTCATATTATACTGAATTTCTTCAATTCTTTTCCATACACTAATATAATAGTCTGGATAGGCATGTGCACTACAAGTCAATATAAATAATAGTGTTATTCTGGCTTGACAGTGTAACACTGCACTCTGGAATGGAGTAGGAAAGATTATACCAAGCGCTATATACACAGTAGTTGCCCACCACAGATAACCATGGGAGTAAGGAACTGGTAACAGAGTGCAAATGGAGTTAGATGATATGTCATGACTGTGTATACTAGAAACACCAGTTAGTTCTTAGCTGCCAAGAACATGGTATGGTAATTCCAAGTTGCTGAAATAGTGAGTCTTTGTTGATAAAATTATTTTGAGTTGGAGTGCTAGAGGTTGTGGGGGTAACCCTGAGTGCTCTGAGGAGTGATTTCCGAGACTTTTGATGATTACTTCGGGGACAGTTGGTTAATTACTAATGACTGCGGATATGACGATGGTGATTACTTTGAATGTCTTGTAGTTGGATTTTCAAAGATAATAAGACGAAGGTCAACCAGACTTGGAGAAACAGGACACAGGAATGACAACAGGAATGCACTGATATGGCTTGTTATTAAATTTACTCAGAATTATTGATTATCACTTGGAATCTACTCTAGAAATTCCTGTTCTGTGGCAATGGCTGATGTATAAGTGTACAAGACAATGAAGCAGTTACCTTGAATTCTGTGATCTTCCACCAGGCAGGTGTGTGTATGTGTGGTGCTATGCTGTGCTTAGATTTCATTACCACACCAAACCACATTATAACATGTACTGTTTATAGTGTAATAACAGCAGAAACTGTGTTTTATTGTTCAAAGAATATGCAGTAATACGTAGTGTGCATATTAGTGATAGGAAAATATCTGTGCATACCTACGATCTATAGTCTGTGATACAAAGAACATTATTGACAGCCCAATGTATCATTCCACTTGAAAAAATCATGGTAAAACATTAGAAATACCCAAAAAAATCTATATTCGATGCATATACAGTAGTTACAATTTCACGAAAAACTGTCACAGTCAGGCTGAACTCTGACCACATGTTATGAGAGTAACAGGTGGTCACCATGTAACTTTTAAGAAAGGATATAACACCCTTTGAAAGTTAAGGCTTGATATACTAGGTAAGCTTTCAGACTGTGTATTTCAATTTGTAACGCTAATGTGTTCATACAATCAAATACTTCTTGGAACTTCCTGATCACACACCATACATTTTACATCTTTTAGAAATAAATGTCAACAAAATTTTGTGATGAATTTCAGTGGCCTGGGATAAGATACTTGATACTAGTTACTTGCTGGTAGTTATCAAGTATGCTGCTACAAGTCACTGAAAGTTCTGGTCAAATTCTACTGGTACTTAATAGTGAGAAATGTGTGTGTGTGTGTGAGAGACTACATTATTTATGGTGTCTGTGTGTGTTGCAAAACACGTGAAGATTAAAGTATTCATTAAAGGCAATCGGATGAGGAGTGGACACTCTAACGCTTTTGTTCTCGCATGCGGTGTCTCATCTTTGATTTGTCCTTTGTATATGTTTGCTGAAATATGGCTGCTTGTTCACTTTTATTTTTACCTTTTTAGAAAAATTCTAAGTAAATTTCTTTACCCCAGTTCTCAGGTCCATATCGCACATGCTCGCCTGGATTGATTCTTCGTGAGTACAAGTCTTCTCAAAGCCCTATTGACATCACACGCATCTACACCTATTCCTATCTTGCTGCCGAGCCTTCACAAGGGTACCTCAAACGCCCGTTGGACCCTTACGACCGTCCTCCTCCCAAGTCGCCACACTTCCACCGTCCGCCGAGTAAGTTTGTATACTATACCATAATGGTCAAATGAGTACTGTACCATAATGTGTTATTTAATGAATAGTACTTTACACATGACCTACAGCTTCTTAGGTTAAAACTTTCATCGGTGCTTTGCTCCCTGCCTGTTCTCTAAGCTCATCTCTCTAAATTCTTCACCCACATACAGTACTGTACTGTGAAAACAAGTAATTGCCAACAAAGCAAAAACACTTAAACTCTTCATGAATTTATGCATACCGTATCATTTAATAGAAAATGGCAATTTCCAAACTACTGCATACACAAAATTACTGTATAAAGTTAAATAATAATTTTTGTTTTGTTTGGAAAGTGCCATTTTCTATTAAATGATATGGTATGCATAAATTCATGAAGACAGGAGTAGCTTTGATGTGCATGCAACTACTGTCTTTATGGGTTGGGTTGAGCTTGATAGCCATTTGAATTTGACTTGGCTTTTCTTCAGATTGCTTAACTCTACAGTGTATGAAATTGGTGAATGGGTTATGTAGATATGTCTACCAGGCTTCTTATCCCTGACAGTAAGAAACCTTAAATCTGAGAAACTACAGATCTGAAAGGAAAAAATGCTTACACAAGCGTTTTAAGAATAATTTGAATGTCTTCCAAAGAATTTTCATTGTTGAAACCTATGTAGTATTATGGGCAGTTTAATTTTTGTTTACAAGATCCCAGCCAAGAAGAATATGCTTCTAAGTTGGAGTATGGAGACAATTAGGAAGAAATTGCTGTTTATTGTACAGTATATAAAACTTTGCCATTGTTTCCCATGATTCCCATGGTGGTTTATCAATGATTCATTTTGAGGCGACTGTGCTTACAATATTTATATTTTTTTTTATTATTTATTCAGTAAACAAAGTGCAAAACCCATATCAAATTTGTTTACTACATTTCAATTTACAGCGGATTATCGAAAACTGTCACTGCCCAAGACGTCTAGTAGATTAGGTATGCGAGTATTGGTGGATCAAATGCAAGCGGAGACTCCCAGACCTAAATCTCCACATATGAACAATGAGGAACCTATAATACTTTCTCATTACCCTGGGGGACGGAAGCCATCTTCTGGAGATGTATCACGAATTGAGAGAGATGACTTCCCTGCCCCGCCTTATCCCTACACTGACCCTGGTAAGTAGACAATTTTGTATAATTCAAAGTCGGCATAATTGTATTGGCTCTAAACAATTATTTATTCTGGACATTTTTTTGTATTCAAATTATTCATACAATTTCTTAATTGAAAAGTATTTGTTTTAATGTTTGTCATGATAGGGTATTTCAGTTACCCTAAGTCTATTGAGGTAACTGAAACCTCGTTGTTTCAGTTACTTGTTTATATACTGTATCTAGTTTAATTTCTAGGGTAATAGGTTGCCTCTTCCCTGACACTAGTGCATCACCAACACACTTCCTCTTCTTATGTCATTATTATTAATAGTAATACAATATAAATCATATATATTGGACAAGTCATAGTGGTTACATAGGTAAAGTAATTCTATGTAAAGCCGTAATGTTATTGTCCTTGATAAAGATCGGAAACAGTACACAGACTACACTGGGTACAGAATTCTTCTGATTGGGGCAGTGTAAGTCAGCCACATGGCACCCTCAGTCAGCCTCTAGAGCTCTTCACGTGGATGTAAAAATAACATTGTTCACAGTACAGTATTACAGGGGGAGGGTGACATAGCCAATTCATATGGCAATCCAGAGAGGACAAATGGGGCTTGGGAGGCGCCCTGTAAGATCAGGCATTTGTAAGTCGGATTTTTTA
The DNA here is from genome assembly GCA_020271785.1 of Procambarus virginalis. Lineage (NCBI taxonomy): Eukaryota > Metazoa > Arthropoda > Malacostraca > Decapoda > Cambaridae > Procambarus > Procambarus virginalis. The sequence continues at coordinate 60,220,387 of WNGS01164437.1, forward strand.
AGTCAAGGACTTGCTAATACACTCTTAATTCTGCCTGATGAATATTCATGTGCATTTTCTCTGAGAATGCATCTGTCCACTTTCCTATTTTATCACACTTGACATACGAGGGTATACATCTTCTCACCTTTCTTAAAAATTTGAAGAAATGGACTGACAAGCTGGTCATCATCATTAATTGCCATCAGGATGTACTTTGATGATACTTTGGAGATCATAAAGGCAAGTATTTTATGGTATGTCATGTCTGCTGGGGTTTATATTGTGGGCCGTGTCTAAAATATTTGCCACAAAGAAGGCCGTGTGTTTGTGAAACCTCACATTATAGTTAAAGAAAGATAGACAAATCTGAAAATTATTTTGTAGTGTCTTCTAACAATTATCAATTTCCCAGAGCTTTGAAGCATGGGAGGAATTTGCTGGAGTTTAATTCCTGTTGGCCGGTATGAACCCAGCAATGCTTTATCATTATGGTGTTGTGGTTTACAGTTGCCATCTAGCAAAGTGAAGATAATCTTGCACTTCAAATCTTTATTCCTCTGCAGATGATGAGTTACAATAACATAGCTGAAGAATGTTGACCAAACCACACACTAGAAGATGAAGAGATGATGACATTTTGGTTCATTGACTATTGATAATGGTCCATTATCAGTCGACTTGATGATGATCCAGGACGGACCAAAATGTTGTCGTCTCTTCAATTTCTAGTGTGGTTTGGTCAACATGCTTTATTCCTTCCCAGGCTAGCCATAAAATGGGATTTCACAAACATGGTCATCTATTATTATTTTTTTTAATTGTTAATAATAAGCTCGTTTTGTTTAGTAATACATTTGTGATGCAAGTTGCAACTTCCATTCCCAGAAAAACTTAGGAATTACTTTCTATACCAGTATTTTTAAAACCTAAATTACGTGACAAGTTGTGTTATGCAGATCGTCTTCAGAGTAATGTTTGTGTAATTTTGTTCCCTAATTCTCAGTACTGTATAACCAATTCCTATGCTTAAAGCCATCCTCAGCTTGTTTGCATTTCCCAGGTTAATGCTGGCTATAATCCACTCCTACTTTACCCTCGATAATTTTCAGTTTGGTAATGCCGTTTGATCTGGAGTAATTGGTGTTCTGTGCTCACATATCAAAGTGTAGTGATGTCAGTAGTACTTGTCAGGACTCTCTTTGCTTGATATATCTCTATATCTATAATTGTAAGCAGTTTTATATTCCAAGTTATAATATGTTGCAATTTGGTAAGAGAAAAAAGTTGTACTGTAATAGACTTCCAAAACCACAGTGAATTGAATTGTAAGTCTAAATCTTATTTAGTGATAAAAGAAAAATCCAAATTTTTGAAAAGTCACTCATTGAATATTGTGCCATATATGAAACCCAGAGAAAAACACAATATTCAGAAAAAACATGTCTTGCATTGGTATATCATGCTAGACAACATAGCTAACTTGCTGTGCGTTAAAGGTCACGTGAACTACAGAGCAAGCAGATTGCATGCATATATATAGTTACAACTATAATGCAGATTTGCGTTAACCTCTTCGGCTACTGCACTGCATCTTCTTGCATATAAGTGATAATAGTAGTGGGTGAGCAGCTTGGGGATAAGGCATCTGTGGGTAGCATGTTGTCCTTGAAATACCAAGTGTAAATCAATCTGGTGTGAGCTTTGCCAATATGGATATCACTTTAAAAAAAAAAGATATATCGAAAGAGATGTTTCTGATAAGTGAGCTTAGGTGATAAAGCTGTTATCTACTTTCTTTAAATATGAGTGCTGTATATTCAGTCAAATCTCAGTAGCAATAGTTTTTGAGTAGATTGTTTACAATCTTCTGCCCTGGATTCATTGTTGTGGGGCATTTGGAGCATTCATATTTTTCATCTTGTTGGTTATATGTAACTCTGTTTTTTTTCTCTATATATACAGCTACATGAATGTCCTAATATATACTCTTGGTTCATCTTGTATATCCCTTTTACTCCCATCAAAGCTTTAGAATAGCCAGTTTTTTCCATGTCCTATTTTTAAGCTTGGGTTTTTGGTTTAGGTTTTTTAGTTTACCAACTTTTCAGCTATTACACGTTGTTTAAAGTGTGCGTGGACCGGTCAGACATGTTGGTGTGTTCATGAGCTGGCAGCGATATTGACCAAGTCATGCACGCACACATTAAATTCCTGTTGATAACCATTATCTTTGAGTGCATGTGTATGCTCACCGAGTTGTAATTAAGGGAACCGAGCCTTGGCTACTGGGTCCTGGCTTTAATCATTGATCGTGTTGTGTGTGTGCACGTGTATGTGTGTGTGTCTGTGTGTAATTATCCAAGTGTAATTACCTTAGTGTAGTTACAGAATGAGAGCTATGCTAGTGGTGTCCCATCTTCCCAGCACTGATATAACACTTTGAAATTACTGATGGTTTTGGCCTCCATCCCCTTCTCACCTAACGTGTTCCAACAGTCTTCCACTGTTTTGCAAAAGCAAATTTTCTTGTATATCTTCCATGCCTACCTAGTTGGCCTTACCTGTGGTAAGGTAACTATCAGGAGAGTGTTAAGCCAGTATAACTATACAGTATAGGTTATCTTTGCCTGGTAATAATTATTAATTACAACAATTATTATTATTATTATAATATTAACTAATTAATAATTATTACTCTTCCTTCTGCTGGGTCATGAAGGAAAGGAGGAAAAGGGGGGCTGTGACGTTTTCTGTCTGGAACCTGTGGGTGCGGGGCTCGGACATCCACCTCCTGAGGCTTGTGCGGCCCAAGCTCTGCTTCAGGAGGCTGGAGTCGTTCTTGCCCTTGTTGGGGTCATTCTTCTCCGCCCTGGACCACGGCAGTCTCTGGGTTTGGAGTCCCTGTGCCTTCTTTTATCATCTTAGAGGTAAATTCCAGAGCTGGAGCCCCTAGGGCAGTTAGTTGTTGCCTTCAACCTCGTTCTGAGAGTTCCTGTGATGGTGCTAGAACCAATCTTATTGGCGTTTGTCTTTCCATTGGAGACTTTCAGCGCTGTGGAGAGGGGTAACCTGCTGCATGGGTGACAGCAGCTTCCTCGTATCAACCTACCCTGGCTTTGTGCCCTGGAGAGGCCACTTCAGACCAACAACCTGAGTGCAATTCCATAGTCTCCCAAGACTAATGAATGCCTACTACTGTACTATCTTTGCCTAGTTTAGTCTCAGGAATAAGATCTAGCTCTAGAACTATATCTTTAGCTATTGTTTTTAGTACAGGACTTCCTAATGATCTAGTACCATCATACTTGCTCTTAAATGGTGGATGTATCCATCATATCTGGCGTGATTGAATTCCCCTTATTACTCACTCACTGCTCTCATTTTATTATATTTGTCTATTCTTTGCTGTACATATATTGTAAGTTGTGATTATTTCACTTATTGCCTTTCTCTAATCTAATGCTGTAGGATAGTTCCCTTAGCCTGTTCTCATAACTCAAACATAAAAAAATCCTTCCCCCCCCCCCCCCCAAGTGCTTTTATTCATATTCAAGTGTAAAACCTTAAACAAAAGTCATAGGACCTTGAGAGATGTGACCAACTGGATTCTTACCGAGGACAAAAGCAGCTGAAAAAAAAGAGTACTGTTCTTTAAAGAAATATTTACATATTTACTAAACAAACACCCATACAGATGTTTGGAACTTTAGAGTACAAGTTAAAAGATGTCTCCATGCCATACAAGATTATGCAAAAAGTATCCACAAGTTGAAGACCTCAAAAGCTCCATGGGTGGATGGAATTCAGTCCAAACCAGTGTGTTTTGAACTGTGAACTGTGTTTACTAAAAATCCAATTCAGAAAATCCCAAGAGAAAGGAAAAGTTTTATAAGATAAGATATTTGCAAAGATCGTTTCTAAATTAAAGAAAGGTAGATATGTAGTAGGAAACTACAAATCAGTCATCCTATCCTTCCTGAGAGATGATGATGTCTACTACTACTACTTATCTACTGCTTGTTGACATCCCAACACAATTTATGGAAAGAAAAAACTAAAAAAGAACTGGTTATATATATCTTGAGCCCACATAACCTTGCCTACATTTCTAGAGACAATAACCAGCTACACGTACAAAAATGATTTCTAGCCAGTGTAGTTCATATGCAGTTCCCCCGAGTCTTTTGAAAAGGTATCACCGAAATTTTTTTACCAAAAACTGAAAGTACAGTACATGGGCTCGAGGATAAAATACTGGAAAGGATATAACAGCGTTAGGTCTGGGAGCCATTTAGTAACGTCTTTTTATCTTTTCTGCCTTATCTTAATTTTTTAAGATGGATACCACCTCAAAAATCACAGGGTTGTGTGCGCGCGCGTGTGTGTGAGGGAGTGAGTGAGTGAACTCCAGCAATTCATTAAGTTCTTATTTAAGATAAGTAATAGCTGATGTGTTGGTTATAGTGACCCTTCTATACATTACCACTCAAGGGATGACATTAACTGCAACATTGAATTACGTATTTAAAAAAAAAAATTCTTTTAATATTTGTTTATACATTTCCTGTATTGTACTTAGTTTTATGCATGTTAATGCATAATTCAGTTGTTCTTTGAGAAACCTAAAACAAACAAAATTGCACATCCGCTAAAGTAAAAATTCTGAATTGCATTTATATATAATTGAGCATGCCCTCTTGGATGTTTACCAGGCTCGGGCCAGGGGTAGATCTAGGACATGTCCAACCTATGCCCCCACTGGACAAGATATCCAACCATATGGTTTTGGATAAGAGACAAGATAAAACTTTTAATCCGCCACTAAAGCCATCTCACTAAACAAAGGAGCAGAACTATACCAGTCAACTCTCCCTTTGAGAGAGAGAGAATTGGAATTGAAGCTAATTATCTCTGCTAAATGAACTGAACACCACCAGATGGTGCAGAAACCTTCTCATGTAGCCTGGCATCCATCTGCTGCACTCAGCTCTGCAGAATTTCAGGGCTATTCTTCTTGGAGTGATTATCAAGGACCTTCAGTGTTATCTTCTCTCCATCTTATTGTGTGGTTTAGCCTTCAGTGTTGTTTGGTTGCTCTTGAATTAGACCACTACCTAACTTTGCCTTTTGTTACCTTTTATCGAGGCTTAGGCATTGTTGAAATTTCTCCTCCATACTGACTGTGTATGTCCTCGCTCGTTGCACGAGTTGCCAACACTGTTGTCTGCATCATGTCTCTTGTAGGGTGTGGGGCCAGTTTCATCCACAGTATGTGTAAGTGTCTGACGTGGGCTGCAGTTCTGTTGGTCGACAGAAGCATCAGGTGTAAGAAAGTTTGCCCAAATGTTTCCTGTCTAGGAATCAAATTAGAGACAATTTGGTTCCGAGTCAACTGCACTAACTGCTACACTATGGGTCACCAGAGTACATTGGTTGTCTGTGTTTCAGTGATCTTTCCAAATTAATCTGTTTTACTTGCCACATTTCATATTCTATGAAAGTCTGATAATTTGATTTTTTTCATCTAAGCCTTTATCACTATTTTCCATATTTTCCATTTCTGTTCCTATATTCCATGCTGTTCTATTCATTTTTTTGCAT
>WNGS01164437.1:60226069-60236521 GCA_020271785.1 Procambarus virginalis
GGCAAAGAATTATAGACCAGTTGCACTGACATCGCACATAATAAAAGTATTTGAGAGAGTGATTAGGAGTCAGGTCACCAATTTCATGGAGACCAATGACCTTCACAACCCAGGCCAACATGGATTCGAGCGGGAAGATCGTGCCTCTCACAGCTACTTGAGCACTACGATAAAGTCACTGAGGCATTAGAAGAAAAACAGAATGCTGATGTGATATACACGGACTTCGCAAAGGCTTTCGATAAATGTGACCATGGCGTGATAGCACACAAAATGAAGTCAATGGGAATAACCGGTAAAGTAGGACGCTGGATACTCAGTTTTCTGTCAAACAGGACTCAGCGAGTAACGGTCAACCATATAAAATCTAGTCCAAGTGCAGTTAAAAGCTCTGTACCTCAGGGTACAGTCCTTGCACCGCTGCTTTTCCTTATTCTCATATCAGATATAGACAAAAATACAAGTCACAGCTTCGTATCATCCTTTGCAGATGACACAAAATCAGTATGAAAATTACCTCGGCTGAAGACATTGAAAAACTTCAAGCTGATATTAATAAAGTTTTCGACTGGGCATCAGAAAATAACATGATGTTTAACAGTGATAAATTCCAGGTACTCAGGTACGGTAAAAATGAGGACCTTAAACATAATACAGAGTACAAAACACAATCAAATGTGCCCATAGTAGGAAAACAGCATGTAAAGGATTTGGGAATAATGATGTCTGACGACCTAACGTTTAGGGAGCATAACCAAGCAAATATTGCGACAGCCAGAAAAATGATAGGATGGATTACGAGAACTTTCAAATCCAGGGATCCATCACAATGCTTGTACTCTTCAAGTCACTTGTGCTGTCCCGTCTTGAGTACTGTTCAGTACTCACTTCCCCCTTCAGAGCAGGAGAGATTGCTGAAATAGAGGGAATACAGAGAACATATACAGCACGTATAGACGCGATAAAGCACCTAAATTATTGGGATCGTCTCAAAGCTCTCCAAATGTACTCACTAGAAAGAAGACGAGAGAGATATCAAATAATATACACCTGGAAGATACTGGAGGGCCAGGTCCCAAATCTACACAGTAAAATAACAACGTACTGGAGTGAACGATATGGAAGAAAATGCAGAATAGAACCAGTGAAGAGCAGGGGTGCCATAGGCACAATCAGAGAACACTGTATAAACATCAGAGGTCCGCGGTTGTTCAACGTCCTCCCAGCAAGCATAAGAAATATTGCCGGAACAACCGTGGACATCTTCAAGAGGAAACTAGATTTATTCCTCCAAGGAGTTCCGGACCAGCCGGGCTGTGGTGGGTATGTGGGCCTGCGGGCCGCTCCAAGCAACAGCCTAGTGGACCAAACTCTCACAAGTCAAGCCTGGCCTCGGGCCGGGCTTGGGGAGTAGAAGAACTCCCAGAACCCCATCAACCAGGTATCAACCAGGTATCAACCAGGAGTCTTTTGAAAAGGTATCACCGAAATTTTTACCAAAAACTGAAAGTACAGTACATGGGCTCAAGGATAAAATACTGGAAAGGATATAACAGCATTAGGTCTGGGAGCCATTTAGTAAATCTTTTTATCTTTTCTGCCTTATCTTAATTTTTTAAGATGGATACCACCTCAAAAATCACAGGGTTTGTGTGTGCGCGCGTGTGTGTGAGGGAGTGAGTGAGTGAACTCCAGCAATTCATTAAGTTTCTTATTTAAGATAAGTAATAGCTGATGTGTTGGTTATAGTGACCCTTCTATACATTACCACTCAAGGGATAACATTAACTGCAACATTGAATTACGTATTTAAAAAAAAAAATTCTTTTAATATTTGTTTATACATTTCCTGTATTGTACTTAGTTTTATGCATGTTAATGCATAATTCAGTTGTTCTTTGAGAAACCTAAAACAAACAAATTGCACCATCTACTAAAGTAAAAATTCTGAATTGCATTTATATATAATTGAGCAATGCCCTCTTGGATGTTTACCAGGCTCGGGCCAGGGGTAGATCTAGGACATGTCCAACCTATGCCCCCACTGGACAAGATATCCAACCATATGGTTTTGGATAAGAGACAAGATAAAACTTTTAATCCGCCACTAAAGCCATCTCACTAAACAAAGGAGCAGAACTATACCAGTCAACTCTCCCATTGAGAGAGAGAGAGAGAGAGAGAGAATTGGAATTGAAGCTAATTATCTCTGCTAAATGAACTGAACACCACCAGATGGTGCAGATAACCTTCTCATGTAGCCTGGCATCCATCTGCTGCACTCAGCTCTGCAGAATTTCAGGGCTATTCTTCTTGGGAGTGATTATCAAGGACCTTCAGTGTTATCTTCTCTCCATCTTATATGTGTGGTTTAGCCTTCAGTGTTGTTTGGTTGCTCTTGAATTAGACCACTACCTTAACATTGCCTTTTGTTACCTTTTATCGAGGCTTAGGCATTGTTGAAATTTCTTCTCCCATACCGACTGTGTATGTCCTCGCTCGTTGCACGAGTTGCCAACACTGTTGTCTGCATCATGTCTCTTGTAGGGTGTGGGGCCAGTTTCATCTACAGTATGTGTAAGTGTCTGACGTGGACTGCAGTTCTGTTTGGTCGACAGAAGCATCAGGTGTAAGAAAGTTTGCCCAAATGTTTCCTGTCTAGGAATCAAATTAGAGACAATTTGGTTCCGAGTCAACTGCACTAACTGCTACGCTACGGGTCACCAGAGTATATTGGTTGTCTGTGTTTCGGTGATCTTTCCAAATTAATCTGTTTTACTTGCCACATTTCATTTTCTATGAAAATCTGATAATTTGATTTTTTTCATCTAAGCCTTTTATCACTATTTTCACATTTTCCATTTCTGTTCCTATATTCCATGCTGTTCTATTCATTTTTTTGCATAATTCTCATCATCAATTTTGACTTGTCCTCTCTCATGTCTTGGGCATTGAGAGATTTTAAGCGTTGGTGAACATTAAGATAAATGTTCACGCACTCTCTTAGAATGTGGGTTTATCATATCATTAAAATACAGTCTCTCAAGCTTTATCTAATAGCGACATGTTAAATTAGGTCAATAATGTCAAACTGTTTAGTATCGTGATCACTCATTGTCGCAAATTAATAATTGTTTAAAGATCCCTTGAGTGGTAACCTAACTGTAGTGTTTCTTGGTTTTGCTAAGTGCTTGACATGGAGAGTCCCAAGCAGTGCTTTGCGTCTTGTGTGTGTCTTGTGAACTAACCGTCATGATGGGTGTGGCCCTGGCCTCACTGGCAGATGTTTCAGAGCGGCGGCGGAGGTGGTCAGGCAGTAATAAAGCTGTCAGCATCGATGAAACTGATGAAGGCACTGAAATAGATGAAGACTCTGTAGCTGAAGATCCTAAATTAAAGGTACGAGTGCTAGCCACCAAAGGGTATTAATGAGGTACTTGAACTTCCAATGTTTATACAGTACTTTGCATTTCACTTTTTTTTTTTTTTGTAATACAGTACTATATGCAAATTTTTTCATAAATTTTCATTCATTTTGTAAAAAAAAAAATTAACAATACATTTATTTATATAAGTGTAGATATAAAATTAAGTAAACTATGTTGCCTTTGATATTACTCTGAGCATAATAAGCCATTTGTCTTTTTTCAACATTATTTACCTAGGAATAGGTAAATTAGACGAGTGACAGGGTTACGGGGTGGAGTACAAATTTTAGGTTATAATTTCGGTGACTGATTAATCATAACCCTTTGACTGTGTGTTTACATTTGATACAAAGTTCCAACAGCAAATATTTTGTTGCTCAAAACTCAACAAAATTACATTTCTGATTAAAGAAAAGATTATGCTTTCTATATCTTCCATTGCAATGCCTTAAGTTTTATTTAGAATTTAGATAGTAAACTAAATTCTTTATTTTATGATAAAATTAGGCATTGATCTGAAATGGTTGTTAATTTTTGAACTAGACCCTCTTGTGTCTACACTATTCAAGACCTGAGTACACCCAGGACATCATTCACAGATCAGGATTAGTCAACTTTAGCAGCCCATGCCAGTTGCTGGTGTGGTGGTGGGAGGTCCCCCTCTTGTTTTATAAGGAAGATTTTAAGGCCCTAGTATACTTTACTACACACAGACATCACAATAGCGTGATGCTTCAAATGAACAAATCCACAAGGGCTGTGACGAGGGTTTGAACCTACAGCCTACCGTAGGTTCGTAGAAGTAGAATTGACATATCTCGGGTGCATGGGGGAATTGCGTAAAACCCTGGTTTTTATCTCGGAGAGACTGCAGGAACAGTTGGTAAATCAGGATGATTTCCCGGTTGCAATTCTTTTACCATGTTGTTGCTCAGTCGATTAAGGCAGCGTCTGGGATTCTCTCGGACGTAGGTTCGAACCTCGTCACGGCCCTTGTGGATTTGCCCTTGTATATCTTTTCTCCCTTCTAACAAGGCTTTGAGTTAAAGTTTGTAATTGGTCTCTGGTCCTGGCTCTCCTACCTGCAAATCGGGTGGGGGGGAAGGGAGGGCTCTAAGGTTTTAGGGATTCCTGAAGAGGCCATGGTCAGAGCCGTCCTACCACATGGGGCCACAATGGGCACTGCCCGGGGGAAGGCCCCATGTGAGCATAGGACATGTCATTATAGAAATGTTCATTATAGAAGCAGAATGGTTAAATATTAGGCTTGTAACAAGATGATCAAAGGTAGGCTTGTCTTGTTGGAAGCACACTTGTATAATATAACCCTACATCCTAGTGTGGGACTAAATACTAATTATTTAAGGTATATATTTAATGAAACATAACCTGGGTGAATAAAAACTGCATAAACTCAAAATGAAAACAATCCATAGAATTTTGTTTTAAATATGCTCAGTGGCTTTCCCAAGAAAACCAACTGTTTCTACTAGTGTTATGTCCATCTACAAAAATCACTACACCATAATTGGAGCCATATTAAAGAGTTATCATTCATGCCCTAATATTTCCAACTTCAGACAAATTTATTTGAGCAAAATTAAAATTTTATCCCGTCATATTACGGATAACTACATGTACCAGGAAAACTACTATGAAAAAAATTCTCCTTCATTGCTAGTGATTTTTATGGAATCCAACCTTATAAATCAGATTTTTTCAAAGGTAGGACAATGATACCTATTGAACCAGACACATTGACTTCCTCATTCCCAAAACTTTCTTTAACTTAAGATTTTCTGTGAAATTTGTTGAACTCTTTCTAATAATTACTCGGCCTAATGATCCAAATTTCACAGGGGCTCCATCCAGAAGATGGATTTTATGTGAAATTTTTTAAGTTCTGAGGGAGAGCTGGTGACTGAATTTGGTCCATTGTTTAGAGAAAGGCCCCGTTATAAAAGGTCCAGATTTTGGAGGTGGCACTGTATATGGAGAATTGTTTCTATGAAAGTTGACAAGCTTGTTTCTCTGCAATGAAGGTGAATTTGTGTTGGACATCAAGTATCAGCTGTGCAGGAAAAGGGTCAAGTAGGGTATTTGTAGAAGGAAAATGAAATAAAACATGAAAGATATTTATAAATTAGTAATAAGATATTTCCCTAATTCTGATGAATTACTTTTACTAATAAACAGAGAGAGGAAGTAGAACTGAGCAAGATTGCAACTGGTATTGGTAAAGTGTTCCTTCAACAAGTTAAAGAAAGAGAAAAGATCCGAGCATGGAAAGCCACCCATCTTGATCCACGTAATGCCTCGCGAACACCAGCTGCTGACCGCGAGCCTGGGAATAAGTTGCGCTTTGGGTCATCTCTCAACGCATGTGAGTTGTTCTTGTTTAAAATGATATCAGATGAAAAAGAAAGACTGCTCTTTATTCTGAGCACAGTGGCATACAAAGGTTCTTTACTCAAATTCTCTAGCTATTAACCAAACTGTACCAACGACCGAGAAATCTTTTTATTGACAACAATAATGTTTTGCAATTCTGAAATGCACACATACATATACTGTGTATATATATTGTGTGTGTGTGTGTGTTGGGGAAGGGCCTGTATGGAGGTATGCCTGTATGTAGGATGTGTGTATGATACATTTTTGCCTAATTGTTGCCTAATTGTGCCTGCAGGGGTTGGGGTGTGACTCTTTTGTCTTGTTCTTAACTCAGTCAACTGGTTTATAGGTTTCTGTGTGTATTGGTCTCTTATATCGATATGTAAAACTGTGTATGGAGCGTGTCTCCACCATTTGTTCACTAATCTGACACTGACAAAATTATGTCCAATGTATCCAATTCATTTAGGGTAAGTTTCCACCTGTGTCAACAGCATTTCTATAGGAAAATTTGTCTGCTTAGATGAATTTATTAAAATATAACAAATTTGGAGTTTGTGGGTTGCCACTATACAGTACCTTTTAAATCATAATTGATGGAACTATTATGGTCCTTAATTTATTAAACTTAATTTACGATTTTAGGCTCTATGTGTAATTAAACATTGCACAAAATGTTTACAGCGCCTTCTCGAATGACGGACCACAGCCGGCCTTGGGGCCCCGAAGATGATGAATTTGATAGAGGTTCATCATATCGATGTTCTACTGGAAGATCCTCAGCCACTATACCCTCGTATAACGGTATGTATTTAGACTGCTGTACACTTTCATCAAATTCTAAATACCTTGATACCATCAATTTTAAATTAAAATGTGTTAATGAATGTCTTCAGAGTCCCTTTGAGATGCTCTTAAGACTTCAAGGCAGCAGAAATGTCAATAAGAAATTGTACATGCGGCACCACACTTGATTAAGCAGAACAGTCCCATAGGGAGCTGGGCATGAACAATTATTTCTGAGAGTACTCACCTAGTTGTGCTTGCAGGGGTTGAGCTTTGGCTCTTTGGTCCCGCCTCTCAGCTGTCAAAGTGGTTGTGTGGTATGTGTATATATAATATAAAATATATATCCAGTACATACATACATTATATTATTATAAATTGTTTTTTGTAGTGTCTATTTATACAGTTATAGAATAAGTTCAACTTCAAGTATATTTAAAAATAAAATTGATATTTTTCCTATATGATGAACAGAATGAATAGAATGAGTGTTAAGGATTGTCACATTTGTTGGTTGATGCCAACAATATAGGGTTTGTAAAATATTTGTGTAGTACAAATGTGCTGTACACCACATTGCCTCCCTGACCTGTCTTCCTTGGTCCTTCCCACACACCAGTACTGTGATGCAATCAGTAATTAATAACACTGAATAAAATCTATACAGTATAATGATAGTCGATATTACTAATTGCTTGGGGAAGATGCATTATATGCATAACTCGTCACGTGTACATGTGTAATTACTCTTCGCTCTTAAACATTTTTCTTTTATCTAAAATGTTTAGAATCATTTGGGACGTGAAGTTTATTTTAACGCATGTGATTGGCAGATTTACTAGTTGCATCATGTACACACGCACACTCGTCCTCTCTCAGCATCAATCCCGGTGTGTTTAGTGTTTTCATAGTTTTAATAGGTGTTAATTCTTAGTGTGTTTTATATACTATATTTTTTTGCATGACCTCTTTTTATTTCCAGTTCTGCATTCATAAAATTTCAATGATCTTGCCAAGTATTTTTTGCATTTGTATACTTTCCATTTTATGTATTTTATCTAAAGTATATATACATTGGAAGCATAGAACTGTTTTTTTTTTTTTTTTTTTTATATGCCGATTCCCAACATAAAGTAGTTTTTTTGTGCATTTATGTGCACTACAGTATGTAAATCCCCAGTGTTATAAAATATCAGCACTTTGTCTTTGAGAGGCAACTGTGAATACAGGCTTTAGTACTGCAATTGTAACCCAATGCCTATTATAAAATTGATTTGGAAAGGATTATGAATGAAATGCTCTCATAATAACTTGAAGCACACTTCAAGACGGAGTGAAACCATCTTATTGTTGGCTCTTGTTTACCAAGAGGTTTAGATTATGTTTGACTTTTATGCATGCTAGAATTATAATTATAGGTATTTTGTCTGTACGTACCAATGCTATAATAATCACTGATGTAATTTGTTTTAAACTAAAATCAAAATTTTGCTGCATTAGGCAATTTATACCCAGTTAACATAGTGATTGACCCATTGGTTGCCAAATTTGACTAGATTGTATGCTAGACATTAAAAAAATCCCTTAACATTTGTATGGTCAGTCAAGTAAAGTTTGCCTTTAAAACTTATTAAACAAGATAGCAGTAAAAATGTGTAAAATGCCCCACTGAAGAGTGTAAATACTTGCCTTTACTGATCATATCTTATTTGGTTTATGTCTTATGTTTTGCATGTTGTTGTTTTCTTACTGACCTGAATATTTTGTGTTCTCTCCCTCCCTTTTTTTTTTCCCCCTTAACATTATCATCTGGCTGCTGCCATTCTGCCTCCACCACACCACCCCTGGCTCCACCACCACCTTCCCTCCCCACAACCCTGCCGCCACCACAACCCTGGTGCCACCACACCCTGCGCCACCACAACCCTGCCTCTGCCACCACAATCCTGCCTCCACCACATCCCTGCCACCACCACCTCGCCATGCCACTTTCATCACTCAACTCTGACTCCAACTTCTCAAACTTAATTGGTGACGGACTTGACAATATTTGTAATGTTGGTGTTGGTTTGTTATCATTATTGCTTGACTTGCTTCAAACTATCTGGTGTATACCATACATCATGTGTATAATGGCTGTTTCTCCAACATACCTTTCCTAATTGACCACATCAAATTTCCCCTTCCATCACCATCCTGACCATAAAAATGACCTAAATTTTGATTTTCCAATTTTGACGTTATTAACCGTACATATTTTGACAAATTATAAAATAACATTGACTCCAATATGAGCAATGATTCAAATTTTGAATCAATTCATTCCTGTTCCTTATCCTCTGTCAACAACAACACAACAACAACAAATGTGCATATGCATATATATATATAATATTACCCCACACACACACACACACACACACACACACACCACACACACCCACACACACACACACACACACACACACACACACACACACATACCCACATGCATACTTCCAATCTTTGAAAACCTTTTTGCATTCCCTGGCACAAACACATCCTTGGCCCCCACCCCAACCGCCCTACTCATAGTTGTATCAGCCCTACGAGGGAACCTAAACCGGTTACGGACTCAAGTCGTCCACTCTACCCGCAGCCGGACGCAATGGCGGCACTGCTGGAATGATCGTGAGTTAACTTGTGTATTAATTAAATTAGATGTTCACTCTTTCTTCTCCTTCTATTGCAATGATTGGAGGTTCGGTGCTTATGGAAATGAGCTGTGATTATAATTACTTTATATACAAACAATTATGTAATGTCTGTACATGACAATGTGCGATTGCTATATGCTGTAATGAATTGATTTTGTGAATTCCTGTCACAGATGGTAAAAGAAATGACCAGAATCCAATTAATCGTAGTTATATATGATACACTACAGTATTTAAGACAACTTGTTAATGTCCAAATTAAAAGTAAAACATTCCAATTATTATGCCCACTACTTTTGGAGTTGCAAAGTGAATACAGTGTAAATATTAGGTATACCTTAGATTTTATACTAGTAATAATAAAAAATAAAAAAATGAAAGGATATAAATTACACAAACAAAAATAGTTGCCAGTACTAGTCATCGTTATCTTCAGTCTCGATTGAGAAGCATTCATTTCCAATTATAATGCTGGAAAACCAGTTACAAACAAATTGAGCGAGAGTAGAACCAATGTAACGGTGCCACTACATTTCTAAAGATCCCAGTGGAAGTCTTGGAGAAGGTAATGGTAAAGCACAGTCATTAGCATAGTGTGTGTTCCTCCTAATATTGTATCACCTTGGGAGTTTGTTTACTGACCTGTGTTGGCCTCTATGGCCCCTCATTGTGAGCTCCCTCAGACAACCTCCCAGCCTGGCTACGGTTTCTCGCCACGCAACACCTTCTACCGCCAGGGTCTAGGATCATATTCTGCGCTTCATGTAAGTCACTGCTTATACACCCTCAATACTGGTTTCTTGCATTATCTTACTTATAATTTTTATGAACATATTAATTATAATATAATTCTCAGCATAATAGCACAACTTTGGTACGATGTTTCTGACAGGATACACAGAATGTTTGTTAAATGCAGAATGAGCTTCATTGTGTAAATTTGTACAGTATGATACTCAACTTACATCACTTTTGTTTTATTGGGTTTAAATTTTAAGTAAGCTCTGTATTACTCTCCTGTGTTGTATCTTGATTGGTGTTTTGATATACATTACTTTGCTCAACACACCGCACTCTCTCAAAACCTGCACATTCTGCCACCTGTTTTGCTTGGCTGTTTATATCTTCTGGTGGGGAGGGTATTCATT
>WNGS01164437.1:60238189-60270315 GCA_020271785.1 Procambarus virginalis
GCCATCTTCTGGAGATGTATCACGAATTGAGAGAGATGACTTCCCTGCCCCGCCTTATCCCTACACTGACCCTGGTAAGTAGACAATTTTGTATAATTCAAAGTCGGCATAATTGTATTGGCTCTAAACAATTATTTATTCTGGACATTTTTTTGTATTCAAATTATTCATACAATTTCTTAATTGAAAAGTATTTGTTTTAATGTTTGTCATGATAGGGTATTTCAGTTACCCTAAGTCTATTGAGGTAACTGAAACCTCGTTGTTTCAGTTACTTGTTTATATACTGTATCTAGTTTAATTTCTAGGGTAATAGGTTGCCTCTTCCCTGACACTAGTGCATCACCAACACACTTCCTCTTCTTATGTCATTATTATTAATAGTAATACAATATAAATCATATATATTGGACAAGTCATAGTGGTTACATAGGTAAAGTAATTCTATGTAAAGCCGCAATGTTATTGTCCTTGATAAAGATCAGAAACAGTACACAGACTACACTGGGTACAGAATTCTTCTGATTGGGGCAGTGTAAGTCAGCCACATGGCACCCTCAGTCAGCCTCTAGAGCTCTTCACGTGGATGTAAAATAACATTGTTCACAGTACAGTATTACAGGGGGAGGGTGACATAGCCAATTCATATGGCAATCCAGAGAGGACAAATGGGGCTTGGGAGGCTCCCTGTAAGATCAGGCATTTGTAAGTCGGATTTTTTAAGTCAAGGACTTGCTAATACACTCTTAATTCTGCCTGATGAATATTCATGTGCATTTTCTCTGAGAATGCACCTGTCCACTTTGCTATTTTATCACACTTGACATACGAGGGTATACATCTTCTCACCTTTCTTAAAAATTTGAAGAAATGGACTGACAAGCTGGTCATCATCATTAATTGCCATCAGGATGTACTTTGATGATACTTTGGAGATCATAAAGGCAAGTATTTTATGGTATGTCATGTCTGCTGGGGTTTATATTGTGGGCCGTGTCTAAAATATTTGCCACAAAGAAGGCCGTGTGTTTGTGAAACCTCACATTATAGTTAAGAAAGATAGACAAATCTGAAATTATTTTGTAGTGTCTTCTAACAATTATCAATTTCCCAGAGCTTTGAAGCATGGGAGGAATTTGCTTGAGTTTAATTCCTGTTGGCCGGTATGAACCCAGCAATGCTTTATCATTATGGTGTTGTGGTTTACAGTTGCCACTAGCAAAGTGAAGATAATCTTGCACTTCAAATCTTTATTCCTTGCAGATGATGAGTTACAATAACATAGCTGAAGAATGTTGACCAAACCACACACTAAAGAAGAAGAGGATGACATTTGGTTCCATTGACTATTGATAATGGTCCATTATCAGTCGACTTGATGATGATCCAGGACGGACCAAAATGTTGTGTCTCTTCATTTCTAGTGTGGTTTGGTCAACATGCTTTATTCCTTCCCAGGCTAGCCAATAAAATGGGATTTCACAAACATGGTCATATTATTTTTTTAATTGTTAATAATAAGCTCATTTTGTTTAGTAATACATTTGTGATGCAAGTTGCAACTTCCATTCCCAGAAAAACTTAGGAATTACTTTTATACCAGTATTTTTAAAACCTAAATTACGTGACAAGTTGTGTTATGCAGATCGTCTTCAGAGTAAGTTTGTGTAATTTTGTTCCCTAATTCTCAGTACTGTATAACCAATTCCTATGCTTAAAGCCATCCTCAGCTTGTTTGCATTTCCCAGGTTAATGCTGGCTATAATCCACTCCTACTTTACCCTCGATAATTTTCAGTTTGGTAATGCCGTTTGATCTGGAGTAATTGGTGTTCTGTGCTCGCATATCAAAATGTAGTGATGTCAGTAGTACTTGTCAGGACTCTCTTTGCTTGATAAATCTCTATATCTATAATTGTAAGCAGTTTTATATTCCAAGTTATAATATGTTGCAATTTGGTAAGAGAAAAAAGTTGTACTGTAATAGACTTCCAAAACCACAGTGAATTGAATTGTAAGTCTAAATCTTATTTAGTGATAAAAGAAAAATCCAAATTTTTGAAAAGTCACTCATTGAATATTGTACCATATATGAAACCCAGAGAAAAATACAATATTCAGAAAAAACATGTCTTGCATTGGTATATCATGCTAGACAACATAGCTAACTTGCTGTGCGTTAAAGGTCACGTGAACTACAGAGCAAGCAGATTGCATGCATATATATAGTTACAACTATAATGCAGATTTGCGTTAACCTCTTCGGCTACTGCACTGCATTTTCTTGCATATAAGTGATAATAGTAGTGGGTGAGCAGCTTGGGGATAAGGCATCTGTGGGTAGCATGTTGTCCTTGAAATACCAAGTGTAAATCAATCTGGTGTGAGCTTTGCCAATATGGATATCACTTTAAAAAAAAAAAGATATATCGAAAGAGATGTTTCTGATAAGTGAGCTTAGGTGATAAAGCTGTTATTCTACTTTCTTTAAATATGAGTGCTGTATATTCAGTCAAATCTCGGTAGCAATAGTTTTTGAGTAGATTGTTTACAATCTTCTGCCCTGGATTCATTGTTGTGGGGCATTTGGAGCATTCATATTTTTCATCTTGTTGGTTATATGTAACTCTGTTTTTTTTCTCTATATATACAGCTACATGAATGTCCTAATATATACTCTTGGTTCATCTTGTATATCCCTTTTACTCCCATCAAAGCTTTAGAATAGCCAGTTTTTTCCATGTCCTATTTTTAAGCTTGGGTTTTTGGTTTAGGTTTTTTAGTTTACCAACTTTTCAGCTATTACACGTTGTTTAAAGTGTGCGTGGACCGGTCAGACATGTTGGTGTGTTCATGAGCTGGCAGCGATATTGACCAAGTCATGCACGCACACATTAAATTCCTGTTGATAACCATTATCTTTGAGTGCATGTGTATGCTCACCGAGTTGTAATTAAGGGAACCGAGCCTTGGCTACTGGGTCCTGGCTTTAATCATTGATCGTGTTGTGTGTGTGCACGTGTATGTGTGTGTGTCTGTGTGTAATTATCCAAGTGTAATTACCTTAGTGTAGTTACAGAATGAGAGCTATGCTAGTGGTGTCCCATCTTCCCAGCACTGATATAACACTTTGAAATTACTGATGGTTTTGGCCTCCATCCCCTTCTCACCTAACGTGTTCCAACAGTCTTCCACTGTTTTGCAAAAGCAAATTTTCTTGTATATCTTCCATGCCTACCTAGTTGGCCTTACCTGTGGTAAGGTAACTATCAGGAGAGTGTTAAGCCAGTATAACTATACAGTATAGGTTATCTTTGCCTGGTAATAATTATTAATTACAACAATTATTATTATTATTATAATATTAACTAATTAATAATTATTACTCTTCCTTCTGCTGGGTCATGAAGGAAAGGAGGAAAAGGGGGGCTGTGACGTTTTCTGTCTGGAACCTGTGGGTGCGGGGCTCGGACATCCACCTCCTGAGGCTTGTGCGGCCCAAGCTCTGCTTCAGGAGGCTGGAGTCGTTCTTGCCCTTGCTGGGGTCATTCTTCTCCGCCCTGGACCACAGCAGTCTCTGGGTTTGGAGTCCCTGTGCCTTCTTTTATCAACTTTGAGGTAAATTCCAGAGCTGGAGCCCCTAGGGCAGTTAGTTGTTGCCTTCAACCTCGTTCTGACAGTTCCTATGATGGTGCTGGAACCAATCATATTGGCGTTTGTCTTTCCATTGGAGACTTTCGGCGCTGTGGAGAGGGGTAACCTGCTGCATGGGTGACAGCAGCTTCCTCGTATCAACCTACCCTGGCTTTGTGCCCTGGAGAGGCCACTTCAGACCAACAACCAGAGTGCAATTCCATAGTCTCCCAAGACTAATGGATGCCTACTACTGTACTATCTTTGCCTTGTTTAGTCTCAGGAATAAGATCTAGCTCTAGAACTATATCTTTAGCTATTGTTTTTAGTACATGACTTCCTAATGATCTAGTACCGTCATACTTGCTCTTAAATGGTGGATGTATCCATCATATCTGACTTGATTGAATTCCCCTTGTTACTCACTGCTCTCATTTTATTATATTTGTCTATTCTTTGCTGTACATATATTGTAAGTTGTGATTATTTCACTTATTGCCTTTCTCTAATCTAATGCTGTAGGATAGTTCCCTTAGCCTGTTCTCATAACTCAAACATAAAAAAATCCCCCCCCCCCCCAAGTGCTTTTATTCATATTCAAGTGTAAAACCTTAAACAAAAGTCATAGGACCTTGAGAGATGTGATCAACTGGATTCTTACTGAGGACAAAAGCAGCTGAAAAAACGAGTACTGTTCTTTAAAGAAATATTTACATATTTACTAAACAAACACCCATACAGATGTTTGGAACTTTAGAGTACAAGTTAAAAGATGTCTCCATGCCATACAAGATTATGCAAAAAGTATCCACAAGTTGAAGACCTCAAAAGCTCCATGGGTGGATGGAATTCAGTCCAAACCAGTGTGTTTTGAACTGTGAACTGTGTTTACTAAAAATCCAATTCAGAAAATCCCAAGAGAAAGGAAAAGTTTTATAAGATAAGATATTTGCAAAGATCGTTTCTAAATTAAAAGAAAGGTAGATATGTAGTAGGAAACTACAAATCAGTCATTCTATCCTTCCTGAGAGATGATGATGTCTACTACTACTACTTATCTACTGCTTGTTGACATCCCAACACAATTTATGGAAAGAAAAAACTAAAAAAGAACTGGTTATATGTATCTTGAGCCCACATAACCTTGCCCACATTTCTAGAGACAATAACCAGCTACACGTACAAAATGATTTCTAGCCAGTGTAGTTCATATGCAGTTCACCCGAGTGAAGCAAATTGGTTTCCAACAAGTGTAATAGGGGAATGTGGATCGAGAAATTAGTAATAGAGAAAGTGAATACTATTGCAAGTCGGGAATAAAGCAGAAAATCCTTATTGTAATACAAGCGAATTAATATATCAGTGTTATAACCCAAGTAACTGGCAACTGAGGGCCTCCAGCCGCGGCCTGGGACAACAAGTGTCAACGGTACAGCCTCTGGGACCCTCCCTCACCCTCGACCGTGTGATAAGTACTGACCATACTGTAGAGAACAAATAACATATATACTTTACAAACATACGGTATACATATAATATTATAAATATAGATATATACAACAAAACAAGGCAAAATGGGAGTAAATAAACAAATTTGTGGCCACTGTAAGATCTCCTTCAAGTCGAAGGCGACGGGAATTGAATGTTATATCTGTAAGAATAGATTTCATTCGGCTTGTACAGGCGTGAGTAACACTGCGGCACTGAGAGCTGGCCACTTGCTCTGGGTGTGTAAACATGACCTGCCAGCTTGGAATATCCTAAAAAACCTTCTAGATAACATGACGCATGAACGGAAAACATCGTTCATTGGAAGCCTACCAGCCATCCAGAAGGAGTGGGAAAGGAACAACAATTGTAATATACCAGGGGCGGAGGCTATAGTCAGGGATGAAACTGAGGCTGAAACTCAGGAAGTTGTAAACTCTGACTCGGTAGGCCCGGATGTGGATGACAGTAAACTAGAAAGTGTAACAGACAGCACTGACAGCTCGGTAGGTACAGACACTACAACGGTTCCCGATAGAGAGAGTCAGAACAGAAGGACAGACTTATGCAAATTTTATGCAAAGGGCATATGCAGACATAGATATGCTGGTAATAAGAAAGGATTAGAATGCAGTTATCAACATCCAAAAAATGTTTAAATATGCTTAGGAAAGGTGAGTGTCGATTTGGATCAATATGTAGGTTTTTCCATCCTGAGATGTGCCAAACCTCACTGGAGGACAGAAAATGCTATGACCTCAGCTGCCCATACTTTCACGTGAAAGGCACGGAACGTACATAAAGAGTGGCAAGCAGGATAATGAATTGGAGGAAATTCGATAAATTTTTTATACCAGACCGAAATAGAATTCAAAAGGAGGAGCATGGAGAATGTATGGAACTGGATGCCAGACCACTTGCATACCAGAATTACAGATACAACTACACACCGAAAGGGAACCACAACTACAACAGGCAACTGCCCTACAACAATCAGCACTGGTCAGAACAAACTCAATATGTCCACGCATAATGGGCTTGCCACAAAAGTCTCCCAGTCAAACTATCACTAACAGAGTAACCTCATTCATCTTTGCCAACATACAAGGACTGAAAACAAGAACAAACAATAAAGTACAGGTCATAAATGGCCTCCTCACGGAGTCAAATGCAGTATTGGAGCTTTCACAGAAACCCATGCAGGGGAATTCTTGGACAGTGAGATCTGGATTCCAGGATATAACCTATACAGGTGTGACAGGAAAATAGGTCACATGGAGGAGTGGGTCTGTATTAGGGAAGACCTTGTGTGCTCGGAGCTCCTAAACGTTNATAGTCATTATTGAATGAAAAACAGTAATTAAAAAGCTCAAAGTATCTCGTCTATTTGGTCTAGATTTATTGATAATGGCATTCACTAAAATAATGTTGAATAGTATCTTAGCACTTGTTCAGAGTTTACAGTTGGAGTACTCACTGTTGAGAGATCATTACCTGCCATAAGTAACAATATTCCAATCTAATTTTGGCTATTGCAGTGTCATGTGGTCTAGGATGTTTTGTGCTGTCATATATATATAACTGACAGTTCTAAGTACTGTATATGAAAACTTTATGCAAGTGTTTTCTACCCTTTGAATGTCAGTGATTGCTTGTCTGTCAGTTAGAGTTTTTTGAAGTGGTGTTGTATTTTGACAATAATAATCTGTGCTCGTGAGGAGGGGAGGGTGTACACTCGTGGGAATCACCACTTCCAAGTCTATTTTTCATTACTGTATTATAATTGGTACAGTATTAAAAAAATTTAAGCACCTGTTTTGCCTGTTAACAAACCAAATACTGTATATTTTTTTAATATTTTCTTCAATTTTTAACTTGAGTATTGATATGTTAAATTTGATAACATGATAAGCAAAATAATAATAAACCCACAACAAACTTAACAACCTAAACTAAGTAAATTCATTTGTAATTACCCAAGGGTGTTGTCTGTTATAATGTGTTTGTCATAAGCGGGTTGAGAAATGTACAGTTGGGCCTTTAGAAAAGGTGCTTATCCTAGCTACCAGAATGGTGCTGCTGCTTAAATGATATTATTATGTTTAGTGTTTATTTTTTCAAGCCACAGTAGTGTGACAATTTTGATTTGCTACAATTTACAACATGGAAAATACCACAATGCAGCAATGGCTTAATATCAATTACTGTAAATTTAAACCACTAACACGTTTTTTGCATATGATAAAAAAGTTGTGTAAAACCTCACTTTGCCAACATGTTTGAAATATCAAATAACAGTATCTGTATAAACAGTTGTCCCTAAATTAAAATTGAGCCTATTGACTGTAAATAGTATTATAAACAAGAAATAACTGCTACAAATAAAATAAGAGAAGTGTAATCAGAAGAAAATGTTCAATGGTCGAGGCAGTCCACATTTGCTGTTAAAGTGTGGATTGGTGTTCAGTAAATCAACCCGTTCTCGCACTTTCTTACAGTCAATATTGACTTATTAAATAAGTGCATATGTAACATACTAATTTATTGTGAATATTTTAGTTTACCTTGAAAAGCTTCATAGAAAACAAACAAAAAAATTAGTATGTCACATATGCATGTATTTAAAAGTCAATATTGACTATACAAAAGTGCGAGAACGGTTGAGTAAATACACCATTGTCCTGTGTACTGTCTGCAGTAATGGAAAGTTATTATGAAATAAATAACTCGTATTTTTGTTGGGGGGGAGGGGTATTTCATGTGCTACAGTATATTGATGTAGATTTATACCTTTGTTAATTATTTAACATCACAATGTTACAATTATGCTATTTGGTACTAATTTGTATTTGGTGTTGTTAATTTATATACTGTATTGCTTTGGAGCACTGCAATTTAATAGTACTGTATAGAAAACAAGATGACTAAGCCTACAGAACTGTAGTTTTCCAGTAGACAGAATCTTTAATGATTTTTGCAGTGTTTATCCTTAAGAAACATGTGTAATAAGTCATATTATTCATCGTGAATAACAGATCCTTGGGGAAATGTGAAATTTCATCTGGATATTGAAATGAAACTTGGTAAGGAACTGCATACAATTTAAGCTATGAAACTAAAGTGATGCCCATTCACTAAAGTAATTTGTTAGATTTAAATGTTAATTCTAGTGCATGAGTTTTGTATACTGAGAATGCAACTCATCCTCCTGTTTAGATAGTACTTTTTGCAACTATGTGCACCATCGTACATATATTGACAAAGGCAATTAGATAATAGAATTTGGTGCTATTCACTTTATAAAAGTCCCCCCCCCCAAAAAAAAAAAAAGCTAAAAAAAAAATTTAATGTATTCCTAGGCCTAGTAAAGCACATATATATATGTACTATATTAGGCCTGAGATAGTGTGTATTACGTCTAGAAAGGTTAGGTTAGGTTTAGGTTTTCTTTGCAACATACAGTATATTAAATTCAAAACCTTTTCCAGTTTGCCCAAATTCAGTAGTGCCGATTTCTGCTTTCTAATTGCATTTGTCAATATATGTACAATTGTCCTCATTGTTACTATAAGTACTACCTAAACAGGAGAATGGGCAAGAGAATGAAAATCATCAGTGATTGACTGTATTGTCACATAAATTATTTCTAGTTCAGGCAAATCTTTTGTGGCATCTACATATTTTAAAGTTGCTTCTGTACCACACACACATGGGGTGTAATTTTGTATAGTTTACTGTATCTCAAATTTAGGCTATGCTTAAAGTTTTTCCTAGTGCTGTACTGTAATTTTGTCATGAAAGTACTATTCTCTACTTTAGAACTGGTATTTCACACATGAATTATGTTAGCTAAGCTTGTTATTGTGTTCTATGTATGTTCATGGAATAAGCACGAGTAGTATTTACCTTATAATTACCTAGTGCTTCATAAAGAAATGTTATATTCATGGTGAATAAAAACTATTAAAAAAAATTACATTTTTAGTGGGAGCCAGTTTCATGTGCTCACTAATTTATAACTATCTTGCAGTATTACAAAAAAAATTCATGTATTAAACAAGTGCATGTTTTAATTTCAATATCAAATTATCTTGCATATCTGCTGACTACATCATTACATGCTTGCAGGGAAAACACTGTGCGAGTCTTGCGGCAAGAAGTGCTCCGGTGAAGTGCTGCGAGTCCAGGAGAAATACTTCCACATTAACTGCTTTAAGTGCCACAGTAAGTGCTATTGAAGTTAGTTATCGTTGTTTTGGTAGATCACTTTTTTTTTTTTTTTTTGAATAGTCAAACTTTTCAGACTTTATATCTTAGCATATAACATTGGTATTTAGTGTAGTATACTGTATTGTATTCCTTATAAATGCTACAAATATTAATTACAATTTTATGTAAAGTGAATTACTGTATGTAGTCTCATTCCTTCAGTGTACAGAAATAATTCAAGGGCATTCTTGAGCATCATTATGCTCACATTCTTGAGTATGAATACCACTCGGTGTAGCTGTGCCAGTTTAAACTAAACTGCACTCATAAGCTTCTTTAAGGCACAAGTGGGGAGTTGTTAGCTCTTCTTTGGAATATCCAATTGGGTAAAGGTGCTTAGCGTGAGTTGGCTAGGGCTGTAAACCAAATTGTTGGCGCAGAGTTATTGCTGGTGATGAATGTGGCTCTTGAGTACCATCTGTCTTGCTTGCGTTCTTTCCCCCTACATTACTCTGTATTTGTATTTCGCTAATTATTTTGATCCACAATTTCTGTAGCCTTTTATATTCCTCACATAAATGAAATATTAGATCAGTTTTCCAACTCTGTTTTATCTAAATATTCTGATCCAATACAGTATTTGAAATGATGATACTTAAAGTTTACCATTGTTGAGGACAGGATGTCTCGTCTTAGTGATTCCTCATAGCCAGTGGCTCGCCTTTAACTAGGATGTGACCCACAACATTTGCTAGGTGAAGAGAAGAATTGAGTGTAGGTGTAGCTGTTGACAATTTTGAGTGTTGTGCTCTTGCACCCTGGTCTGTGGCCAGCCTTTCCTGAGACTTCGTCTTTGTAGCCTTTCTTGTAAGTTCTTACAAGAACGTAAGAATTCTTGTATATATAAATAAAAACAAAAAACTTCCACTGTTGGTCCAGTGACATTTCTTATTTTTGTTGCTGCAAGATGGGTATGGGGTTCACAATAATACAGTAACTCTAAACTGTTGGCTTTAGAATGAAGAATCGAAGGCTTCTTATGTTTACACTGTGTTCTCTAATTGTTCTTATGACACCTTGACTTTTTATTGGATTTATTTTGTACTTCCCTCATATCTCGCTCCAATTTTTGTTGTGCAGGTTTGAAACCTGACCTTCCAATATCATACACGAGTATATTATGAGATCTTCCTTGTGTTTATTTCAAGGAGTACAGCTAAGAGTGCTTTGAGTCAGTTCCATTAGCTTAAATGTTACACTAATTGTATGTGTGCATTCAAGAATCTCTGCACACATTCCTGCTCTGCAATCTTGACTGTCTTGAAAGGGAGACATGAGGAATGAACAAGATAACAAGAGGGCTTTGAGGAGTACCATCACTGCTGTGACATCTCTTATTTTAAAAGTTCTCATTATACTGTATATCCTTCATCATTGTGTCATTAATTAAAATTTTATTTATATCAAACTTCTAGTTTAGATGCTTTATTCGGTGTTTGTACTGTTTAATAATGTAGTTAGCTGATTGTTATAGTAAAGGTGGTGGAATGTCTCGCAATATAGAACAGGAATGGCAAGAAGTTCTCAAGGGCAGCTGGCATACTGTGGCAATGTAGGTGTTTTATCACGTAATGATGGAGTCTGCGACGCAGCTTGTGTCATGGGTATTATTCCCTTACTTGTGTGTACCACTTTAGGTTTATTTCTTAAAGTTCCACCACAGCAGCTGCAGTCATGTTAAATGATAGATGACCAAATTGTGATTCTGTTCATAAATATATATATGCAGTACCTTATTTTGTAGACATTAATGTTTGCTGCTCTGGATGACTTTATATTATACAGGCATGCCATGTTTAGTCTGGAGGATGTGTGTGTTTCTGGAAACACAAGCACTAACTGAATAAAGACTATATTAAGGCATTTTGTCAGAGTACTTATGTAGAGGTCTTCCTGATATCATAATTTATTACCTACAATTAAAATATTAGATGTTTATTGGCTTACTTAATAATAAAGATAAGCATAATTTGCTATACATTATGTATAGTCATATGAATAAATATGAATGAAATACAGTAATTAATTGCAGTAATTTAAAACAATGTACTCACCAGTGAATCGTGTAACCCCAAGTATTGTCACCATTTAGCATTGAGAGGCAAGATGGGTATTTCTGGCAGCAAGATGGGCTGGGTTGTGAAGTCAAGTTTGGTGGAGTAATACCACCAAATAATTGCCAGTATTAAGTTATGAGGGCATTTAAGTTCTCTTGAGTGTCCTGGGACATTATTGAGCATGAACAATACTCTGGGCTTATGGCCATTTTCTTCGCAAAATTCATTTTGATAGAAACTTTATTTGAACCACTGCTGGAAGATGTCTCTTGTCCCCTAGGCTTTTAGTTTGACATTTAGTTTAGTTTGATATATTTAAACTTTGACATTTAGGCTGCTTGAGTTTCTCGAGAGATAAAAAGTCATTTAAAAGAACAGAAGCTTTGGAATATTTTACATCTTGACAGTGTGCAATAGAGGTACATTATAATGGTCTTAAATAACACCAGTCAAGTTTCTTAAGTTTCTATGCATTTCTATATGAAATTTTTGGGTTTTAAGTTGTTGTATTGCCTTATTACCTTACCATATTTTTCTAGGTTGCAAGAAGTCACTAGCACAGGGAGGTTTCTTCACACGAGAGAAGGACTACTATTGTACCGAATGTTACCAAAAGAATTTTGGCCAACGATGTGCTACATGTGGACTATATGTAGAGGGAGAAGTCGTCTCTGCTCTTGGTAATTCATACCACCAAAAATGCTTCACATGTGCCCGTTGCAGGTATGTCATATGGTATTATAATATTCACTAATTGGTTTTTTTTTAATGCTCCTGTACCAAATGCAGCAATATTTTCCACATAATTTTTAATTGCTAGCTGCAGCATGTGTTGTGCTTGGGTAACATATTGTGCTCGAGGGCAAAATTACAATTTGTTTTGGGGTGAGGGCACAAAATATAGCAACATCTCACATGTTGGTTATTGAAGTAAGCTATAGCAAAATCTGATGAGTGGGAGGAACCCAGAATGAAACTTGTTTCGTTTCAATGCCTAATACTATTAAAAAAAATACTGTATATTCATTTACAAAGTTTTAAAATTGCTGTGAAGAAGTAAGTTTTAATGTGTGTAGCCATTCACTTGCATAACCAAAAACTATATGCAGCATATGTTATCATTATTATCTTTTTACATGCAGAGTACTGCATTATTAAATAGACTTGATGGAATAT
The DNA here is from genome assembly GCA_020271785.1 of Procambarus virginalis. Lineage (NCBI taxonomy): Eukaryota > Metazoa > Arthropoda > Malacostraca > Decapoda > Cambaridae > Procambarus > Procambarus virginalis. Next base: position 60,250,812 of record WNGS01164437.1, read on the forward strand.
AGAAAGATTGGCACGAGACATGTCTCGGCAAGCATCTACTGCCACTGTTTCTTTACGCAATATGTAAAAGTCTTCTGTACCTACAACATAATGATACTGATATAGTCCTGTACATGCTGCACCATAAACAAACACAATGACAAGACACATTTTGCTCTGGTTTAACTGGTTCTTTAAATTTAGTTGAAGTTGATGTACTCGGTTGCCTCAAGGCAACTCTGAGCACATAACGAATTACTTGCTCATGAATCCTCTCGAGTTGTATTGTCCTCTTGAATCACTGTATTACTTGCTCAAGAGAACTCGGACCTCTTGAGTCTCCTTACCTCTGGATTGAGCACAGCCCTTGTTCTCCACTATGAGTCCTGTTAATAAGTGTTGTAGTTAGTGATTGATAAAGATTAAGCCACCCAAAAGGTGGCACGGGCATGAATAGCCCGTAATGTTGTAGTTAGATGTGTGTTGTCTAATGTATTGCAATTGTACCTAACCTTGTTTCCTGGGTGTATTGGGGTTTCGCTGCCACGCTTTTAAGTGAGGTGGAGGAATGTTAGTGACTGTGGCATTGTTAGCTGGCTCTATCTCCTCCTGAATTCCTTTTGGGGTCTGCACTTTTTCTCTGGGTGGTGTGCCTGGCCATTTTGCCCATTCTGTGGCATAGTGCCCCCTAGGGGCGACTTAAAGGTGTCAGGGGGGTGACTTGCAGGTATTGGGGCAATCAGTTTCATATCAAGTGTTATTGGTCTATGATTAACAAATTCTCTCTTCATTACAGACAACCATTTCCAACTGGTGAACGAGTTACTTATACTGGAAAGGAATGTCTCTGTCAACGATGTTTACACATACCTGTCGTGGACTCTCAGTCCCCTACTCGCTCACCTACAAGCGGCGGACCGAGTAAGTACTGAACTCGAATTTTCAAACTGAAATTGCATCACGAGTCCTTTGCAATGTTGTTAATTGATTCGTTCTTATTGCATTGTATTACTTGTTCGTTGCTTTAATATTTGATGTTTCTGACTGTGTTCTAATTCCTTTGCTAGCCGAATAATTTTCTGTCGACCATCGAGTTTAGATGCTGTGTTACCTACATTTAAGACTGGTGATGTTACTGTGGTTTATGCATCACCTGCATAAGCAGGTGTATGCACCTGTATGCTTACAAGCATACAGGTGATTTATTAAATAAGTGTGGTTTCCAGTACAGGGTACTACATTTATCAGAATAAGTTTTTGCTGCTACATTAGATGGTTGTCAGATTTTAGCTTTTGAATTACTAAAAAGATATGGCAAACTTGTCCAATTAGTCCACTGTCGGCATTGTCAGCAATTTGTGAAATAGTTTTCGTGCAAGATACTTTTGAAAAGATATTTCTTTTTTTCTTTTTCACAAGTGTAGTTCTTCTTGTTGCTATTCCTTAGGGAAAACAATTTTAACAAAATTGAATAAGTTTTGACTCTTAAAAAGTACCAAGCTTTAACTATAAATTCCATTACTTTTGGGTGTTTCTTTTAAAAAATTTGTCCAAGATTTTTTCGCATTTGTATTACAGTGCCCTCTTAATTTTCTGAACAATATGGGGCTATTCTTTATTCAGAATATGAGTCTTGCTAAACCAGAGTAACTGTTTGCTGGTTGTCAGTTTTGGGATACAGTTTGTATTTTTTAAATCGGTCTAGAATACTGTATACCCGTATATTGAAGTCTTAATAAATGCAAATATTAATACTGCATGAGTGTGTGCAGCTACAAACTTTGTTTATACTACAGAACAAGCAGTCCCCGTGGTGCAGTGGTAAAGCACTCATCCGGCGCTTCGCAAGCACTTTGGTCTGGGTTTATATCCTGGCCAGAGAGGATTGACTAGGTGCCAGCCCTTAACTGTAGCCCCTGTTCACCCAGCAGTGAATGGGTACCTAATGGTTAAGCGATTTGGCAGGTCGCATTCCGAGGAAAATTAGGAGTAAGGACCTGCTCAAAACACTGTGTGTGATAGTGGCTTTACAAGAATGTAAAAACTCTTGTGTATACAGTATATATGTATAAAAAAAAGAACTATAAGTAAAAGTATAATTTATCATACGTTTATCTGAAGGCTACCATTATTATTGGCTTCAATGGGGGCAAGAAACCAGTGGCTTAGGGATAGATGCCTTATTTTTCTTCGAGGATTTTTTCCAGCTGTATTTCAAATCGTGGCGCTTCATGGTATTGATGGGTTAATTTCTGTACACAGAGAAAGCATTTACTGTCGTGTGCTGTAGAGTATGGCTTGAAAAAGGAGGGTTATTTCTTGCGTTAATCTCGTTAGACCTTATAAAGAAGTTTGTATTAAAGTCTTCTAACGTGTTCAAGTGTCTTTTTGTAGCACTGATACCCCTGAAGTCCTCGGTTTTTCCTAGTTTGAGAATTTACATTTTTCTGGGATGAATTTCATGACTACAAAAAATTCAGCCTTTTTGTAGGTGAAGTTCATGAATACAGTATTCATTCTTGAATACAGTATTCATTCTTGAATACAGTATTCATTCTTGAATACAGTATTCATTCTTGAATACAGTATTCATTCTTGAATACAGTAGTCCATGCTGGCTGTCACAGGGCATTTGTGTAGCTGGATGATTACTTTCTTTAACTTGAAATCCAAGGTTAGTTTATTAGGTTTGGTTGTCTTTTCTGGGAGAGCTTTGTCAGTAGCTTCCCGATTTGTTGGTGCAGCCATTCCTTAAACAAGTGCACCAGACCTTTGCGATCCACTGCTTCCTACTGGGAGCTAGAACAAGATGGATTGGATTGAGGTAAACACACTAACCAGCGACTGGTTCTTTTTTGAGTCGTGTGCTTACTCGATATAATACTAGGGGTGGTTCTGGTTATAGAATGTCACCGGAGGATCATACAATGGACACTGAACGAAGAGTATATGCTACACTTTACAACTTTATAATTGCTTTTAATTACATGGATGGTGAAATACTAAAGAAACTGTTCATGACTTTTGTGAGACCAAAATTGGAATATGCAGCAGTTGCATAGTGCCCATACATATCTCAAGACATGCACCAATAAACTGGAAAAGGTACAAAAGCATGCTTTAAAATGGCTTTCAGAACTGAAAACTAAGTTATGAAGAGTGGCTAGAGGCATTAAATTTGCCAAAGCTAGAAGATAGAAGAGAGGCAATATGATCACTTAAAAAAAAAAATGGGAATTGACCAAATTGACAGAGGAATTCCTGAAACCAGCAGCCTCAAGAACAAGAGGTCAAAGATTCAAGCTATAGAACCAAAGGTGCCAAATAAATATTATAAGTTTTCTTTTGCAAACAGAGTAGTAGACGGTTGGAACAAATTAAGTGAGAAAGTAGTGGAGGTCAAAATTGTCAGGAGTTTCAAAACATCATATGACAAAGAGTGCTGGGTAGATGGGATACCACAAACATAGCTCTTGTCCTGTAACTCCACTTTGGTAAATACTGTACACTAATTACTTGGAAAGCAATTGATGTGATCGTGTGACCGATATTAGTGGCCTGACACACACTTTTTATTTACATCATTATAGTTTTTCTACTTATTACATATTTGTTATTTTGTATTTGGGTGATTACAGACACATGATAGGGCATCCTCAAACACTTAGTGGCCAGGTAATTTCCCAAGTTGCAAATACTGTACCTTAGGCCAGCCCTGGGTGCAGAGGTTCAAATTAGGCAACTTGTTTAAGTGCAGGAGTGGGTTGAATATAACCTTAGGTGACCTGGGGTGAAACATGGAGGCAATTGGGGTGGGGGGGGACGCATCATGTTTAGGGTACAATACAACATAGATTCAAAGAACTATATCGGACTAACTCCAAATTCTTTGCAGTGATGGATTTGTTGCAACTGGAGATGCCTCCAGGATACATTTTGCATGCCCTATGGGCTAATTTCACTTTGCAAAATTTTCATTTCCACCTATAATAGACAACTACCAAATGAATATATCTGCCAGAAATTTAATCACATTGAACTTATTTCTCACGTCCCTCATCCCATGTCCCCGACTAGTGTCGGTTCCGAGCCTCAAAACTCGTTTTCAAAGCGCAGCAGGGCCATACCTGAGTGAATGAAAACCTTGCCAACTCAAAATGAAAATAAACCATAGAATTTGGTTTTAAATATTCACGATAGTTTTCCCAAGGCCCCTTACTATTTCTTGAAATGTTGTGCCCAGCTACAAAAATCATTAAAATCGTGATTGAATGCATATTATGAGTACCCATTTACCCAACAACAAAAATTCCAAACGCCCAATCTTGTATTTGCCAATCCAGGTTCGTTGAATGTAGGTTCCACTGTGTTTACATTGCAGCAAAGATAATTTAATTTGTTACTTGAGGGTATCTGATGTTTTGCAAGTAATATATTGTTTTGTTGTGCTTATGCTTTCTGCTGGGATTGTTCTTTGTTTTGGGTTGATCACTAATATCCAAGCTCCCCCTCACCTTGTAGAGAGAACCAGATTCTTGTTCTGGGGCCAGATTCACGAAGCAGTTATGCAAGCACTTACGAACCTGTGCATCTTTCCTCAATCTTTGACGGCTTTGGTTACATTTATTAAACAGTTTACAAGCATGAAAATTTCCCAATCAACTGTTGTTATTGTTATAAACAGCCTCCTGGTGCTTCGGAGCATATTAACTGTTTAATAATTGTAAACAAAGCTGCCAAAGATTGAGAAGATATACAGGATCGTAAGTGCTTGCATAACTACTTCGTGAATTTGGTCCCTGGTTCCCAGTAGGCAAGGCAGGGTGGGTTTCAGAGGTCTGGAGAAACAACCAAAGGTTTTGTTGAACCAGTGCTCGGTTCTCACGGCTGCCGAGGGACCCCCCAGAGTGAGACTTTTAATTACACTTAATTTTTGCTTCCCACATTCCCTGTAAAAAAAATTATAATTATCAGATTTTATGATATTTTTTTTATTATCTAATGTTATTGATGGTACAGTATTTTCACAATTAACTTGATAATGGTCCAGGACATACTGAAACGTCGTCGTCACTTTCTAGTGTGTGGTTTGATCAACATTTTTCAGCTACGTTATTGTGACTCTTCATCTGCAGATGGTACAATATATTTAAAAAATGGGGTTGGCTCTATAATGAAACCTTATGGTAATCCATTCGAAATATTTTTCCAGTCCGATCGTCTTCTGTTTTGCATGACCCTTTCCTTTCTCAGTTTTAACTATTGTTTTTATTTATTAAAGGTAAGTTCTGCTAAATCTGTGTTATTATTTACACCAAGTGCTTGTAACTTTGGGGCTATCCTTTTGTGGTACCTAATAAAAATAAAAAGCCTGTTGACTACGAGAATCTTTGTGTATGTACTGGAGAAGTTGCTGTTGTCTGACACATGAGCAGATATGTTCAGCAAGATTGTTTTTACAAAATAGTGTTGCGATGCTTTTTGAAGATTGTGTGTTTTAAGATAGTGGACTTTATTTTTACCCCTTTCTATTTTATCCATAAGCTTGCAGATGTTTAGTTTAGGGTGTTTAGTATGTAATTTCTGTTTGCACAGCTTCTACTTTTTTAAAGGTAAGAGTTACTTTTGCGTATGGCATACTTAGTCTTGAGACATTTCCTTTGTTGGAAGAAATTTCTGAAAAGGAGTTTCACTGGTAAACATAGCTTGGTGACCAGCTCCTTTACCATTTTGGACTGAATGTCATCCACTCCTGGAGTTTAGTCTTATAACTGTGCTCAAGTGAAACATTTTTTAGTCATTTGTTAATTGTTTATGGAGTATTGGGTCTTGTACAGTTCCTTCATTAGTGATCAAATTTTTTTTTTTTTTTTTTGGTTAGAGACTAGACATATCATCATAAGTTCTCATTATTCTTCTTATTGTGCAGTATAATTATCATTATTATTATTATTACCTTGACTGAAAGCATTATCATACATTAATTCACTCATTTAAGTGGAATTCATAAGAGTAAACGAAAAATACTGTATATCGGTTTTTATTGTGGCAATGCTTGAAATAAATAATGTTATAATCTGACATTTTCTGTTTAACTTGCTTGCTACTTTTCAGATATTGTTTGAGGAGCTTTGAGAAAAATTATAATATTTTATACATCTCGTCTTCAACTCTTTTTATCATTAAGAATGTACAGTAGCATATTTACGGAAAGATTTGATATACTGTATATATGTCATTGAAAAATGTTTTTTTTTTTTTTTAGCAATAACCGGTCCATTAAGCAGAAATTGACATTATAATTTTCCTATTCACATGCCAGGCCCAGTTCGTAAACCAAGTCTCATCCGTACTCCAGACATTCCCTCCAAACACCAGACTTCCTCCCCAAGACAGCTCCCTTCCCAGCAACAGATCACCTCTCCACAACAAATCCCTTGTCCTCAAATAGTCCTTTCTTCTCAGCAGGGTTTTACCACAGAAAAGACTCCCTCCCAACAGTCGGCTTTCTCACAGCAGGCTTCCTCTCCACAGCAGGTTTCCTCTATACGGCAGGCTCCCTCTATAAAACAGGCTCCCTCTATACGGCAGGCTCCCTCTATAAAACAGGCTCCCTCTATACGGCGGGCTCCCTCTCCACGGCAGGCTTCCTCTCCACGGCAGGCTTCCTCTCCACAGCAGGCTTCCTCTCCTCAGCAGGCTTCCTCTCCACAGCAGGCTTCCTCTATACAGCAGGCTCCCTCTATACAGCAGGCTCCCTCTATACAGCAGGCTCCCTCTATACAGCAGGCTCCCTCTATACAGCAGGCTCCCTCTATACAGCAGGCTCCCTCTATACAGCAGGCTCCCTCTATACAGCAGGCTCCCTCTATACAGCAGGCTCCCTCTATACAGCAGGCTCCCACTCCACGGCAGGCTCCCTCTCCACAGCAGGCTCCCTCTACACGGCAGGCTCCCTCTCCACAGCAGGCTTCCTCTCCACAGCAGGCTCCCTCTCCACAGCAGGCTCCCTCTCCACAGCAGGCTCCCTCTCCACAGCAGGCTCCCTCTCCACAGCAGGCTCCCTCTCCACAGCAGGCTCCCTCTCCACAGCAGGCTCCCTCTCCACAGCAGGCTCCCTCTCCACAGCAGGCTCCCTCTCCACAGCAGGCTCCCTCTCCACAGCAGGCTCCCTCTCCACAGCAACTTTCCTCTACACAACAGGTCCTTGCTTTACAGCAATCTCCATCCATCACACAAGTTTTATCCTTACAACAGGTCCCTGCTGAACAGCTGCTTTCCCCTCTGCAGGCTTCCTCTACTCAGCCTCCTCCATTTACACAAACTTCTTCCTCACCTCAAGCAGCCTCATTGCATCTAGTTAGTTCTCCACATTTAGCATCACCATGTTTAGCTAAATCTGCATGCATAACACTCTCAGAGCATTCGTTACCCTTGTCCCATGGAGCCCCTTCTCAAGAAGATACCATCTCTCCATGTATAGCCTCCTTTCCTTGTTTAGCCCCATGCACACAACCGAGTCCCTCCTTACATCTGGCACCTTCTCGACATCCGACTCGCTCCCCAAATCATATTCTTGCTCCTTTGCCAGTGCCTTCGTATCGCCAAACTTCCTATAAACGAAAACCCTCAACGCTGAATCGTAACGCTTTTGTATACCAGGCATCTTCTACCCTTCAGGGTCCTGGAAAGCACAAAACCCACTTCATTTGCCAAGCTCTCCCTACAAACGAAGCTCCCTCTCCGCGTCCAGCCTCCTACCGGCGTCCTGCCTCCTCCCCGCGTCCTGCCTCCTCCCCGCGTCCTGCCTCCTCCCCGCGTCCTGCCTCCTCCCCGCGTCCTGCCTCCTCCCCGCGTCCTGCCTCCTCCCCGCTGCCTCCTCCCCGCGTGCTGCCTCCTCCGCGTGCTGCCTCCTCCCCGCGTCCTGCCTCCTCCCCGCGTCCTGCCTCCTCCCCGCGTGCTGCCTCCTCCCCGCGTGCCCTCCCCGCGTCCTGCCTCCCCGCGTCCTGCCTCCTCTCCGCGCCCAGCACCATGCTCTCGCCAGATTCTCTCTACACTTCAGCCAACATCTCGACGTCAGGGCTGCTTCCCACATAAAGTTCCCTCCCAACATCAGGTGCCCTCCCAACGTCTGGTGCCTTCCCAACGTCGGACACCAGCCACTCGTCAGGTATCCTTCTCACGTCAGCCCCCTTCCCCAAGCCAAGAACATTTCACACTGCAGGCCCACTCAACATGCCAAGGGCCTTCCACACACTCGGCCCCATCCACAACTTGTCAAGCCCTCATAAATCAAGGACCTTCAACAGGTCATGCCCTCTCCACTTGCCAAGCTCTCAACTCACAACAAGGCACTAAAACAGGTCAGGCCTCTTTCACTGGCCATTTAATGTCCCTAGACCTAGCCTCTTCCACTTTGGATGATGCTTGTCAGTGATATTCCAATAGTTTCCTTGTTAATGTATATTCTTCATACTTGCACAAGCTTAGCTTGGTGTGATGCACTTGAATTAGTACATTTATGACATTTACTCTCCAATTTGCAAGTTGCTTATTAAATTGTATTTTTTGTTTTCTGAATTTCTTTACAAATTTTCCCCTTACCATTTCATGCAAGGACATTGACAATTTGTTCCAACCTACACTTTCTTCCTAATTCACACTACCACCTCCCCCACTCACATTCATATTTTACACCCACTCTCACGAGCACATGTATGCAAAGTCACACACACTCAAACAGCCGTACTTTACCCCCAACATATGTTAATGCAGCATGTTCAACACATTTTGACATTAGAATATATATGGTTTTAAGATTACAAAAATTCAGTGTCTTTCATATGCAAGAACTGAATTATTTTTTTTTTGTTAGCCAGTAAACATTATAATAACATCACAAATTTCCTGATCCCTTCATTATTTTTATAAGAAAAGAATTTAGCTTAATGAATAATATGATTATGATAGAATTTTTAATAGAAAAATTAAAATGTAGTTTCTCTTCAGTAGTACGTAAATCACCCGATGAGAATATAATGCTTTTTAATACACTTTGGTAGTGCTTCACAGATATCATAATTGGAGACTTTTATGGTTTTTGACATTCCTGTACTGTAATTCTAATTTTAGATAATTTAAATTTTTTATGATACTTTTGATCGAGAGCTGCAAGGTGGACTTGAGCAGTCTGAGCTCTTCTAGAAAAGCCTTAAGTCTGCAGAATTCCAAAAGTGATAATTGTGACTTCAGTTACTGGACTACATTATATCCATATTATATTTAGTCACATTGTATGAGTACTGTATTTATATTTGAACTTCAGATAAAAAGACAGAGAATTATTTCATAGCAGCCATATGTAGTAATGTATTATAGGACATTATTGTATATTTAAATATTGGAAAAATACCTGTGTGTTGTTGAAAGTGGTACTGAAATGTACCAAGGAGCTTGTAGACTTGCTTAAGTAACGCTAACAAAAAAACCTGTTTTTATATATCCATAACCTGGACTAGATACAATGTTTACAGGCTGGCTTTCTTAAGTTCAGTAAAAAAAATTTTTTCCACTCTCTAGAGTGATAGTTTTAGGTATAAATGTTGAAATTGTGGTATAGATGTGTGACAAATTACAGGGAAAAAAAATGTATGCAAATAAAAGATTTACATACAACAGCATATACAGTACAGTAAGTTATTTACTGTACTTGTATACGAACGGAAAATTACCCAAGCCACTCCAGAGTTATCCAAACTCTCACTGCCACTTATAATTATGTAGTAAAGTCTAAGTGGAACATGTTACTATGATACAAATAAAAGGGTTAACCTGCGGCACCGGTCAAGCGCCTTGACCCACTGCACTGTGCTGAGCACCTTAAGGCACCCGATCTGGGGTGCACAGAGTGCCATAAGGCGATCGTAGGTATATCATAGAATTAAAACTGGGGTGCGGTCACTTGGGTACGAGATGGAGGACCTAGCCTTGCTCAGAATTTAGCTGACAGTTTAGCTATAAATTAAAATAAAATAAGGATCCTCATAGTTTTAAATGGAAGTTGATGTCAGTGGATTTGGGACAGCTTGCAAAATTTTAACCCATTTTTTTTATCTTAAATTTACAACACCCAGTATTTGTGTATAAACATGAACAACATTAATCTTCTAATCTTGCTAGACTATTTCATGAGTATTATGAACGTGGAAACCTTATCTAACCTAAATATTGTGGAAATGAGAGAGTTGGGCCATTGAGTGTTGCACTATTTAGATACAAGCTCGGTAGATCTGTTCTACAGTTATTAATAAAAGCATATGGGGATTACACTATATACACACCTGTAGGAAAGGGCTGCAAATATTGATTTGTCCACAGGCCACTGTATTTTCAGGTAAAGTGTCTCCTTTTCCAACCCGCTCTTATCCTAAAATACTGGTAAGAGTACTATTTTCATCATACTGTATATCCAAACGTGCCAAATCCAGTGGTGATGTAGCCTTTACATAACTGGACCTAACGTGATTTCTCATTATATCCCAACAATGAGAAATATTTCTTCAATTACCCTTGACAGAGAGCTTCATGTTCTTGGATATGGTTTGTCACTAAATATAACAATAAATTTAGGCTCGCTAAGGTTATGTTACATGATTGTAAATGCATATCCAGTGTTGTAGTAATGAAAGATAATATAGCCAATAAGTAATTGATGAAAACATTGGAAAGTTTCCAAGGCATTTTCTAGATCCACTGCGCACGTTGTCAACTTCGTCTGCCACAATGCAAAACGTTACATTACTTAACCAATACTGACAATCAAAATAACCAAACTCAAATAGATAGTAATTGTCTACAAAATGTAACAAAATGTTCAAATATGAATCTAGTTTTGTTTAACCATATTTCAACATGAAAAGTAAGCCAAGAGCTTTGCACTCGTTAAATGGGACAAGTCATTTCTTCACACCTCATGCGCGCATTCACTCACTACAGATTTTTCCTTCAATCTCTTTGTACTTTTATTTTTATTTTAAGTTGCTGCAAGATGTCTCCATAATTCTTGTAAATCAAAACTTTCTCGACTGCATATTTCTGGTTTTTGGTTGTATATATATGGGCATGATTGATGTCTCATTTCTCTTACAATGAATTTTATAATAGATTAGAATCCTACATTGCTTTAATGGTCATCATGAAGAGTGCCCTATTTAATATACAAACTTGATTTGAAATGCTGATGCCGGCAGCAACTAGTTTGTGGACCCCAGATTCACTCTGAGATTGATAGTGCACAAGGATTCCTGTGGGCACAAATAGTCTTGATCAGACTCCAGTGGCTTCATCAGTGTTACAATTTTTCATACAGATTTTTATTGAAATTATAATGGCCATTGCTAGTACAAAGCTACTGTTTGTACTGTAATTGCTATGTATAAATAATGTAACTTCCGATTGCAGTTAAATCATTCACAAATATTTTGCATGATATTTTAGCACTGGAATTTATAGATTAATAGAAATACTGTACAGTTTTACAGTTTACATGTAAATTAATGTTAGCTTTTAGTTTGTTGCTTATAAATTCTTCACATATATTTAAATTTATCTACTAAATCAAAATGAAGATACAGTGCAAAAATTTCAGGTTAATTTATCACTAACAATAAATGGTGTTAATGCATGCAGTGTTAGATTTATCAGAGAATAGCCCAGAATAGAACTAATGTCATCTCACTCATTTTCATGTGTTGGAGGGGGGGGGGTTGCATTATTTGTTTAGATCTCTCTAAATGAAAAAGTTTTCAAACGGTTTTAAGATGTATTACTCTGTGTATGTGCCCAATGTGTCTGTCCACACACCTAACATTTCGTGTGATGTAATTCCATACACTAGGTGGAATTGGCAGAAAGGGTGAGTTGGCATTATTACCTAACTTGGTACTGGTATCATGATATTCTGCAGTCAATCCAGTTTAATATTTGCCGGAATTTACCTGAGGAACATTGACACTAGTGGCCTCGATATGACAGGAAGTCAGCAGCTTGTCGAAAGTCCTCCATTTACCTTGATAATCTTTTCCAGTTGATTTTGGAATTCAACAGTATCTTGGTATTTACGCTTTGGCGGGTAGGCGGTCCGGGGGTTTATAACCCTGTGGGTGAAAAAGCATGTTTTAGTCCTACACTGGCTGTGGTCGAGCTTGATTCCCATTGCCACCTTGTGTTTGTATACATTTGACCTTTCCTGAAAAAAAAATTCAGGATTAATATCCACAACAAAGTGTTCGGAGATTTTAAGTTAATATAAGATCCACTGTTGCCATGCCTGGTTTGTAGTGTTATTAGCCCTATGTGGCCCTGGCAAACGGTTTCCTGATAAGAGAGATGACTTTTCTCTGGAATAATGTTTGTTTTGTGTGGTGGTGCACTTTCTCCATGAGCAGCTTAGGCCTTCCTGAAAGATGGGGGTGGAGGGTACCAATTGCTTGGATACTAACATCCACAAATGTGGTTTCCCATGCTTGGATACAGTACTCCAAACAGGGTCTGCCATGCCTGGATACAGTAATTCAAACGGGGCTCCATGCTTGGATCCAGTAATCCAAAACAAGGGTCTTCCATGCTTGGATATAGAAAAATCCCATAATGGTGATGCCGCCGCACCAGAGATTATACATTTGAATCACCACCTTCCTTTCTTTAAAGTTAATAAAATATTATGAGGATAAATATTGTTTGATAACTGGTATATAACTTAACCTGTTGTCTGCACTAAATAATTGTGGTTCATTAATGTTAAAAATGCCCTAAAATATGAGTCTGCATGGCAAGAAAAACATTTCCAAATCATTTACTGTTTGACTGTATCTTCTGACGTTCAAAATAGTATGCTGCTGGAACCTGCTAATACTGGCCAACTGTTGGTGGCAGAATCAAAGTGTCACCTTGTGCGAATAGCGTTACCAGTCCACAAATATGCTTCCATTAAACCGTCACTCATCCATCCTATTAAGAGAAATAGGAACAACCGGCAAAATTCTTCATATTAGTAAAAATATTGTATAGTAAGCATAGTTTGAGATATACCGTAATTACCAAACTGGTACACTGTAGAGGTTTCTTCTGGTAAATATTTCAATCATCTTTCTTCAGGACTTGCTCACAATTTTTGTCCTATAATGATTAATGGATATGAAAAAAAGGATTTTTCCTAAATAGAAAGGTAAAAATAAATGTCAAGTAAAGACTGCTCATATCAAGTGTAGGAAAAAGAAGGGACAAATTAGTCTTTTAGCACATTTGGCCAACTAAACTACTCATAAAATTTGATTGCATGGATTTGCTGCTTGCTTGTTGTAGTAGTAATTGGTAAATTATTTATATATTTGGAACCTTGGCTTGAAATGGTATGAGTTACGTACATTTGAAATATTGAATTTTATTTAATTTCCTGGGAGGGATTCCTTGGTGGCTCGGTATGCGTAAAAGAACGGGAGAGCACCTACACATGTCACTAACCAGGTACTTGCAAAGTCATTAAATGGCCCATCGGAATGGGCGCGGAACCATGGTCCCCCGGGTGAAGAGGGGTGCAGGGAGAGCAGGGCAGAGATGCAGGAGATGTAGCACCCTAAGTCAAAGAAATAAGTGCACTAGAAAGGTAGACAAAAAAGAATGAAAGGATAATCTGAACATCTCTGAAAGTAATGCCATGGGTACCTAGGTGGTTCCACCCACCACATTGCCCATCCTCTACTACCAGGGGGCAGTCACTTGGGATAATAGACCCAGATATAAATAAAACGAGGTGTTGTATATGCTTCTGTTAGCAGCGTCTCCTTATAGTCGTCACTGCCCTCACGGTCCCCACTCTGGGTTTTTCAGAAGACAGTGGAGGCCATGTGACTTTGGACCATCTATCTTGCGAGGGGCTATTTGCTTGGTATTATGATTTTGGTATTAAGCTTCACGAGTGTGTTTTTGTGATTGCCTCGCTTGTTGTGTGGACTCGAGTCACTATCACCTTGGAGCATAGGATGGACTCTGGACTGTCTCTACCTGGTGGGGTTTGGAGTGTCTGTTACCGGAGATAGGACTGGCCTAACTTGTGAGGGTGATCTTGCTCTTTGTAAGTGCTTGGGTCTTTGATTCTTTCTGTGAAACTGGGTTGGGAAGCAGTTGGGTTTCTTGTAATTATTTATGGGTGCAAAAGTTGGGTGCGACTAGTTTTCACTTGAGACAATTTATATAAAGTATCTTTTTATCTAAATATATTGAATTGTTGTGGGAAAAGGATTTTGCATATGGCCACTCTTTAAGGACTGGGAATAATGTGTCAAAGATAACTTGATAGATAAATATAATATTTAAAGATTATTTGCAGCAATAAAAGGTGTAAACAAAACCCCTACATTAACTGTCTTGCTTACTGGTAGGCGTTGAATGGTCAGAAGTTCAAATGTGGTGGCTCTGCCATATGGCAGCTTTCACACAAAGTAGGCATCCATTAACATCACATTGTGGCCGATTCGTGATATCATCTCTCAAGATTAATGTAAGCTTGTACTGTAACCTGAATGAATTGATCATAGTCTACTGTATTAAAGATAACCATGAAACATGCAATAGAGGAAAGTGGTTGGGAATAGCATGTCGAATGTGTTACTAAATTGTACCGCCCCCCCCCCAAATGACTTAATTTCTATGAAAGGGTGATAAGTTGTTGGTATTTTAATGATTAAAGCATAAATCGGTGATGTCAAAATCACAAGCATTGTTACAAAGCATCAGGAAGGTATTGTTTATTTCATTTTGTTAAGGGACTTTCTGGTGGTGAATTGAGTAAGAGGCATGACTCATAGTGTCAAGGTACCGAAGTGAGATGAGTAGAAATGAGAGCTACGAGTGTTTCTTGTCTTCGTCAGGTACTTGTCATATGAATGCTTGATACTACTGTTACTGAAGGTGACATTGACCTCCCACACCGCCTGCCCAATTTGTTCCAACCATCTACCTCATCTACTATTGGTGCAAACCGTGAACGTTCTCCGTTTTTGTCAGCGAGCTTTGTTACCTTCCGTTGAATCATATGACCAATTGTTCTTGTTACTTGTAAAGTTGTTGTATACCATTATTTGTACCATAGTATCATATCATCATCTTTCGCTCTGTATCATTTATCTTTGGCGTGTCCTTAACCACCTGCTGAGAGCCAAAATCTCCTCGTAGCTCATGGTTTTTCAATTCTGGAATAAGCCATTTAGTTGCATGGCTGCACCTGTTTCCCATTATTATTGATGGACTTTCTTAGATATGGGCAACGCATAACAACTGCTTTCACATTTTGCAAAGATTTAATGTGCTCTGAGACGCAACATCAATAGCTGGAAAGGTAAAAAGACAGGACTCCAAGAGCAGTAGACTCAAATCCTGCAAGCAGAAATAAGGCGAGTAACGTATGGAGGACATGGAAGGAGTGAAGGTACGAGTCGGCCTCAGTAAAGAGCTAGACTTCACTACCCAATTGTCACTGTTAAGTAATTACAGATTACCTTGTGATGATTTCAGGACTTATATATATATATATTGGTAAGTACATCCTTCGATTTCAAAAGTTATAATATTTGTACTTATTTTTGCTGGTGCAAGATAGTGTGTGTGTGTGGTGGTGTGTGTGTGTGTGTGTGTGTACTCGCCTAGTTCTCACCTAGTTGCCGTTTGCGGGGGTTGAGCTCTGGTCCTTTGGTCCCGCCTCTCAACCGTCAATCAACAGGGTTACAGATTCTGAGGCCTATTGGGCTCTATCATATCTACACTTGAAAACTGTGTATGGAAGTAAGTCAGCCTCCTACACATCACTTCCTAATGCACTCTATTGTCCACCACTGACACTAAAAAAGTTTCTTCTAATATCCTTTGTGGGCTCATTTGGGCACCCCAGTTTCCACCTGGTCCCCTTTGTGCGTGTGCCCCTTGTGTTTAAATAGCCTGTCTTTAATCTACCCCTATCAATTCCCTTCATAATCCTGAATGTTGTGGTGATCATGTCCCCCTACTCTTCTGTCTTCCAGCGAAGTGAGGTAATTCCCGTAGTCTCTCCGCGTAGAGCTCATACCTCTGAGCTTGGGTACTAGGGCTGGTGGCAAACCCTTTGAACCTTTTCCAGTTAGTCTTATCCTTAACTAGATCTGGACTCCATGCTGGGGCTGGCATACTCCAGGATTGGCCTGACATATGTGGTATACACAAAGTTCTGAACGATTCTTTACACAAGTTTCTGAATGCCGTTTCTATGTTGGCCAGTCTGGCATATGCTCGTGATGTTATCCTCTTGATATGTGCCTGCAGGAGAGAGGTCTGGCATGATATCAACCCCCAAGTCTTTTTCTTTCTCTGACTCCTGAAAAACTTCCTCTCCCAGATGATACCTTGTATCTGGCCTCCTGCTCCCTACACCTATCTTCATTACATGACATTTTGGTTGGGTTAAACTCTAACAAACCATTTGTTCGGACCATTCCTTCAGCTTGTCTAGGTCCTTCTTGAAGCCTCAAACAGTTTTCTTCTCGTTTATCCTTCTCAGAATTTTGGCATCGTGGTCCGCAAACATTGGGAGAAATGAATCGATACCCTCCGGGATGATCATTTACATATACAGTATCAGAAACAGGATAGGACAAAGTACAGAGCCCTGTGGGGCTCCACTGGTGCTTTCACGCCAATCGGAGGTCCCACCCCTTCCACCGTAAAACTCTGCTTCCTATTGCTTAGGTACTCCCTTATCCCTTGGAGCACCATCCCAGCTACACCTGCCTGTCTCTTCAGCTTATTTACCAGTCCATACAGTAAGTGTGTGTGTGTGGTGTGTGTGGTGTGTGTGTGTGTGTGTGGTGTGTGTTTTGTGGTGTGGTGTTGTGGTGTGTGTAAAAACAAAGTCCTTGGGTAAGTGTCATAGGTTACCATGTACAAGTAAGGTCTAAGGTCTGATTTTTTTTATGAACACGAGATATGGATTATTGCTTCTGAAATTGCCGGAAGTTGATTTTATTGTCCCTTAATTGGCAGTATTTTTTATTTACACGAGTAGACGTTTAATTTTTTTTTTAATGAGCAAATTAGGAGATTGAATGATTGGCCTGAATTGTTGAAGCTTATTTTCTCCCAAAAAATAACGCTGTGAGAAGACAACTGACTCATGTAAGTTTTTTTTGGCACCCGCCTCCGCCAGAGGCTGCGGGGGCTGCGAGGCCAGAAAGGGCCCCAGGGTGCGGGGTGATAGGAGAGGTACAAGCTCCCGGGGCTGCGAGTGGTAGCGAGACTAGGAACAGCCCCGGGGCGGCGGGTCCTGCGGCAGATGCCAGCCAAGGGGCTGACGGGTGGTGCGGTAAGAGGCAAGCCCCGGGTGGCGGCGGGTGCGGCAGGGAAGCCAGCTCGGGACTGCGGGTGCGGCTTCCCAAGGCCCCGTTCTTGCGCGAGGTGCCAGCCCACGGGATGCGGGCTTTTGCGGACTGAGGAAGACCAAGGCGCCCTTTCGGCTTTGCGGCGAGAGCCAGCACCGTGGGTGCTTGCGTTGCAGGCGAGGCAGCCCCGGGGCTGCTGGGGTGCGGCGAAGGCCCGCCCCAGGGGCAAGGAAGGGTGGCAGTTTACTGCGGAAAACGGGCCTGCGGGCCCCTTTACATTGCCGTTTGCTGCGGATTCCCTGACCCGTCTGGTAAGAAAGGGCGGATGGGCGACGGAGAGGCCAGAACACCGCGGGAATCGTACGGGGAGCGGCAGAGGCAAGCCCCGGTGAAGGCTGCAGGGGGGAGGACGGTCGAGGCCAGCCCCGGTGACGGCGGGTGCGGATACCGAAGGCCAGCCCCCGGGAGGAGGCTCGGGTGCGGGCATGATGGCCAGAAGGGCCTCGAGGGCATGCGGAGAGCGGCAAGAAAGGCCGACCGGCGGGTGGCAGCGGAAGATAAGGGCAGGGCGATGCCAGGGCCACGGAGGAGAGGAAGAACGGCGGGGATGCGGGCAGAGGATAGAGGCAAGCCCACGGGGCTCGCGGGTGCGGCGAGGCCAGCCCCGGGGCTGCGGGTGCGGCGGAGGCCAGACCCAGGGGCTGCGGGATGCGGCGAGGGACCAGCCCCGGGGCTTGCGGGTGCGGCGAGGCCAGCCCCGGGGCTGCGGGTGCGGCGAGGCCAGCCCCGGGGCTGCAGCCCCTAAAGCGCATGCTTTAATTAGAACCTGCTCAAAAGGTGATACCTGAGGATACCTTGAGGGTGCTTCCGGGCTGATCGTCCCCGCGGCCCGGTCATCGACCAGGCCTCCTGGTGCTGGACTGATCAACCAGGCTGTTGGACCGCGGCTGCTTCGCAGCCTGACGTATGAGTCACAGCCCTGGTTGATCAGGTATCCTTTGGAGGTGCTTATCCAGTTTCTCTCTTGAACACTGTGAGGGGTTTGTGAGTTATGTCCCTTATGTGTAGGGAAGCGTGTTGAACAGTCTCGGGCCTCTGATGTGGAGAGTTCTCTCTCAGAGTACGAGTTGCACCTCTGCTTTTCAAACGGGGTATTCTGCACATCCTGCCATGTCTTCTGGTCTCATTTGATTTTATTTCTGTGTGCAGTTTTTGGGACCAGCCCCTCTAATATTTCCACGTGTAGTAAATTTATTATGTATCTCTCCCGCCTGCGCTCAAGGGAATTCAGATTTAGGCTCTTTAGTCGGTCCAATAGTTTAGATGTTTTACCGAGTGGGATTCTAGCAGTAAAGGCTCTCTGCAGCCTCTCCAGGTCAGCAATTTCACCCGCCGTGAAAGGGGCTGTCATTGTGCAGCAGTACTCCACTCTAGAGAGCACAAGCGTTTTGAAAGTGTCATCATCGGTATAGCATCCTTAGTGAGAAAAGTTCTTGTTATCCAACTTGTCATTTTTCTTGCAGTTTTTACGGCTACTTTATTGTGTTCTTTAAAGATAAGGTCTTCCGACATGAGTACACCCAGATCCATTACATTGCCTTTTCGTACTATGTTATGATTTGCCTGAGATTTTTACGTGGTTTCAGTTTTATTTTTTCATTTTTCCATAGCGCATGAGCTGGAACTTTATCTTCGTTAAACACCATATTAATTATTTTCTGTAGCCCATATTTTCTGTAACCTGATCTACATCTGACTGGAGGTTTCGCCGTGTCCTCTATGTTTGCTACTCCTCATGAAAGTCCTAGTGTCATCTGCAAAGGTATAGATTATGTCCTTGACTATGTCCGATATAAGGATGAGAAAAAGTACTGGAGCAAGCACAGTACCCTGGGGGACTGAGGCTCTTAACGGTTGACGGGTGGATTTTATTTTGTTGACTATTAACATTGGGTTCTGTTGGTCAGGAAATTGTAGATCCATCTGCCTACTTTCCGGTAATTCCTTTTGAGCGCATTTATGGGCAATACACCATGGTCACATTTATCAAAAGCTTTGCAAAATCTGTGTAAATTACATCAGCGTTTGTTTGTCTTCCATAGCATCTAATGCCATATCGTAGT
>WNGS01164437.1:60270340-60291369 GCA_020271785.1 Procambarus virginalis
CTATTTACACGATTATCTGCAAGTTTAACTCGTTACGTTGAGTGTGTTATCAACTGTCAGGTTGATGTAAAGGCAGGCACAAGTTTGTTTACACTCTAGGTTCTGGATATATGCTTGTGCTTGCCTCTGTCGTCCTCTTGTTCGCTTCTGTGTCATACTGGCTGCCATCCATCCATTGTCTGGAGCTTGTGTATGCTACTGTATCATACTGGCTGCCATCCACCCATTGTCTGGAGCTTGTGCATGCTACTGTGTCATACTGGCTGTCATCCATCCATTGTCTGGAGCTTGTGTATGCTACTGTGTCATACTGGCTGTCATCCATCCATTGTCTGGAGCTTGTGTATGCTACTGTGTCATACTGGCTGCCATCCATCCATTGTCTGGAGCTTGTGTATGCTACTGTATCATACTGGCTGCCATCCACCCATTGTCTGGAGCGTGTGTATGCTACTGTATCATACTGGCTGCCATCCACCCATTGCCTGGAGCGTGTGTATGCTACTGTATCATACTGGCTGCCATCCACCCATTGTCTTTAATTTGATGTAAATGGAATTGTCAGTTGTTATAGCGATTGTAGTATTAGTTTTCATGAAAGTTATTTTGCATTTTCTGGTGTGGCTCGTGCTCTCGTCTGGCAATAACTTCACTCTACAGATTAGTGACTGATCGCTGCAGTATTTTCTGGCTATAGATATTTATATCCAACACCAGAGATTTTAATTTGAGGCTGTTCGAGTGTTCGAGTCGATCACCGCATAGGTAACTTTTTCCTATGTTTCCTCACATACACAAATCACAATAGCGTGATATATCGTATGACGACTAAGGCGCAGCTGGGAACATCCCGTGTGTAGATTCGATCCCTCATCACAGCCTTTGTGGATTTGTTCATTAGTCATCCTCATCATAAGTGTGTGTGGGGTTCTGTTTAGTGTAGAGACAACAAATGCTTTAATAGGCTTATCATTGGAGGATAGACCCTTTTTTTTTTAGGTCTTTATTACCAGCTTATCGACATGGTTGGGATTAAAAGGTCGGTAGAATTCCAGTCATCCGCTTCAGTGATCGTAGGTTCGAGGCTCCAATTAGTTTTTAACTGTGTGCCCGGTTACCTGTCATGGCCGCCCGTAATTCTGGCGAAAAGTGGGGTCTGGGGGTATGATGATGGCGTCGGGGATAAGAATTCGCCGGAAGCCGCAGGCTAGATCCGTATACCAAGTCTGCTACCGAGAATCTACTGCCCTCCTTCGTGGCCGAACGAATGCCAATTAGTTTTAATCGAAGCCTAAATCTCTCTTTTATTTATATATACAAAAGTTCTTACATTCTTGTACAGCCACTAGCACGCACAGCGTTTCGGGCAGGTCCGTAATCTTAATTTTCTCCTGGAATACCCATTCACAGCTGGGTGAGCAGAGGCGTACAGTAAAGGATTGGCGCCTAGTCAATCCTTCGCGGCTAGAATACGAACGTTACCAAATCGCTCGCGAAGCGCTGGGGGGGCGGTTAATGTGTTTACGAAGAACCTAGCAGTTCACATGTCACCAAGGGCCTTCATATTTTTTTTAATGACAATATAAGTGTCATAAAACACAAATAACTGTATATTTGTAGGTACAGAGATTGCAAGTTAAATCAGGCCACTAACACTCAAAAGCGTTTCAGACAAAATGTTCTCCACAAAAGTAAGAGGATACATTAATAACAGCCACCAGCACTGTGTCGCCCGCCAAAAAGATGGGTGCATGAGCAAGAACAACAAACTCGTAAAAATATATATTCAACTGTAGGCCTAAGGTATAAGCCACAATCAGGGTAAAAGATAGCCTATGGCAATGGACTAAATTGTAAACCTGTTATCGTAATCGTACAGTTAATTACCGTCCTCATGGGGAGTGACACAATGATGTGTTGTGACACAGTGGTGTGTTGTGACACAATGGTGTTGTGTGACACATGTCACTGTAGCAGTGTGTGTACCGAAGACATATGAATAATAAGTGATCTCGTGTTAGTATGTCACTAACCTGAAACCCCTTCATTGATCCCGCCACGGAGACGCCGTTCTTGACGCATTGCTGCTGTTCTCGCTCCCTCCTTAACTGAGTTGTCGGCTCTAAGGCCTGTCAACCCTGTTGGTTGTCAAGGCAAGCACTACCGTCAAGTTTCTTTTGAGGCTTGGAGTTCGCCGCAAAAGTAAACTCGGTGAATACACATTGCGAAGTAGAGCGCACCTCTCAGAATACCACTTGTGCTCCTACTTCATCTACCCCATCCTTTTACCTGTGTTTTTACTTATCATTTGCTCCCACCCTGCATTATTCTCGGTCACTTTATCCCCTTCTCCTTAACAACCTTAACTTCCAATGCATAACTTCAAACATACTTATTTACTTCCATATTGTTATTTTTAACAGCTTCTATGTCTGCTACTTCACATGTTCCTCGGCACCACGCCCCTCCGCGTCCCTGCCCGCCGCCGCTTCTGCAACAGTTTGGTTTATTTTGGTGTTGGGTAGCGGGCGTCCCTTACCCTAGGCGGCTTACATCATATATACTCTCCCCCAACCCCAGCTTGTATTGTATGCCTGTGAGGGAGAGAGCATGCCTTCCTTCATGTTCGTATTGTGACTTCAATATCCACCCCCCCCCCCCCAACCTTTTAAGCTACATCAGACACTAGCCAGCTGTGTTTATGCCTCTGAACAGCGTTCAGTATGGCGTCTATTGTGCTCTGTCTCGCTCGCACCCTCTGCAAGAAGACATACACCAGACACATGATTACGACATACTAAATATTCAGGGAAATTGGCATGAAACACAGGAACAGTATGGTTAAAATGAGGGCATGGAAAATGTAAAGCAAGTGTAAATTTTGTGCCTAGAAGAGCTACAGGGATGTCATATGTTTTTAGTACCAGAATAGTAAATGTCTATCGAGTAAAGTGGTAGAGACCAGATTCCATATATTAAATTAATATAAAATGCAGATGTGCTAGAACCCTACCCTAAAAGGCCAGGAACCAGTGCAATTATAATGTGACGGTGCAAATCTTTCGTGTTTGAGGAATCTATTAAAATGTTATGACAGGATACGAAGATTGAGCGATAAAATGAAGGAAGATTGAACGTAATGTTCTTGGATGGCAAGTGTCAACTTTGTTCCATACTAATTCGTAAACTAGGGAAAAAATTGGTGTGGCTGAGAGTACTTAACAGGATGAAAGGACATGCCGACAAGTAACAATGAAAGAGGAAAAGTAACATTGGAGGGATATATCAAGCACAGTCCTACATATCAGATCTCATAGAAGGAAAACGTGATGTTAATGATCTGGGAATAATGATGACAGACTTTCACTGAACAAAACACAACAAACATAGCATCAGCCAGGAAAAGGATAGGGTTTATTGTGAGAACCTTCAAATCCAGGGACTCCACCACAATGTTCTTACTTTCCACTTCACTTCCCCATTCAAAGTAGGAGAAATTTCTCAATAGAGGGATTACAGAGATCGTGTATAACGTGCAGACACAGTAACGCACCCGAGTTATTGGGACATTCTTAAAGCACTAAAAATGTACTCTCAACCAGCACATCTCCTGTGTCAGGTGAGTACGACGGGCTCACCTTGGAACTTTTTGTTCTGAGTAGCTGAATCAAAAACAACAACGTACTCTCAAGAAAGGAGACGAGAGAGGTGTAACGTAAGATTACGTGTACGTGTTTGGTTGATTAAACACTGTTTAGTGGATTTTTTATTTTTGTATTTAGTAGTCTTGGTTACAGCAGTCGGTTTGTGAGCAGTGTAGTAAAGTGTCGTAGAAGTTAGGATGAAGCCTGGAGCAGGGCTAGAGCTGAGTGAAGCTGGGGGGTAGAGAGCTCGGATACGGGGTGAGAGTCATAGAGCGCGGTGCTCTGAATGCGGGCGGAGTCGAGGAGCTCCATGCGGGACGAGAGCGTGGAAGCTCGATGCGGCCAGAGCCTGGCTGTGTCTGCTGTGTCGAAGCTGAAGCGTCTCGTGAGGGTAGGAACTGGACACGTAGTGTGTTACGTTGTTGTTGTTCTAAGATTCAGCTACTCGGAACAAAAAGTGCCAAGTAGCACGGGCTATGATGAGACCGTGATGGACTTACCTAGCACAGGAGCGGGGCTGTGCTAGAGAGGGTATGTAGTACCAGTATGCAGCGTAATGGTACAGGTAGCGCAGTCGTGTCGCGCCTTGCAAGCGATTTGGTTTGGGTTAGAGCTCTGGACAAGGAGAATTGATTCGGCTGCAATCCTTAAATGTTCGTCCCTATCTACCCGGTAACAGGGGACCTGGTTGTTAACTGATTGGCGGGTCGTGTTCCAGAGAAATTAGTAGGGTGAGGCTTGCCATCAGCTACGTAAAGGGGAAAACTAATAGCCCGTTATCAGGAGTCTATAGTGTAGTCCCATATCTACATATTTACAAAAAAAATGCTATAAGTATGGTCCCTAAGTGGTTTGAGTAACAAGGGTAGACTAATAAAAGTTTACACTAGATGTTTGAAAAATAGAAAAGTCAGACAAGACTTGACCGAGGCTTAGATTGTACTTAAGAGACTTGTACAATGGACTAAAACGATTTGTTTGATGCGAGTTTGAGTGATATGAATGAATGAATTTGGGTGGATATAAATAGGAGTTCCCTCGTATGAGGCTTTCTGCAGTTATCTCGATTCTTGTTCTTATATGATGAGCAGTACAGCGAGATTGAACAGATGGAAATTAGGACAAACTATACAGAAGAACCTTAAGAATATAAGGCTTTTTTTCCCAGTGTGCGTTTAGTGGACGAGTGGAAAACGCCAGAAGATGAGATTGAGGTTATCTACGTTCACAGTTTGAATTCCCTTGTCGGAGGATAGGAAGCCTGTACTTAAAGCATACCGAGGTACCCACAGGATTACGGGCTCACCATAGCCCGTGCTACTTGGAACTTTTTTCAGAGTAGCTGAATCTAAATCATCATCATCCCCACAGGTCAAATACTGAGCTTCAAGATGCAACCCACAACAGTTGCCCAACTCTCTAACAGTTGCCTAACTATTTACTGTTAGGTAAATAGGTGAAGAAGTGCATCCTTCTTAAACCTTCTTATGTGAAGAAAGGCATCATATGAAAGGAAACGTATCCAGCGAATTTTGTTCCGGGGATCGAACTCCGATCCTCGATTGAGTCAGTATATCACACAACTTGAAGCTAAAAATACGGGTCTCAGGAACTGGAGCTCGTTCCCCAACAAACCCAGCCAGGCATGAGCGCACATTCCCATCTGGACTAGCGTGCGCCCGATGGTGGAGCGCGTGTTGATTTCTCCCCGCTATTAACCAATTAGGAGATAATTGCAAGGGTAATAGACTAGTCACACGGCTGTCGAGAGACTCATGTCACATACCTCTCCTCAGTGTGTGTGTGTGTATGTACGTACATGTACGTGTGTAGGTACTCACCTAGTTGTGTTTGCTGGGGTTGAGCTTCGGCTGTGTGTCCCCCTCCCTCCAGACTTACATAAGAAGAAAGGTAACTGCAGAAGGCCTATTGGCCCATACGAGGCAGCTCCTATCTATAACCACCCAATCCCACTCATATACATGTCCAACCCACGCTTGAAACAATCGAGGGACCCCACCTACACCACGTTACGTGGTAATTGGTTCTACAAATCAACAACCCTTATAGATGCAAGTACTTCGCAAGTGTGTATACGTGCGACCTTATCGCTCGGTATATGTCTTAGAGATTCGATCATTCTTTAGCCATGCTTTCTGGAGTAATGTTCTCCTCGGGTCATTTCTCCTCTGAAAAGAATTTCTTGCAAAAAGTAAAGTTGCATAACTGGTTAAATAACTTTATTACCGATATGAGTTCTTTTCAGTCGTGATCCTGTTTAAAATGTATGGTGTTTGGGCTTTTGCTTAATGCGTAACTTAGGTTTGCCGTCATATTTTGGCCTCCCGATACATCGTCAAATTTAATTTTTAATTGTCATGTTATAAAGAGCAGAATTCCCTGCCAGTTTTTAGATTAGCACGTGTATTTGTTAATACTACGGTGGTATGCGTTGATGGTTATGAATTGTATTCCAATCAACGTATACCCAATATTAATAGCATTATTGCTTTATCCGAGATAATCTTATTGAATAGTCTTAACGTGTTTTGTGTGTTAGGATTTAGGCTTGGGGCTAGGTACCGAAACCTGTTAGATGATGCATCACCAAGTGCATGTTGCATATTTGGGCGTATGTTGAGCAGGTTGCTTCCGTTGTTAGTTACTGAACCGGGTGAGAAGAGCCTGAGCTGCCTTTGTGTATATTTATAGCTCATTGCAATTTCCGTTGTTTGTATGACCCCAGACAGCACCACGAGGAGGTAACGGTAGAACTTGTTGGCCTCGGGTGCCGGGGAAATGCATTCTTCAACGACAAAGTAGTAGAGTTCAGCATGCGAAACTTCTCTTCTGGCTAAAGTATAGGGGAGAGGAGTTTGTTGTTCAAGATTCGCTCCTTGGAACAAAAAGTTCAAAGTAGCACGGGCTATGGTGAGCCCGTAGTGGACGTTTTTCTTAGAGGGGAGAGGCTGAGAATGAATACTCCATTGTTTAGGATGATTCTGTTGGGTGACAGCCCTGTTCCTTTGGTTTGACTTGCAGTTTGATAGCTAAACAAAAGTGTGAACATGACCTCATTAAAAAAAAGTGCCGGAAATACTATCAATTAAAGTCAATCATTCCGTTTCTTAGATAAACGTATAGAGTTTAACATGTTTGGTTGTGAAGTTTTAAAAGTAACTCTTGAAATATTTCAGTATAAAATTTAAGTTATTGGGCGATACATTATTATGGATATCTCGAATTTAAATGTCACGGTTCAAGGAGAAGCACAAATGGTATAAATTGATGGAACACTTAACATACAAGTTGGTGATTCATCTTTCTTTAACATCAAACTCTGATAACACTTAATAAGTGAAATGTATATCTTGTCCAGAGAGGTTGGGTAGTGGCATTCCAATCAAAGCCAGTTTTCGCAATAATAATCATTAATAATCTATATTTTGATATAAATAATCAGATTACAATGATTAAGGAAGTATTTGTAATTTTGCATAAAACTTGATTTACACACGGCCTGTGAATTCAAACGAGCTAAGCAAAGGTATTTCATTTTGATTCAACCAAAACTACCAAAATTGGCCAAACAGTCTTTAAGTAGTATCTATTTAATAAGAAACTAGGTTTGTAGTAGTTTATTATGTAAACATTACTATCAGCTGTAGCCTGCTTTTATTGGCAAGAAGCTTGGTCACTGGCATTGGAGGGTTGCCAAGCTTCTAGCGTTCACGCCTCCAGCATGCACAAACACATTTTGTTATATATGTACGTGTATGTATGTATATGTGTTTTTAATATATAGGCCTGTGTACGTAATCACTAGTTGCCATTTTTTTTTACATAGCAGTGTACTGCTACACTGTTATTATATTATTATTATTATTTTAGGAATAGCAAACTCTCCATGTCCATCTCAAGGGATAGTCAGTCATGCATGGAATTAGTAAATTGAAGACAATCGACCCATTTTTTTCATTAACGAGCACTATCCCCAAGCAAACTTGGGGATAGATTATATTTTCCAATAGTCATTATTGAATAAATACAGTAATTAGAAAGCTCAAAGTATCTCGTCTATTTGTCTAGATTTATTGATAATGGCATTCACTAATATAATGTTGNAACAAGTTCCAAGTAGCACGGGCTATGGTGAGCCCGTAACCTACCTGACACAGGAGCGGGGCTCGGATGGCCAATGTGCTACTAGCCGTGATACGGAGAATGTATAATAGACCTAATCAGTTAAGCTAAATAGCGTACGAAATATCTTGTGGACGTTTGTGATAACCAGTTTCATTCTTCAATGAACTTTGACTAAGTTGTTTAGCAAAATCATGAAAATTTGGTTACGTGTTAAAAGCCATAGCTTTATTAAAAGGACGGCATTCATTTGTTCATCATCCGTTTGTGAAATGTCAATTCACACATCAAATGCACGCATCTATCTCTCCACGTGCTCTTTATATAATATATATATATATATATATATATATATATATATATAGAATATATAATATATATATAATATTGTATACAATCAGATATGTAACTGTATAACCTTGCTTAATAAAGTGTACACCATAAAAAGGGGGGGGTGGAGAGAAGCGAACACCCCATGTATTCAGAGTTAAATGGCAAGTTTTTCCCTGAATGCTCTGTGTTCCCTTCTCTGAGGCTGTGGGTCCCTATAATTGCACCAGAGGTGGTACCCCCTATATATATAATATATATATTATATATATATAATATATATATAATATATATATATATATATATATATATATATATATATATATATATAGATTATAGTATATTTTCTTTCTTTTCCTTTTTTCTCTCGCTCGCGATAACTTCAACCATTCCGTCGTGGAATCCATTCTTCACACAATATAATACACAACTATACAAATAGTTCTGAATGATTACATTCAACTAAGAAATAGTGGGAGGCGAGCTGCTGGGAGCTGATGCCTCTACTCTGCTAGCACATCTAGGTGAGTACACACACGCACACACCTACCTACCTATGGCAGTGTGGTTAATATAATCTCAACTAAACTAATATAGTTTTAAGTTTGCGGGTAGATTCACCACAAATCGGAAGGGATCATGTACTCTTCCCCCTAACTCCCCTTTACGTTGCTCTCCTCCCCCCTCTCCTCTCCCCCTCTCCTCTCCCCCTCTCCTCTCCCCTTCCTCTCCCCCTCTTCTCCCCCTCTCCTCTCCCCCTTCTCCTCTCCCCTCTCCTCTCCCCCCTCTCCCCCCTCTCCTCTCCCCCTCTCTCTCCCCCTCTCCTCTCCCCCTCTCCTCTCCCCCTCCCCTCTCCCCCTCCCCTCTCCCACCCCCTGCACGAGGCATTGCTACAGTTAGCGCCTGACCTGCATACACATGTCATGATCAACCGTTGCGGTAATATTGAGTTCCGAGCAGGTATGTATTACTGGTATCGCAATGTTTGAATGTTAGTTACGTGGATAGGTACAAGCGGGATACGTGCAGGGGGAAAGGACATGTAAACAGTTTAGACCTATTGTCTTGTGTAGGATCCGCTGCCCTGTTTTTTGGGAAGTAAAGAGGAAGGAAGGCATAGGTGAAGGGAAGTATAGAAGTGGGAAATACAGTGAGAGGTATGAAAGCAGGCGGGCTTTCATACCTCTCGCTGTACCCTGTGTGTACTCACTCTGCCCTGTGTGGTAGTGAATGCGAGCATTACCCTCACTCTAATACCCCTAATTTAATTACTCATATTCGGCAAAATTGTAAATACAGTAATTTTTATCAGTGAAGATGTTAATAATAATACTGCTATAGCATACATGATAAATTGCTACTCCCTAGAATGCTTACTATTGTAAATGTATGGCCACGTCTGTGGTAGAAAATAATAATAATAAAAAAAAATATTGCTTACTAGGAAGCAGCTCCTGACGAACCTCATTCACCTGTATATTGTTATATTGGGAATCTGCTGAATCTTTAGATTTCCAACTTTAATGTTTAGAGAAGAAATAATCTTCGTATATTAAGGTTCGTCAGAAGCACTGACGAACCTTATCGTCAACACGAGTTTGTTTAGATTTAGTGTTATGATCGAAGACTTTTTTAAAGAAACTACAGAAATCTGGGAGCCGGTCGGCCGAGCGGTCAGCACGCTGGACTTGTGATCCTGTGGTCCTGGGTTCGATCCCAGGCGCCGGCGAGAAACAATGGGCAAAGTTTCTTTCACCCTATGCCCCTGTTACCTAGCAGTTAAATAGGTACCTGGGTGTTAGTCAGCTGTCACGGGCTGCTTCCTGGAGGTGGAGGCCTGGTCGAGGACGGGCCACGGGGACACTAAAAAAAGTCCCGAAATCATCTCAAGATAACCTCAAGATAAGGCTCTCGGCCCCCACACGGCAGTTCCTATATGAACCAATATATAAAAACCCCTCGCCTGAAACTATCTAGCGATCGATGAGTCACAATTACGTGACTGAAGTATGTTGACCAATCCACACACTAGAAAATGAAGGGACGACGACGTTTCGGTCCGTCATATCACAATCGACTTGAGAATGGTCCAGGACGGACCGAAACGTCGTCGTCCCTTCATTTCTAGTGTGGTCTGGTCAACATATCTAGCGATCCACCTATTATGTTACTCGGTAATATGTACCATAAATCGACAATTGGGTTTCTAAGCCAGTATGTATACGATTTTACTGAATGTAAACGTCTCCAATTTATATCCATTATCACGATTAACGTACTAATTTCATTAATGGTCAAATTGTACCGAGTTATAGGAGTTAGGCTACAAACGCAGCTGGGTAAACAAACACACGTGCTTATTCATTCATTCATTTATTATGCACCCAATACCCATCCCGTGGACGGTGGTGGAAAGGGTTACAGAGGCACATAATGGGTTCAGGAATTGAATCCCATAGTTCATTTAGCTAAGGAAGTGACAGTCTTGTGAAGATTTTTACAAAAGTGTTAGTATTACACACTCACTCACTCACTCACAAAATGCTAGTTGATTGACAGTTGAGAGGCGGGACCGAAGAGCCGAAGCTCAATCCCCGCAAGCACAACTAGGTGAGTACACACACACACACAATGTATACACATACATTTATGCAAATACATATACAAATCATTAGTCTTTTACATCACAAGTGATTCAAGAAAAGGCCCTCAATAGTCTATTATACATGGCAGTTTACATCTATGGGGGAGTTGGTTACTAATCCTACTCCACATCTAACCAACTGGGTGGCAACTTAATTCTTATCAACAATCGGCAACTTAACTCTTATCAACAATCGGCAACTTAACAATCAATATCAACTTAACAATGTGCAGGCTGCACCTACAGTACAACAAATTTTGGATACTTTGCTAAGATTCCTGCCAATACAATATCATGAATGATGCACTTACACATTTCATGGGACTCCATTGATGGTGTTATCTCTGAATTCTATTATTTTTTCCCGCATAACAGAAAGATAGATGGAGGAACTGGGGTGTGAATTTCTCTTTGCCTCAAGTCTACTAGATTTGTTGCAGTTCCCAGAATATTACTTCCTTACTAACAGGAGCCGGTGGCTGAGCGAACAAAACACTGGTCTCGTGATCCTGGGTTCGATCCCGCCTCTCGTCGTCCTTCACCTCTAGTGTGTGGTCTGGTCAACGTGGCTGAAATATGTTGACCAAACCACACTAGAAAGTGAAGGGGAAGGGACGATGACGTTTCGGTCCGTCCTGGACCATTCTCACAATCGACTTGAGAATGGTCCAGGACGGACCGAAACGTCGTCCTTTCACCTTCTAGTGTGTAGTTTGCTCAACTTAGGTGCGGTTATTTTGTTGTTGTGCTTTTACAAACTTAATTGTAGAATTAAATCATGGATATCTTTGGGTTCAATAGTCCATAATTTTCACATTCCATCTATAGTTACTTCAGGCGTTAACATTTTCAGACGACGGACCGAAGTATTTATACCTCAAGAATTATAAGGGACAGTGGCTGTGTTTTGTTTGGCTTGCCTTTACAAGGCCAAGTGGTAACATTCAACTGTGTTAAACCTGTTCGCTGGTTGAAGAAGCCTCGTGGTGCAGACTTTTTGTTGTGTATGACTGTTGAACAGGTTTATCTGGATATGATGTCAGAGACTGGACCTCGCTGCTGAAGGTTTAAGCTTATTGCTCATGGCAGCCTAGTGGTTACACTTTTTGGGTTTGCAGGCGACGAGTCACAATAACGTGGCTAAAGTATGTTGACCAGACCACACACTAGAAGGTGAAGGGACGACGACGTTTCGGTCCGTCCTGGACCGTCAATCGACTTGAGAATGGTCCAGGACGGACCGAAACGTCGTCGTCCCTTCACCTTCTTGTGTGTGGTCTGGTCAACACACTTTAGGTTTGTTGCACTATATATTTATTCGTGGAATGATTATTAATAGATTTGGTTACATTGAATCGACAGACCTTTTGAAATTGAGGCTAGGCTTTATTAAGTATTTACGTGTCCACTTACGCCATACAGTCATACTAGCTCAACACTTTCTCTTCTAATCACTTGGGGAACCTGTGCTTATTTCCTCGATCATGGCGGCATTGTTTGTTTCTTAAACAGTTTAAAAGCTTTGAAACCCAAGTTTGCCATAAGCAACTTCGTATTGCATAGAAAAACTGTTCCATAAATACAAACTAAGCCGCCAGTCCTGAGGAAAGATGCACAGGTTTCGTAAGAGGATATTAGTTTCTTGTATATCCTGGCCATGGTGGTCTAGGGTTGCAGCAAGGAAAATATTTCGTGCTATGTTGTATATTTATTATATACACACTGTATTTAACCCTTGTAAATATAGTGTGTTAGTGATCATATGCATATTTTCAATAAAGGAAAAATCCATCATTGGAACAAGTTCGCAACTAATAGTACCCTTAATTGTGTTCATCGTAAATTACATATTTTTATATGAAAGGGAAGAATACGATGTAACTAATCCTTTAGGGTAGAAAATGTTCACATTCAGATAATAGGTTTATTTAACAATGTTTCACAAATTATAATACCTATTATGTAATGCATTAATGATCGTGCAATCATATAAACATTTTAAATAAGGAAAAAAATATATCGAAATATAGTGTGTTTTCGTCAAAATCAACTTGCCTATACAGATTTCTTCTTAAATCATGTTTTGCTTTCAAATTTACACTCATGTTAGTTTTGTGGTGTGTATTAAAGGTCAAGAGTGACCTCTTCTTGAGCTAGAAGACGTTGTCGAGTGTTAGAGAACCTTCTCCACTAGTTCATTTGGTTTTCCTAACGACCCCTCCCCATCATGATCAGCTTGTCTCCATAAGAATGGTGGTTCAGTAATTGTTTTTAGATTTAGCTACTCAGAATGTGTCCATGTAGCACGGGCTACAGTGAGCCTATAATTGAGTTCGGTTATTCACGATAACCTTGTTACTGTGATATTTGGGTGAAAGTTTTAAATGGAGGTGGGGGGGTTTCTTCCTTTTCTCCAGTTTCTTTTCCACTTCTGTTTTAGCGCACTGATTTTTAGTTGTTTAATAACATTATCTTGTGGCGGATATAGATGCACAGTGCTTTTCTAACCATTGTAGTCACTGTGGCTTTGCATCTAATTCAGCTGCTCTTGTTGGATGAATGTTGAATTTGATGCACAGGGCTTCAGTTGATGCACAGGGCTTTAGTGATTCACATTGCAGTTCAGTTGGCCGCATGCGTCTGCATTTATACCTCAGTCATTTACTATGCACCTCATACCCATCCCGTGGGCGGTGGTGGAAAGGGTTGCAGAGACGCACAAATGATCCTGAACCCCACAGTTTATTTAGCTAAGCAAGTAACAATCTTGTGAAACTAATTACAAAATTTGTAATACACACATACATAATATACTACAATGTACATATACATATATCAGAAGGCTTTTTTGTATCACTAGTGGTTCAAAAAGTGTCGCAAAACAATTTCTATACAAGGCAATTTGCATATGCAGTTAGTTGCAAAAGTTAATTTATACAACAGGCAGAAATGCCCATACAAGAAACATTGTAGTAATTATGATACAACATTGAGTTTTGAATTCGAAGATCGTGTAATAAGTGTCTTTTGGGTGTATTTTTGGTCTACTGTATACACTAATTGAATGTTGTATCAACAATGAGTACTTTTCTCGTTTGCAAAGTGGATTGTAAAATTTATTAAGAACATCTCGTAAATTAAACCATTCGTGTTATTCTCGATACTTAGTGTACATAGTGACCAAACCACACAATAGAAGATGAGACGACGACGTTTCGGTCCGTCCAGGACCATTATGAAGTCGATTGTCGACCATTATCACAATCGACTTGAGAATGGTCCAGGACGGACCGAAACGTCGTCGTCCCTTCACCTTCTAGTGTGTGGTTTGGTCAACATTCTTCAGCCACGTTATTGTGACTCAGCATTGCATATTGTATGTACATAGGTTTCTCCTGGATACTGGATATCCCATCCCAAGAGGCTGCACGCTAGCCTTCATGAGCATGATTACTCAACGGCCTTCATTCTCATTGATATTTGCTTTGGCAGTTAGTGAAGGGCTTAAAGGTAGTAATAATGCAACCCATCCTGCTGTTCAGATAGTACTTAGTGACCTTGTGCACCATCGGACATATATTGACGTAATGGATAATTTGGAAGTAGAATTTGGTAATATTGAATTTGGATAAACCGGAAAAAAGGTTTTATGGTTGTTAATAAAACCTAACCATCTTAGGCTTAATACACGCTACCTGAGGTCTAATATAGTACATGTGTGTTATACTAGACGTAGGAATATATACGTTTGGTGTTTAGTTATATTTTGTCAGGACTATAAAGTGAATAGTGCCAAAATCTACTATCTAAATATCCATCACGTCAGTATATGTACAATGGTGTAGATAGTTATATAAAAAGTTTAATTTGAAGAGGAGGATGGGTTGTAATAATGGCACCCCTGATTGATTAAAATTAAGCCACTCAAAAGGTGGCACGGGCATGAATAGCCCGTAAGTGGTGGCCCTTTGGAGCCATTACCAGTATCAATAGCTGATGCTGGAGATCTGTGGAGGTGCGACTGCACCCTACGGAGAGGTCGTGACCTCTGATGGCACCCTTCTGATCCCGGGTAGTGATATACCCCAGTGATGAGTCGCATGGTCATTTTGGCTCAGCAGGTTATATGACGGGTTGGAGGACCTTGGTGCTGTCTGGTGCATGTTGCCTTCCCGCCTTAACGGCGTCTCGCCCGCCATCACATTTTAAATATTTAAAAATTTGAACCCAGAGGGCGAGTTTATTGGTCAGCATCACCGTTCATGTAGTGGACATTCAGCCATAACAGGATGTACATCACCTTACAGTGGGAAGAAAACCCGCCGTTTATACTGTAGTCATCTACATCTTTGAATTTAATTTTAGTTAGGATTCTCGGTTACATGTGATTTACTTTTAGTCTAGTTCAAAATATGGCGTAGGTGCTGAAATAAGAGATTGTATATTAATGTTAGTACGGTGTTGTTAGTGTGTGTGGTAAAGTTGTTGATGGTGAGTGGTTGCTTGGTGCGGGGCCGCGAGGCTTGTTGATCCTGCAGGCACGTCCATCCCACTCTTACAACTGGTAATTATTCTTCTAAAATTGAATTTGAGTGTACGTTCTGTGTATATTTCGCACATGAAATATGTCTGTTTCGTGAGTTGGGGGCCTACCTGTAGTTTAAAAAGTTGTTTTGCGGACAGGTCGGCCTGAAGGTCAGATTACCTGGAGGGTGGGGGGGGGGGTTGAGAGGTTATCACCAGGATAACCTGGCTCCTGCTGGGTTAAGGCAGTGTAAGTTGAAAGTTGTACAAACGTGCAGTAGTAAAGAATAATGGCAACATTCACTTGTAATGAGCACCCAACATGCGCTCGGAGGAAATAGTAGCAACATGACCTTTTGGATGAAGTCAGTTTGACTTGCATCATAAGCCCCTTAACACGGAATGCAAAGGGTCATCTAACTGGTTTACACAGGGTAGACTGCAAAACATTAACTCTATCGACTCGCCTAATGTTGTTTTTAGATTCAGGTACTGGGAACAAAACGTTCTAAGTAGCACGGGCTATGGTGAGCCCGTAGTGGACTTACCTGACACAGGAGCGGGCTGTAACTGTCTTCGGACTCGCCTAATTGTTGTTGTTGTTGTTTCAGATTTAGCTACTCAGGACGAAGTGTCCATGTAGCACGGGCTATGGTGAGCCCGTAATTAATCGCCTAAATTAATCCGCCAATTTAAACTAATCAACCCACCTAACTCTACAGATCAAGCAACTATAACCTTCTTTGAGGTGGTTCCTGGAACAAATGTTCCCGTGGTCTGGCCTGGTTAACGAACTAAATTATTATTATTAGGATAATAATACTGGTTGCAGTGTATTATTGATTGATATTTTACTACAAGGCCGAAAATCACGTACGTCTTCTGGCCGGCCAGACTGTTTAATGCCGCTGCATGCAATCTAGCTAGGGATCATAGTCGACTACCAGCTATCCATTAAGGTGTTTATTAACTTCTACTTGAACACACTTAGACGTCTGTTAATAACGTCCCATATATTTACAAGGAGGGGATCATAAAAAACGTATAGGGCCCATAATGTTAACAATTGTTCAAAAGGAGAACCTGATAAACCACCACCAAAGGATACCTGAGGTGCCATAGGCACAATCAGAGAGCACTGTATAAACATCAGAGGTCAGCGGTTGTTCAACGTCCTCCCAGCGACTATAAGAAATATTACCGGAACAACCGTGGACATCTTCAAGAGAAAACTGGACTGTTTTCTAAGAGAAGTTCCGGATCAACCGGGCTGTGGTGGGTATGTGGGCCTGCGGGCCGCTCCAAGCAACAGCCTGGTGGACCAAACTCTCACAAGTCGAGCCTGGCCTCGGGCCGGGCTTGGGGAGAACAACAACTCCCAGAACCCCATCAAGCAGGTACCTGGT
This sequence comes from Procambarus virginalis, assembly GCA_020271785.1. Taxonomy (NCBI): domain Eukaryota; kingdom Metazoa; phylum Arthropoda; class Malacostraca; order Decapoda; family Cambaridae; genus Procambarus; species Procambarus virginalis. Next base: position 60,287,032 of record WNGS01164437.1, read on the forward strand.
CGCTTCCTACGCCAGCTGAGAGCAAACTGCGTCTACCATCCTGGTTGAGCAGACCAGATTACAATTTCGTCTCGGGTTCCACATAGAGCTGCCACAGTACACAATGAGTTACTAAGCATTCGACCAGACTTACTGCTTCCCGTTTGACCTAGCTGGAGCATGGCAAGGGTGGTAGAGTTCCTTGGCCATGGCACAGTTTGCCCTGACGAAGCACGCACCCAGCACCTGGATACCGAAGGTCGTACTTGCCTCCACTGGGTCAAGGCACGCCACCTGATTAATTAAATATAGACTCGATCGATGGTCTAGTTTTTGTTTTCGCAAATAAATAGTCTCGTTTTGCTATTTACACGATTATCTGCAAGTTTAACTCGTTACGTTGAGTGTGTTATCAACTGTCAGGTTGATGTAAAGGCAGGCACAAGTTTGTTTACACTCTAGGTTCTGGATATATGCTTGTGCTTGCCTCTGTCGTCCTCTTGTTCGCTTCTGTGTCATACTGGCTGCCATCCATCCCTGTCTGACTGTTGATCATCTGGCGCCCCCATGTCTGGAGTTGTGTATGCTACTGTTCATACTGGCTGCCATCCATCCATTGTCTGGAGCTTTTGCTATGTACCGGTGTCAATTTCGAGCTGTCAGCTCTTAATCTGTCTCCACTTTGCGTATCTGTATAACTGCATCACATTCGATGTTGCTACTGTGTCATACTGGCTGCATCCACCATTGTCTGGAGTCTTGTGATGCTACTGTGTCATACTGGCTGCATCATCCATTGTCTGGAGCTTGTGTATGCTACTGTATCATACTGGCTGCCATCCATCCATTGTCTGGAGCTTGTTTGCTAATCGCCATCCACCGTCTAGTGGATCTCTTGGCATCAATTGGACTTTGCGCTACGTACGTCCCCCTGCTGCTGTGGTACTATCATTGGTGATCCACCTTGCGGGGTATTAGATCTCTGCATCACATGTCTGAGCGGTATGCATGTATCATACTGGCTGCCATCCACCCATTGTCTGGAGCGTTGTATGCTACTGTATCATACTGGCTGCCATCCACCCCATTGTCCTGGAGCGTTGTATGCTACTGATCATACTGGCTGCCATCACCCATTGTCTTTAATTTGATGTAAATGGAATTGTCAGTTGTTATAGCGATTGTAGTATTAGTTTTCATGAAAGTTATTTTGCATTTTCTGGTGTGGCTCGTGCTCTCGTCTGGCAATAACTTCACTCTACAGATTAGTGATGATCGCTGCAGTATTTTCTGGCTATAGATATTTATATCCAACACCAAGATTTTAATTTGAGGCTGTTCGAGTGTTCGAGTCGCTATCACCGCATAGGTACTTGTTTCCTATGTTTTCCTACATACACAAAATCACAATAGCGTGATATATCGATAGACGACTAAGGCGCAGCTGGGAACATCCCGTGTGTAGATTCCGATCCCTCATCACAAGCTTTGTGAGCTTTGTTCATTATCATCCTCATCAAAGTGTGTGTGGGGTTCTGTTTAGTGTAGAGACAACAAATGCTTTAATAGGCTTATCATTGGAGGATAGACCCTTTTTTTTTAGGTCTTTATTACCAGCTTATCGACATGGTTGGAATTAAAAGGTCGGTAGAATTCCAGTCATCCGCTTCAGTGATCGTAGGTTCGAGGCTCCAATTAGTTTTTAACCTGTGTGCCCGGTTACCTGTCATGGCCGCCCGTAATTTCTGGCGAAAAGTGGGGTCTGGGGGTGTGATGAATGGCGTCGGGGACAAGAATACGCCCGGAGGCCGCAGGCTAGATCCGTATACCAAGTCTGCTACCGAGAATCTACTGCCCTCCTTCGTGGCCGAACCGAATGCCAATTAGTTTTAATCGAAGCCTAAATCTTTTTTTTTATTTATATATACAAGAGTTGTTACATTCTTGTACAGCCACTAGCACGCACAGCGTTTCGGGCAGGTCCGTAATCTTAATTTTCTCCTGGAATACCCATTCACAGCTAGGTGAGCAGCAAGGCGTACTAGTAAAGGATTGGCGCCTAGTCAATCCTTCGCGGCTAGAATACGAACGTTACCAAATCGCTCGCGAAGCGCTGGGGGGGGGGGGGGGGTTAATGTGTTAACGAAGAACCTAGCAGTTCACATGTCACCAAGGGCCTTCATATTTTTTTAATAACAATAATAAGTGTCATAAAACACAAATAACTGTATATTTGTAGGTACAGAGATTGCAAGTTAAATCAGGCCACTAACACTCAAAAGCGTTTCAGACAAAATGTTCTCCACAAAAGTAAGAGGATACATTAATAACAGCCACCAGCACTGTGTCGCCCGCCAAAAAGATGGGTGCGTGAGCAAGAACCAACAAACTCGTAAAAATATATATTCAACTGTAGGCCTAAGGTATAAGCCACAATCAGGGTAAAAGATAGCCTATGGCAATGGACTAAATTGTAAACCCTGTTATCGTAATCGTACAGTTAATTACCGTCCTCATGGGGACGTGACACAATGTGTTGTTGTGTACACAGTGGTGTGGTTGTGTACACAGTGGTGCTTGTGTGACACATGTCACTGTAGCAGTGTGTGTACCGAAGACATATGAATAATAAGTGATCTCGTGTTAGTATGTCACTAACCTGAACCCCTTCATTGATCCCGCCACGGAGACGCCGTTCTTGACGCATTGCTGCTGTTCTCGCTCCCCACTCCTTAACTGAGTTGTCGGCTCTAAGGCCTGTCAACCTTGTTGGTTGTCAAGGCAAGCACTTACCGTCAAGTTTCTTTTGAGGCTTGGAGTTCGCTGCAAAAGTAAACTCGGTGAATACACATTGCGAAGTAGAGCGCACCTCTCAGAATACCACTTGTGCTCCTACTTCATCTACCCATCCTTTTACCTGTGTTTTTACTTAGCATTTGCTCCCACCCTGCATTATTCTCAGTCACTTTATCCCCTTCTCCTTAACAACCTTAACTTCCAATGCATAACTTCAAACATATTTATTTACTTCCATATTGTTATTTTAACAGCTTCTATGTCTGCTACTTCACATGTTCCTCGGCACCACGCCCCTCCGCGTCCCTGCCCGCCGCCGCTTCTGCAACAGTTTGGTTTATTTTGGTGTTGGGTAGCGGGCGTCCCTTACCCTAGGCGGCTTACATCATATATACTCTCCCCCAACCCCAGCTTGTATTGTATGCCTGTGAGGGAGCGAGCATGCCTTCCTTCATGTTCGTATTGTGACTTCAATATCCCCCCCCCCCAACTTTTTAAGCTACATCAGACACTAGCCAGCTGTGTTCATGCCTCTGAACAACGTTCAGTATGGGGTCTATTGTGCTCTGTCTCGCTCGCACCCTCTGCAAGAAGACATACACCAGACACATGATTACGACATACTAAATATTCAGGGAAATTGGCATGAAACACAGGAACAGTATGGTTAAAATGAGGGCATGGAAAATGTAAAGCAAGTGTAAATTTTGTGCCTAGAAGAGCTACAGGGATGTCATTGTTTTTAGTACCAGAATAGTAAATTTCTATCGAGTAAAGTGGTAGAGACCAGATTCCATATATTAAATTAATATAAAATGCAGATGTGCTAGAACCCTACCCTAAAAGGGCCAGGAACCAGTGCAATTATAATGTAACGGTGCAAATCTTTCGTGTTTGAGGAATCTATTAAAATGTTATGACAGGATACGAAGATTGAGCAATAAAATGAAGGAAGATTGAACGTAATGTTCTTGGATGGCAAGTGTCAACTTTGTTCCATACTAATTCGTAAACTAGGGGAAAAATTGGTGTGGCTGAGAGTACTTAACAGGATGAAAGGACATGCCGACAAGTAACAATGAAAGAGGAAAAGTAACATTGGAGGGATATATCAAGCACAGTCCTACATATCAGATCTACATAGAAGGAAAACGGGATGTTAATGATCTGGGAATAATAATGACAGACTTTCATTGAACAAAACACAACAAACCTAGCATCAGCCAGGAAAAGGATAGGGTTTATTGTGAGAACCTTCTAATCCAGGGACTCCACCACAATGTTCCTACTTTCCACTTCACTTCCCCATTCAAAGTAGGAGAAATTTCTCAATAGAGGGATTACAGAGATCGTGTATAACGTGCAGACACAGTAACGCACCCGAGTTATTGGGACATTCTTAAAGCACTAAAAATGTACTCTCAACCAGCACATCTCCTGTGTCAGGTGAGTACGACGGGCTCACCTTGGAACTTTTTGTTCTGAGTAGCTGAATCAAAACAACAACGTACTCTCAAGAAAGGAGACGAGAGAGGTGTAACGTAAGATTACGTGTACGTGTTG
>WNGS01164437.1:60291394-60303661 GCA_020271785.1 Procambarus virginalis
GTGTGTACACGTCTGGTAGGGTGTGTGTACACGTCTGTAGGGTGTGTGTGTACACGTCTGGTAGAGTGTGTGTACACGTCTGGTAGGGTGTGTGTGTGTCCACGTTCTGGTAGGGTGTGTGTACACGTCTGGTAGGTGTTGTACACGTCTGGTAGGTGTGTGTACACGTCTGGTAGGGTGTGTGTACACGTCTGGTAGGGTGTGTGTACACGTCTGTAGGGTGTGTGTGTACACGTCTGGTAGGTGTGTGTGTACACGTCTGGTATGGTGTGTGTGTACACGTCTGGTAGGTGTGTGTGTACACGTCTTGTAGGCTGTGTGTACACGTTGGTAGGGCTGTGTGTACACGTCTGGTAGGGCTGTGTGTACACGTCTGGTAGGGTGTGTGGTACCGCTGGTAGGGTGTGTGTACACGTCTGGTAGGTGTGTGTACACGTCTGGTATGGTGTGTGTACACGTCTGGTAGGGTGTGTGTGTACACGTCTGGTAGGGTGTGTGTACACGTCTGTAGGGTGTGTGTGTACACGTCTGGTAGGGTGTGTGTGTACACGTCTGTAGGTGTGTGGTACACGTCTGGTAGGGTGTGTGTACACGTCTGTAGGGCTGTGTGTACCGTCTGGTAGGGTGTGTGTACACTCTGGTAGGGCTGTGTGTGTACACGTCTGGTAGGGCTGTGTGTACACGTCTGGTAGGGCTGTGTGTGTACACGTCTGGTAGGGCTGTGTGTACACGTCTGGTAGGGTGTGTGTACACGTCTGGTAGGGCTGTGTGTGTACACGTCTGGTAGGGTGTGTGTGTACACGTCTGGTAGGGTGTGTGTACACGTCTGGTAGGGCTGTGTGTGTACACGTCTGGTAGGGCTGTGTGTGTACACGTCTGGTAGTGCTGTGTGTACATAACACCCGTCTGGTAGTGGCTGTGTGTACATAACCGCACGTCTGGTAGGGCTGTGTGTACATAACGCACGTCTGGTAGGGCTGTGTGTACATAACGCACGTCTGGTAGGGCTGTGTGTACATAACCGCACGTCTGGTAGTGCTGTGTGTACATAACGCACGTCTGGTAGGGCTGTGTGTACATAACGCCCGTCTGGTAGGGCTGTGGTGTACATAACGCCGTCTGGTAGTGCTGTGTGTACATAACGCACGTCTGGTAGGGCTGTGTGTACATAACGCACGTCTGGTAGGGCTGTGTGTACATAACGCACGTCTGGTAGGGCTGTGTGTACATAACGCCCGTCTGGTAGTGCTGTGTGTACATAACGCACGTCTGGTAGGGCTGTGTGTACATAACCGCACGTCTGGTAGGGCTGTGTGTACATAACGCCCGTCTGGTAGTGCTGTGTGTACATAACCGCACGTCTGGTAGTGCTGTGTGTACATAACCGCACGTCTGGTAGTGCTGTGTGTACATAACGCCCGTCTGGTAGTGCTGTGTGTACATAACCGCACGTCTGGTAGTGCTGTGTGTACATAACGCACGTCTGGTAGGGCTGTGTGTACATAACGCCCGTCTGGGTAGGGCTGTGTGTACATAACGCACGTCTGGTAGGGCTTGTGTACATAACGCCCGTCTGGTAGGGCTGTGTGTACATAACGCCCGTCTGGTAGGGCTGTGTGTACATAACGCCCGTCTGGTAGGGCTGTGTGTACATAACGCCCGTCTGGTAGTGCTGTGTGTACATAACGCACGTCTGGTAGTGCTGTGTGTACATAACGCCCGTCTGGTAGTGCTGTGTGTACATAACGCACGTCTGGTAGGGCTGTGTGTACATAACGCCCGTCTGGTAGTGCTGTGTGTACAAAACGCACGTCTGGTAGGGCTGTGTGTACATAACGCACGTCTGGTAGGGCTGTGTGTACATAACGCACGTCTGGTAGGGCTGTGTGTACATAACGCCGTCTGGTAGGGCTGTGTGTACATAACGCACGTCTGGTAGGGCTGTGTGTACATAACGCACGTCTGGTAGGGCTGTGTGTACATAACGCACGTCTGGTAGGGCTGTGTGTACATAACGCACGTCTGTAGTGCTGTGTGTACATAACGCACGTCTGGTAGTGCTGTGTGTACATCAGAATTAAAGTTAACATAATATCTAATACTGGACTGAATATACATTTCATTAAAATATTTTAAAGATGTGTAGTAGTTTTAAATATATCAACCCCAGGAAGCAGCCCGTAGCAGCTGTCTAACTCCCAGGTACCTATTTACTGCTAGGTTACAGGGGCATCAGGGTGAAAGAACTTCCCATTTGTTTTCACCTCCACCGGGGATCGAACCCGGAACCTCAGGAAAATGAATCCGAAGCGCTATCCACTCAGCTGTTAGGTCCCTCAGTTACAGGATAGTTACATAACTACTAGTTTAATTTAGTTTAATTGCCAATACAATAATACATTTTAACTGCATCGTGTCTGTAACTTCTACAATATTGTATCTACTGTATCCCCCCCCCCACACCATTCCCCGCACTCTCGGTTACAGTGATTTTGTGGTTGGTTGTCGGGTTACATGTTGCGGTTAGGCCGTAATTATATTCTTGGTAATTCTTGGTAAAGGAACTTAGTTTCTCACGAAGACGCTATTCATTCATCACGTATGTTGGTCAGGCTGCATGCATGTTGTATGTGGTCGACACACCTCTTGAGTCGTATCTTTAAGGCTATGATATCATTGAACATTTTTATGTTCCTATCTGGCTGCCATTATTTTGAAATTGGCTTTAGTACTGGTGGTATGGCATTTTTTATTTAATAGAATCAAATTTGATTAAGGTGTGTGTGTGATACTTTTCAATTTAAAGTATTTTATTTGAAGGATATTTAATTAAGATGATTTATTAGCCTTCTGTTATTTACATATCTTGACCTCTCTTCCCAACTTGGAATTAACAAACTTTCGTACCAAATAGTAAAACATTTCCTGTGTTATAACTTGTAATCTCCGTATTGGGTAAGGTTAGATTAGACAGTACTGATATAATACATTAAGATACGTTAGTACTCAACCCCCTCTGACGCTTTTCCAGTCATCATTAGTCAGGATGTACGATAACGTAAGCGTTCCTTTCACATTTCTTGACCTGAGATGAGGTTTCCAATAGTTTAAAATCTATTTGCTGAAGTTATCGACTTGATTTATAAGTATTCTTTTTTTTCGGCGCTTTATAATTTTGTTACTGCTGCAGAAAGTGTCAAATGTCAGTATGAGCTGTAAAGGTGACGATTTCTCTCGTTGATATTTACTGGATGGACGTTTGATGCACATGGTCAGCCGGGTGCAAGTTACTTTATGTAGACAACATTTCGCCAACAAATTTTGAAAGCTACCCAACCTAAACATCATTATCTGACACTGAAAAAAATGTCGAAAACATCAAACGTATAGTTTACAAAAATTAAAAAACGAGCCATGTGTAGAAACACCAATATACAATTCAATCCTGGTTAGTCCGACGAGACATGCGCTGGTTTTTATGGTAAAACTGTAAAATATTCAAATATGGTAGTTAACTATAGTATGAAAATTTGGTGATTTAAGAGGAGGAAAACTTCACGAGAGTTGGGTAACAGATATGACGCAAGAGGACCGGTCCTTTTAATAGTAATGTGGCAGACAGAACACTGATAAGGCCTAGCTAGCCCCTGATAACGTTCCGGGCCGGCCAGAACTCTGGCAAGTGTGGCTCACACGCCAGCTGGAGTAGATCAATAATATCTGAGACAAGTATGTAGTGGATGTTAATTTATCAGGGAGGGTGATTGCCGTTCTTGGTGGGGCTTTCCAGGTCACTCCAATTTAAGTTTACAAAGTCAATTGTTGACCAGACCACACACACTAGAAGGTGAAGGGACGACGACGTTTAGGTCCGTCCTGGACCATTCTCAAGTCGATTCATAGTTGACTTTTTTACAAAGTCAAGTATGGTAAAATTGACCTGTGTAACACAGTGTTATAAGTTATGTGCATATGTTAAGTTGGCATATGAAAGCCAACATATACACTAAACGAGGCTATGTTACACAGGCTATTCATTAATGGATAAGAACACAGGGGCTCCCTGTCACAATATCTCATTTGGGAAAGACAACTGGCTCCGTAGGCTACGACATTTCAGATAGTTCAGTAATTTATTATGCACCCTGTATCCACCCATGGGCGACGATGGAAGGGTTACAGAGGCACAATATTAAATACACACACGCATACAAAGTACACAAATACATATATCAGTAGTCTTTTATATCACAAGTGGTTCAAGACGTGGTCCACAACAGTCTCTATACAAAGGCAGTTTACATCTGTGGTGAGTCACACAGTTACTAATCCTGCTCCACACCCACCCAACTGGGCGGCAGCTTTACAGTCACATGCAGGCTGCACCTACAGTCACATGCAGGCTGCACCTACAGTAAGCAACTTTTGGATACTTCACCAAGATTTTTGGAAGTACTTCATTATGAATGAAGTACTTTCAAGATTCTTGAACACCATTGAAGGCGTTGTCTCTGAATTTGCTATTTTTTCACATTCGGTTATGTAATGACGCAAAATGTGTGTATATAACAAATGTATCCTATGGTAGGTCAGTGGGGAAGGGGGCCCTAATTATAATAAATAGGGTTCAGCCATTATACTCTCATGTAGCTTAATTAATACAACCACTGAGCCACTCAACCCCCCCTTTCATAGCCACTGGTTAGGCCTAAAGCCACAAAGAGCTTTCCGTCCAGCTTTCATATACTATATAGGCTATACGACCATCAGCCAATGCTCAGGCTGCCCATCCTCCTAAGATTTCCCAACGTCAAGAAACTGTCGTATTGAAGTGCCCTTATCATAACCTACCAGAGGACCCAAAACAGAAAACGAGACCGTATGTAAATTTCGGGAGCTGCTTCCATTTTCTAGTACGACGATTTTTGGCCTTAAAGCGTCACATTTCGACGCATACTTTACCTATTAGGAGGACGGCTATTCAGGCCTGGAGGCTTGATCTCGCTCTCGCCATAGTTACTTCCTTTACTTTTGTGTGTGTACCTTCATGGCTCCTGCTCCAGGAACCTGCCAGTTATGTGCTGCTCTTCATGCATTTCACAATAACGTACAAAACGTGATCTATTAGTTAAAATAAAGGGTTATTTCATGTACGGTCTGGTGATTCATGTACTTAAGTTTCTCACAGCTAATGTGTGTGATTATAATACAAGATGTTGATGCAATGCGAGAGCCCTTATGTACCTGCACCTGGATTGTACCTGGATGGGGTTCTGGGAATTCTTCTTCCCCAAGTCCGGCCCAGGGCCAGGCTTAACCTGAGAGAGCTTCATCTAACAGGCTGTTGCTTGGAGCGGCCCCATGCAACAGCCTGTTGTCTCCAAGGCTTCCGTTAACAGGTGTAGGCCTACAATTATTAAACAAAAATCATAATTTATTTTGTTTGCCCCATTGCTATATTGTGCCTTGATATTTTGGATGTTCATTATTTTATTTAAATTATTAGTGCTGTAAACTGAAAACCCAATACGGCATTTTCTATAACTATGATAATGTTATAAAATATTAAGTAATAGTCGTACCTTCATTTAAGTGAACACGTACATCAGTGAAAGATAAGAGTGTACACTAAAATCAGTATAACTTGGGGTTACTAGATAGTAACAAAGTAACTACTCATCTTGTGATCACGTAACTCGTTAATTATTTACTACATAGCCTCAGTATTCTATTGCCAACTCAAAATGATTTTTGCCAGAAAGATGTTTCATAATTGTTTATTTTGACTGTAATAGCCCCCCCCCCTATCTGTTGGTGTTCGTGTTTATCTGTAATCATGAATATGCTTTAAAACATCTCCAAAACTTCCGTAATATAGAAACAAGTTGACCAAACCACACACTAGAAAATGAAGGGACGACAACTTTTCGGTTCGTCCTGGACCATTCTCAAGTCGATCATTCTCGGGTTAAGGACGGATCGAAACGTCGTCGCCCCTTCATTTTCTAGTGTGTGGATTGGACAATCGACTTTAGAATGGTCCAGGACAGACCGAAACGTCGTCGTCCCTTCACTTTCTAGTGTGTGTGATCTGGTCAACATACTTCAGCCACGTTATTGTGACTCATCGCCTGCATATTGTGTACAAGGTTGTGTAGCCGCATCATTATTCTTATAACGTACAATTTCCCTCTCCAGGGGCCTAGATTCATCAAGTATTTATTCAAACATCAACGAAATCTGTACATCTTTTCTCAATTATGGCGGCATTGTTTACAGTTTATTCAGCAGCTTACGCGCGGCGAAACTTCACAATCCGGAGGTGTTATTGATCTAAACAACCTCGTAGTGCTTCGGAGCTCACGAACTGTTAAATACCTGTAAACAAAGCCGCCTTGATTTAGGCAAGATGCACAGGTTTCGTAAGTGGTTAAGTAAATGCTTAATGAATCCTGGACTGGGATTTGATGATGGTTTCATTGTGTCCGGTGTCGAGATCCTGCAGGTGGTGTTAGTATGTTAAGTGTAAAGTTTAAATACAACTTGGATGCAGGCGATTAGTCACAATAACGTGGCTGAAGTATGTTAACCAATCCACACACTAGAAAATGAAGGGACGACGACGTTTCGGTCCGTCCTGGACCATTCTTAAGTCGTCCCTTCACTTTCTAGTGTGTGGATTGGTACAACTTTGATGAAAATATGATCATGATCTGGTAAATGTTGAGCTTAGCCAAGCTGTAGTGAGCGGCTCGGTGGCCGGTTCACTCCTCATAATACAGTAGGCCTAGGGCTATCAATTTATTCCGACTGTAGAATATAAATTTACTGATAAATTTATTCAGATGTAGCTGAATGTTGGTTTAAAAGATGTAAGTGTACTTTGTATTTGTTATATTAATAGTTTTATTGCTCGATATTGGCTGAAAAAACATGTCCAAAATATTTGCATGTTTTCAGAATACTGAAGCTAAAATTTATTCTGATTCTATGAATTGAATATTCAAGTGATTTGCGGTCATCAGATATTTTTTTTGTGCGTTAACTTCATTACATTTTATCAAGCATATGAGCAAATTTGAAGACAATTGTAGTTAGTAATATTATCAGCAATTCTCTGTTCAAAAGGATTAAAGGATGTATCTCGAAATGCACTTTTATTTTTATTGGTTAATATTCTAGTGACTTCAATGGTTTTAACAAGGTTTATTTGAATTTGAAACGTTGCGACCCCTTAATATGGTGCATAGAAAGTTTCAAATCCTCTGGACTCCTTGGTTTCATTTGCGTATAAATTATTAATATTTTTCGTCGTGTTAAGCCTTGACCTAAATCCTCGTATAAGGGTTTCTCCTTGCTGGTTTTCACGCCGAAATAAAATAATATGAAATATCGTTATACTCCCATAGAATCTGATAGAAGTGAGAACTTCTATCAGATTCAGTAATCTATCGCAGCAATAACCTGGCACAATAGGGCTTCGAGAACAGAACTCCACCTGAAACAAATCGAATAACAAATAACTAATTAACAAATGACATGGTTAACAATAACTATACTAATAAAAATGCCTCGACCCGATATCTACGTTGATGACTTAAATAAATTTCTCAGGATTTGTATATTTACTCTGTAATCAAAACACTTAGGTCTGGATGCTTCAGCCAAGAGACCACGCTGTAAATGTATAGTCTACATGTTTTATCCATTTTTTATCAGTTTCGAAAGTTTGCTTCAAACACACACACACACACACAATTTAGCTTTAGGAGGATAAATTAATATTAAACATGAGTAGGAATCCGTAGAAGAAATAATAACAAACACTCAAGATGTTAAAACAGCGTAGGTGGGTTATTGACCCTCAAGTTGGAGCGTGGGTGAGGGAGACTGAATAAACAAACCCAAGTACAAAGTAAATTTGCTTATTTAACACATTGAGGGCCGCCACCCTACACTGGTAACGTAATTAATAACAAACAGATGAGCGCATCTGACGGACACCGAAATGACAATGTAAGTAACATTAGCATGTTTCTCACTGATGGTGAGAAACTACACCCTGTATGAAAATATACGGTTTTGCCTTGGCCTCTGTGTCACCAGCTCCTGAAAGACATGGATTTATCATCCGTTCTAAATGTTTAGTTTGAAAAATATGACGTGTTGACAGATTTATGATGGTTGACTAGGCAGTCTCTGAGCGAATGTTTAGACTAGTAGCTATGCTTTGTTAGATTATAATGCAGGAGTTATATACTCTAATAATTACAACAAATCTGCTTTGAAAATAGACTAGTTTGTGATTAAACTCGGTTACGATAAGGTTAGCTAAGGCTTGTAACGTCGTCCCGGCTTTAAGAGGGGTATGGCTGACTCGGACGCCTCTACCAAGAAAACCATTAGGCTAGTATGGTGCGGGTTTGGCTGGGCGGGGAGGAATTAATTAGACGCCTCGTTTATTTCCGTTACGCGTCGTTAAGGCTTTAATACACAACTGTTCGTCAATTAACATTTTAGGATGGGCCGTTATTGTTAGACCTAAAGATTTGTGGTATAAGTTGCCAGGCCTGATATTTGAAATGTTAACTATTGATATATTAAGCTGTCCAGTTATGGTAGGAAAATCAAACAGCATAGCTAGCGTTAAATAATAATCGGTAGGCTTCTAGGCCTATTTCATCAGCATTTTATATATACTGGGAGAGGTACCCGGCGTTGGCCGGGTCTCTCCATCTCTCTATACATCATTATATATATATTATATATGAAATATTTAAAAAAAATTTACCACGCGTTACCTGAGGAACTCTCATTCAGGTACAAAGTGATTTTAAGTGACTGTGAAGAGATGGTAATACATTGGAGTGGCAGACACGATTATTGCTATTCATTTTTGTGTTAATTCTGATAAATTTTAGCCTCAGCGACGTTACAATCAGGCGTCTAGGCTTGACCTACTTAAAGAATGCCCTAGCATGCCCGACATATTTTCAAGCACGTACCGGCATAAGCGTGCCGGCAAAAACCAGGGTAAACGAGCTATGAAGATCCTGGTTCAGTGAGCAAATTGGAGCCGAGGTGTCAAAGGTTAGGTCTCTAGGGTGGCGATGCGCTCTAGGCTAGTGTCAAGTGTGGCGGAGAGCAGGCAAGCTGGCAGCAGGTCGGCAAGATGAATGTTTCAACACACTTAGCGATATTGCGGCAGGAATTTAATGTGTGTGCACTCACCTAGTTGTGCTTGCAGGATTGTGCGTCAGCTCTTTCGACGCATTGTAGGACCGAGTTACTTTTGGTCATATTTACATTTAAAGCTATCGAAATGGCTTCAATAATTTCTTCATCTAGTCTGTTCCGCTCATTTACGACTTGGACTGAAAAAGTTTCTTCCGACATTTCTATGCTGTAACTAATGAGTTTTTAGTTTCCAATTAAGGCCCTCTCGTTCTATCGTTCCTCACTATCAACATTGATTCTATATATGTATACTTTGTCAATTCGTTATCACGTCTCCCCTATTTCTCCGACTCCAGTGTAGTGAGGTCCAGTTCCCTCACTGTGTAGTTTGAGGCGAGTATATTGTGTTGCATTTCTCCTAAAGCAACAATGTAAATAACAGCTACACCCAGTCGTACCCGAGGCTATGTACATGTTTACGGGATCCTAACCTGAGGTTGAGAAAAACTTGCGCAAACGGCAGGGTTGAACCATGACTGTTGCCATAACCCGGACTGGGTCGCCATGCCCAAATGTGGGGGAGTACGGTATGTATATTAATGACACCCACCCGGTTCTAGCTGGAGACTCGTAGTAGAAGCATACCTAAACCTTAACAGTACGAACATTGTTAAATTATGGCTTCATTATATTCTTGGCCATGAGTATATAGCGGTAAATCGTTGGTATTTCATTTACGGTGTTCAGATAATTTGGTTTCGTCGGAGAAGTTAAGATTGAATGGAATGAAGGAAGGTAATCATCGGCGTTCATAAAGAGGAGCATTGTAAGGTGGCATTAAACATCTAACTTTTAAACTGCACCTATTTTGAGATAATTTTGAGATTTGTTTTTTATTATATTTTATCAGTACTGTGTGTGTTATTGAAATTTGTTATTGAAAGTACAGTATAGTTGAGCATTTTCATTCGTTCACAACCATTTAGTCACTGTTATTTACGATATAACACAAGAAAACAACAGTTGTGGAATGAGCACTCAGAACCTGGGCGAGCAACTTCTTCATAAAGTCAACAATGTTTTTTGTCACAATTGCTTGAGGAAAAATAGGCGATTGTTGTGATGTGTAGTCACCTAGTTGTGCTTGCGGGGGTTGAGTTCTGGCTCTTTGGTCCCGCCTCTCAACCGTCAATCAACAGGTGTACAGGTTCTTGAGCCTATTGGGCTCTATCATATCTACACTTGAAACTGTGTATGGAGTCAGCCTCCACCACATCACTGCCTAATGCATTCCATTTGTCAACCACTCTGATACTAAAAAAGTTCTTTCTGATATCTCTGTGGCTCATTTGGGCACTCAGTTTCCACCTGTGTCCCCTAGTGCGTGTGCCCCTTGTGTTAAATAGCCTGTCTTTATCAACCCTGACGATTCCCTTGAGAATCTTGAATGTGGTGATCATGTCCCCCCTAACTCTTCTGTCTTCCAACGAAGTGAGGTTTAATTCTCGTAGTCCCGTAGTAATTGTCTCTCAACGTGCTGGCGTTCCCCCTCCCTCGTTGCCATTATCGTAATGTTTGCCCAAGAGCTAGTGGGGGTTTATTTTGGTAACGTTTGAGTCATCGTCAGTTTAGTTGGTAGAGAATGAGTTAGGTTATCACTGGAGATGAGTTCACATGCATGCATGACTGGTACAGTCTCACTGCGATGGGTCCACTGGCATGACTGGCGTGGGGAGTTAAAGGAAGAGCAGGTGGAAAAGTTGAGTACAAAATTGACAAAGTGGGTAGAGGGGGCAATGTTCAAGATGGGAGATATTGGTACAAAGACGTGTCTAGAAATTCAAGACGCAAATGAGCTACAGAAACGTCCGAAACTTACCTTTTCATGGTAAGGGTTGATAAAACAGCCTATTCTCTCGATTTCCCACTTAAAAAAATGAAACTGTTTTGCTTACTTATAAACTTACAAACCTATCCACCGTAGAAGCCTGGAAACGTCAAAATATCACGGTGCCTTATTTGCAATACGTCACTTTTAGCAGATTTGTCGATTCCACAAGAATGCTACATATTAGATGAGAGAAAATGTATTAGTAGAGGATAGTGTTTGAAGCGACCTCTTATTCAGAGTTTCCAAAGCCAGTATAATAACGTACATTGCACTGACCAACAGGTATGAGGTCGATTTTTGCATGCGTATCTAGAAGAAAGAGTACACGCACTCTCCTCGCACATTGTGAAGCTGTATATGCTTGACGGTTCACTAGTTCAGATTGCGTAGCCTAATGAGAATGAGCTCATGCCAGGGTGAAAACATTAACACCAACAGTGACGTCAGCTTTAGTTACACATACACACACACACATTACAGTATTTGTGTTTGTTGTTGATGATTCATAGAAGCTTAACAAGGCGCTCCTCATCCCTTCCTACCCCCCCTCCTCTGTCTGTCTCACTCTATCCTCTCTCTCTTTCTTCTCTTCCTCTCGGGAATTTGAATATAACTATCTCTCTCTCTCTCCTCTTCCTCTCTCTCCCTCTCTCCTCTCTCTCCTCTCTCTCCTTCTCTTCCTCTTTCTCTCACTGCATTCTGCCTCCCGCAAAGAGGACATATGAAACCTGCAATATATGGAACAAGCCTTTTCAGCGCTACTGCTCATAGGATGAGCAGGGGTGTACGATAAACTAGCCGCCTCCGGTGGCAACAATCAATGGAACTAGTTGGCGAAGAGTATGTCGCACAACAAACATATCGGAGGGTAGGAATGAACCAATGAAATGCGTTGACGGAATTTACGGCTAACAATATAATTATTGTAGATATGTCAAAGCTGAAGGGAGTGAGAAGCCGTTGTACCGCGCGACTAAGAGACCAAGGCCAAAGACGACTAAGAGACCAAAGGCTTCTGGGTCCAGCCTTTGGTCTCGCAAAGGTTTCCTTATAGACACAAGCGTGCGCTCGCTGGCACAGACAGTAGTGTCAGCAGCGTTCCTGTGCCAGAGAATATCAAATCATTCATCAGATCAATATATCTGGTAATTAATGTGATCTAGTTGGTCCTATTCTAAACAGTATTGGAGTGTTAAATT
>WNGS01164437.1:60304877-60314912 GCA_020271785.1 Procambarus virginalis
AAGTTATCAGAATACAATTTCACACCACCGGTGTTAACACAGTACACCAGCTGGCTATACAGTGTATATCGCAGCAGCAGGTTATAAGAAATCTCGTTAATAACACACTAGAAATGAGTACAAATGATTTTATATATAACTGTGGTAGTGTAGTAGGGCTTAACCTAAACCCATTTACAATATTTGAATATATTTGAAGGAGATTTAGTGAGAGTGGCTGTGAGGGCCCATGGATGTGTGTGTGGAAGTGGTGTTTGTAAGTGTGGATACTGGCTTGTGAGTAGTATTTATTAGATTGTTGTAGTTATAGATTCAGCTACTCGGAACAAGTTCCAAGTAGCACGGGTATGGTGAGCCCGTAGTGGACTTACCTGGCACAGGAGAGGGGCAAGTAGCACGGGCTATGGTGAGCCCGTAGTGGACTTACCTGGCACAGGAGAGGGCAAGTAGCACGGGCTATGGTGAGCCCGTAGTGGACTTACCTGGCACAGGAGCGGGGCAAGTAGCACGGGCTATGTGAGCCCGTAGTGGACTTACCTGGCACAGGAGCGGGGCAAGTAGCACGGGCTATGGTGAGCCCGTAGTGGACTTACCTGGCACAGGAGCGGGGCAAGTAGCACGGGCTATGGTGAGCCCGTAGTGGACTTACCTGGCACAGGAGCGGGGCAAGTAGCATGGGCTATGGTGAGCCTGTAGTGGACTTACCTGGCACAGGAGCGGGGCTCTAATAGATTATATTTGGGCGAAACAGAGCCGTGGCTGTAGTATTTCTCCTTACAATATTATTAATTTTTCATCGTGTTCGTTTCACGTGTGAGAAGAACGCTATGCTAAAATATATTATAGCTTAAACAAGGTACAAATGCTTGCTTGAAAATAAAGTATTTATCATGAATTTGCCATAAATTACGTGTTTGTATCAGATTTATCGTATATTAAATGAATTAATATTAAAATACCACTGGGAACGTATCCATTATTAATTGGTGTGCCCAGCGATTTAGTAAACTGTATTTTAAGTATCAATTGCCTGTAATATAATTCTTGTTTTGAGGTGTGGGAGGAGGCGTGTGTGGCTGGCAGCCAGCCCCGGCACCCAATGGGTATCACGAACAGATGTGGTAGCGATGGGTGCTGCCCAACCTGTCGTACCGCAACCATATCCTTCAAAATGGGGCTTTTTAACCAATTTTTGTAAACCGCAGTCATCATAGTTTGGAAAAGTACGTTGGCCCCGTAGTTGAATGTATTATATTGAGTCTAGTTTAACGACGTCGGTCATTGGGACTAAAATCCGTTTGTTTGTGGTTTGGGTGCTGCCCTCTTGTGACGGCGCTGGGAAGTATCGATCAATTCACTGGGAGAGATGGCTTCAACCTCGAAGGATGCGACTAGTCCAGCCAAGAAGAAAAAAGGTGCTTAATGGGTGTATATCACTACCATATAATGAATGGGGTCTCTATCTGTCGAGAAAGTAAGGTTATGAGTGCAGGCCACGTCTGAAAATCACGCGGCGAGCCGCTCAAATGCCGAAAAATGAGGCGTGTGTGTTGAAGAGCAGGGCGGTGCTCGGGGTGCTGGGCTCGAGTGATCTTCCCTTCCCGGATAATATAGTTGTGAGTTGTGTTTTTCCTCGTCTATGGCGGGGAATATGTCACCAGAGTCGTGCCTCGTGTGTGTGTGTGTGTGGTTTTGAAAACTGTGAAGACGTCCGTGGCCGGAAAGCACGAGAAAATCCGGTTAATGCTATGGTTAATGGAATAGTTTTTCTCCTTGAGTACTCACGTCGAGGAAGACCCTAAAATGGACTTTTTTGAGTGATGAAGCGTCTATTTTGCTTCTATTTCCAAGTGTTAACGTGAAGTCTATCGTATATTTGAAACTAAACCAGCGCTCTGTGTAGGACTGAAATAGACCACTTGGTGTAATAGGGAGTTTTGGAATGCCGTGATTTATATAATGTGATTCTTGACTACCATTATGTGGTTTGTGTGTGGCTGGGCCAGAAGACTTGGTATGTGTTTAAAATTTATTTGTTTCAATTATATGTAAACCATTTCCTCATTTACCCGGTATGTGTTCAAATTTGTTTCAGTTATATGTAAACCATTTCCTTATTTACCCGGTATGTGTTTAAATTTATTTGTTTCAATTATATGTAAACCATTTCCTCATTTACCCGGTATGTGTTTAAATTTATTTGTTTCAATTATATGTAAACCTCATCTACCGCCCGTAAATATATATTGTGTAGTTAACTATTTTTGTACTCTAGTTGTGATATAAGATTTCCAATTATTATTCAAGTTTCGGGGCATATTTTGAAATCCAATGGTAATAAATAGTTTGATAAATTTTATACAAAAACTAAAAGTAATCAGGCTATTCAAATTGTATGTTGGAATATGTTGCCTGGTTGATGGGGTTCTGGGAGTTGTTCTACTCCCCAAGCCCGGCCCGAGGCCAGGCTCGACTTGTGAGAGTTTGGTCCACCAGGCTGTTGCTTGCAGCGGCCCGCATTTACCATTAATGTATTTTGTCAACTGCTGCTATAACAGCTGCCAGGAAGGAGCCATGAGAATTTATAGTTATAACAAAAGCATAATTTAAGAATATGATTTAAGAATAGTGGAATAGTCCGTTGAAGAATAGGAATAAGTAAGTCCTTGTTCTGGATACAGCTCTTGACACTTTAATATGGGACTTTTGAGTGTGTGTGTGTGTGTGTGTGTGTGTGTGTGTGTGTGTGTGTGTGTGTGTGTGTGTGTGTGTGTGTACACGTCTGGTAGGGTGTGTGTGTACACGTCTGGTAGGGCTGTGTGTACACGTCTGGTAGGGCTGTGTGTACATAACGCACGTCTGGTAGGGCTGTGTGTACATAACGCACGTCTGGTAGGGCTGTGTGTACATAACGCCCGTCTGGTAGGGCTGTGTGTACATAACGCACGTCTGGTAGGGCTGTGTGTACATAACGCCCGTCTGGTAGGGCTGTGTGTACATAACGCCCGTCTGGTAGTGCTGTGTGTACATAACGCACGTCTGGTAGGGCTGTGTGTACATAACGCCCGTCTGGTAGTGCTGTGTGTACATAACGCACGTCTGGTAGGGCTGTGTACATAACGCCCGTCTGGTAGGGCTGTGTGTACATAACGCACGTCTGGTAGGGCTGTGTGTACATAACGCCCGTCTGGTAGGGCTGTGTGTACATAACGCACGTCTGGTAGGGCTGTGTGTACATAACGCACGTCTGGTAGGGCTGTGTGTACATCAGAATTGAAGTTAACATAATTATCTAATACCTGGACTGAATATACATTTCATTAAATATTTTAGAGATGTGTAGTAGTTTTAAATATATCAACCCCAGGAAGCAGCCCGTAGCAGCTGTCTAACTCCCAGGTACCAGCAGCCCGTAGCAGCTGTCTAACTCCCAGGTACCAGCAGCCCGTAGCAGCTGTCTAACTCACAGGTACCTATTTACTGCTAGGTTACAGGGGCATCAGGGTGAAAGTAACTATCCATTTGTTTTCACCTCCACCGGGGATCGAACCCGGAACCTCAGGAAAATGAATCCGAAGCGCTATCCACTCAGCTGTTAGGTCCCTCAGTTACAGGATAGTTACATAACTACTAGTTTGTTTAATTTAGTTTAATTGCCAATACAATAATACATTTTTACCTGCATCGTGTCTGTAACTTCTACAATATTGTATCTACTGTATCCCCCCCCCCCACACCATTCCCCGCACTCTCGGTTACAGTGATTTTGTGGTTGGTTGTCGGGTTACATGTTGCGGTTAGGCCGTAATTATATTCTTGGTAATTCTTGGTAAAGGAACTTAGTTTCTCACGAAGACGCTATTCATTCATCACGTATGTTGGTCAGGCTGCATGCATGTTGTATGTGGTCGACACACCTCTTGAGTCGTATCTTTAAGGCTAGATATCATTGAACATTTTTATGTTCCTATCTGGCTGCCATTATTTTGAAATTGGCTTTAGTACTGGTGGTATGGCATTTTTTATTTAATAGAATCAAATTTGATTAAGGTGTGTGTGTGATACTTTTCAATTTAAAGTATTTTTATTTGAAATATATTTAAATTAAGATGATTTATTAGCCTTCTGTTATTTACATATCTTGACCTCTCTTCCCAACTTGGAATTAACAAACTTTCGTACCAGATTCCAGAGTTATTCATGTATTTGGGTCACGGGAAATTATGTTGTATCCCTACAGATGTGCACGGATAAACATTTTAAATAGTACAACATTTCCTGTGTTATAACTTGTAATCTCCGTATTGGGTAAGGTTAGATTAGACAGTACTGATATAATACATTAAGATACGTTAGTACTCAACCCCCTCTGACGCTTTTCCAGTCATCATTAGTCAGGATGTACGATAACGTAAGCGTTCCTTTCACATTTCTTGACCTGAGATGAGGTTTCCAATAGTTTAAAATCTATTTGCTGAAGTTATCGACTTGATTTATAAGTATTCTTTTTTTTCGGCGCTTTATAATTTTGTTACTGCTGCAGAAAGTGTCAAATGTCAGTATGAGCTGTAAAGGTGACGATTTCTCTCGTTGATATTTACTGGATGGACGTTTGATGCACATGGTCAGCCGGGTGCAAGTTACTTTATGTAGACAACATTTCGCCAACAAATTTTGAAAGCTACCCAACCTAAACATTATTATCTGACACTGAAAAAAATGTCGAAAACATCAAACGTATAGTTTACAAAAATTAAAAAACGAGCCATGTGTAGAAACACCAATATACAATTCAATCCTGGTTAGTCCGACGAGACATGCGCTGGTTTTTATGGTAAAACTGTAAAATATTCAAATATGGTAGTTAACTATAGTATGAAAATTTGGTGATTTAAGAGGAGGAAAACTTCACGAGAGTTGGGTAACAGATATGACGCAAGAGGACCGGTCCTTTTAATAGTAATGTGGCAGACAGAACACTGATAAGGCCTAGCTAGCCCCTGATAACGTTCCGGGCCGGCCAGAACTCTGGCAAGTGTGGCTCGCACGCCAGCTGGAGTAGATCAATAATATCTGAGACAAGTATGTAGTGGATGTTAATTTATCAGGGAGGGTGATTGCCGTTCTTGGTGGGGCTTTCCAGGTCACTCCAATTTAAGTTTACAAAGTCAATTGTTGACCAGACCACACACACTAGAAGGTGAAGGGACGACGACGTTTAGGTCCGTCCTGGACCATTCTCAAGTCGATTCATAGTTGACTTTTTTACAAAGTCAAGTATGGTAAAATTGACCTGTGTAACAGTGTTATAAGTTATGTGCATATGTTAAGTTGGCATATGAAAGCCAACATATACGCTAAACGAGGCTATGTTACACAGGCTATTCATTAATGGATAAGAACACAGGGGCTCCCTGTCACAATATCTCATTTGGGAAAGACAACTGGCTCCGTAGGCTACGACATTTCAGATAGTTCAGTAATTTATTATGCACCCTGTATCCACCCATGGGCGACGATGGAAGGGTTACAGAGGCACAATATTAAATACACACACGCATACCAAAGTACACAAATACATATATCAGTAGTCTTTTATATCACAAGTGGTTCAAGACGTGGTCCACAACAGTCTCTATACAAAGGCAGTTTACATCTGTGGTGAGTCACACAGTTACTAATCCTGCTCCACACCCACCCAACTGGGCGGCAGCTTTACAGTCACATGCAGGCTGCACCTACAGTCACATGCAGGCTGCACCTACAGTAAGCAACTTTTGGATACTTCACCAAGATTTTTGGAAGTACTTCATTATGAATGAAGTACTTTCAAGATTCTTGAACACCATTGAAGGCGTTGTCTCTGAATTTGCTATTTTTTCACATTCGGTTATGTAGTGACGCAAAATGTGTGTATATAACAAATGTATCCTATGGTAGGTCAGTGGGGAAGGGGGCCCTAATTATAATAAATAGGGTTCAGCCATTATACTCTCATGTAGCTTAATTAATACAACCACTGAGCCACTCAACCCCCCCTTTCATAGCCACTGGGTAGGCCTAAAGCCACAAAGAGCTCTCCGTCCAACTTTCATATACTATATAGGCTATACGACCATCAGCCAATGCTCAGGCTGCCCATCCTCCTAAGATTTCCCAACGTCAAGAGACTGTCGTATTAAAGTGCTCTTATCCTAACCTACCAGAGGACCCAAAACAGAAAACGAGACCGTATGTAAATTTCGGGCGCTGCTTCCATTTTCTAGTACGACGATTTTTGGCCTTAAAGCGTCACATTTTGACGCATAATTTACCTATTAGGAGGACGGCTGTTTAGGCCTGGAGGCTTGATCTCGCTCTCGCCATAGTTACTTCCTTACTTTTGTGTGTGTACCTTCATGGCTCCTGCTCCAGGAACCTGCCAGTTATGTGCTGCTCTTCATGCATTTCACAATAACGTACAAAACGTGATCTATTAGTTAAAATAAAGGGTTATTTCATGTACGGTCTGGTGATTCATGTACTTAAGTTTCTCACAGCTAATGTGTGTGATTATAATACAAGATGTTGATGCAATGCGAGAGCCCTTATGTACCTGCACCTGGATTGTACCTGGATGGGGTTCTGGGAATTCTTCTACTCCCCAAGTCCGGCCCAGGGCCAGGCTTAACCTGAGAGAGCTTCATCTAACAGGCTGTTGCTTGGAGTGGCCCCATGCAACAGCCTGTTGCCTGTTGTCTCCAAGGCTTCCGTTAACAGGTGTAGGCCTACAATTATTAAACAAAAATCATAATTTATTTTGTTTGCCCCATTGCTATATTGTGCCTTGATATTTTGGATGTTCATTATTTTATTTAAATTATTAGTGCTGTAAACTGAAAACCCAAAACGGCATTTTCTATAACTATGATAATGTTATAAAATATTAAGTAATAGTCGTACCTTCATTTAAGTGAACACGTACATCAGTGAAAGATAAGAGTGTACACTAAAATCAGTAAATCTTGGGGGTTACTAGATAGTAACAAAGTAACTACTCATCTTGTGATCACGTAACTCGTTAATTATTTACTACATAGCCTCAGTATTCTATTGCCAACTCAAAATAATTTTGCCAGAAAGATGTTTCCTAATTATTTATTTTGACTGTAATAGCCCCCCCTATCTGTTGGTGCTCGTGTTTATCTGTAATCATGAATACGCTTTAAAACATCTCCAAAACTTCCGTAATATAGAAATAAGTTGACCAAACCACACGCTAGAAAATGAAGGGACGACGACGTTTCGGTCCGTCCTGGACCATTCTCGAGTCGATCATTCTCGGGTTAAGGACGGATCGAAACGTCGTCGTCCCTTCACTTTCTAGTGTGTGGTCTGGTCAACATACTTCAGCCACGTTATTGTGACTCATCGCCTGCATATAGAAACAAGGTTGTGTAGCCGCATCATTATTCTTATAACGTACAATTTCCCTCTCCAGGGGCCTAGATTCATCAAGTATTTATTCAAACATCAACGAAATCTGTACATCTTTTCTCAATTATGGCGGCATTGTTTACAGTTTATTCAGCAGCTTACGCGCGGCGAAACTTCACAATCCGGAGGTGTTATTGATCTAAACAACCTCGTAGTGCTTCGGAGCTCACGAACTGTTAAATACCTGTAAACAAAGCCGCCTTGATTTAGGCAAGATGCACAGGTTTCGTAAGTGGTTAAGTAAATGCTTAATGAATCCTGGACTAGGATTTGATGATGGTTTCATTGTGTCCGGTGTCGAGATCTTGCAGGTGGTGTTAGCATGTTAAGTGTAAAGTTTAAATACAACTTGGATGCAGGCGATTAGTCACAATAACGTGGCTGAAGTATGTTAACCAATCCACACACTAGAAAATGAAGGGACGACGACGTTTCGGTCCGTCCTGGACCATTCGTCGTCCCTTCACTTTCTAGTGTGTGGATTGGTACAACTTTGATGAAAATATGATCATGATCTGGTAAATGTTGAGCTTAGCCAAGCTGTAGTGAGCGGCTCGGTGGCCAGTTCACTGCTCATAATACAGTAGGCCTAGGGCTATCAATTTATTCCGACTGTAGAATATAAATTTACTGATAAATTTATTCAGATGTAGCTGAATGTTGGTTTAAAAGATGTAAGTGTACTTTGTATTTGTTATATTAATAGTTTTATTGCTCGATATTGGCTGAAAAAACATGTCCAAATATTTGCATGTTTTCAGAATACTGAAGCTAAAATTTATTCTGATTCTATGAATTGAATATTAAGTGATTTGCGGTCATCAGATATTTTTTTGTGCTTTTAACTTCATTACATTTTATCAAGCATTGAGCAAATTTGAAGACAATTGTAGTAGAATATATCAGCAATTCTCTGTTCAAAAGGATTAAAGGATGTATCTCGAAATGCACTTTATTTTTATTGGTTAATATTCTAGTGACTTCAATGGTTTAAAAAGGTTAATTTGAATTTGAAACGTTGCGACCCCTTAATATGGTGCATAGAAAGTTTCAAATCCTCTGGACTCCTGGTTTCATTTGCGTATAAATTATTATATTTTCGTCGTGTTAAGCCTTGACCTAAATCCTCGTATAAGGGTTTCTCCTTGCTGGTTTCACGCCGAAATAAAATAATATGAAATATCGTTATACTCCCTAGAATCTGATAGAAGTGAGAACTCTATCAGATTCAGTAATCTATCGCAGCAATAACCTGGCAATAGGGCTTCGAGAACAGAACTCCACCTGAAACCAATCGAATAACAAATGACATGGTTAACAATAACTACTATACTAATAAAATGCCTCGACCCGATATCTACGTTGATGACTTAAATAAATTTCTCAGGATTTGTATATTTACTCTGTAATCAAAACACTTAGGTCTGGATGCTTCAGCCAAGAGACCACGCTGTAAATGTATAGTCTACATGTTTATCCATTTTTTATCAGTTTCGAAAGTTTGCTTCAACACACACACACACACACAATTAGCTTTAGGAGGATAAATTAATATTAACATGAGTAGGAATCCGTAGAAGAAAGAAAGGAAAACTTGCCATTCAACTGTTTTTATTGTTATAAACAGCCTCCTGGTGCTTCGGAGCTCATTAACTGTTTAATAATTGTAAACAAAGCCGCCAAAGATTGAGAAAAGATGTACAGGTTCGTAAGTGTTTGCGTAAGTGCTTTCGTGAATCTGGCCCCTGGATTTGTTCCTTACTCGGGCTTAGGAGGGCACCCTAGCCCACCCTCGACCCTCCACAGGATGCAAACAACATTGATAGAAGCATCAGATGAGAGAAACTGCCCATATGTATACGCCTCAGCAGGAATCTAATCCGGATTCGTGGACTGAGCATCCACGAACGGTGTCCTGGTGACGCCTGTGTGTACGACCGCTGGGTGTCGCATGGTTAGTGACTAACCTTGCAACTATTTAAGCTGCGTTATCGACTGTTCCAAGGCCACTGAAGTTTACGATGTCGTAACTAATTACAAATTACGCTGATGCTCGTAATAGTGGTGAGGGAGAGGGGCGGTTAATTAACGGCTCTTAACATTGGTCACATTTAAACTCTGGGGGAACTAGTAATTTGAAGTCCTTCCATGCAAGATAGATTGATGTGTTTGCTCGTTTGTTTGTTTTAGATGCGATTTGTTAGGTACAAGAACAGGCTTATTTATTTAACACTACTATAACCTCGACATAATGAACCCGCTGTTGTTGTGTATTCTTTACTGGTGATGCACAGCCTAGGGGGGAAGACAGCTCCCCCAGTACAGCCTGGGGGGGAAGACAGCTCCCCCAGTACAGCCTGGGGGGGAAGACAGCTCCCCCATGAAGCCTAGGGGGGAAGACAGCTCCCCCAGTACAGCCTGGGGGGGAAGACAGCTCCCCCATGAAAGAAGGCCATCTCTTGTACCAGGTAAGTCCACTACGGGCTCACCATAGCCCGTGCTACTTGCAACTTTAGGGGCCCAGTAGCTGAATCTTAAACAACAACAAAATTGAGAGAA
>WNGS01164437.1:60337060-60353851 GCA_020271785.1 Procambarus virginalis
AGTTACTGAAAATGTGCGACTTTGGCTCAGATTTTACTCAAACCCCCAGCAGTTTCAAATAATACGGAATATCGCCAAATCTGACACAAGTGTTATTTTTCTTATCCAAAGTTTTTTGTATTACTGCCCATATTTGGAGGTTGAAATTACGATATTTTTATACACAAAAATAAGTATGCCAATATAGTCTGATATGCCAACAGAGTTACAAGTAAGTGTTGTTTATCGGAGTTAATACATTAACTTGTCGATTTGAGTAAAACCTCCCTGAAAGATCGTACTCGAAAGACAGACCCTTGATAGTATGAGCTTTGACAGACAAAAGTTACCTGGGCCATTTAGAATGCAGTTATTCCCAGACGCTACCAGATGATCAGAAATATAAAACAAAAGACAGTGGTCCAGTGGTTTAAGGCATGTGCTTGGGAGTATCCAATATGCGGGTTCGAATCCTCCTAATGGCATATTTTCGGAATAAAAAGTCGTAATTTCAAACTGAAAATATGTGCAGAGAGGCAGAATTGGATCCAAAATATTGCTCGGGAGTCGGATTTGGGAGATTTTGAAAATTGCAGGGGGGTTTGGGCAAAATGTGACCCATCGTCGTTTTAGTAATTGGCATATTTTCGATATAAAAAGTCGTAATTTCAAACTGAAAATATGTGCAGAGAGCCAGAATTTGGGTCCAAAGTATGGCTCAGGAGGTGGATTTGGGATATTTAGATATTTTGAAAAACTGAAGGGGGATTGGGCAAAATGTGACCCATCGCCGTTCTCAGTAATTGGCATATTTTTGGTATAAAAAGTCGTAATTTAAAAATGAAAATAGGTGCAGAGACTCAGAATTCGGCTCAAAAAAACCGCTCAGGAGTCAAATTTTCGATCGTTCGATATTTTGAAAACTGCAGGGGGGTTTAGGTCAAAATATAACCCTTCATCGTTTTCAGTAATTGGCTATTTTCGGTATAAAAATGTTGCAATTTGAAAATGAAAATAGGTGCAGAGAGTCAGAATTCGGCTCAGAAATCACGCTCAGGAGTCAAATTTCCGACATTTCAGGTATTTTGAAAAATGCAGGGGGTTTGGGCAAAATATGACCTTCGTCGTTTTCAGTAATTGGACATATTCGGTATAAAAGTCGTAATTTGAAAATGAAAATAGGTGCAGAGAGTTAGAATTCGGTTCAAAAAATCACGCTCAGGAGTCAATTTCCGACGTTCAGATATTTTGAAAACTGCAGGGGGGTTTGGGCAAAATATGACCATCGCCGTTTTCAGTAATTGGCATATGTTTCGGTCAGACCAGTGGGTGTTCGCTCACACCAGTGGGTGCTCGCTCACAACCAGTGGATGCTCGCTCACACCAGTGGGTGCTCGCTCACACCATTAGGTGCTCGCTCACACCAGTGGGTGCTCGCTCACACCAGTGGGTGCTCGCTCACACCAGTGGGTGCTCGCTCACACCAGTGGGTGCTCGCTCACACCAGTGAGTGCTCGCTCACACCAGTGGGTGCTTGCTCACACCAGTGGGTGCTCGCTCTCAACAGTGGGTGCTCGCTCAGACCAGTGGGTGCTCGATCATACCGGGGGTGCTCGGTCAACCAGTGGGTGCTCGGTCACACTAGTGGGTGCCCGCTCACACCAGTGGGTGCTCGGTCACACCAGTGGATGCTCTGTCACACCAGTGGGTGCTCGGTCACACTAGTGGGTGCTCAGTCACACCAGTGGGTGCTCGCTCACACCAGTAGGTGCTCGTTCAGACCAGTGGGTGGTCTGTCAGACTAGTGGGTGCTCGCTCACACCAGTGGGTGCTCGCTCACACCAGTGGGTGCTCGCTCTCACCAGTGGGTGCTCGCTCTCACCAGTGGGTGCTCGCTCAGACCAGTGGGTGCTCGATCATACCGGTGGGTGCTCGGTCACACCAGTGGGTGCTCGGTCACACTAGTGGGTGCCCGCTCACACCAGTGGGTGCTCGGTCACACCAGTGGATGCTCTGTCCACCAGTGGGTGCTCGGTCACACTAGTGGGTGCTCAGTCACACCAGTGGGTGCTCGCTCACACCAGTAGGTGCTCGTTCAGACCAGTGGGTGGTCTGTCAGACTATGGGTGCTCGCTCACACCAGTGGGTGCTCGCTCACACAGTGGGTGCTCAGTAATTTATATTGGTCATCAGTAATTTATATTGGTCATATACAATAGGTATATACATTTTAAAATAAACTATACGTCTGGTATGTGGTTTTAATAAATATTTTCAAATTGTACATTTTATACAGTGTTGAGTTTTGTAGGTTGTTTAACGCTAAGTGATATATGCTCTAGAATGGCGACCTTTGATATAGGGGTCACTCTTCACTACAATGTGTCAGGTATAATTATGTCATTTTATTCACCAATTCTCTATGGTAAAATCATGTACCCAACTTAAAATTATTTTCAAACTTTTAAGTGCAATTTTTATGCTTTGATATATATGCTATAATCTACTCTAAAGCCCCTGTAACAAGCAATTTGATGCAAAGTTGAGAATTCTTTCTTAGAGTATTACATAGAGGAATGATGGTTCTGGCGTGTTGTAGCATAGAATAAGACGGCCATGGTAGACTGTATCAGAGCTCTGAATAGAAGAGGCTCAGACAGGTTGAGCCTTTATATGGCTAGGTGGAGTATCAGAGCTCTGTATAGCAGCTTCCTTCACAGTCTTAGGTGAGATTAGCTTACCTATTTTGTCTTTTTTGGATTTCTAGTAGGAATTCTAGTAAGAATCCTAGTTGGATTTCTAATGGATTCATAGTAGGATTTCTAGTAGGATTTTAGGGGATTTCTATAGGAATTTTTAGAGGAATTTCTATTGGAAATTCTAGGAGATTTCTATGGGAATTTCTAGAGGATTTCAAGGAGAATTTCTAGTAGGATTTTAGATTTCTAGTAGGATAGAGCATTCCTAGTAGGATTTCAAGTAGGATTTCTAATAAGATTTCTAGGCGATTTCTAGTAGGATTCCTATTGGTATTTCTAGTAGGATTCCTAGTGGTATTTCTAGTAGGATTTCTAGGGGATTTATAGTAGGATTTCTAGAAGGATTTATAGTTGATTCCTGGTTGGATTCTAGCAGGATTCCTAGTAGGTTTTTTAACGGATTCTTAGTAGGATTTCTAGTATGATTCTAGTAGGATTTCTAGTAGGAATTCTAGGTGATTTCAATAGTAGGATTCCTATTAGAATTTTTAGTAGGATTGCATTTGCAGGGTTGAAGTCTATTGTCGAAATATCATAGCATTGCATTTGCAGGGTTGAAGTCTGTTGTTTATATATCATAACAATGCATTGAGGTCTGTTGTCGAAATATCATAGCATAGCAGTTAACAGGGTTCATGGCTATTGATAAAGATACCATAGCATTCCATTTAGCAGCGTTGAATGATGTAGAAATCCTACTACAAATCCGAATAGGAATCCTACTAGAAGTCATACTAGAAATCTTACTAGGAATACTATAAGAAATCCTACTAAAATAATTTTTATTTCTCTAGCATGTAATATATGCTAATATATTA
The DNA here is from genome assembly GCA_020271785.1 of Procambarus virginalis. Classification (NCBI taxonomy): domain Eukaryota; kingdom Metazoa; phylum Arthropoda; class Malacostraca; order Decapoda; family Cambaridae; genus Procambarus; species Procambarus virginalis. Next base: position 60,340,617 of record WNGS01164437.1, read on the forward strand.
TATTGGCATATTGTTCATATATAGGCATATGTTAGGTTAGGTGTTTAGGTTCTGTTGGCGATTATTTGTATTTGTAGTACGTGGGTGAAGCATTTACAGCGTTGTGGTTCGAACACCAGTCGTCAGTGAAGCACTTGTTCCGGAAGTGTTCGGACGTCATCAGTTGTGAGTCGTGTGTAAACCACTTTTCATTCATAAACAGCTTGGGGTTTGGCGGGTGGATGGAATGAACTTTGGGGTCTTTGGAGGACAGGCTGCAGGTAGTACAGTCGGATTCCTTCTCGACGCACAATCCCAACCCATCCTCGACTCAAGTCCATTATATTTAGCAGTCAACCCCACAGACGCATTCATAAATTTTAACATACTGTTCATTCAAAACGGGAATTTTCTCAAGTATAAATTAATATTATAATATATTGGCATATTGTGTATATATAGGCATAGGATAGGTTAGGTTAGCTGTTTAGGTTTTGTTGGCGATTATTTTTATTTGTAGTTCGTGGGTGAAGCATTTATAGCGTTGTGACTCGAACAAAATTCGTCAGTGAAGCACTTGTTCCGGATATGTTCGAACGTCAGCAGTTGTGAGTCGTGTGTAAACCGCTTTTCATTCATAAACAGGGGGTTTGGCGGGTGCGTGGAATCACTTTTGGATCTTTGTTTGGAGGACGGGCTGCACAATCCACAACTCCAGGTTCGAATAATCCCGGGCGAGACAGAAATTGTTGAGCACAATTCCTTTCACTTAATGCCTTTGTTCCCCTAGCAGTAAGGCGTTAGCTTGTTAAGGGGGTTGCCTCCTGGGCGGGATCAGGAATTCGACCTTGAAGGGGAGACCTCGATATAAGCCTAACGTTAACGTATATGAATACATACAGGCTTCCTGTCACCCGACACAATGAATAAATTTATTATATATAACCAGGGGTGTGCTACCATTTTTTTTACACAACTACCTATTACCATTATCTTTAATGGTATTTAATAATAACTAATTTTATTTATTTAAATAATAATTAATTTTATTTAATAATAATAATAATAATTAATAAAATAATTAATAGTTATTATTATTATTAATTAAGTTATTTTTTTTTTTACATATATACAAGAGTTGTTACATTCTTGTACAGCCACTAGTACGCGTAGCGTTTCGGGCAGGTCCCTGGAATACGATCCCCGCCGCTAAGAATCGTTGTTACAACCAAGTACACATTTTACTGTTGAGTTAAACAGAGGCTACAGTTAAGGATTTGCGCCCAGTAAATCCTCCCCGGCCAGGATACGAACCCCATGACAAAGCGCTCGCGGAACGCCAGGCGAGTGTCTTACCATTACACTACGGAGACTGTTAACTTTTGAACAATTTTAACACGACCATTGATTTAGACCTATAGTGGTGACTTTCTCTCCACCCCAAGCCATCACTCTTCTCTCTCCCCACATTTCACCTTCCTTCTTCCCCCCCCCCCCTTTCCCCCGGTACAAAGGGTAAATTTCAGAGTGCCTATGGTATTGCGATGTACAATGTGGGAGCTATGTTCAGACAGTGTCACATGACATTCATTGGTTTGATACCTATTCTGACCAACCCATGTTGGGCACTTACCCAACAGTAATTACTGGGGAAAATTGGGTGAAGTGTCTAGCCTCCAACCTCGGACACATTTTCATTGAGAGAGATGGGGGGGGGGAAGGGTGGAGAAATGTATTATACTTAGGAACAATTTGTTAAGTTTTAAGTGTTTTTATTTGTATAATTATCATTAAGAATGTATAAAAGGATTACACAGTTTGAGACAATAGGTGGCTAATGCTAATAGTTGGCATACAGTTAGCATGGGAGCAACAGATTACACTGGCAAGTCTTGGATGAATTATATGATGTAAGTAATTATCAAAAGAAGGCACCAAACCGGGAAGGCTATGTAGCACCATGAAGTGTGCGGTATAATCAGAGGGCGCTAAATATCACCAAGGATGCCAATACGAGAACAAAAACGCATAAGGCGAACGATATCAAAAGTATCCGAGTCACCAAAAATTCTATTGAGGGACAAGTGACCGTGAGGAACGGTCGGAAAGCAAGACACGCTCGTCCTGGAAGTCAGGACATTCAAGAAGGACATGCACGACCGTAAGAGGGACAATGCAATTAGGACAATAAGGAGCAGGGCGACGCTCCATCAAGTGACCATGGGTTAAGCGAGTATGGATTATGTGATGTAACAACAGTAGATAAACAAAGTAATTGCAACACTCCAGTTACCTACTATGTACCAGCATAGTATAAAACTTGATCCCGTAGATATTACGGGAGTTGTGGATCAGTGTTTAAAGGGAATTCGGAAGTAATAATACAGCCGATGCCATCTGTCGGCACAAAAGAACACTACCAACTGGCTGGTCAACAGTAGCCATAAGATACAGCTTACGCCATCTGTTGACATCAAAGTACACTACCAACACGCCAACACACAAAATACAACTATCGCCATCTAGTGCGTCGCCCATGTACTACCAATAGCCAAACAGCAGCCCATAAGACGGGTTGTTGGACTCGAGTAAGAATTCTCATGCTGGCATATCATTGGTAGAAACTCTTTGGTGACATTCAATGCAACAGCCAATCACAGGCCGGGATCAGCTGAAGGTTCCATCCACTTAATAAATCATCTTTGTTCAGCACACCAGCCCTGATTATAACATTATGCTTCAACTTTAATCTACCAAAAATGTGAAGTGCTAATTATTTATGTATTAATAAATTGATAATTAAATATTGCAGGATATAAGAGGTGTTATATAAAAATAGCCTGGCTACCTAACTTTTGACGTCATCAGTGGGGTTGTCTAGACACAAATAACGTTGATGATACAATGCTTCGCCCTCTTATTGGACTGAATTATTGAGTTAGATGTAAATTTGTCAAGTACAAAATAAAAATGTTGAGCAACCGGACGTATTTTTTAGTTTGCATTTATTCATAGAAAGAGTGTTGGTATTCCTTGCAACAGTTTCCCTTAGGCAGGCGATGAGTTACAATAACGTGGCTGAAATATGTTGACGAAACCACCCACTAGAAAGTGAATGGAACGACGACGTTTCGGTCCGTCCTGGACCATTCTGAAGTCGATTGTCGACTTGAGAATGACACTTTCTCTCTGATCCATAGCAAATACAAGGATTTAGAGTGTATTTTTGCAAGGTATATGAAGTATCATAATAATTAACAAAAAGTCATATAAAAATCGACGTTCACACCTCACCCTACATAAAACTATTAAAATCTTTATATTATGAGAAATATTTTGATAACACACTACTTTCACAAATATATAATTCAAAGTTTATATTAAGACATTTTTTGCCCAGTATGATTATCCATCTTAAAAACAATAATAATTCAAAAGTTGCCAATCCTGACATCATCTATATATGTTTAATTTTTACTGGAAATGCCTGCTCATGCTTCGTCCCTATTATATGGTGTTATTCTCCTCTCGTAACGTAACGTAGAAGAGAACTAAGAACAGCGAACATAAAAGAGAAGAGAACACAGAACTTGTCAGTGAACAGGGGAACTGAATAGAGAACTGAACAGGGAATAGAACAGAACACACAACGTAGAACAACAAAGAACAGAGAATCGAGAACCCAGAACAGAACAGAGAACATAGAGCATAATATATAAAACTGAGAACATATATAAAGATATGCTTTGCAAAATTACTTAGGGAAAATTGAAAAGGTATATCCGATCCGATCCGATAATACAGGAGAAGAATGCCCATTGGGGCGAGCCTTGAAGTGGGGACAGCTGAAGAGAAGTCCGTGAGAGGAAATGCTGAAGTTGAAGAGAAAAAGTGCCAGGGCTAGACCCAGCTGCTTGTCGATGCTGTATCAATCCCATATCTGGCTAGGCTGGGAGACGGGTCTGGAAGGCGGCAGTGGCAGGTTTTCTTTCATCTTGGTGTGTGGAGTGTCTTCCGTCAGGTACCACCATCTCAAAACAAGCAAAATTAGGTCCCCATCCCCCTAAAGAGGGGGAAGAGAGCGGCTGCCCTCAGTTGGTTGGTTTCTTTCTTAGCTATTTCTTCATGCTTCTTGTAATCATCTGATGTTTGTACTCGGAGTAGTCACTGTTGAAGAGGTCAGGTGGACAGTATAGACTCATCGCATTCCTCGAAGATTACGTTGGTATGTAAACTGTATGTGTTTTCTGGGTAGGCCTGCTTCATGATGTCTGCCGTCATGTGTACATCTGGCTGGAGAACCGTCTGAACTCGGGCGATCCGACTGCATTCCTTTCACGCTGTTGACGCACTGCTGCTATTTCCGGGTTTCCATTTCTGGAGTTTCTACACAATCTGTCTCCTGGGCTGAGGGTGGTGAGTGTGCTGCTGGTGCTGGGGGTGATGTTTGTGCTTCAATTTCAACATAGGCGTTCGAGTCGTCATCAGAAGACGTGGTGTAACTTGCAGGAGAAGTTGGCGGCAATGCCACGATATCAGATGTAGTCGCTGGTGTATCTGGAGTTGTAGGGTCCAGGTTGACAGGCGTCTCTGGAACGGGGTCGGGCTTTGGTGGAGAGGAGCCAGCAGTAAACATGGCCTCTGGAATCACGAACGTGGGAAGATTGTTTGCCTTGTATAGTTCATTTAGTATTCTGTACCGTTGTCGGAGATCTCCTCCTGAGAGTTCAGTAGCGAAGTGTATCAAAGCTGCTACAGTGCTGTCAGAGGTGGCTGGAGGCGGTGTGAGTGAGGATTGGTGCAGAGGCGTCGTTTGAGGCTGTGATTGGCTGGCGCGGGAGTTGCTGGTCCAGTAGTTGGGTTGCGCGCCGCTCGCGGCGCCACTTGTCGGGAGTTGGGAAGGCTTGTTCTTGAATGTTAAATTCCTTCGTCTTGGAGTAGAGTTTCTTGGTCTGGCTTCTGTCATTTGCTTGATTTCTCTTGTCGCTGGGGGCAGTCTTGAGAGACGGCTGTGTGGTCACCGTCGCAGAGCAGACAACGCTTGGTGGCAGCTGTGCAAGTCTTGTGATGATGTTCCCCAGCACAGATGCTGCATTTCTGCTTCGGATTTGGGCACTTTGTGAATAGTGGGTGTATTGATAACACCGCGAAAGCACTGACGCAGGTGGAAATATCGCTGCCTGGAGATCTGGTGGGGTGTGCAGGCCACTCCCACAGCCATCTGAGGCCGCGAGAGTAGCCTCTGCCGGAGTCTTGAGGTGACCTTGAGGGTTGGCTTTCTGTTTACATCCTGCTGAATGAGGTGGGCCGATATGGCCGTGAGGGATCTGTTTTGGGTGTTTATGCTCTTCACGATCTCAGAAGCTGGTCGTTCAGCGATGATGTCACTCACTCTGTGAATGAATATAGTCCTTACTGCCAGGAACTGGTAGGGAGGCAGGAGTGTTAGGCCCTGTGCTTCGAGTGCAGTGGTCGTTGTCGTGGTGAATAGGCTTTTAGTGCTGCACTACTGAAAAGAATTTGGGGCCCATTCACGTCCATAACGACGTCGATGGGTGCTACCCCAGAGGTTGATAATAGTAGATTCATTATCTCGATCTTGCTGTATGGGGAGTGCTCGACTGGCTGTCGTGGCGAGGGACGTGTCCGCTGCTCGCTTCGACGGTTTGGTGATTGTTGACAATTTTGGCCGTTTGGTGTCTCTGCTCGGACAGTGCTGACGTGGACTTCAAGATGGGGGTCCCCCTCCCACCAATACTGAGGACTCAGTCTGTGGGCTGGAATTTTCAAGCGGGCTGGGTACCGGAGATTGCGCAGATGTGTGAGCAGCTGCTATACCTGTGATGGATATTTACGGTTGTCGAGCTGGTGACAGCACGTCGTGTGATAATTAAATTCACAGAGGAGTTTGGCGTACCGTGAATTTCTACGTCGATACGAGGGGGCGGACACTACCTCTGCAGGATGGGCAGGCAACTGTTCCATATCTGATCGGAGTGGTGCCCTCACCTACGTCAGCGTGCATGGGGCTCCGTTGGAGTTTCCGGAGGGTCTGCTCGGTGGTACTTCGGCGTTTTGGAGCCGTCGTTAGTGTGCGGGTGAACGTGGTATTTCGAGCCCACTAAAGGTGTGAGGACGAACATTCGCACTGGGCATGAGACTCCGGGAGGATATTCCGTCCTCTGTGCGTCTGATGGGGTACACAGTTCGTGTGTTTTACGCCCGCCAGCCTCNAGCATAGCCACTCCAACTTAACTTATCGCAACAAACCTCTTTCTGCCCAACCTAATCTATCCTAACCTTACCTAGTCTAACATGCTTTGGCCCTTGACAACAAATAACGAAGATGATAGTTTCCTGTACCGTCCGGGAGATCGATAGACTCGTGTACCGTTCGGTTGATCGATAGACTCGTGTACCGTTCGGTTGATCGATCAACTCCTGTACCGTTCGGTAGATCGATCGACTCGTGTACCGTTCGGTAGATCGATCGACTCGTGTACCTCGGGACGGTACACGGTACATGTGATCCGTCTTTTTCATTATACAAAAGACTGTTGTTGCTGTTGTTTAAGATTCTGCTTCTAGGAACAAAAAGTTTCAAGTAACACGGGCTATGGTGACCCGTAGTGGACTTACCTGGGCACAGGAGCGGGTCACGTAGCACGGCATGGTGAGCCCGTAGTGGACTTACCTAGCACAGGAGCGGAGCAAGTACCACGGGCTATGGTGTGGCCCGTAGTGGACTTACCTGGCACAGGAACAGGGCAAGTAGCACGGGCTATGGTGAGCCCGTAGTGGACTTACTTGGCACAGGAGCGGGGCAACTAGCACGGGCTATGGTGAGCCCGTAGTGAACTTACCTGGCACAGGAGCAGGGCAAGTAGCACGGGCTATGGTGAGCCCGTAGTGGACTTACCTGGCACAAGCGGGGCAAGTAGCACGGGCTATGGTGAGCCCGTAGTGGATTTACCTGGCACAGGAGCGGGGCAGTAGCACGGGCTATGGTGAGCCCGTAGTGTACTTACCTGGCACAGGAGCGGGGCAAGTAGCACGGGCTATGGTGAGCCCGTAGTGTACTTACCTGGCACAGGAGCGGGGCAAGTAGCACGGGCTATGGTGAGCCCGTAGTGTACTTACCTGGCACAGGAGCGGGGCTAGTAGCACGAGCTATGGTGAGCCCGTAGTGTACTTACCTGGCACAGGAGTGGGGCAAGTAGCACGGGCTATGGTGAGCCCGTAGTGTACTTACCTGCACAGGAGCGGTGCTGTAACTCGGCAATATCAACAAAAGGCACAACAAAAGACTGTGATATGGTCTCAATTTAACTTATACAGGAAGGTCAGAACAGCATGCCTGCAGAGGAGAGGGTGTGAGGTTCTTGATGCTACACAGGAAGGTATAGGAGTAGACTGCTTCTGACTCCTGTTAACAGGCCGAGAGCTTTCCCTTCCCATAGTAAGCTTTACCCTACTAGTTTTCCCTTGAACCCACCCGCCAATCGAATAGTAACCAAATAATACGGAGTAGAAATAGCCTAAGCTACTCTATCTCTTTGAAATGTATTTATTCTTGTCTCAATAAACATACTTGTACTTGAACCAGATATACATGAACTAAATGCTGTACTGCTTTTTAAACTATAAGATATTGATCAAGCACACAATACATAATTACAATTATGAAGTTATACCTTACAGTCTGGTTTTTGAATGCTGAAATCTATTTATTATTTGTGCTACATAGTGTTGCATTTTTTTTTTTTTGTTGCATGACACAAAAATAAGTAAGATACTCACAGCAAATGAAGCCATTCTATAACATTCGAACACTCTTAAATGCAGGAATAATGACGCCGCGTTGCCATGGCTACGGCGTCTAACAACAAACATGGCGACCAAGATCACCAAATGGACGCGTGAACGAGGTGGGCCGAAAGATTTCGCTGATCTAACTCGCAGAAGTCCCAGCGTCTCAGAATTTGCCTCACAAGCCACGACGCCGCCAAGATGAGAGAACTGGCTCAATGCGCCACCAGAGACGACACCCAGAAGAGGCTAGATTCGAGCAGGAAACTGGAGAGTAGAGAGGACGCGGTTATCCGCAGAAAAATAGAAAAACTAAGAGCTCAGCTCCATGACGTCACACTCAGTGAGGTTAGCGATAAAATATTATGATAACATTTACTTTTTTTTATGAGGAAATTAACTTTTTTTTGTGGGATCTGAACTTGTTTGTGAAAAAATTAACTTTTTATGAGAAAATGAACTATTGTAATTTACTTTTTCATGAGATAATTAACTTTTTTTGAATGGAATATATTTTACATATATTGTAGCCTGTGTGAAACTGAATAAATATGGCGAAAAGTGTAATAATTATTTTTATTTGGGTTTAAAATAATACATTGTATACAAATATTCACACCATTATATATTATGTGTGTTTTTATGTCTACGTTGTATCGTATTGGACTAATATGTTTCAGAAATAATTCTCACCGAAACTGTATGGTTGTGTATGCAGAATGGTTGTCTTCTGTCCGTGTTTCACGATCGATACCCACCGAGGACTGACTCATTGTATGAGTGTCCACCGTAGTACTTTGCTTACTCGCCCTTCACCCGTCTCTCACTCAACTTTCATCCGTCCCTCACTCATTTTTCGTCCGTTTGTCACTCATCTTTCAGCCATTTCTCATTCATCTGACATCCTCCTCTCAGTGAATTCTCATCCATCTTACACTCCCCTCTCCCGACCTCTCATCCATCTTTGGATTTCCTCTCACCATTCTCTTCCTTAACTCTAACTTGATCTTACTTCCATTATCACATCATTTTTTATTCTTTTCAGCTATTCCTTCCTGTCACTACACAAATTGATATGTAAACATTACATTATTTGTATGGCATAATACAAATATTATAATAATTATTATTTTATTTATACAAATTACAGAAGATCTGATTACAGAATTTTTATGATAGATGTTTATATTTCTTATAAAGCCACATCTCACGAAGAGCACAGCTACGTATTTTTACCCCGCCTTCACTCTACAACCGCTCATTCTGCTGTTTTCTTTCCTCTTCCCTGGCAGAAGGAGACGCAGCAGCAGTCTCCGGCGAAGGTGGAGAAGGACCTGGCAAAGAGGAGCGTGGAGGAACTTCAGCGAGAGGCACAGAAAGACAGCGAATAGTGACCAGGGCTCGAACCCTTATTCCCACGACACCCGCCCCAACAACACCAAAGCAGAGAGCCCACACCATCCATGCGCAGGTGGGTGAAGGGGGAGCCTGGAAGTGGATGGCAGGCGCTACAACCAATTACACTTCCTCCTCCAAAAAGGAAAAATTCCCTAATTGAAATCTACGTGTTGTTGAAGAATTTGCTCACTTTATCGAGGTGCCCTAAGGTCTTAAACGTTTATCTTAGTTTCTGATATGTTGTACATCGTTTTCTTTGTACATCACTAAAGAAAATGAGCCTGAATCACTAACTAAGATATTGTACTTTTGTTGCTGCTATAGTTGCCGAAGACAAGAAACTTGTACTTAGGCTTATCTAGATCTCCCCCTTGGCTAACTATTGACCTTACCCAGGATGAAACCCCACATAAGCTATTTACTACAAGGTGACCAGCGGCATCAGGTGAAAAGAAACGTGTAGCGAGTTTTATCTTTCCAATGCATTAGGTGCAGTAACAGGTGTGGTAGTGTTCGAATGTCTCCCCACAGGTGTGGTAGTGTTCGAATGTCTCCCCACAGGTGTGGTAGTGTTCGAATGTCTCCCCACAGGTGTGGTAGTGTTCGAATGTCTCCCCCACAGGTGTGGTAGTGTTCGAATGTCTCCCCACAGGTGTCGTAGTGTTGGAATATTTCTCCAAAGGCTAGTAGCATATCTGGAGAGAATGAACTTTGTGACACACCTCCAACATGGGTTCAGGGATGGCAAATGTCCATTCTGAACTGAGCAAACGTAAAATGTTTAGCACTCCCCGTGGAGCAGTGGTAAAGTACTCGCCCGGCACTTTGCCAGCGCTTTGGCCTGGGTTCGTATCCTGGTCAGGGAGATTGACTGGGCTCTTGCACCAGGTGATACGTCCTCACCGGGGACTGTACTACTGCCCCTACAAATCCTTAACTGGAGCCTCTGTTCACCCTGCAGTGAATGGGTACCTGATTATTAAACGATTTGGCGGGTCGTGTTCCGGGAAACAATTAGGATCAAGGACCTGCCCGAAGCGCTATGCGTGCTAGTGGCTTTACATAAGTGTAAGCACTCGTATATATTGTTGAATATGACCGAAAAGGTAAGATTAATAATTCTAATACCAGTTTTCTCAATATTTCTTATGTTTTTCTTCACTGACGGTGGTAATGGAAATATCAATTCTCCAAAATTCAATTTTATTTATGGTCTGGCGCCTGAACACGTTTCGTAATGGCTTATTACATTTTCAAAGACTTAATTTACATACACAAATTCATCATACTTATACTCGTTGTTGTTATAGATTTAGCTATTTGGAACAAGTTCCAAGTAGCACGGGCTATGGTGAGCCCGTAACTTACATGGCACAGGAGCGAGGCAAGTAGCACAGGCTATGGTGAGCCCGTAGTGGACTTACCTGGCACAAGAGCGGTGCTGACTTATGCTCTATTGGGTGAGGTGATATGGTACAAAAGTTTTGGTCGAGGTTAACAAACTTGTGACAAACACAAGACAGAACACGAAACAATGGGTATGACTTGGATATGAGAACATAAGAATGGAGTAACTGCAGAAGGCCTATTGGCCCATCCTTCCTTTTGCTGCTTCCATTCTTATGTTCTCATATCCAAGTCATACCCATTGTTTCGTGTTCTGTCTTGTGTTTGTCACAAGTTTGTTAACCTCGACCAAAACTTTTGTACCATATCACCTCACCCAATAGAGCATAAGTCAGCACCGCTCTTGTGCCAGGTAAGTCCACTACGGGCTCACCATGGCCTGTGCTACTTGCCTCGCTCCTGTGCCATGTAAGTTACGGGCTCACCATAGCCCGTGCTACTTGGAACTTGTTCCAAATAGCTAAATCTATAACAACAACGAGTATAAGTATGATGAATTTGTGTATGTAAATTAAGTCTTTGAAAATGTAATAAGCCATTACGAAACGTGTTCAGGCGCCAGACCATAAATAAATTGAATTTTGGAGAATTGATATTTCCATTACCACCGTCAGTGAAGAAAAACATAAGAAATATTGAGAAAACTGGTATTAGAATTATTAATCTTACCTTTTCGTCATATTCAACAATATATACGAGTGCTTACACTTATGTAAAGCCACTAGCACGCATAGCGCTTCGGGCAGGTCCTTAATCCTAATTGTTTCCCGGAACACGACCCGCCAAATCGTTTAATAATCAGGTACCCATTCACTGCAGGTGAACAGAGGCTCCAGTTAAGGACTTCTAGGGGCAGTAGTACAGTCTCCGGTGAGGACGTATCACCTGGTGCAAGAGCCCAGTCAATCTCCCTGACCAGGATACGAACCCAGGCCAAAGCGCTCGCAAAGTGCCGGGCGAGTACTTTACCACTGCTCCCCGGGGAGTGCTAAACATTTTACGTTTTCTCAGTTCAGAATGGACATTTGCCATCCCTGAACCCATGTTGGAGGTGTGTCACAAAGTTCATTCTCTCCAGATATGCTACTAGCCTTTGGAGAAATATTCCAACACTACGACACCTGTGGGGAGACATTCGAACACTACCACACCTGTGGGGAGACATTCGAACACTACCACACCTGTGGGGAGACATTCGAACACTACCACACCTGTGGGGAGACATTCGAACACTACCACACCTGTGGGGAGACATTCGAACACTACCACACCTGTTACTGCACCTAATGCATTGGAAAGATAAAACTCGCTACACGTTTCTTTTCACCTGATGCCGCTGGTCACCTTGTAGTAAATAGCTTATGTGGGGTTTCATCCTGGGTAAGGTCAATAGTTAGCCAAGGGGAGATCTAGATAAGCCTAAGTACAAGTTTCTTGTCTTCGGCAACTATAGCAGCAACAAAAGTACAATATCTTAGTTAGTGATTCAGGCTCATTTTCTTTAGTGATGTACAAAGAAAACGATGTACAACATATCAGAAACTAAGATAAACGTTTAAGACCTTAGGGCACCTCGATAAAGTGAGCAAATTCTTCAACAACACGTAGATTTCAATTAGGGAATTTTTCCTTTTTGGAGGAGGAAGTGTAATTGGTTGTAGCGCCTGCCATCCACTTCCAGGCTCCCCCTTCACCCACCTGCGCATGGATGGTGTGGGCTCTCTGCTTTGGTGTTGTTGGGGCGGGTGTCGTGGGAATAAGGGTTCGAGCCCTGGTCACTATTCGCTGTCTTTTCTGTGCCTCTCGCTGAAGTTCCTCCACGCTCCTCTTTGCCAGGTCCTTCTCCACCTTCGCCGGAGACTGCTGCTGCGTCTCCTTCTGCCAGGGAAGAGGAAAGAAAACAGCAGAATGAGCGGTTGTAGAGTGAAGGCGGGTAAAAATACGTAGCTGTGCTCTTCGTGAGATGTGGCTTTATAAGAAATATAAACATCTATCATAAAATTCTGTAATCAGATCTTCTGTAATTTGTATAAATAAAATAATAATTATTATAATATTTGTATTATGCCATACAAATAATGTAATGTTTACATATCAATTTGTGTAGTGACAGGAAGGAATAGCTGAAAAGAATAAAAAATGATGTGATAATGGAAGTAAGATCAAGTTAGAGTTAAGGAAGAGAATGGTGAGAGGAAATCCAAAGATGGATGAGAGGTCGGGAGAGGGAGTGTAAGATGGATGAGAATTCACTGAGAGGAGGATGTCAGATGAATGAGAAATGGCTGAAAGATGAGTGACAAACGGACGAAAATGAGTGAGGGACGGATGAAAGTTGAGTGAGAGACGGGTGAAGGGCGAGTAAGCAAAGTACTACGGTGGACACTCATACAATGAGTCAGTCCTCGTGGGTATCGATCGTGAAACACGGACAGAAGACAACCATTCTGCATACACAACCATACAGTTTCGGTGAGAATTATTTCTGAAACATATTAGTCCATACGATACAACGTAGACATAAAAACACACATAATATATAATGGTGTGAATATTTGTATACAATGTATTATTTTAAACCCAAATAAAAATAATTATTACACTTTTCGCCATATTTATTCAGTTTCACACAGGCTACAATA
>WNGS01164437.1:60363633-60390026 GCA_020271785.1 Procambarus virginalis
TTATATATATATATATATATATATATATATATATATATATATATATATATATATATATATATATATATATTGAGGCTGATATTTTTCTCCCTGATTCTATGTATGACTAACGACCCCAGTGCAGGTTTGGAAGGCTTTGGCAATTAAAGCACTGCAAGCGAAGAGTCACAATAACGTGGCTGAAGTATGTTGACCAGACCACACACTAGAAGTTGAAGGGACGACGACGTTTCGGTCCGTCCTGGACCATTCTCAAGTCGCTTGTGATGAGGAGGTAGAGAACGGGAAATAAATAGGCAAGAGAGAGGTGAGGAGGAAAGTAAGGTGTAGAGAATAGTAGTAATAATGAGAACTGCAGAAGGCCTATTGGCCCATACGAGGCAGCTCCCATTATAACCACCGAAGGAAAGGTAATAGGAATAAGCAGAGGATAGCAAGGGAGCGTAGGAGAAGACAATAAACTGAAAAAGGGGAGAAGAGAGAAAGAAAAGGAAAGAGAAAGAAAGATAAATGGAAGGGGTAAGCTTATGTTAAGTCACGTTTGTTAGAAAGATTAGAGCATTTGAGTATGTACTGTGAAAGGGAAGAGTCCACAGCAACAAAGCCAGGACTCAAGTTCATGTTGGGTACATTGTGTATAAGAGCCGATTCTACAAGACGGCGTCTGTGAAGAGTAGAGGCAGGAAAGATTATTTTGGAGGAAGACCAATCAATGGGATGATTAGAATCCCTCACATGGCAGAAGAGAGCATTGTTAGTGTCTGCAGACTTAACACTTCTCTTGTGTTCTTTAAGTCTGTCATTCAGTGTACGGCCAGTTTCGCCAAAGTATTGGAGAGGACAAGAAGAACAGGAAATAGAGTAGACACCAGCAGCATTAGAAGCAGGAGGAGCAGTGTGAACTAGATTGCTACGAAGTGTGTTAGTTTGTCGAAAGGCGAGTTTAATGTCAAGAGGACGAAAGGTATTGGTAAAAGTTTTGAGTTCAGATATGAAGGGAAGGCATAGTACAGTGCTACTAGTGTTGGAAGCAGGTTTAGGATGAAAGAAATTTCGTTTAGCTTGAGAGTAGGCAGAGTTGATGAAATGCAAAGGATAACCAAGGCGAGAGAAAGATTTGTAGATAAAGGAAATTTCAGAATCAAGAAACTGAGGGTCGCTGATGCGTAGAGCGCGGAGGAAGAGAGAGACGAGGACACTTTTCTTAACAGAAGGAGGATGGTAGGAAAAGAAGTGAATGTACATGCCACTATGCATGGGTTTACGGTAGACAGAGAAAGAGAACCCAGACACAGAGCTGTGAACATGAACATCAAGAAAAGGAAGGAGGGAATTTGATTCCCAATCAACTTTGAAATGGATAGAAGGAGCCAGATTGTTAAGAGAGGCGAGGAAAGGCTGGAAAAGATTAAGGTCATGAGGCCATAAAGCAAAAATGTCATCAACATAGCGAAGCCAGAGAGAGGGACGAGTATCAATAGAAGAAAGAAGAACAGTTTCGAAGTATTCCATGTAGAAATTAGCAAGAACAGGGGAGAGAGGGGAACCCATAGCGACACCGAAAGTTTGAGTGTAATATTTACCGTTAAAAGAGAAAGAGTTAGATTCAACACAGAGTCTAATGAGATCGAGGAAAACGTCAGTAGGAAGAGGGAGAGGAAGAAGGCCCTCTGACGCCTTCCGTCTAAGGAAAGAGAGAACGTTGTGGGAAATTTTTACCCACCATATCTAATAATCATCTAAGAAATGTATTATTTCTATATCATATTAATATCATATCAAATCATATCTATATCATATCTATATCATATCTATATCATATCAGAATCACAATAGATTCACAACATAGCTTGATCCTAGATGACAATGCCACTATGATCACGTACGCCATAGGGCCCTATAGATGCCTACGTGACTTAGTGCATGTTCTCTCAAGGATCCAGAAGCTTCTAGAAGGATTTGTTAATTAAAAATTTATTGGAACATGACGTCGTATCCGGTAGAGATAAAATCGAATCCTTATTAAGAGTCAGTGGTATTATCAAGTACTACTTATAATCTTTAAATCCTATATCATATTTTATTATAATCACATCTTATCTCAATCATAAGTCTAGACTGTAAAAATAATCAATCGATATTCATTGAAGCAACCTCTCAAGGGAGAGTGGGAGGGGCATCTTGGGAACAAGAAGCGCCCACCACAGCCCGGGGGCAGAACGCGGATGTTTACACAACAGTGTACACGTGACGGTCCCTTAGCGAACATTTTTGGCTGAGGACACCTTATCTAATATCATTATCACCAGTGAACACTCTCTAGAACTGGGGGAGTACCTGGACAATATATCAACAAGGAAAATCCTAGAACATTTATATCTATAAGTGTAGAGTGGAGCATTTAGTGACGCGGTCTCCACCTTCATCCCTAATCTTCATTGTTATCTTCTGCAACGCAGTCCAATCCCATAGCGACGCTACTAGATCATACAGCAACGCTGTAATCTAAAATATCGTGCCTAAACTCGCCAAGAGAGTTCTTCAGTCTGGCACACTTTGTCAGACAGGCACCCGGCTTCAGCTAAGTTTATTGAGTGTTATTACTGTAGCGTATTAGTTGGCCAATTAAAGCTAGTATAACATTAATATTCTATAAGACTGATAGTCGGTAAAAAGGCGAGGCAACGCCTCATATTTCTGTGAGTTTATTATTAATATTGTGGTACAGCAGAATCTTATCCAAGCTCTGAACCTCATGAGTGTCCAGTGTCAGAGAAGATTGTCACAATAAGTAATCAAATACACATGAGTGTCCAGAGTGTAGGAAGAGATTCAACAAGCTGACTGTATTTAATCATATACATTGATCATATACATTGCAAATACTTGAATATATAAATTAAGTTAACAATTGCTTGCTTAGTTATTTTTAAGTAATCATATAAGTTCATTTAATTGAATATAATTTTAGTACTCAGTAACAGTACTCAGACCATATTTAGGTCATTTATCATACTTTACAATTTACAATTTAAGTTGTTTAAAGTATAAGTGTATTGGCTGTTAATTGCTAAGGTGCTAGGCTAGACTGTGTATGTTTAAATCTCTGATTTAAACAGAGCCAGTGTTCAGTTATATAACTGAATTTATATAATCTTATCCTTGTATAAAATACAAGCTGATGTGAGATACCTGTTGGCAGGTGGACGTGGAACTGCAATCAACCTATCAACTAATTCACTCACCCCACCTGCCCCTTACAGCCCATTATCTGTCATTAGGAAAAGAGGAGCTAGGATTTACGACCCTAGCTAGAGATTTTAGTTGAATTAATTTGCATACAGTAATTTTTTAATTTAGTTCAGTACAAGTCCCTGGTAGTCTCCTCTTATATCAATCACAGCAGGTTTTTCCCACATTTTTGGTCCTTCGAACCTAGATAGTCTAGAAACTAGATAATTATTGGTCCTTTAAACATAGATAGTCTATAAACTAGACTATATTATTCCAGCAAATACATAAGAAACTTCTTGATTTTGCATTGGAATAATTTTACATATTCTAGCCTAACCTAGCTATCAGCCAATATTTATCATAGCTATATATCTAAGTAAACAAATTGTTTGCAGTGGCTTAAGCCACCATATCCATTAACTAGTAAGCATTCATATATTAATACTGTTCTGTGGTAAGAAACCACAGTACTTAATCTATCAGTGTCAAAGACAACTGCATCTTAATCATAATATTCTTTAATACATAATATTCTTTAAAAATACATAATATTCTTTAAAAAAGAATTTTTATCACTGTATGAGCGTTTCATTACATATTATCCATAATCGACTATATCAAACCCTATTACAGGTAAAACCAGTAGGCATTCTACTGTATTTTATAAAGCAACTATTAGGGTAACAGATCTTGTAATAACTTTGCAAAAATAGTGACATTTACTATTTTTAAAAAATTATTACAGGATTTACCAACTTGGTGCATTCGGGTCACAAATCAAATTATCACAGTACTTTTGATAATTGAACACCTGCTACAACCAGATTCCAGGGAGGAAATGAAGGACGATCTTTGGAATCATTACCTAAGTAGACAGGAAAGCTCATTTATCAAAACTCATTAACATCACATATTTATCAGAAAAAAGAAAATATCTCGGAATCTCCGAAACTCGGAAAAGGTCAAAATGACTAACAGTATTCCACCAGCTACTGAAACTGAAAAAGAAAAGGACACAAAGTGTCTAAAAAATCACTTGAATCTAAAGCCTACAGACCATTTAAATCAGGTGATAGACAAATGTCATCATCACTTGGCTACAATAGTCTACCATTGGGGATTAAGACCAATCTTAATCTCACATCACAATCTGAATGGCTAAACAGCCCCTCATCACTAATCCACAATCTGAATGGCTAAACAGCCCCTCATCACTAATCTACAATCTGAAAGGCTAACAGCCCATTGACAATGTCAATACAAATATTATCATCCATCTAAGATAACTATCTTAATCCAAGAATATAGTCTTGATCATCTAATCTCATGCTTTCACTGGAGTGAAAGCAGCCTCAGAAAATCTGAAGGCAATCAAGCATCTCAAAGAGACTTACTTAATAGAAAAGGCAAAGCCGAGAAAATAAAAAGCAAAATGCTTCATCACATCATGAATAATGTAGATACACATTATTACAGATACAATTCATCCTTTAAGGAAATCCTTGGAGGAGTACAAGTGTTACATGCTTGTATGACCTACTTGCATGTAATTACTTACCTACAGGTGTTACATACTTGTAACAACATCTTATCACAAAGCCAAATCTTTGATGGACTTCGAGCTTACGTACAAAGATTACGAAGCCGAGGAAAACTTAGATCTCAAGAAAAAATCACTAAAAGTGAATCCACGGACAAAAACAAAAATGTCCAAACTGGCAGTCCAAAATCAAGGCAACAAAACTCCTCTTCTGCAAAGTGGAAAAAGAGTAATGTTGGCTCTTATGCTATATCCTCCACAGTTAACAGAACTGTAGGAAATCAAGCTCCCAAGACAGATAAGACAAAAGGAGCAGCAAGTGCCCCAAGATGCTTATTCTGTCAAGAAGCACATAGCATTTATCAATGCACAGTTTATGAAGGCCGTGCCAGTCGAATCAATCGACTGAAATCTCTGAACAGGTGCATCCGTTGTCTACGGAAGCACGATACAAGTGAGTGTAACACTCAATTGCAGAACTGCCAATATTGTAATAAAAGTGTACATCACACAGCACTCTGTGGTGATATCAACACTCAATCCAGATCACTTGCTTCCAATAATCAATCTTCATCTCAGGCAAAGCCAAAAGATGATACCACAACAGCAGTACAATTCTGTACAGTAATGAGTAATGTCAATGCCTCAGATACAGAAATTGTTACAACTGCCATATTGCCTACTGCACAGCTGGAACTGTGTAATGAAGGAGTTTGTATTCAAACTAGAGGCTTTTTTGATCAGGGTTCACAGAAAACCTTCATCAGTAAAAGATGGCAGAAGATTTACAACTTAAATCTTCAAAGCAAGTATCTACATCCATATCAGGTTTTTTACCAGTTCAGGTCATAGAACCTTTCCGGTAGTACAACTCATGGTCTGCCTGGGTACATCCCAAAGGACAGTCGAAGCCATAGTAGTTGATAAAATTCCTACTGAAATGGAAGTGACTGGTCTGGCAGCCACTATTAAATTCCTAAAAGAAAAAGGAATTCAATTAGCAGATCCTCGGCTCGATTCGGATTACATAGGAGATATCGGAATCCTGATTGGAGCTGACTATTATCATCAATTCATTCTGTCAGAAGAATGTATGGGTATGAAAATACTCAAATCAGCAGGAGGCATATTGTTGACAGGACCTATACTAGATCTTGAACCTTCAACTCCTGAAAAATCACATCATACAGAAACTGTAATCATGGCCTGACTAGGCAAAGATCAATCACCCCTTAAAATCCCCCACATGATTGATGATGGATTGGAATCTGTACATCAATTGTGGGAA
This sequence comes from Procambarus virginalis, assembly GCA_020271785.1. Classification (NCBI taxonomy): domain Eukaryota; kingdom Metazoa; phylum Arthropoda; class Malacostraca; order Decapoda; family Cambaridae; genus Procambarus; species Procambarus virginalis. The sequence goes on from WNGS01164437.1 coordinate 60,369,696, forward strand.
CTTGATGCTATAGGAATAATTCCTGATCAACCAAGTCCTGATGATGTCTGTGCATACAATCAGTACTTAGAAACTGTACAGTATCATGATGGACAGTACTGGGTAAGGCTACCATGGAAAATCAACCATAAAACCTTACCTACCAATTATCACATGGCTTATAGTCAATTTAAATCTCAATTAGCAAAGCTAAGAAAAAGGCCTGAGCATTTAAAACTCTATCATGAGATTATAGCTCAACAATTGAAGAATAAATTCATAGAAGTCGTGAAACACGACAATAAGCAAACAGGCCATTTTTTACCACACATGGCTGTAATGAGAGAATCAAAAACAACTCCTTTACGGATAGTTTTTAACTGTAGCTCTAAATCTGGACCCCAAGGAACCAGTCTAAATGATTGTTTGCAAACAGGTCCAAGTCTAACTCAGAAATTGTATGACATACTGTTGAAGTTTAGACTTAATAAATATGCATATTCAGCAGATATAAGTAAGGCCTTTCTAAGAGTCGGCTTGCAGGAAGAAGATAGAGACTTCACTAAGTTTCTATGGGTAGAGAACCCAGAAGATATCAATAGTCCAATAGTGACTTTCAGATTTTCTTCAGTACTTTTTGGCGCTACAAGTAGTCCATTCCTGTTGCAAGCAACTCTAGATACTCATCTGAAAAAATCATCAAGTCCCTATAAGGCTGAAATCAGTCAGAATCTATATGTAGATAATTTTCAAGGGACAGTTAACAGTACTACTGAACTGTTACAATTATATCAAGAGGCCAACAAGGAGCTACAAGGTGCCAACATGCCACTACAATCTTGGGCCTCTAATAATGCAACATTGAATAATCAAATAGCAAGAGATTACCCTGAATATCACGTACCAGAATCACAAAAGGTGTTAGGTATGGAGTGGGATTTAATCTCGGACACGATCTCGATCAAATCCGTGCCAGTAAATTATTGCATTGCTACAAAAAGGGATTTACTTTCACAAGTTAGTAAAATATTTGACCCACTTGGTCTACTAAATCCTTTAACTATCAAGTGGCGTTTACTGGTGCAAGAAGCTTGGAAGTCTGAGGTAAAGGAGAAGCATTGCCAGACATGTGGCTTTATTGAACAAATAATTACAGTACAGTTACATCCTGCAATACACAAGCCATATATTATACAAAACTTATAAAGACTAACAGTGCTTAAGATATATAATATAATAAGCAAAGTACACATGACTAACACTAGAACAAATAGAAATTAACTAGGAGTGAACATAAACTAACCTGTACACAGGCACGACACAGCTGGTCTGACAACAACAAAACAATCAAGCGAGCATCCAAACAAAACAGTCAAGCGAGCATTCATCCGGGTACAATAATACAATAACACTTTTACTACATTCACCCCCTCTAGCTTTAAGTAACATAGTCCCGAAGATGAGTAGGAGTACTTCGCGTCCTTCCAGATCGTCGAAGGGACTCCTGCAAAGTTGATGCCTCCAGTGTTCCAGTCGGTTTCTGCATACCACCTTCTCGAGGGAGTGTTACATCAGAGAAAGGTTTCCAATTAGGTGTTTCAAAGTTAGGTGGTTCGGAACGAAGTAGTCCAGGATGAGGTAGTTCAGGATGAGGTAGTTCAGGATGAGGTAGTTCAGGATGAGGCAGTTCAGGATGAGGCGGGCTGGGGTTTACCCCATCTTTCACAATCGCTGGGTGTTGCTGTTGAATGTTGAGATTGGGGTCCAAACTCTCGCAGCCCTCTGTGGCCATGGGTGCGAGGTGTCTTAATGATACAGTAGTAATCCTGCCATCCGGGAACTTGACATGGGCATATTCCGGATTCACATCTACGACCTCAACCTCATCAACTAGAGGATCATTTTTGCTTTGACGCACCTGACGTTTTAGGAGGACAGGGCCTCTGCAAGCAAGCCACGTAGGTAGTGTTCGCCCTGAAGTAGACCTTCTTGTATGCTGGAAGAATCGTTCATGTGGTGTACAATTTGTAGAGGTACACAACAGTGATCGAATAGAGTGGAGTGCATCAGGAAGAACTACTTCCCACTGGGATACATCTAAGCCTCTCGTCCTAAGAGCTAGCAGCACTGTCTTCCAAATAATCCCATTGTACTTCTCAGCCTGGCCATTTCCTCTAGGGTTGTAAGGAGTCGTACGGCTAGTTGCTACCCCTTTTTTAGTAGAAAATCTTTCAACTCCTCCGACATAAAGGAAGTTCCCCTATCAGAGTGTATATATGCAGGCATACCAAAGATTGCAAACAACTGCACCAGGCACTGAATTACTGTACCAGTAGTCATATCTGAACAAGGGAATGCAAAAGGGAATCTAGAGAATTCATCTACAACAGTAAGGATATATTTATTCCTTGAATGTGATGGAAGTGGTCCTTTAAAATCTATGTTGAGTCTTTCAAATGGCTGAGTAGCTTTAATCAAATGCCCAGAGTCAAACTTGCAAAACCGAGGTTTAAGTTCAGAGCATGCAGAGCAAGAATTAGTCATCTTCTTCACTTCCTCCACAGAATAAGGCAGATTTCGACATCGGACAAAATGAGCCATACGAGACACTCCAGGGTGACACAGATTGTCATGCAATTCCTTTAATTCATCCATACTGGTGGCACCACATACACGTGAGAATGCATCAGCTGGTATGTTCTTTTTACCTGGGCGATATACAATGTCATAGTGGTAACAGGAGAGTTCGACTCGCCATCTAGCAATTTTATCATTTTTAATCTTACCAGCTGAGTTAGAGTTAAACATAAAAGCGACACTGCGCTGGTCAGTCACAAGCCGAAAATGGCGACCAATAAGATAGTGTCGCCATCCTTAGGGCTTCCACAATGGCATACGCTTCCTTCTCCACTGATGAGTGCTTTGTTCACTATTTGAAAGTGTTCGGGAGAAGAAAGCTACTGGTTGTTCATTCTGGGTTAGGGTAGCGGCAATAGCATGATCTGAAGCATCGGTTCCACAGTGAAAGGAGTTGTTGGGTCGATTGCTCGAACCACTGCCTCAGCAATGTCTTGTTTCAATCCTTCAAAAGCTTTCGCAGCAGCAGCAGATAAGGGAAAATCATTGGCATGAGAGAGAGGACGGATCTTCTCAGAAAAACTCAGCACCCAACGAGAGTAATGTGCAAGCATTCCCATTGTTCTGCGTAAAGAACCTGTGTTACTTGGTAGTGGAAGTTTAACAGTGGCTCGAGGCGTTCCGGGTCAGGTCTATTTCTCCTTCTTGTATAAGATATCCCAACAGCTTTATAGACCTGAGTCGAAAACTACACTTTTCAAGATTCAGGGTCAGGTTATATCTTCTCGCAACGTCCATAAATGTTTCAGATTTTATCATGGTTTCCTCAGACTCTCCACACACACAGACATCATCAACGTAAGCGAAGGTACCCTCCACTCCTTCTTCTCAAGGATGCCATCAATTACCCTTTGAAAACTAGCCACTCCATTAGTGACCCCAAAAGGGATACGATTAAAATCATAAAGCTTCCACAAGCTTCAAAGGCTGTATAGGGTTTTTCTTCCTCTGTTAAACCCACTTGATGGTAAGCACTTCTCAAGTCTAGCGTGCTGTATACTTTAAATCTAGCAACATTATTTATTTATTTATTTATTATTTTTCATATACAAGAAGGTACATTGGGAATGTGAGAATTATAATATGGTAATTACAATCTGTAAAGCCACTAGTACGCGCAGCGTTTCGGGCAGGTCCTTAATCTAAGAAAATTTTTAGTAGGTATATACTAGCAAAAATTATAAAAAGGAATAATAACAGTTACATAGCAAGAAAAGAAAAAAGAAAAAAAAAAAAAGATGAGAAAATTGTAGGACAGATAATAAAGCACTTAGGTAGCTAAGATTGATTGCAATGAAAGCTTGAATGGTAGTTGACAAAATTTGGTAGGGCACAATACAGCAAATGGCTAGCACATAAAGGAAGACAGCAATGAACACAATGAAAGGTTTGGGTAAATAGGCTACTGTGTGAGACTTCATAAACATATATTTGGCTTCACTAGAGGAGTAGGTACTGCCNTTATGTGGTTGAGTACTCCAATCATCTTATGTGGTTGAATGGTCAATAACCTACTGCACAATATGTAGAACATGCATCTAATTCTGCCTATGTGAGACAGACGAGATTGAGTGATGAAGATTAAGCCACCAAAAGGTGGCACGGGCATGAATAGCCCGTAAGTGGTGGCCCTTTTGAGCCATTACCAGTATCAATAGATGATACTGGAGATCTGTGGAGGTGCGGCTGCACCCTGCGTGACGGGAGATGTCTCCAACAGACGAGGAGACATGCTGGTTAGTATAGGATCTTCTCAAGGGGTTATCTTGAGATGATTTCGGGGCTTACCGTCTCCGCGGCCCGGTCCTCGACCAGGCCTCCTTTTTGTTACACACCCCAAGAAGCAGCCCGTAACAGCTGTCTAACTCCCAGGTACCTATTTACTCCTAGGTGAACAGGAGCATCAGGATGAACTCTGCCCATTTATTTCCGCCTCCACCGGGGATCGAACCCGGAACCTCAGGACTGCGAATCCCAAGAGCTGTCTACTCAGCTGTTAGGATCCAGGATAACTTTATATATATGTGAACAAGCTTGAATGGTCCCCAGGCCAATATATACAACCAAAACTCCTCACCCCTGAAGGATTCGAACCCAGACCATCAGGGCTCCATGTACCATAGCATATCCAGTATTTAACCTGCTAAACCACATTGACTGTTGAAAAGGATTGGAAGTCGTCAGACCCTTAACCCAATCCCCGACAATCTTGGTCGTATATAACCATTCATGTTATAATCAATGAAAATTATATAATTATATGCAGGCGAGGAGTCATAATAACGTGGCTAAAGTATGTTGACCAGACCACACACTAGAAGGTGAAGGGACGACGACGTTTCGGTCCGTCCTGGACCATTCTCAAGTCGATTGTGGGGTCAATCGACCGGCTTAGGAAGCCGGTCGGCCGAGCGGACAGCACGCTGGACTTGTGATCCTGTGGTCCTGGGTTCGATCCCAGGCGCCGGCGAGAAACAATGGGCAGAGTTTCTTTCACCCTATGCCCCTGTTACCTAGCAGTAAAATAGGTACCTGGGTGTTAGTCAGCTGTCACGGGCTGCTTCCTGGGGGTGGAGGCCTGGTCGAGGACCGGGCCGCGGGGACACTAAAGCCCCGAAATCATCTCAAGATAACCTCAAGATAACCTTCTAGTGTGTGGTCTGGTCAACATACTTTAGCCACGTTATTGTGACTCATCGCCTGCATTCAGTTCTAGTTTACAAACTTTACAGTAAACCTGGACTAGCAAACGAAACAAATAAAATAATTAATAAATTTGATAACTTCCTACATTTACAATGTAAATATGCAATAATACATAGTACATGAGAAACTAATTTACAACAACCATATTATAGAGTGTATATATATATATATATAAGAGGAACAAGGAGGGAAATTATTAGGGAAAAGCACCAAGCCATTACGACTATATAGCACTGGGAAGGGGTCAGGATAAGGATTAGGGATGGGACGGAGGGAAAGGAATGGTGTCTCAACCACTTGGACAGTTGGGGATTGAACACCGACCTGCATGAAGCGAGACCGTCGCTCTACCGTCTAGCTTAAGTGGTTGGGCGTGAGAGGAACAAGCGGAGGAAATACTGGAAATGAAGATATATGTCAATCCATACTCTCCCATCCCAGTGGTGCGGAATTCCTGGCCAATATACCGTGTTCACCGGCCATAAAGAACGTTCGTGTGGTCCCATGTGTCAGGCAGCACCTTGCATCAGCAGCAGTCACCATGGGGCCGGTAGTGTTTTCTTGTGTGTTGAAGGTGGTGGACCTCTGGCTCTCGTGTGGGTATATTGCCTGGAGTGTTGTGTGGGTATATTGCCTGGAGTGTCGTGTGGGTATATTGTCTGGAGTGTCGTGTGGGTATATTGTCTGGGGTGTTGTGTGGGTATATTGTCTGGGGTGTCGTGTGGGTATATAGCCTGAAGTACCGCGTACGTACATAAGCTTGAATATCGTACTCCAGCCTATGACTCATTCACTACACTACCCAGTGTAGTGAATGAGTCTGGCTATTGATCACCATGACACTAACTATGTTATTGAGGCATGTGGGTATTGATCCCTGTGTCACTAAGTGGTTAAGGTGCTGCTAGTAGAATTATTATTATTAAACTGTCATCCTCACTTCTGTGGAAATAAACATTACATTCCCCTGGACTCAATAGTCTTATTAAGACTAAATAACTCGGTCGATGGAGCTTTGGCCACATACGCCTGAGGTCCAGGGTTCGAGTCTCCTAGAGTGAATGGAACTACTACTACTTCTACAGTTCCATCTATCGCCACGATAGACTATTGTTCTCAATACTACAGCCGTCCTGGTGGGGAAAAGACGAGATACAGGCTCCTGTGCCAGGTAAGTCCACTACGGGCTCACCATAGCCCGTGCTACTTGCCCCGCTCCTGTGCCAGGTAAGTCCACTACGGGCTCACCATAGTCCGTGCTACTTGCCCCGCTCCTGTGCCAGGTAAGTCCACTACGGGCTCACCATAGTCCGTGCTACTTGCCCCGCTCCTGTGCCAGGTAAGTCCACTACGGGCTCACCATAGCCCGTGCTACTTGCCCCGCTCCTGTGCCAGGTAAGTCCACTACGGGCTCACCATAGCCCGTGCTACTTGCCCCGCTCCTGTGCCAGGTAAGTCCACTACGGGCTCACCATAGCCCGTGCTACTTGCCCCGTTCCTGTGCCAGGTAAGTCCACTACGGGCTCACCATAGCCCGTGCTACTTGCCCCGCTCCTGTGCCAGGTAAGTCCGCTACGGGCTCACCATAGCCCGTGCTACTTGCCCCGCTCCTGTGCCAGGTAAGTCCGCTACGGGCTCAGGCATTGGGAAACGTTACATTATTTTCTTTAGTATTGATTCCCAGAAGTGTCGTACACCATCCGTACCTTCAGCTGCGGGGAAGGAGGTACCTCAGCACCGTCTGCTCTGGGAAGGTAGAAGAATCTTAATAAAATGTCATTCAGAACACATCACCTATGTGAGACCAATCCCTACAATATGCAGCAAAGTCTTACAGTCTATACCTCATAAACAGGTAATGAACCTAAAAATGATGTCTATGACTGCAACGAAGCTCGTTCCAAAATTACGTGCGATAGGATAGGAGGGAAGACTGGAGGAACTTATCCTTATGACGTAAACAAGAGGATAGAGAGAGAAGTGAGGCGAATGTGAGAGAAAATATCCTAAGGTATTGATAAGTTACATATAAAATAACTGTATACAATTACTTCACCCGGGCACTGCCCCGCTCCTATATAAGTCCACTACGGGCTCACCATAGCCCGTGCTACTTGGATTTTTTTCTTCCAAGTAGCTGAATCTTAAACACCAACAACAACAATTAATTCGACAAGCGAACGAGATTAAGCTTGAAACACACATGAGTTAAGAGGTAAGATTAGTTTTAAGCTTGAGAATAGTAGGACAATTAAGTGAACCGAACGGGCAGGTTGTACAAGTAAACAAATCTATAATTTCGAAAGTAGATATGATTGTATACATTTAAGTATGGAATTAGACAACAGGGGTGGCTGCCAAGGCGGGGGATCCAAGAGCTGAAGTTCGAGCCTGCAGGCAGAAACTGGGAGTATAAGTAATTATGCTCTAACGGCAGGAATTTCATCAATTAACTTCGAAAGGTATATTTAACACAAGCGTTGAAAGATAAGAGATAAGATAGCAAAATGGTGTGTGTGTGTGTGTGTGTGTGTGTGTGTGTGTGTGTGTGTGTGTGTGTGTGTGTGTGTGTGTGTGTGTGTGTGTGTGTGTGTACTCACCTAATTGTACTCACCTAATTGTGCTTGCGGGGGTTGAGCTTTGGCTCTTTGGTCCCGCCTCTCAACTGTCAATCAACTGGTGTACAGATTCCAGGATGTGTCTCTGTGTGCGTCTGTGTGTGTCTCTGTGTGTGTGTGTGTGTGTGTGTGTGTGTGTGTGTGTGTGTGGTGTGTGTGTGTGTGTGTGTGTGTGTGTGTGTGTGTGTGTGTGTGTTATACACCGCTGACTAACGTGGGACAGAGCGGTTAACCAGTACACATTTGGTAGTGATAGCGCGAGCCTCTCTCTCTCACTCGATCGACTTAACTGCTGATTTAAGGTACGTAACTGTGTATATACATCTATGAATTTTCCTTCCACGGAAGGAGCTCAAGCTCCTGGACCCCACCTTTGAAGCAACTCCCAACGGTGCTCTAGTGACTGTAACATTACACATTTTAAAATTTTCTGACAACACCCCACAATCCTCAGACAATGTTACAGTAAGTCAGGTGTTATGTGTCACCAATCTCGTTGGTTTGTAGGGATGTGTTATGTGTCACTAATCACGTGGTGTTGCTATATTTACAACATACGGTGTTTGTATATGGTGTTTGGGTCCTCCTCTCTACCTCTAGTGAGCTCTGAAACCTTCACTGATAATGTTTCTGGTGATATCACGGTTTAAGTGTGTGTGTGTGAGTGTGTATGTATTCACCTAGTTGTGCTTGCGGGGGTTGAGCTGTGCTCTTTCCTCCTGCCTCTCAACTGTCAATCAATCAACCTTCCCTCCACCCCCATACATACACATCCTTAGGAAGCAGCCCTTAACAGCTGTCTAACTCCCAGGTACCAATTTACTGTTGAGTGTGTGTGCGTGTGTGAGAGTGCATATGCGTGCGTGTGCGTGTGTGCTGGTCATTGCCACTCGTACTCCCAACACTTACAGTAATCAACATGTTACAGTCAAATTTGTTTCGTGAATTAGTAATGCGGTATTTCCTATTAAGTATCCTGTCATTTACAGTTAGATATCGCGTAAATAATTCATACATAATCAGACAACTAGGACGTTCAAGGAGACTTGGTGTGAATGAAGGAAATAGGTGAACATAGTGACGTAACTGTTAAATCATGAATAAGCAACTTATCAGCTGTCGGAATTAAACACTGGACTTCCGCCTCCCACGATAGCAGGTGTGTGTGTGTGTGTGTGTGTGTGTGTGTGTGTGTGTGTGTGTGTGTGTGTGTGTGTGTGTGTGTGTGTGTGTGTGTGTGTACTCACCTATTTGTACTCACCTATTTGTGCTTGCGGGGGTTGAGCTTTGGCTCTTTGGTCCCGCCTCTCAACTGTCAATCAACTGGTGTACAGATTCCCGAGCCTACTGGGCTCTATCATATCTACCCTTGAAACTGTGTATGGAGTCAGCCTCCACCACATCACTGCCTAAAGCATTCCATCTGTTAACTACTCTGACACTGAAAAAGTTCCTTCTAACGTCTCTGTGGCTCATGTGGGTACTCAGTTTCCACCTGTGTCCCCTTGTTCGCGTCCCCCCAGTGTTGAATAGTTTGTCCTTGTCTACCCGGTCGATTCCTCTGAGGATTTTGTAGGTTGTGATCATATCTCCCCTTACTCTTCTGTCTTCCAGTGTCGTAAGGTGCATTTCCCGCAGCCTTTCCTCGTAACTCATGCCTCTTAGTTCTGGTACTAGTCTAGTGGCATACCTTTGGACTTTTTCCAGACTGTTTTCTTTTTTCCAGACTTTTTCCAGACTTTTCCAGACTTTTTTGGACTGTGTGTGTGTGTGTGTGTGTGTGTGTGTGTGTGTGTGTGTGTGTGTGTGTGTGTGTGTGTGTGCGTGTGCGTGTGTGTGTGTGCGTGTAAGTTGAATCAAGGTTTAACGATTACCGGCCGGGATTAACAAGCCCGGCCTCATCAATAAAGGCGTGTGTACTTATCTATCAAAAATTACCTATCGGTGACTACCGGAAAGTGAGGTGTATAGCACCTTATGCCCCGCCTACAGGCCTTGTTTCACCTGTTGTGGCATAATTGAATTATTCTGACGATCGGGTTCTTTGTCGAATCTTATCGTTGAGAATGGAGGTGGCTTACACAACCTCCTTCAGTATATTTCACTTGTTGACCTCTCGTTCAGGGCACGAGTAGTGCTTCACATTCCCACCTTCCATTTGTGTCCTATTGTCCCCCTTTCTCTCAATTTAAAGCTGGTCTTGTTGACCGTGTCTAATCCTCTATCTTGTATGTTGTGATCATGTCTCCTCTGTTTCTTCTCTAGCGTTGGGGAATTTAGTTACCATAACCTAACCACGTAGCTTAACTCCTATTGCATTGGTATCGTTGCAAACATCTGCAATTTTTCATTTTTTTTACGTTTAACAAATTGCAGATTCCAAGCCGTTGCTGCATATTCCAGCAACCTCTACTTTCTGGTGATCCATCACGACAGATTTGTACTTTCGAACACATAGTTACTATAAATACTTTCATCATAGGAGGCTGGGTTTATATATATATATATATATATATATATATATATATATATATATATATATATATATATATATAAGAGTTTGTGAGGGTACCACCTCTGGTGCCAATGTGGGGACCCATAGCCTCGGAGAAGAAAATAAAACGTATTCAGAGGAGACCTTGTGGTTTCTCACTGAACACTAATATTTTCTTCTCCTACATTTTTCTTTCTCCTACATTACTTTCTCCTACATCTCTCTCCTACATTACTTTCTTATCCTATATATATATATATATATATATATATATATATATATATATATATATATATATATATATATATATATATATATATATAGGCTTTCTGTCTCCGACGTAACAGTTGCATGCCTCATAATCACTATATCACAACCTATAAGCAAATAATCAGTATATATATATGCAAATTAGCTCATTTATGTGCAAGTTTAGAATTTCTTAAATCTAATTTTACCTGTATTTTTCAGTTAAATTGTGGGATGAGAAGAATTTCTGCCCCTGCTTGGAAATACCATTAACTGAGGACAGCATAGCCTGGCATCGATGTTACTGAGGACATCATAGCCTCGCATCGCTGTTACCGAGGACAGCATAGCCTCGTATCGCTGCCACCGAGGCCAACATAACACCACATAGCAACCACGAGAGGTCAAGACTTTCTGACTCAACTGCGGACCGCAGCATTTGTCAGCATTCAGTAAGCAGCAGCATATGTAAACGTGGTGCAGCCACTCCTATATATAACAACCACGTCGTCGTACACAAGAGTACTGGCGATGAACCACAAGTGGAATAGTAAAGATGGACATTTTAGCAATTAAAATAAAAACATTATTTGAAATATGATTCAACAGGCAAAAAAATCTGCTGCGAAAAGCATGCAAAACAATCCTGGACAAAGTGAAAAATAAAGAAAAGGTAGGAAACTAAGTTGGGAAAAATCTCAGAGGAAGAACACAGTGAAGAAGGAAGAACAGAGCAGGAAAGGGAGAGGGAAAAACAACATATTGGTTCTTCATGTCAGTTCAGCCATTCAACATGGCCGCCAGCTACGACCCAGTCAAGCGCCTTGACGTAAGTAAGGAAAACATATCCAACTGCATTGGCCTCTTATCTAATTGCTAATTGATGAATATTAACAATTTCATAACAAATGTCAATCGCTGCCCTTGCTAAGGGACAGGTGTTTGTTGCAATGTTAATTACTGATATTGTTTACCAAGTCAAACTATCTCTTAACGTTTCAGTGCATTAAATAGTTTTTTTACAATGTGAAAGTTGCAGCTATGAGACTTAAGTATTTTAACTAACATTGATGGATATAAGTGGTATCATACACAACACGAATCACCAATGGATTTTAAAACACACATTCCATACTTTACTCAACACTAACCTAACTCAAGCCTAACACAGCCTAACTTTTATTTTTTTATTTATTTATATACAAGAAGGTACATTGGGTTTGTGAGAATACATTGAATAGGACAGTATTTCCGATCTTGTAAAGCCACTAGTACGCGCAGTTAATGCGCGTACTGCGCTGCACGTTAATGCGCGCTGCGCATTAACTTCAGTTAATACATCCTAACCTCACGATGTATAGCGCTTTAACAATCGGAAAACAAGCTTTGTCGAGCCGTCTTGTGTATAAGTCAATCATACACCACAATGATATACAACACAGGGGATTATACTGTCACTGTTGACCTCTGTGCCATGTATGACATTAGGACATGTCATACATGGCACTGAGTAATTATCCGCCCCGATCCGATGATTTCACAATTCTTTTCTCTCTCTTCCCTGTTATGGTTGGTCTTTGTTCACTGTTCTAGATCATATCCCGCTGCTAGTGGCCATGGGTTTTGGTTAACTTGATGACTAGTATGTGGTTTGGAGTCCCTTCCGGACTTATAGTGAGGCGGGAGAGAGGCGGGAGTGACTTATAGTGAGTGAACGAGAGGCGGGAGCCTCTCGTTCTCACTGCGAGGCTTGAGTCTCGTTATCTCAGTGCACCTGTAGTTGTTGCGTTTCTTGTAAATTAACCTGTAATATCACCTACACATTCTTATCAGCACCTGTACTTGTGCTGTATCTTTCACAAACCAGCACATGTTCTACTTGTACCTACAACTGTATCTAAACTTGTACATTCACTAATGTCCTCTCCTTCGTCTGTATTGTACCTGTACCTCTACCTGTATTTGAATCTGTACGAATATATGTAACATATATGCACTTGTATCCATCCTTGTCCATACATACGATCCAGTACCTGTACTTGTATATGTGTCTGGACTTCACACGGTTGTCACCTGTACACATACATATGCAAGATAGTATCTGTAACAAGCGACCTTATTATTAATTTAAGAAAAAAATGACTTCTTTATTGAATTTTAAAGTTTAATTGTATATGAACAAATCCACAAGGGCCGTGACGAGGATTCGAACCTGCGTCCGAGAGCATCCCAGACGCTGCCTTAATCGGCTGAGCTACGACATGGTAAAAGCAGTTGAAAGGAGTATAATGAAGTAAGGGCGAAGAGGGAGAACGGCCTATTGACATAGCTCGAGTGCATGTGGGGAGTTGTGTAAAACACTGGTGTGTGTCTCGGAGAGGCTGCAGGATCCAAAAATTTCAGTAGAACTTCGGTTTCAACTCCATTTACTCTGTCGTAGCTCAGTCGATTAAGACAGCGTCTGGGATGCTCTCGGACGCAGGTTCGAGTCCTCGTCACGGCCCTTGTGGATTTGTTAATTTGATGCATCACGCTATTGTGATTTCTGTGTTTAATTGTATATATTTGCTCTTCTGTTTCGAAGTGCGTTTGTTACTTGTCAAAGAAGATTTAAAATATATTTGTATTCTTTAAAGATTTCGTTGCAAATCCAATGCATATCCTAATGTAGAGTTTGCTTGACAATAATTGATTTATTATTATTTTATACTAATTGTAGCAGAGCTGTTTGTTATCTTTGATCCATGTTTACGTGTCGGTGGGTCAGGCTACGGTCACGTGTTTGTATTGTTTGTGACCACGTGGGCAGGTGTTTGTGTAGTTTGTGGACAGGTGTTTGTGACCATGTGGGTAGGTGTTTGTGCATATGTGACTTAATGTTTTTATCGTTCTCCTCTGCTTTTCACGTACCTATTTCTACACATTTCTTGCTCTCTGTTGCTCCTCATCTTATTCTCTCGTTTCTCATTCTTATTTTCCTTCTTTATTTGTCTCCATCTTACCTCTATACTCATTTTTCTGCCATCTTCTTCTCCACTCTTCGTCTGTTTGTACGTTTTGTTTCTATCTTCCTGTCGTCTCCCTCCCTTCTCACTCTCTCTCTCTTCCTATCTACATCTATCTATCCTTACCTCCATCTATCTCCCTTCCTCCCTCCTTCCTTCATTCTCACTCCAGCGTCCCGTCACTCTGGAAACCAACGCAATGCAGGTGGCGGAAGAGTTCTGGAGTCGGCAGGACCCTGATAAGACCCGCAGGATCCCGCTAGCAATGGTCAGGGACCGGATCCTACTGACGAAGGAGGCGGACGGCATCCCCAATGCCCTGGTGGTACAACTCCTTCGCCAGGCAGACAACAACAGCGATGGCTACCTCGACTACGAGGAGTACATGCGCTTTGTGAGTACACACTCATTGTTTTGTTTTGAGAGAGAGAGAGAGAGATAACATCTCCTTATATCGGAAACATTGTTACATCCCGTATTTTCGGATGTGCGGGTTGGTCGTCTAATATCTGCTATGATAGAATAAACTTTCCATGCCACTGTACCTCACTAGGCCGAAGCCTCAGCAGAGCACTCGAGGTCCCGAGAGGTGTTCAACAAGGCGGCCCTGAGTGTGGTGCCCCGAGGAGAGCGTACCGCCGACAGGAGGAACTACCTGCAGGAGTACAAGTGCTGCCCTCCAGCACTCTTCATGGTCACCGCCACCTTGGTTGAGGTCAGTGGGAGATTGATTGATAAAGATTAAGCAACCCAAAAGGGGGCACGGGCATGCATAGCCCGTAAAGTGGGAGGGGGGGGTGCCTTTCTTTTATATGTCCTGGCCTGACTTATCGTCCAGCATACGATACCCAGCGCCTGTAATTTAAATGTGATTGGTTTTGAGTTTAGTAGGCATCCATCAGTCTCAGGAGACTATGGAGTTGCGCTCTGGTTGTCGGTTGTAGTTTAGCTACTACAGTAATTCAATTGTTGTTGTTGTTAAAGATTCGCTACCTGGAACAAAGTTCCAAGTAGCACGGGCTATGGTGAGCCCGTAGATAGTAATTCAGTGTTCTGTTCGTTGGCTGACGCTTGCATAAGCCTCATTCATTTCTCATTTAGCTCACATCTAAATAGTTTTATTTGTTTTCAATATATTTCAGTGTTCTTAGTTTCACATCCAACTATGGCTAAGGTCAAATTCTAAACTTATTAGTTTCAGGGTTTAGTTTCCAAATCTAAGAGGAGTCCTAGACTCAATATCCAATTATTAGAAGAGACACCTGTCTGGGATGAATAATACGTTGATGTCTGCTATATAAAACAGCATATGTAAGCAGTGAATGTTCCTAAGAGTTTATAATACAGTAATGTTCAACAGATTGTGGTGTTCATTTACTACGCTGTGGATATGAACAAGCCGATAGGGCCGTCTGGACCTGCCCCCCTGTACTCCCCACTCATATACAACCCGTACAGACGCTACGAAGCCTGGCGCTATCTCACCTACGCTCTCATTCACTCTGGGTATGTCTTTACAGCATATTATGGACGCTATAGATATTGCCAGACATTGCTCTGCGTCAGTGTGTAAAACAAAGGCTTGCAGGACCAGTCTACATGTAAGCTGGCAAGTGAACCTTTGCCCTCAACAAGAGATTAATCTCAATTTATAACTTTATTGTAACATTGATTTAAAATATATAGAAGTATATGCTGAAACGTTTTCTTTGAAGAATTTGGCTTTCTGTAAACGGAAGTCTCGGGTACTCATATATTTATTTATTTATATATATATACAAGAAGGTACATTGGGATTGTGAGGATACATAGCATAGTAATTACAATCTTGTAAAGCCACTAGTACGCGCAGCGTTTCGGGCAGGTTTTCTGCCCGAAATATAGTTTTCGATTCACATTATTGTCAATAATACAACATATTAACGTAACCAAATGTAATGAAACCTAACCGTGATTAGAGATTTGATAATAGCACTAATTATATCGTCATTCTCAATCCATTCCCGTGAGCGGATTTCCTCCCTGAGGACAGGTTGGATTTATATCATATCATATTTTGTCCGTTCGGGATTTTGCCGTCAAAATGCAATGTCAGACATGATAAAGCGTCTGTGTATGTATATGTATTTATATATTTACTGCTAGGTGAACTGAGACATTAGGTGAAATGAAACGTGCCCAACCATTTCTGTCCCGACCGAGGGTAAAATCTAGGATCCCCGATTGTGAGTCGAGAACGGAGCCAAGTGTACCACGAAGCCCTTGCGTCTACTGCGGGTATCTGATAACGAGCACTTGGTAATGCGTAACTAATATTTTGAGCGTGCCATGCTCATTAATTCCAGGAAGCTCCTCTAACTAATTTATTATATCAGGAAGCTCCTGTAACTAATGTATTATATAAAGAGGCTCCTGTAACTAATGTATTATACCAGGAGACTCCTGTAACTAATGTATTATATAAAGAGGCTCCTGTAACTAATGTATTATACCAGGAGACTCCTGTAACTAATGTATTATATAAAGAGGCTCCTGTAACTAATGTATTACATCACCAGGTTCCTGTAACTAATGTATTACATCAGCAGGCTCCTGTAACTAATGTATTACATCAGGAGGCTCCTGTAACTAATGTATTATATCCAGAGGCTCCTGTAACTAATGTATTATATCCGGAGGCTCCTGTAAGTAATGTATTATATCAGCAGGCTCCTGTAAGTAATGTATTTTTGCAGGTATGTCCACCTGGTGCTGAACCTGGTGATGCAGATGGTGCTGGGGCTGCTGCTGGAGCTGGTCCACGGCTGGTGGCGTGTGGGAGTGATCTACCTGTCTGGGGTGCTGGCGGGCTCCCTGGCGCAGTCCATTACCCAGCCCACTGTGTACCTGGCGGGGGCCTCCGGGGGCGTCTATGCTATAACCTATGCTCATGTAGGCAACCTCCTGTTGGTTAGTATACCCTCCTGCTGGTCAGTACACCTTCCTGTTGGTCAGTACAACCTCCTGCTGGCCAGTACACCCTTCTGCTGGTCAGTACACCTTCCTGTTGGTCAGTACAACCTCCTGCTGGCCAGTACACCCTTCTGCTGGTCAGTACACCCTCCTGCTGGTCAGTACACCCTTCTGCTGGTCAGTACACCCTTCTGCTGGTCAGTACAACCTCCTGCTCACACAAACAAACCTACTCTGGACGCTCAACTCATCCTCATCTGCTTGGTAGGTTAGATGTCCCAGCAAAGGATGTTATTAGCTGCTAATTAACATTTGTAGGTTGTAAATAACCTAACCCACACATAAGAAATGAGAGTGTAGGCTTGATAAGCGTCCTGGAAGGATCGAAACGTCGTATGGCGCCGATGTTTCCATGCATGGATCAAGCCACACTTTATTCATCCAGAACTCTAAATCACCTAAAACTATTTTTACATTCCTCCTGTAATTTTGTTTTTATAATTTTAATTCATATCATCGAGCGTAATAGGAGAAATGATTTGTAATTAATTTGTTCATATTTGTTTATGAATTTAGGTATATTTGCAGTGTGTGTTTGTAAGTTGACGTGTGGGTTTGTGTACTAGTGAGTGCTAAGAGTATATGTCTCACTGTTACAGTGGACAAGTAAATATCCATATTTCCTATATCTCACATGTCTATTTCCACAAAACTGGTCAGAGATGGAGTTCCGATGGCTGCAGTTGATCATATGTCTGCTGGTGACGGTGTTGGACGTCAGCTACGCCCTCTGGGACGCCTACGGCAGCCCCACGCCCTCCAACGTGAGTTTACAAACACTAACCTGCCTGGCTGTCTGAATTGCGCTTTACACTGCTTTGCAACTGTTTATTACTGCTCTGTTTATGCATTTGGATGCCCATGATTATCATACGTTTACAAGTTACTTTTAATTGATGGCATACATTAGAAAAACAAATATTTGTATGCATTCTTCCATATGCGGAAACCTCACATTGAAATTGAAGCTATAATATTTGCAACCACTAGGCTTTCGTCAGTAGCTAGGTTATATTGGAGTGGAGAGGGAAGCCTAGCCTAGCTACTGATCAACACCTAATGGTTGAAAATATTATAGCTTCGTTCATATTTCAATGTGGATTCAATTACAGCTGCAGATCATATTAACAAATGTTCCACTTCGAGAGCAGGTCTCCTACTATCTCAAGTGTGTTCCTTCCACAATGAAAGTCTCATACTACGATATGTGTTCCTTTAATGCAGGTCTCATACTACCGCAAGTGTGTTCCTCCTACAGACAGGTCACATGGCTCACCTGGCAGGCGCTATCGCTGGGGTTCTGATGGGCATCAACATCCTGATGAACCTGAAGAAGAGGCGGTGGGAGCGTATCTGCTGGTGGGTCGCACTCTTCCTGTACGTAACTCTGGTGATCACGGCCGTTATTCTCAACGCTGCGCTCCCAGTACCCGACTACTTTCCTGACAATGACTTCACCGACCTGGTAGTTGTAAGAGACAACTACCTCAGTAGCCTCCTCTAGTCTTCAAAGAGAGCCTAGCATTCACCCAAGTCTTGTCCAGCTGAAGCCTTCTGAAACTTGAATTGCACAAAAGCAGCTATGTTAACAGCCTAGCTTCTTGCTACAGAATTGACATTTTTTTCCTAGTAAACAGTATATAAATGTGTACTTGGATACTGTCCATAGACGCTAGACTATTTTTTTCTAACATTGTTTAGGATTATAAATGTTGTCTGTGGCATTTTTTTATGCACCAAGGCATTAAAAACTGATGGAGAATTTGTGTATAAGTCGACTTATGGGCACAAGAATATCTGTGATGATCTATTTCGTATTCTCAAGTATTTTGATAATATATGTTGTTGTAAAACGGATGAGCTTTTGATGTTGAATTTAAATTACCAAGCATGCCTTATTACTGTAATATTTAACATTAAATCTATCCATATGAAGATTTTGTATAGCTTGAAAGATATTGTTCATGTGTGTGAAAAAATGGAATCGAGAACTCTGTATAAATGTATGAAATTTGAACTTACTGGAATCTGAAGGTTTAATAGAAGAGATATTATTTATATATTTTTTAATGTAGTTGTGAACAAATAGATGTTAGAATGTAAGTTTATATTTCTGTGCTATGTAATGTTTCTGTGATATCTGACGTAAATGCGTTTATAAACGAGTTACCAGCAGCTATAAACTAGTTGCCAGCATGTATAAACTAGTTACCAACAGCTATAAACTAGTTGCCAGCATGTATAAACTAGTTACCAACAGCTATAAACGAGTTACCAGCAGCTATAAACTAGTTGCCAGCATGTATAAACTAGTTACCAACAGCTATAAACTAGTTACCAACAGCTATAAACTAGTTACCAACAGCTATAAACTAGTTACCAACAGCTATAAACAAGTTACCAACAGCTATAAACTAGTTACCAGCAGCTATAAACTAGTTACCAACAGCTATAAACTAGTTACCAGCAGCTATAAACTAGTTACCAGCAGCTATAAACTAGTTACCAGCAGCTATAAACTAGTTACCAACAGCTATAAACTAGTTACCAGCAGCTATAAACTAGTTACCAGCAGCTATAAACTAGTTGCCAGCAGCTATAAACTAGTTACCAGCAGCTCAGCTAGTGCTGCTGATCACAGTTGATTACTACAAAGTTCAATTCGAATAGTTGTGTAAGTTCCTGTCTGAAACGCTATATGCGTGTTAGTGGCTTTGCAAGAATGTAAGAACACCAATGTTATGTACTCTCACAAACCTATTGTACCTTCTTGTATACAAATAAATAGAGAAGCTAGGATGGAAGGTAAATGATCGGTTCAGTATCGAATACTCGAAGGCTGAAATGTGCCATCTAGATTTTCCCATCGAGGCTGTCACTTTCAATTGTGTTTTTTTTTAAAGTGAAGAATTAACCGGAGAAAACTCCTGTTGGTATACGACTTCTAATAGAGCATTAGAAAGGGCTATGAAGACAAAGTCGAGATGGATATGAGTATGGAGGGAAATGGAAACGGTGCCCAAACACTTGGACCATCTGGGATTGAACGCCAGGCCAGCAATATACAAAAGTTCTTGTGGAACACCTCGAGCCATTACCATCAAATCCACATAATTGTACTTCACATGAACATAGAGCATTGTAAAGAAATGTGGGCAGTGTATTTTAGAACACTGAACTATGTCTTATACAGTGAGATTTTGATATACATATATTACTCTATAATTAACATCTAATCTTTAATTTCATAGCTGTCTTTGGTACTCGAGTTTGGACCTGGGTTTAGGTAAGATTGATTTTAATCTCCATCTATTGCACTAGCTGGTGAGTAGCCATACTTTGGGAAGTCTCTTTTTGGTAAAATTCATGACTGTGCTACTTCCTACCATCTGCTGTCAGCTCTATACCATCTGGTATCTACACCTAAGTCCTACCCATGCTGCCTGGACCTGCAGCAAGTATTCCCACCACCACCCTTCATCCTCCCACCCAGGTAACGTCTTATATACATTTCTATTATAATAAATTTGACCAATGATCGTAATAAAGCATAAACATGTATTTTGTTTCGTTCCTACACAACCATCAATAAGCCTCATAAAGAGGCAACCTCAATAAAGAGGCAACCATC
>WNGS01164437.1:60406872-60442500 GCA_020271785.1 Procambarus virginalis
GCCCGGAATCCTGTACAAAAGGAATCCTAGTGTAACAGTCCCAAGTAGTCACTATTATAACACAGCCCAGTAATCGCTATGTAAACCATCCGTACATGAGATCACTATTTAAACACCCCAGGAATCACTATAAACATCCCAGATCATCACTATGTAAACAGCCCAGGAATCACTGTGTAAACAATATATTGGTGTACCAATGTGTGTGATTGGGGAGTGTGTGTGTGGGGTTAGAGATTTTGATGAGGTGATTGTGTATTGGTATACAGTGTGAGTGGTGAGTGTGGATTTTGTTTTTTTGTGTGCGAAGTATATTATGTCGTGATATAGAATGAATTAGCACAACCCCATAAAACGCATCTGAATCTATGAGGTTTCGAGCTCTAGATAAACACATTTGACAGAATGACATTCGGGTGAATAAAAATTATGCCTATTATAAGCCTTCAGCAACTATTCTCTCAATGTTAGTAACGCCCAAGGCCAGTCCCGAGCCCAAACAAATATCACTCCAGTTTCTCGACATGAAAAATACCATAGCAGTCGCCCAACGTCACCACATGTATAAAGTAATATGACAAATAACATGAACTTATAATAAAAATAGTTGCAAAAGGCCTATTGTTCATATCATATCACAAATCTCGTATTTATATCGACTTAGCTCCTACGTTTAAGTCGCTCTGAAGCCCACCAGCAATAAAAACTATATTATGTTCCCGGATAATTGTCCTCCACAACAAGCTTACTCCCAAACCGTTATTTACCCAGTCTTTTTTGAATCTAATTTATTCCAATTTGCTCAATTGGTTTAAAATGCCTATTTTGTTTGATATATTGAAAACATTAATCTATATCATAACTACTCAGGGGCGGAGAGGCAACCCCATAGAAACGTCGTATATATGAACTTATACCTCTACTAGAGGCGCAAAAAAAACTGTCGTACTAGAAAATTGTGTGTGTGTGTTAGCATTCACTCCACATTTGCTTCAGAGTTTTAATTAGCCTCACCTGCTACCTTACCGATACCTCAATGTATCTTTAATAGAGTGAACATGTCTCTTGTTGAAACGATAGGCGAGAGACCAGGGAAGCCAGTTCTAACCGTCTCCTGTCTCAAAAAACGACCCTCATCAGCAATGAGGCCTTGATAGCAGGTAAGATAACTTACTACCACCCATTTCCCACTAGACATCAAAATAGCTTCCAAGAAAACTTAGTTTATTCCATCTAGATGAAACAGAACATATATCAAAGACTATGAGAAGCCTAAGAATAATTGATTTTCAGTTATCCAAATAAATTAGGTAATTAGTCAATGTGTATCGGACAAGAATTAAATATTGTGGCGATGTTTTGAAAATGTAAAACATTTCAATGTTTACTATGGTTAGACCAAGCAGGTACTTGAAGCTTTTATAGTGGAAGACAAGAGTGTTCAACATGTCACAGTGTTCAGCAGTGTTCAGCATGTTCAGCAGTGTTCATCAGGTCATCAGTCAGTGTCTAACCCAATCCAGGAGGATTTTAAACATTTATACATGTAATTAACTGCATAAATGTATGGTCACCTCTGTGGTGTAAGATGAGCTGAATAATAAGAAGGATCAAATGCTATTTTTAGGATTCGTGTATAATTCATCCTCAAAAGCATGGCTACAAAAGGAAAATATTAGAATCTCCTTTTGTATATATGAACTTCAATTTTTATCAGGACAGTGGATATTAGATTTAGTGAGTATGTACCAAGATAACACGTTGATGTTTATACTAGTTCCCGAGTGATTAGATGCTAATCTTGCCTCTCCAGGTGTCCTTCAAGGAGGCCTTTGCGTCAAGCTCAGTGCTAAGTTTCACTTACGAGATGGAGAGTGAAGGTAAGCTACCTTTCCTAGACCTAACAGTCTGGGAAAGGAATGGCAGCTTTCACATTACAGTCTACAATGCACATAGGAATGTGCCTTAATACTGGTAACAAGTGTCCTAATAGATACAGGCGGAGTGTTGTCAAGGCCTATGTCAAGGCCTATATCAGGCCTATGTCATGTCAAGGACTATGTCAATGTCAATGACTATGTCAAATGTGCTCTCACACAGCTCCAGTTGGAAGCAGGTTGACGAGGAATTCGGTGTACATAAAGTCCAATTTTTTTATAATACACTATCGACATTAGAGTATTATAAAAATACATTTACTCAGGCCATATAAGGATGAAAATGCGATACGAGATAATGATTAACAGGAATTTTAAACCTTGCAGGGAAAACGCAAGGTTTCATCCAGTAGTTTATTATAACAAACCTCAAACAGCTTCCCTCATTATGAGAAATAACATCTCTACCTCCTCTGACAAACTGAAGTGTACTAATGCAGCTCCGGACACTGTGCGCTCCGAAATATATGCTACATTGGACATACCCCGGATACACTGACTAGACGTCTTACACTTTATTTGCAAGACGGGGGTATTAAGCAACATTATCCTCAACATCATGAATCGCCAAGACATAACGAAAGATACGACAATAACCACAGGCAGTGACGATCGCAGGAGACTCCGTAAGATTAATGCTGCGTTCATTCAGGAGCTGACACTAGTAATCAACATTCAGATCAATTCTATTTCAAACATACAGCTGTTTGATGGACCTCCATTGACCCAGAGGGAAAAGATGGCAGACCTAGTGGACAACTAGAAGCTGTAGTCAATATTCGCCGCTCCCTATGATTAAGGTTAGACGAAGCGTAGAGGTGAACCCACACTTATAAATGTCTGTTTCTGCATATAAGCTTCACGGGCTCACCATAGCCCGTGCTACTTGGACATTTCGTTACGAGTAACTAAATCTAGACCAGCAACATATAAGCAGCCACAGCCCCGCTCCTGTGCCAGGAAAGTCCACTACGGGCTCACCATAGCCCGTGCTACTTGCCCCGCTCCTGTGCCAGGAAAATCCACTATGGGCTCACCATAGCCAGTGCTACTTAACTTTTTTTTCCGAGGGGTTGAATCTGAAATAGATGCATATAAACTTGGTATACCTGTGTCTTCTGTGCAGCTGTGTATTCATAAAGATGTCACATTGCTGACGAAACTTCGAACAATAAAACTCGAAAGATTAATTGATCTAGTGTTTCTTCTTCTTCCTCTAGAAGGTATTTATGTAGAATGGAGAAATTACCTATAAGAAAATTACCGACAGTCACAATGCTGTTGTGTTTAATAACATGGGTACAAGAGAGAGCCTCTCGTACCCATGAATATATATATCTTGAATATATATATATATATATACATATTTTAAACTATTTAAAGGTAGACACTTTGCTTTCAGCATCTCATACGGTGTTGGATTAGGAAGGAAGCCAAGATGTATAATCGTCAAGACTCAACACTTTATGTCCCTCAACACAGGGAAGTGTAGCCAACTCTAAAGGGGGGGCGGGTGGAGGGAGAGAATGTGTCACCCTTGGGAACAGTCACCAGGGGGAAGGAATAATTGTAGGAAAGCGTCAAACCATTACGACAATATAACACTTTGAGATCAGTTTTTTTCTTTGGGGGGAGGGGGGGGGAAGGGAAAGGAATGTTGCTCAGCCACTTGGACGGTCGGGGATTGAACGCCAACCTGCATGAGGCGAGACCGTCGTTCTACCGTCCAGAGTATAACCAGTACCCAGATGCTATGTCATCCCACAGAACCACCAACACTTTCGCCAGCCATTCCGACTTTCCCCATCAACCCCGGACGGTGACCTCGACAGATCTACCACCCAACCCCCTCCATTTTTATACCTACCCTCCCCCACAACACCGACCTTCTCCTCCCCCTCCTGCCACACAGAACTCTCCCGCCAGCTCACCCCCACGGAGAGGCCGCGTCTCTGGGCCATTAGTGAGCTAGTGGCTGCAGTGAGCACTCATCCCTTGGAGCCTCTCATGTCAAAACGTTGCCGCTGCGCGCGAGATTATATTCCGCCGTTATCTGAACAACATTCCTGACCGTGTTTTTAGTTTTTGCCTCTGTGGACCCTCTTGCTGTAAGGCGGGTCATAAAGCCACATCTGGAGACTGTCAGTGCATTCGACAGTGCTTCGTTGAGTTGGTGAAGTATCTGTGTATCACAAGTGTGTTCAGTGAGGAACCCTCCCAATCCCAGAAGGGAATTTAGGGACGATGGAAGGATCCGAAGGACACTCGACTGTCCTCATGAATGAGGCCAAGTCCATAAATGAAACGGACGTGAAGACGTGTCTCACACAAGTCCACACAACAGACGACGACGATCCTGAGAAGTTCAAGTTCTCTCTTCAGGTAAGATTAGTTGAATAAGTGAAGAAAAAGGACTTATCACTTTTAACATTCTTGTGCTATAGGTCTACATATTCCAGGGAAAGGAAGCTTGCAACCGGATGACCTCACATCACCTCCAGATTGCTAGGCCACTCTTAATAATTAACAACAGTCGCTCGTGTTGAGCGTTCAGAGGACGTGAATGCAAAATATATCTCATTTTATTTCTAACAGGACAGTTTTCACGATTCTCATTTACTCCCAACTGAAGTGATTTCTAACTCGTGCATAACTATTAGTAAAATGCTGTTCACTTCACTCTATGGAGACAGTTCGAATCCCAGAAAGGTAGTGGATGCAAACAGCCATATAAGCACTAACTGCAA
This sequence comes from Procambarus virginalis, assembly GCA_020271785.1. Classification (NCBI taxonomy): domain Eukaryota; kingdom Metazoa; phylum Arthropoda; class Malacostraca; order Decapoda; family Cambaridae; genus Procambarus; species Procambarus virginalis. The sequence continues at coordinate 60,411,557 of WNGS01164437.1, forward strand.
GTCACTGGCAGACTTGCAGATTCTTGTGATATCTACCAATTAAAAGTTCATCTATTTTTTTCTCTCGGGGAGAGAGGGGAGATCTTTTCTGTCTCTCAGGGAGAGCGGAGATCATGCTCCTAATGATCTTGAGGTTATTTTGAGATGATTTCGGGGCTTAGCGTCCCCGCGGCCCGGTCCTCGATCAGGCCTCCTTTTTGTTACACACCTCCCAGGAAGCAGCCCGTAGCAGCTGTCTAACTCCCAGGTACATATTTGCTGCTAGATAACAGGGCATCAGAGTGAAAGAAACTCTGTCCATTTATTTACGCCTCCACCGGGGATCGAACCCGGAACCTAAGGACTATGAATCCGAAGCGCTGTCTACTCAGCTGTCAGGCCCCTAAAGCTAGGAGCTGTTACCTTTCATTAGCTCATAAAGCCAGACTCTCAGTACTCATTTATTTGATAAGTTTATGTTGACCAAAGAGAGAGTGGACATAATAAATTTATAAGTATTATTAGTTTTCAATAGCACTAAATTTGACCTAATGCTAATTTACAAACAAACAAGTTACTATATATATCCTGACCCAACTGTGTACCAGAGCCTTCCTTAAGTCGGTTGACTTTATTTCACACGTATTTATGTGTTGAGTGAATGTTTTCAATCACTCAACACAAATGCTGTCGAGTGAATGTTTTCAGAAATAATGATCCGAAATAAAACATGATTTTAAGGGTTGACAAATGTTAATCTTTTTGTCTGAGAAGTTGTTCACTAAGTTAAGCAAGTCCCAGTTGTGTCTGGGTACAAGTGACAGGATGAACAACCCAGCGGGTTTTCTTCCTATTGGGGAGTGTTGTACATGCTGCTATGGCGGTGTGTCCACTAACAGGATGAGTGGCGCTGCCCAATACTGTCCCTATGGCGGTGTGTCCACTCGCAGGATGAGTGGCGTTAGTTTAGTTCATTTTTTATGCACCCCATACCCATCTTGTGGGCGGTAGTGGAAAGGGTTACAGAGGCACATAATGGGCTCAGGGACTGAACCCCACAATTCATTTAGCTAAGCAAGTTACAATCTTGATGAGCTAGTTACAAAATTCAATATAAGTCGTCACATCAACAATGGGTTCGAGATCGACCTCAAATACAGGTTCTAAATTAAGCAACTGACATGTGAAGAGCTAGTGTCAAAATTTATATGTTTGTCCTGCACACCGCCCTCCATCCAGTGGGCAGCGGTGGATAGGTTACAATCACTCAGTTACTACCTACAGTTAGCAAACTGGGGATATTTGGCTAAAATTTCTGGTAGCAGATCATTTTGAATGAAATATTTACACATCGCTGGAACATTGGTTATAGAATTGTCTCTAAATTCACGTATCTTTTCGCACTCCATCACATGGTGACGGAGGGTGTGCGAATAATTTTGTTGACGCAGTTTACATTTGGTCAGGTCTACATCGGCAGATAATGAGAATTCCCATTATCTGCCGATGTAGACCTGACCAAATGTAAACTGTGTCAACAAAATTATTCGCACACCCTCCGTCACTATGTGATGGAGTGCGAAAAGATACGTGAATTTAGAGACAATTCTATAACCAATGTTCCAGCGATGTGTAAATATTTTATTCAAAATGATCTGCTACCAGAAATTTTAGCCAGTGGCGCTGCCCAATACTGTCAGTATGGCGGTGTGACCACTCACAGGATGAGTGGCGCTGCTCAATACTGTCAGTATGGCGGTGTGACCACTCACAGGATGAGTGGCGCTGCCCAATACTGTCAGTATGGCGGTGTGACCACTCACAGGATGAGTGGCGCTGCCCAATACTGTCACTATGGCGGTGTGACCACTCACAGGATGAGTGACTCTGCCCAATACTGTCACTATGGCGGTGTGACCACTCACAGGATGAGTGGCGCTGCCCAATACTGTCACTATGGCGGTGTGTCCACTCACAGGATGAGTGATGCTGCCCAATACTGTCACTATGGTGGTGTGTCCACTCACAGGATGAGTGACGCTGCCCAATACTGTCACTATGGCGGTGTGTCCACTCACAGGATGAGTGACTCTGCCCAATACTGTCACTATGGCGGTGTGACCACTCACAGGATGAGTGGCGCTGCCCAATACTGTCACTATGGCGGTGTGACCACTCACAGGATGAGTGGGGCTGCCCAATACTGTCACTATGGCGGTGTGTCCACTCACAGGATGAGTGATGCTGCCCAATACTGTCACTATGGCGGTGTGTCCACTCACAGGATGAGTGGCGCTGCCCAATACTGTCACTATGGCGGTGTGTCCACTCACAGGATGAGTGATGCTGCCCAATACTGTCACTATGGTGGTGTGTCCACTCACAGGATGAGTGACGCTGCCCAATACTGTCACTATGGCGGTGTGTCCACTCACAGGATGAGTGACTCTGCCCAATACTGTCACTATGGCGGTGTGACCACTCACAGGATGAGTGGCGCTGCCCAATACTGTCACTATGGCGGTGTGACCACTCACAGGATGAGTGGGGCTGCCCAATACTGTCACTATGGCGGTGTGTCCACTCACAGGATGAGTGATGCTGCCCAATACTGTCACTATGGCGGTGTGTCCACTCACAGGATGAGTGGCGCTGCCCAATACTGTCACGATCTACAACGGCACCATTGTCCATGGTGTACACACTTTAACCTTCTTAAGAGTGTTCATATTGATGCTGAGAACACCCATACATTTTAGACGGAAGGGAAGGGAGGAGGATGGGAGAAGAAGAGGAGAGAGGGGGAAGAGGGAGAGTGTTTGGGTGGGAGGGAAAGAAATGGAATAGGGGAAGGAAGGAGGAAATCAGAGATTGAAGAGGTAGGGAGGGTAGCAGGAAGGAAAGACATGTAGTGATGAGTCGGGAGAGGAGGGATATAACAAATCATGTAGAGATGAGAGAGAGAGAGAGAGCGAAGAGAGAGAGAGAGAGAGAGAGAGAGAGAGAGAGGAGAGAGAGAGAGGAGAGAGAGAGAGAGAGAAAGAGAGAGAGAGAGAGAGAGACGGATGGATATAGGAAGTCATGTAGATACTTTTGTAGTGTCTTTTCCTACGAGACACTCGGCCCATGCTCCCTGCCTCTGTAAACATAGGCAGGGAGCTATAGCGATGAAGACAGCATGGCAACTGAGGCGTACGCGATAAACCTGCACATGGAACGCACAATTAACCTTAATAGCAATATATGACGAGGTTATCAGCTGGGAACACTAACTGCTGGCGTTCGTCCTCCCACAGGAACTCTCTGGAGAATGGGGTCATGATAAACAGAAGGCTCTCCCATCACTCTCCACCTTCGCCTCTCAGTGGCGACAGGAAAATGAGGTTGGTCCACCTCTGTGTCACCTGGATTATACCTGGAGAGGGTTTCGGGAATTCTTCTACTCTCCGAGCCCGACTTGTGATAACTTGTTCCAACAGGGCTGTTGATTTAGGCGGCCCGCAGGCCCACCTATGTTACTCTCGTGTACTACAGAGGTAATTGTCCACCTATGGCACTCCTGTGAGTATTACAAAGGTGGACTGAGAGCTATTGGAACTTTCTATTACACACTTATGAGTAATTGGGGCAGTCAAACTCCATGGAGGATGGTGACGCATGACACCAGGCAATATTTATCAGCTGGAGCCCATAAGCTATTGCTCATTGGTAAAAACCTGCGGTTGAGAACATACAGACTTAAGCAAGCAAAATCGGTGTCAGTGACACTGGCAAACCCATTGTCAGTGATGGGTTTTGTAGAAAGACAAACGATCGTTAAACGCCACCAACACCACCCTCGCCCTAAAGTGTACCCATTGAGCTCTTTACACGACCCATTGATATTAATAACGATACCAAACACAATAAATCATAGTATATTTAGGAATGCTTACGGCGTTCACAGCTGTTGGCTCAAGGTCAGAAGCACTGAATCACGAGCCTCTATACTGTGATCTCGTAGTCTACAGAAGCAGCGTAAGAGTCAAGGTGAACCAGAGCTTGTGGTTACCTCAGAGCCGGAGGAAGGAAGTTAAGTATGGTTTAGGAAGTTATCAGTTGTCTAGTCATTCTTCAAGACTGGGAGGCCATGCACACGCCTGTCTGGCTCTATGACTTGGCAACATGGGGGTGGTGGTGGCTGACCTTCCTCCGGTCTCTTGGGTTGTCTGTTTCTGTGTTTATCTGTGTAGTCTCATGCTTGTCTAGTGGCACTGTCTCTCTGTCATTGTCTCCTGTATATGGTTTTCCTTGAATATTTATATCTCTATCTCTCGTGAAGTAATGATGGTAATTCTCAGAATTTTGCATCAATGCTTACTATTACCAGTACTTGACATTCCCACTAGGTGTGGAGGGCCCACGAAGCTCAATGTTCGCCTCAACTTTCACTTGCTATGTCTGCTTTATCAAAATCTTTCATCATAAGAATGTACGAACAACTACAGAAGGCCTATTGGCCCTATTGGCACGTTTTAAGTCAATTACGTCCATTCTGTAGTACAGAGGCTAAAACTGAAATACTTAACGAGGACTAACAAGACTAAGACGAAGCTAAAGAACAACGTTAGATATCTTAGTGCTAACGCTTCTAGAAATAAATTCTAGAAATAAATCTTGGTAACCTGCTTGCTATATTCAGTGCAGTTATGCATCGATTGTTTTATGATCCCTACCAATCATCACAAATCTTTTTCACATGATTTCGTAATTTCAACATGGCCCAGATGATATCTTTGAACTCTTATTTCCCAACCTCTGAATCCTACAATTTTGCTCCTGACGAAACGAACTATGTGGAATTTCACAGTTATATGTGGAAATGTGAACAACGGTCGTGCTGAGATCCACATATACGACTGGGGAGCCGGTCGGCCGAGCGGACAGCACGCTGAACTTGTGATCCTGTGGGTTTGATCCCGGGTTTGATCCCGGGCGCCGGCGAGGAACAATGGGCAGAGTTTCTTTCACCCTATGCCACTGTTACCTAGCAGTAAAATAGGTACCTGGGTGTTAGTCAGCTGTCATGGGCTGCTTCCTGGGGGTGGAGGCCTGGTCGAGGACCGGGCCGCGGGGACACTAAAAAGCCCCGAAATCAGCTCAAGATATCCTATTCCTATTATCAAATGCCTCGAATAACGAATACAACGAAACATAATAAACTGATAACACAGGAGGGACCCCTTGTAAATTTGCAGACGATATAAAGAGCAGTAAATCTATGTAGAAAATTCAAAATTGCAACAAAGAGGCTTTTGATTGGCTTTTAAAATGTACGATATATTGGGCTTTCTGAAGTTTCTATTATACTGGTTTAAGACCACGGGACCACGGGGAAAAGGACCACGGGGTCTTATGTGTTTAAGACCACAAAAAAAACTAATTTGCCCCCCCTCCCCTCCCCCCCCCCAAAAAAAAAAAAGTCGCTGCCGTAAACGCTGCCCTGTACGGTTTTATATAAATTAAAAAAAAATAAACGATGGAAACAATGAAAAAGGAACATACCCCAAAACTGACGGAGTGGCTGGTGTCTCTCGAACACTTGTGTTCACTTACCTGAAATGAAATAATTGAATTTAAGCACCGCATGAAAAACCATATTATATACTTAAATATATTTTATATGTATATACACGTATATATTATATTTATATACTAGTATAAATTATATGTATATACATGTAAATGCAAGTATATATATTATGTGCATATATAATGATATAGATATATATGTAGACAGATATATGTAAATGTGAAGATCTCGCTTGAGGAGATAGTGCTCACCTTGGGAGGAGGAAGAAGGTGCTGCGGTAAGTCGTCAGACTGATGAAAGTGTATGGCTTTCCTCCCGTGTTTCTCACGTTGAATATTTAAGACGTTTTGCAAAATTCGTAATTATCTGACAACACAACTTATAATAACACAATAGTTCCATGACCGAAAATCGCATTTCCTGGTGCAACAAAGTCATTTTTTTACTGTTATTTCCTGGAAAACACCACACGTCCCAGAGTCAACAATGAGTCGAGTACAAGTTGCATTTTGTAAACGCAGTTTTAGGATCGTCCAAGCCAATAAACTAGTAATTAAAGTGTCAGCACTAGCTATAACGTATCATAACGTTCCTAAGAGCGAATTAGTATTCACACACAACTGTTTATCAACATTAGAATATTGTCATTATGTATTCCTGTGAGCAATCAATGCTCCTCTCACCCGGCGGTAGAGATTATCCATATACTTTAGACGTAACCATCACGCATCACTATACAATGCTCACTGCACATGGTGAATGTTCGAATGACTTGACCCGCGGGAGTAGCAATCTGTTCTCAGCTATGAAGGTCCAAACGGCCGCCGCCTCCAAAGACTCACTCAGCAATTTTAAGGGTGAGTTCAAAGGATGAGTATTTAAGGGAGTATTTAAGGGACTGCGTATTCAAAATTTGTATTTTGTAAAATATAAAGTAACACTATTTCATTCTAGAATTTTTGAATAGTTAGGCCTAACTTAGATGAAGTTCTATTGATCATTATTGGTATTTACAGTAGGTGAATGAGCATTCAGTGAGGTGCGATCGAGCAGAAGGCGGAAACGAAGCACTGCTCAAGAAAAATTCATACTTCATCAATCGTGAGTCGTGTGTTTATAGTAGGAGGTTTGGTGGCTGGACTAACCAGCATGTGGCGTTTGTTGGTGAGGACGGGCTGTTCTGGTCTTCATTTCGAGTTTTGAATGAACCTCGCTCATAAATTCTCTCGAAGCCAAGTGGTGTTTCATCACGCCCTGAATACTGTAGCCTGAAAACATCCACACGTCCTCCAAACAAAGACCCAAAAGTGATTCCATCCACCCGCCAAACCCCCGAGCTGTTTTTGAATGAAAAAGATTTACACACAACTATTGACGTTCGAACACTTCCGGCAACCCGTCCTCGACTCAAGTCCATTACATTCAGCGGTCACCCCACAGACGCATTTATAAATTTTAACATGCTGTTCATTCAAAACGGGAATTTTCACAAGTATAAATTAATATTATAATATATTGGCATATTGTGTATATATAGGCATAGGATAGGTTAGGTTAGGTGTTTAGGTTCTGTTGGCGATTATTTGTATTTGTAGTACGTGGGTGAAGCATTTATAGCGTTGTGATTCGAACAAATTCGTCAGTGAAGCACTTGTTCCGGATATGTTCGAACGCAGCAGTTGTGAGTCGTGTGTAAACCGCTTTTCATTCATAAGCAGGGGGTTTGGCGGGTGGATGGAATCACTTTTGGATCTTTGTTTGGAGGACAGGCTGCTTCCGGAAGAAGTGCTTCACTGACGACTTTTGTTCGAACCACAACACTGCAAATGCTTCACCCACGTACTACAAATACAAATAATCGCCAACAAGAACCTAAACACCTAACCTAACCTATGCCAATATATTCTATGTGGTTAATATATTATAATATTAATTTATATTTGAGAAAATTCCCGTGTTGAATGAACAGCATGTAAAAATCTATGAATGCTTCTGTGTGGTCAACCGCTGGATGAAATGGACTTTAGTCGAGGACGGGTTGACAAATAGTTGTTAACTGAACCAAAACACCTAACCTATCCTAGACCTAACTAATTTTGTAAATGAGTAATATGCATCAATATTAATCTATAATCGACAAAATTAATGTTTGGTTGCAAAGTACGCTAAAATTGACAAATGCGTTTCTGGTGTCGCCAGCAGCGTGGACGAGCATAACCTGATGCACTGAAAATGCAAATTAATTCACAAATGCAAAAAGCAAAATAATTGCTTATAGAACATACGTAATCTAACCTGGCCATAACTATGCGCAAAATGATAATATTGTAGTGATGATGATTTGTATTTCAAAGGTGTTTATTCTGGGTGCAGAGTATGATGTGTGGGTCTTTGGACTCAGTCCAAAATTTTGATGAGGGAGGCCAGAGGACAGGTTTCTGAACGCTCATTGGTTACAAAAAGTCGCTGGTAGCCGAAGCTATTTGACCAACGACCCGAAAGCACTCACAGTGGGGAGAGAACCGCCGATCGTTTTCATCAAATCAGTCACTGACTGAGGAGAACGTGAGCCTCAATGTAAGACATACTTGCATAAACGCACAAGTTATATGTAACTTAAAGGAGTCGAATAAAGAATACATAAATAATATGTAACTGGGGTTCACCCCCAACTGTGTGTAACTCGGGTCCACCCCCAACAAGACACACATCACAATCAACATATTACTGAACATTCTGAGTGAAAAACAAATGCATTTCTTCATTTACGCAGGCACTGTCAGCCTTGTGACAGTGCCTGCGTGGTTCACGCAGTCACTGCTTGTGGTTCACTGTCACTGCTCATATTATTCATTTTCGACGCACGTAAAGCCCTAATCGTGAATACATTTCTGTCCTTTGTTTTTAATTTTGGCTTTGTATCTGCATTGGATGGAAAGTCACTTTAACTTCAATTACTTTTTGCTAGATGTTATATTATTGCATCAAACATCGTTAGTTTAAGATGTTGAAATTGATTTAAGTTCTGTCGACTTGACAATCGACTTGAGAATGGTCCAGGACGGACCGAAACGTCGTCGTCCCTTCACCTTCTAGTGTGTGGTCTAGTCAACATAAGTTCTGTTCTTTCTCATTTGTGTACTGTTCTCCCACAGGACTCCGGCGGTGGCTTCGACGAGGCCCTGGAGCTGGCCGGGTCCTGGGGCACTTGGCAGAAGCTGGTGTTTGTGATAGCTGACTTCTCGCAGGTGATCTGTTCCATGCACGCCGTTTCCTCGGGTAAGTCCACTCTGGTTTGCCATCGTGTTTGGTTGAATAAGACCTATCAACTGTCGGGTGGGAGTGCCAGTATGCAGACGAGGAGTCACAATAACGTGGCTGAAGTATGTTGACCAGACCACACACTAGAAGGTGAAGGGACGACGACGTTTCGGTCCAGGACGGACCGAAACGTCGTTTTCCCTTCATCTTCTAGTGTGTGGCCTGGTCAACACAGACGTTAGTGTGTGTTCACTTACCCCTTAATTTACACACAGTCACAACCCTACCCCACCCTCCCTTCCCTTCCCTTCCCTTCCCTTCCCTTCCCTTCCCTTCCCTTCCCTTCCCTCCCTTCCCTTCCCTTCCCTTCCCTTCTCTTCCCTTCCCCCAGCAACAACAGCCTGCGCTCTCAAGAGGTCACTGGCCACTGATGTTAAACTTGAGAGAGGCATCGTGCTCTATGCTCCTAGGCACCAGGAACTGTCTGGTTCCCCCTGGGTGAACTTACCTCACACTCACACACGTGTTCGTTGCCAAGAGAACCCTGGCAACGTGTCAACGTTCACTTATTACTGGCAGTCACCATGTGTTCTCACGTCTATTGATAACATTGGGTCCACGTGACACGTTTGGGGACTACACTGGGGGACACATGGTGCGTCTGGGATAATATTGGTGACACATGACAAGTTTGGGGACATTGGGGGGACACAGGACACATTTTGGGATATGACTTGGGACACGTAGCAAGTCTGGGTAATATCCAGGACACATTTCACGTTTGGGGGTAATACAGGTTACCCATGACTCGTGTGAGGATAATATTGCGGATACATTACACATCTGGAATAATGATAAGGGACACATGATACGTCTGAAACTGAAAAGTCTAAAGGCAAAGAAAAAGGTCTAGGAATCATGATACATAGGGATTTTACGCTACGTTACAGCGATTAGTAAAAAGCTCAACCCAACCATTGCTGATATTCAGTCCCTGAGCCCATTATGTGCCTCTGTAACCCTTTCCACTACCGCCCACAACATGGGTATGAGATGCATAATAAAATGAACTAAACTAAAGCTGTCAATTTCAACATTTTATGTTTACAAAATGACAAAATTGAATACCTGCCTTCGAAAAATTTTGAAGCCCTTATAAGGGGAGGGGGGAGGGGGTCACGCACTTGTTCTTATACTGTTAGCGACTTTAATATTTGTTCTGACAGTCGTAGACGCGACGCCAAAAGCAGACGATAACGTGAACAGAACGTGAGATCCGTTCTTAAGTCATCAAACGGCTATTTTCCCCCCTACAAACCGATGGGTTTCCTGATTTTCTTTCAGTACAAGGCAACACTGTCCCCTGACGAACGCGTCGCACTCACCTCTGCGGCCAGTTGCTAAAGTGATACAGTTGTTAACGTCAAAATGAACAAGACGGGCGCGTGGCGGACACACCGACAATAGCGACGTGAACAATGGCCCAAAGAGGTCGCCTGGCGTACGCCGCCGCCCCTACTGCGTCCCGTCGGTATTATGCCGGGAAAAATGTTGACGGAGGCCACATCTTCTTCTTTACAACCCACTATGTTCTTCGCTGTAACCATCTTTACTACACACTATTATATGTAAATTATATAATATAAATTGGCCAAAGAACCAAAGCTCAAACCCCCGCGCAAGCACAACTGAGTACGATCTTCATCACTGTAACTATCTTTACACTATCTTCATCACTTGTAATACTCTCTAGTACAACAGGTTTTGGCCATAGGTAAGAGGTTGGTCAGGCAGAGGTCGGCGCTCCCTGGCGTCCACAAGGGGGCGTGTGTAGGACACCGCGCCAACAGAAATTCAGCGGGAAGAACTAGCTATTAATACCCAGAGTCCCAAACAGCAAAACGTCAGGCGTCCTGTGATCTCTGTCTTAGAGAAGTCAGTTGTACCCCGGTGCTGTAATCGCACTTACTGACCCTTGACAGTACAGTTGGGAATTTTATATCACAACACATCGAGTGTCATTAGATATATCTCCAGTAAAATAATGTAAATTGGGCTAAATTTATATATACTCACAATATATCTACGTGATTAGGCTTAAATACTTCTTAATTCAACCTCCTCGTATCAAGAGGAGACCAATAAACAGATATATAAGACTTTATCTATTATACTGAATAAGGAAACATTAATACCACAATCTTTTATCATCTGCAACAAAGATTATACAAAATAATTACTAAAAAGCTGACAACAATCCCAACAAAAGTAGTAACACCGAGTTAATGATTAAGAATAATAACACCAGGTTTCCCCACAGCGTTTTTGAGCTTCACGCCCGAGCACTGGTGTCGGGTTCCTGGCCTGGACGACGCTGTAGGAGACCTGGACGAGGCTTCCATCTCGCCCCTTCACCTCAGGAACGTCTCCATCCCCTGGTGAGCGCCAGCCAACCTCTACAGCCAATATTTAGCTCGTGCCTGTTCCGCAAAAGCAATATTTGTGGTAAACGAACACAAACACACAGCTACCGTTAGTTGGGTGGACGTAGTATAAGGCTGCAATCCTGGCAGTTCAAGTTTTAACCCTTGACGGACATTTGAGTGAGTTTGTTGTTGAAAAAAATTTGCTTGTGGAGCATTCAAGGTTTATACAGTTTACGTGATTGCACGCTCCCAGCATGCTCAAGGAGGCGATGGAACAACAAAGCCTAATCTCCTAGAATGCAACGGGATATTGGGAACATACTAGATGACCTTCTAGTACTGATAACGTTATTGTTCTTTGAAACTATAGAATTCCTGAAACTTTTAACTGCCTGAAAAATCTGGTAACGGTAATATTAATAGTATTTTCATCAACATATTCACGTGAGTCACTGTTTACAGTGATGAACTTTGTCATGTCTAATTACTGTAGTAGACTTACTGATGAAACTATTACTAAATGCATAACTCTCAAAAACACAACAGAAAGCCCCCATGGAATGCTAATTAATACTGGCATTCCACAGGGCAATATTCTTGGTCCACACCTCTTATTTACATCAACAACGCCTCTTGACCCACACGACGGCGGTAATCTAACCAACAAAACCTTTCCTTCCTCGCCGCCTTCAGGAGCGACAAGACAGGCTACGACAAGTGCCAGTACTACGACCACAACTACACAGCAGTGATGCCGGACCTGGTCGGTGGACAGGGCGCCGCCCATCACCTCGTCACCAACGTCCCGACCATCGCCTGTGACTCCTGGGTGTTTGATCCCTCAGTGTTCCAGTCTACTCTGGTGACTGAGGTGAGGAGGGATTGTGTTTTGATGTTTGGCTTAAAGTCTGTCCTTAATCACGGCCTTAATAAGCTCTGATGAGTTATTAAGGCTGTGATCTGTGCTTACTGAGCAATCAATCCAAAAAATAGTTCAGGACTAAAGTAAATTCAGTGGATATACACAGAGACAAGAAATACACTTCATTGTGTATATATTGCATGTTAGTATACGAATCTCTGTGTGTGGATCAACCAGTCGTCAGGGAGAAATAATCACTTCAAAACCACTACGTAATAGGCGCTATTATTTACTCCCTATCCTTGGTTAGGTTGGTTAAGGTTAGATTTGGCTAGGTTAGGTTTCATTACGTTTGGTTACGTTTAAATGTATTATTCTCAAGCATGTGAAATATGAAATTCGAAAACTATTTATCACCTTGAATTTTATTTACAGAAAATCAAATTCTTCAGACCATATCAAAGAAAACGAGTTAAACATATATTTTTTATATTTTAAACAATGATTTATAATACGATATATTTATGATTTGAGAATATTCTTTATTTAGGACAAAGGCTCACTTGACAATTTACAATTAACTAATATTGGAACCGTAATATGCTTTCAAACCATTATAAATGTCTAGATAACTGTCCAGGTTAGGTGCTTAGGCTATTAGCATATTGTGAAAATATAGGCATAGGTTAGGATAAGTGGTTAGGTTCTGTTGGCGATTATTTGTATTTGTAGTACGTGGGTGAAGTATTTCAACCCGTCCTCGACTCAAGTCCATTACATTCAGCGGTCAACCCCACAGACGCATTCATAAATTTTAACATGCTGTTCATTCAAAATGGGAATTTTCTCAAGTATAAATTAATATTATAATATATTAGCATATTGTGTATATATAGGCATAGGATAGGTTAGGTGTTTAGGTTCTGTTGGCGATTATTTGTATTTGTAGTACGTGGATGAAGCATTTATAGCGTTGTGGTTCGAACAAAATTCGTCAGTGAAGCACTTGTTCCGGATACGTTCGAATGTCAGCAGTTGTGAGTCGTGTGTAAACCGCTTTTCATTCATAAACAGGGGGTTTGGCGGGTGCATGGAATGGACTTTGGCTTCTGTTTATGAGGACGGGCTGATGCAGAAACTTCGAATAACTTCAGAGTTCAGACCAATAATTGTGTAGTCACACTTCAGAAGTGTCCTTGTGAACAAGACCAACCCCAGCAGGTACAATAATGACGACCTTGTGAACAAGACCTCCCCAGCAGGTACAATAATGACGACCTTGTGAACAAGACCCCCCCAGCAGGTACAATAATGACGACCATGTGAACAAGACCTCCCCAGCAGGTACAATAATGACGACCTTGTGCCACAGTTCTCCCTGGTGTGTAGTCGTCGCTGGATGATGGCCACCGTCCAGGCCTCCTACATGAGCGGTCTCCTCGTGGGTTCCCTCGTCATGGGTCAGCTCTCAGACAGGTGAGGTCCTCTAAAGCCCTTTCACGGCATCGATCACGTTCATTATATATACAATCTACTCACGTGATATTTATACTGACAACTACCAAGAACTTTTTCCACTGCAATATCTGTGACTTTTGCAATATATTATTGTACAGTGGAGGCAATTTAATACATAAACTAATGCTTAGTTTACAGGATATTAAAAAGTTTTTTTATTTTTAGAATACATAGAACATAGTTTATACAGCAACAATACATGTTATTTATCTACTAGAAGCAGAATATAGACAGTGAAAGAATTATGGTCGTAATGGATGAACTATGTGGATAAGGGTGACATTCTAGGGTCACGACATATGGTACTAGTTCGATGCCGCTGACTTGCCCCAGAGATTTTTTCACGGGTACCCATTCTGTTGCAGGTACGGTCGCCGCACCATGGCTGTGCTGTGTGCTGTGGCTGCAGCGCTGGTCGGCACTGCGGCCAGCTTCGTCAGCACATACATGCAGTTTTTGGCACTTCGTTTCGTTATTGCATTCCTCTGTTCTGGCCTGATGATCATCACTTTCGTCCTGGGTTGGTATATAGAACCTTTAAATTACTCTGGGGACAATCAGGTCTTTGGTTTAACCCAGTGAATATGGGAGAGCCATGAACTTAGGATACTGTCCGGCATGAAAAGATCTTATTTACTTGAGAATAAAGTTGGTGCATCTGATAATGCTGGGATAATGCTGATTCCAAACCTGTCGGATTGGAATCAGAGGGGTATTAGCTCTAGAGAGAAGACATCAAAATGGCAAGAGGTTACGAGTGAGGTGCCACAGAGGCCAGTAAATATCTATCACCAGCTCCTTCCTTCTCTTTACAGTGATGGAGGTAGTGAAGCCCGAGGCGCGGACGATGACTGGAATGATGTATGCATTTTTCTTCGGTATGGGCATCGCCATCCTCCCGGGCATGGCCTACTTCATCAGGAGCTGGCGGTACCTGGAGCTGGCTATTGGCCTGTCCTCGTTCATCCTCGTTGCTTACTACTGGTAAGTATGCGGGTGACGATATCTTCTACCCAAATGTTTAATTGAAGTATATTCTTGTATCACATGTCTTCATATGGTGACTCCAATCTTCACAAGTTCCACGGTAATTAGTGTCTTCAAGAGTGTGATGTCAAGGTACATTGAGGTTCCTTGCAAACAGCAAGTGGCTGGAGGGTGGAGCTGTGTCTTAGGACCATGGAGTTCGAAGTTGTCAAAGACGATCCGTTCTGAGCATCACCGCTTGTATCCTGTTTCGCAGGATCCTGCCGGAGTCTCCGAGGTGGCTCGCATCTCAGGGGAGGTTCCCAGAAGCACTGAAAATCCTGAAGGACATCGCTCGGAGGAACGGGAAGGAGCTGCCCTCTGACGAGCTCGTCTTGAAGCTCATCTCCCGGGCCCACACCAAGGTAAGACCTCACTTCCCCCCATCATACACCGTCTCATTAAAGGAAACTTTTCTTGTGTGTTTTTATTGATCAGAAAATATATTACACCACAATATTTAACGTCCTAATCTAATGACACTCAGCCCTCACATTTTAACATTGATGAACGATGGAAATTATGGAAATGCTCCATTAACGCTCAAATCTTATAACCAACTGTGTTATAAAAAAATTCAAGGATCTTCTGTTATCTGAGAATGCGCTTATAGTATAATGTTCGAACCATGTGAGCAGGACAAGAATGAACATTATTTTAAACCTTCAAACTTTACAGGGCCTCTTAACTGCTCAGTGTGGAAGGGTAATCAAGAAATATTCTTGAGTATTGTAATAAAATATGTATATACATTTGTTTTCATTTTAATGTTATTGCCATTGAAATTGCAAATCCTGCTGAGAAATACAATTTCTTACAAGAGAAAGTACAAAAAAAATACCCACTGTGAAATACAGTATCCACTAAAAAATTTACAAAAAATAAAATTTCCCTCACAGTAAATTAACAGAGAACATTCAGGTACAAAGCAACAATTTTAAACACACTTAATTTCTCAATTCTTAAAAAAAAATTGTTTAAATTAAATTAAAATCATCTCATTTCATAATACAGTGGTATTTCTTCTCTTTAAAATTAATTTTTCTTGTTTATTAACATCCAAAAGATGTATTTACTGTCCGGCTCCTAATACCAAATCTTCTCTTTTACAGCAGAAAGTTATGTAGTCAAAATGATGAAAACCTGTCGAATATCCTAAATATTTTTATTAATTCTATTTTTCTAATATACATATATACTTATATTTATTGTCCATTTGTTTTCATGTAATTTTTTATTTAAAAAATCAATGAATTTTGACACCCTGGAAATATAGGCAGTGACAACGTTTCGGTCCGTATTGGTACGAAACTTGGACCGAAAAGTCGGCACTTCTTTTATTTTCAGATGAGTCAAGTCTATTTATTTACTAACTGTATTATATTATCCAGGAAGACGAGGCGACGGCCACACAATCCTCCAAGTGGTACAGTGGTATTATCAACGCTGTGCGCGCCCAGTTCACCCTAGTTCAAACCCCGGTGATGCGACGAAGATGCATGATATCCTTCTTCCTGTGGTTCGTGTCAGCCAGCGTCTACTACGGCCTAATCTTCTCCGGAGCCAACATTAAGGCCGATCCCTTCCTCATGATCTTCATATCCGGCTTGGTCGAGCTGCCCTCAGCCATTGTCTTCATCTCCCCGTTGGATAGGTAGGTACCTTATATTTCTCATCTCAGTTCAAACAATATACATTTTTCCCAATGCGGAATTAATTTTTTGACAATGGGGTGACTCGAACCAGCGTTCTGGTGATTCCTGGACACCTGCCTTAACCCACTCGGCCATGATAGGACAAAAGCCTATCCACCCGCAACTCTACTGAATTCACTGCAAGGTTCCAGAGGCCCGAACCGGTGCCCAACAAGGATTTTACGAACGGCCTACCTACACTCTGCCAATAGTGTTCACACCCTTATACTCGGTTTGCTATTTTTGACGCTAGGTGGTGTGGGCGTCTCTGCCCCCCCCCCCCCAAGTTTGTGTTGCTGCCCGGCTGCGTGTTGACGTGGCAAGTTTGACATGGGAGGCCTTCCCGCCGTTGTGCGTGTGAATTCCGTGGGCTTGGAGTTCACTAGTCGGGCTGGATACTCAGACGTGGAGCTGGTTATGTGTGACATGCTTCGTATCCCGGTGGAGGTTGTCTTTGGTATTGAGCTTGTTACTGCCCACCGGGTTGTTCTCAAGTTCGTGGGGGAGGAGGAGTACCGTGACTTTCTCCGTCGGTACGAGGGGCGTACGTTGTCGTTGCCGGGTGATGCCGGCTCTGTGGCGATCTCGGATCGTAGTGGTGCCCTGACTTATGTCAGCATCCATGGAGCGCCTGTGGAGTTTCCTGACGACCTCCTACGGCGTTAGTTGGGGGGTTTTGGTACTGTTGTCAGCGTGCGGGTGAACACGCTCTCCTCGGGCCGGTATGCTGGAAGGCGAACGAACATTCGCACGTTGGGAATGCGCCTGCGGTCGGATTATACCTTCTTCTGT
Source organism: Procambarus virginalis (assembly GCA_020271785.1). NCBI lineage: Eukaryota > Metazoa > Arthropoda > Malacostraca > Decapoda > Cambaridae > Procambarus > Procambarus virginalis. The sequence goes on from WNGS01164437.1 coordinate 60,428,687, forward strand.
CCGGCTTATGGGATGCTACGTCCGGGTGTATTATGCCCGGCAGCCTCGTACCTGTTTCCGGTGTAGCCTGTTGGGGCATCAGGCTGCAGGGTGCTCTGCTACCCCAGCTGCTCCTGTCAACTTGTTCCGAGAGGAGGATTTCCCGCCACTCTCGCTGGAGGCTGCCTCTGGAGATGTTGTGGAGGTGCGCGTCCCGTTCGCTACTACAGCTCCCCCGGCGACGCCTGACGTTCCTCCGGTTGTTGCCGGCCCTCCTCCGGGTATTGCGGTACCGTCGGTTGGTCTGCCTGATCCTGTCCCTGTCCTCACTGCTCCCGTGGGCCTTCCTGGTGCTCCCTGTGTGACGTTGCCGTCTTCTCCCTCGTCTTCGGATGCTGCGCCTGGCCCTGTGTCCGTGTCTCGGGTCCCGGATGTGCTGGGTGCTCAGTTGGCTGTGGAGCCTCCTGTGGTGTGTGTCCCGGTTCCCCCTGTGGTGGAGGCTGCTGCCATTCTGTCTCAGGCGTCGGTTCGCCCTGCTCGTGGTGCCCGTATTTCTGGGTCCGCTTCCGGCCCTGACGATATCCGGCCGGTGCCCAAACGTGCCCTGCGTTCGTCTTCTGCCTGGGCCGATGTTGGTGACTTTAGTGACTGTGATTCTTCGGGTGTTGCCGGTGTTGATATGGATACGTCCATGTCTCCACAGCTAGTGGTGGCAGAGGTCCATGTGCCTGCCGGTGCTGGTGCCTGTGTCTCGGATATGCCTTCAGTTCTTTCTCCGCCAGGGGTCTCTCCGCAGTGGGGGGTGGTGGCTTCCGCTGCCAGGGATGGTGTGGACTCTGGTGCTGGGCGTGGCCTGGTAGTGACGTTCGGAGGGATGCGCGCCATCCGGATTCCCTGCTGTCGTCTGGTGGTGTGCCCGGGGCCACAGTTGCCCCTGTGGTGGTGCCCTGTGGCCCGTTCGCTCCTGTGAGGGTGCGCGTTGGGGTCCTGGAGGACGTGTTGCCGGCGTCTGTGATGCCGCCGGGTCACTGGACGGAGATTGCCGAGTTACAGCTGTCTGACGGGCCAGAGAACTTTCGTGGTGGGCAGGTTCCCTTCCTGTCGAGCCGTGTGGCGACTACTCACCTCGTGGGTACTTCCATTTGGGTCCCCTGCTTGCGGGTGTTTGTTACCCCGGTTCCGGATGTTATGGAGTCCGCGGTGGGTGCTCTGGGAAGCATTCAATGTACGGTTCCCGCGGGCACGGTTCCCGGGCAAGTATGTACCCTGATTTCCTGTGTCTTTGCTCTGTGAAATGCTGTGTGCCTCTCTGGCTGCTTGTTTTCCCTGTTTTATTTTGTGCTTGTGCCTCTCCCTTTGTGCGTTTCCTTGCCGTGTGGCATCTTAGTTTCTAGTGCTTGGCGTCTCTCGTTTCGCGTTTTGGTTTGGCGTTTCGCCTTTCCTGGCTTCGCGTTTCACCCTTACCGGGTACGCCGGGGCGCATCCGATCCCACGATCGTCGTCGCCCATAACTCAACAACAACAACACAACCCTTATACCCCTCCTTCAGATCACTCCATTATTAATTTTTTGTGATATTGGGTTCCTTCATAAGACAAAATTCCCTATCTGGGCTTTAATATGCCTCAGTAACGTGTTATTTATTGACAGTGTTTCCACTAACGCATACGTTTATAACAACAACTTCGTGTTGTCCTAGGACAACACAAATGCATTTCTTTCTCAGTCTCAAGTCCTTGTTTTCTGCAGGTTTGGTCGCCGGCCGACCATGTGTGGGCTGTTCGTAGCTTGTAGCGCTTGTCTGCTGGCCATCCTTGCTGTACCCGAGGGTAAGAACACAACACGTATATACACACATCCATACTCAGACATACTGAGTACAGAAACCAGAAACAACAAAGAAATTATAGAAAAAGTTTCAAAAAGAAAATTTTAGTTCTATATATAAGTTTAAAACTGAATATAAAGTCACGCTGAAAAACGCAGATAAAAAATTTAATTACTCTCCCCTTTCTCCATCCCACGCTCTTCCTGCTTCCATTCCTCTTCATTTCTCCCACTTGCTCTCTTCCTCTTTTCATTCATCATCTCTGCTTTCCTTCCCTTCCTACCTCCTCTCCCTCCTTCGCTCCCAGCAGACCAGATCTACGTGAACTTCTTCCTGGTGAGCTTCGGCAAGTTCTTCACCACGGCGGTGTTCCAGCAGCAGTACCTCTACACGGGGGAGCTGATGCCCACTAAGGTCCGCAATATAGCGGTGGGGTCCAGCTCCATGATGGCCAGGATTGGTTGTATCATCACCCCCTACATCATCACATTACTAGTAAGTCCTCAGCCACCGTGACAGTGGCGGTTCATCCCCTTACATCACCAAACTACAATGACAATTTTGACACTTTTGGAATACGTATCATTGTGTTCCTGTTCTAACGATGACGTGTTTACACCGGCAGGGCGACGTCCACTACGTTCTTCCTTCAACACTCTTCGGCATCTTGTCTCTGGTTGCCGGCCTCCTGACCCTCCTCCTCCCGGAGACCAACCACATGCCCCTTCCGGAGACCGTCGAGGAGGTCGAGGCACTGTCCAAGTAACAGGTTCCGGTAAGAGGAGACGGTAATACCAGAGAAGCAGCAGCAGGGAACGCAGTAGAAGGAGGCCACAACGGGGCGACAGTCGCCATGGTCGAAGTCAAGAGAAGATAGACATAAGAGCAGTAGGAAGGAGGAAGGTGAAAGGCATGCCCGGAAAAGTTGCCGGTGTTGTGGCATTGCCCAAAAACACGTTGGATGTTGGTTTGGTTTGATGCTGGTGTTAGTGCCTGTCAACCTCTAGAAGGTTAAGGCTTCCACAGTTGCTTACTGACCAACCAGCTAATATATAGCCCAAGACTAAAGTAAACGCAGTGTATATACCCCGAGAAACGGGTGACACCTCTATGTTTCCCTGTGTTGAAGTGCTTTTTCATACTGATAATTTAGATACAAGTGACAGAAAGTACTGGTTATCTTACGGCTCAGATGAGAAGGTCTTGTATAAGAATATGTGATAAAATACGGGAACTAAATAAAAAGGGATCAAAAGGACCTGCAACCCACGGAAAAAATGACATCAGGCGGTGCGCACTGGCAAGGAGAAACTGACGCCTAAACCCATTCAGTATTTTAATCTGAAAACATAAATTATTTCACCTTATACAAAGTTTTCAAAGTTGCAGAGTCCTTTCTTTTGATCATAAGTTTAAGAAGAAAAACTAATTGGTTAGAATAAGACACTCATTCCGCAAATTTGAAAATAACGGAAGTGACAACATTTTGGGTCATTCTGAACCAATATCAAATCGATTTGATAATGGTCCAGGACGGACCGAAACATCGTCACTTCTAATATTTTCAGATGTGGTGGGTTGAGCGTCTAATCTTCAGCCTAGTTATTGTGACTTGCTGTCTACACATGGGTTGGAATGAGCTATGAAAGGTTTTTTCAGCCAGCAGGATGAGGTGCATTGATCTCTTGTTGGCATATATATGAAATGACTGTGATTCACATTAGGGTTCCCGGGGGGCCAGGAGGCTGAACTAGGTATTAGGTTAATAACTGTACTGATTTACTTATAAATTACATAGAGGCTAAACCATAATTCAGGTAGTTTTTCATTGTAATTTCTCTCATTCGCAAAAATAATAATAAATCTAGCATTTACAATAATACAATTTTGTATTTAATATATTTTCATTACTAAGCAGATTACAGTGAAACGAATGCACAAGACTGTACATCAGTCTCTGTAATGTTAACGATAATTAATCATTTTAATATAAATAGTAGTGCAAATCAGACCATTTATGAGGGTATAATCTTGTATAAATTTTATAAAAATATCTAAAGTTTATATATTGCATCTTAGTTGCTGGCTTCATAAGAGCAAATTGCCATTCAGCCTGCCAATTATAAGGATCCCCTGTCAATTACCAATTATCATGTGGCCTGCTAATTACCAATTATCATGTGGTAATTGGAAATCTCATGATAATTGTGGAATTATCTATATAAGCATGGTTTGGCGCTTTCCCTTGATAATTCTCTCCTTCCCTGCCAATTACCATGCGACCGTTCTCGTAAGCGTTGTCAACGTCAAGAAACTGTCGTACGACAATTTTCTGAAGCTTGCCAATTTGCGCATTGCAGCACGCGGCCTCTAACTCGCAATAAACCTTTATATTTATTTGATTTGACTAATGCTGGTTCAAATATATTTAATTTAAAAATAATTTATATATAAGAAAAGCAAGAAGACCCAAAAAATTTTTAATTAAAATTAATACCTCTTGGTATTAAATTAATACCTAAAATTGGTAGCTCTTTTCAACTCAACAGCCCCACACTCCCGTTTTACAGTGAATAAAATACATTGGTTCGGCACATTGTATTTGTCAAAATATATTATTTTATTATTAAAATGGATGTTTTTGCTCTAAAATCGAGACGATAGCTGGCACCACGACGAAGTGGGTGGAGCCTAATGTGACTAGGTGCCAAACCCGTACCCCGGCAAATTATATTTCCCCAGTCTTTTCCTAATATGCGCAGCACCTAATCCATATACAGTCACACAGAAGTATTGTTTCAGAATATTCATCTTTTTGCACAGGGAAGGGCAACTCGATTATTTAACCGGAGCGTTGCGAAGCATTATCACTTATACTAATATATAATCTTAGGCTGCTGCCACTAAATGAGTTAAATCCTGGAACTGTATTTTTCACTAAAACAGTTTTGCTATATGATCTGTCCTCACTCCCACCCTCACCTGCAAGTATCTGTATATGTATCTCTCAGTGCTTGGCTCAACACGTATACAAAAAGATACCTTCCTGATATCTGCTTCGTTGCCAACTACAGATCACTAACTCCGCATTGCAGGATATTTATAAAGCATTGGACTCAAGGCCATTACTATTGCCACCACAATAGCTTACTAACTAGCCGGGAAATATTCTTTAGTCCTGAACATTGTCCAGGGCTAAAGCAAACTCAAGAAACTCAAGTGTACATCCACTGACACGCCGGGAGGTACACGAAGCTCTCAGAGGAGAATTTTAACCAGTTATAATCGAAAAGCCACGCAGTGTAAACCATGTATGGTTGTCTAAAGTTAAATATTTGAGTATACATGCAGGGAGCTTGGGTATAATGTGCAGAATATTTTTTATGTTGTTGTTGTTGTTATAGATTCAACTACTCGGAACAAGTTCCAAGTAGCACGAGCTATGGTGAGCCCGTAGTGGACTTACCTGGCACAGGAGCGGGGCAAGTAGCACGAGCTATGGTGAGCCCGTAGTGGACTTACGTGGCACAGGAGCGGTGCTGTCCCATATTTTTTTAATAATTACCCCTTTACATATCGAGGTCCTTCCCCCAAGGGCCAACCTACTGACCCTCCAAAGGGTGTATGGTCTCTCAAATTGAATGTATATACTTATCGTGCATAAGGAACACCAAGGCCTATAAAGTTTCCAAATATTCTTGACGGACTTATTATATCATAATTTGTGGCTTCGAGGGCTCGCCCGTGGAACGACTTAAGTTGATGAAGAGGGGTGGGTGAAGCAAATTACATTTTTAGTATACTTGGAAACGTAATAAAAGATGAAGCCAAGGGGAAGGCTTTAGTAAAAAATAAAAAAACAAATCGCTTGATTAGCTGTCCGTGGAGAATCTCCTGGCCCCTTATTTTACATTTCAGAGTTTATGCAGATGATTTATTTAAATTGTATAGCAGCTATGTCGATGAGCTAACAAAGGTATATATATATATATATATATATATATATATATATATATATATATATATATATATATATATATATATATATATATATATATATATATATATATATATATATACATATATATATATATATATATATATATATATATATATATATATATATATAGCAGCTATGTTGATGAGCTAACTAAGGTGTATATATATAGCAGCAATACTTTGTATGTATGTGTTTGTGTATTTCTCATTTTTTATTACAAAAAATTGTGCTCTGGATATTGCAGTGTGCGTTGTATAATATATTTGGTGCATATTGTGCACGATACGTATTACAGTCATTTTTATTAAATATTCATATGTTGAAATGCATAATAAATTTATAAAATGAATTATATACTACGATTTATATTTTATTTTACACATTCATTCCCTGCGTTAAGTACAGAAGTGAGAACTTTCTCACGAAGAAATACCTGTTTTAGTTCAGTTTCTACAAATGAAAATGTTTCAAGCATCACTTTAGAGCTCAGCTTCTTCGCTCTCTAAAGAAAAGAAACATTATATTTGTGAATTAAAGAGTACAAAATATTATACGAAATATGTGAAAAAATCATTGTAAGCAGCTATAAAAAGTTTTTTTTTAAGAAAGTCACTGATATTTTTCATCATTGATTTTCCGGAGTCGAGGCGTTGACGATTAAATTTCCAGTCAGCCGCCGGTCAACTAAGAACGTCCAGTTAGATAAACTAGCCGGACTAAAAAAAAACTAGCTACGTGATGCTACAAATTCTCATCACACGTGGTTAGTCATACAAAGGCATGTTGTTTTGTTGTTGTTAAAGATTCGCTACCTGGAACAAGAAGTTCCAAGTAACACGGGCTATGGTGAGCCCGTAAGGCACTTGCAAAGGCATGTAATAAGTAGTCTGCCCTGGCAAACTACACAGTATCTGAAGCCTAATATAGTATATATATGTGTTATTTGTGGCCTAGGAACATTTAAGTTTGGTTTTTAGTTTCATTTCTTCCGGGATCTATAAAGTGAATGGTACCAACTACTGTTATCTAATTGTCCGTTGCGTCACTAAATGTCCAGTTACTATAAGTACTAGCTAAACAGGAGGATGGGTTGGTATATTTCGAACAGCCAGTATTGTAATACATGTACCACTTTGTGTTAAGAGGTGGATAGGAATATTATGAAGGATTACATATGGTTTCCGCACTTGTCAATGACCAGTTTGTGTAAGTTTTGAAGAAGACATTATGTCGACCTGGCAACGTATAGCCTGCGGCCAGAGATTCTCACCCTCCGGCAAGCCTTGACAATTCAGTCGGTGCTGAGCGCTGCTGGAGTGCGGAGGTGTGTCGGATAAGTACCTTGTGTTTGTGGTGGGGATTAGGAGTACCGTCAGGCATTGCTACTAGTTACTAATTGTGTATAAACTGTGATGATCAGTGAAGTTTTTTTCCCGGTGATAATATATATTTATGACTATTGTCTAAGTGGGACGGGGGTTGCAGTTGATATGCAGCAACTTTGTTGTTGCTTATTAATAAGTCACTGCTGTGTTAATTTGCGTGGTGCCCCTTGCTATTAATTTATATTTATTACAATCTTTATTTACTGGCACATACTGAAGTAACTGTCTAGTTTTATGCGTATTTATGCACCTGTTTATTAAAGTGTTCCTATTCTTGATTAGGCGTTTGGATTAGCCCCAGACTTTAGGAAAACAAGTTATTCTATTATTATTATTATCATTATTATTATTCAAGTTTACTTTAAGCGTCTGTAGTTTGGGTTTACTCAATAAAGAGGCAACCAGGATGGTTGCCTCTTTATTGAGGTTGCCTCTTTATTGAGGCTTTATTGATGGTTGTGTAGGAACGAAACAAAATACAATGTTTATGCTTTATTACGATCATTGGTCAAATTTATTATAATAGAAATGTATATAAGACGTTACCTGGGTGGGAGGATGAAGGGTGGTGGTGGGAATACTTGCTGCAGGTCCAGGCAGCATGGGTAGGACTTAGGTGTAGATACCAGATGGTATAGAGCTGACAGCAGATGGTAGGAAGTAGCACAGTCATGAATTTTACCAAAAAGAGACTTCCCAAAGTATGGCTACTCACCAGCTAGTGCAATAGATGGAGATTAAAATCAATCTTACCTAAACCCAGGTCCAAACTCGAGTACCAAAGACAGCTATGAAATTAAAGATTAGATGTTAATTATAGAGTAATATATGTATATCAAAATCTCACTGTATAAGACATAGTTCAGTGTTCTAAAATACACTGCCACATTTCTTTACAATGCTCTATGTTCATGTGAAGTACAATTATGTGGATTTGATGGTAATGGCTCGAGGTGTTCCACAAGAACTTTTGTATATTGCTGGCCTGGCGTTCAATCCCAGATGGTCCAAGTGTTTGGGCACCGTTTCCATTTCCCTNCCGCCCACCTGCTCCAGCTGCCACCCACACTCCTAATGCACCTATCCTCACGCGAGTGCACACGCACCCATGGCGTCAAGGAGTGCGTGCGTTCTGCGTGCAGTGTGGCCGCGAGTGTCACCACACAGGAGTACTGAGGGGGCCACACCCCAGTGTTGGCCCACCGCACCTGCCACCCGCAGGACCCATGCCCGCCCACACGGGCATGACAGCCGTGCCCGTGACCCAAGTACGGCCCCAACATCTGCTCCTCCAGTGGGCACTGTCGACCCATTTCCCTCACCCCCGCCACTAACCCCCTCACAAACCCCACCAACCATGCCCATTAATGTGAGTGTGTAGAGGGTACAAGTTTGGCAGGACGCTATAAATACCACTGTAGGTGAGGTTGAGAGAGAGAGAGAGAGAGATGTCCTCACCTGCACGGCGGCCATGCTGCCCTGGGCTTGTCACAGTGGGAGGAGGAGGCTTCTACAACGGGTATTATCCACCGCCAGTGGTGCCACGTCCACCACATGCACCGCCACGGATCACTGAGGTACACGCACCGACCGACCCACCTACTATGCGCGCCCAGTTCACCACTGTCACTACCGCGCCCGGGACCCCTTACACACACACACACACACACGCACACACACGCACACCCACGCACGCACGCACGCATACACACACTTCCCTTCCCCCCTCCTCCATCACTAAACATGCCCACAACCGACATTTATTTATCATTTCAACCGGCGCTGTACTTGGGTGAGGCAGGAGCCGCCTCGGCCACCGGGCTCACCCAGGGCCTGGTGCAGACGGCTCCACTCTGCCTCCTCAACCATACTTGTAACCTGGCCATTTCAAGTGTAATTTGTCCCATTGCCAATCACAGCAAACGTCTCTGAGGGGGTCCCAAAGTGGGTGGGGCGAGGGGGGGAAGGAAGGGGGTGAATGTGTCAGAGTCTACATAACGAGGGGGAGGGGGGGAGGGTGTACCATTCTCTGTGCAGCGCTGTGCACCACCTCAACACCTGTACACCGACACCTGTCGCCCCCAGCCCTTCACTGTGACACTATGGACAAAGTGGATCACTACAATCCACGAAACGTAACGGGAAATTTTCCAAATCCACCGAATGTTTACGCGGAGGGTGGCGGGCGGCGCCGCCCTGCCAGACGCGCGAGCCACACCTCACAGCCAGCCTCTCCTGTAATAGGTCGCGATTTATCCTATTATACTGACCAACGTTATAATTGCAACCTTCTATGAACAGACACGGCTCACAGATATCTATACGTTTTCTGTACATCGGAGTAAGAGGCCAGGTGGGGTGCTTGGGTTGGGTACGTTCCTGTGGTAGGTTAGGAGGTCGCATTTTTTACGGAGTGCTAAGTGAAGAGAGCGGCTGGCTGCCCACACCAGCCACACTGTGTCAGACCTGCGGGTATACCAGCCACACTGTGTCAGACCTGCGGGTATACCAGCCACACTGTGACAGACCTGCGGGTATACCAGCCACACTGTGACAGACCTGCGGGTATACCAGCCACACTGTGACAGACCTGCGGGTATACCAGCCACAATGTGACAGACCTGCGGGTATACCAGCCACACTGTGTCAGACCTGCGGGTATACCAGCCACACTGTGTCAGACCTGCGGGTATACCAGCCACACTGTGACAGACCTGCGGGTATACCAGCCACAATGTGACAGACCTGCGGGTATACCAGCCACACTGTGTCAGACCTGCGGGTATACCAGCCACACTGTGTCAGACCTGCGGGTATACCAGCCACACTGTGTCAGACCTGCGGGTATACCAGCCACACTGTGACAGACCTGCGGGTATACCAGCCACACTGTGACAGACCTGTGGGTATACCAGCCACACTGTGTCAGACCTGCGGGTATACCAGCCACACTGTGTCCGACCTGCGGGTATACCAGCCACACTGTGTCAGACCTGCGGGTATACCAGCCACACTGTGACAGACCTGCGGGTATACCAGCCACACTGTGTCAGACCTGCGGGTATACCAGCCACACTGTGTCAGACCTGCGGATATACCAGCCACACTGTGACAGACCTGCGGGTATACCAGCCACACTGTGACAGACCTGCGGGTATACCAGCCACACTGTGTCAGACCTGCGGGTATACCAGCCACACTGTGACAGACCTGCAGGTATACCAGCCACACTGTCAGACCTGCGGGTATACCAGCCACACTGTGACAGACCTGCGGGTATACCAGCCACACTGTGACAGACCTGCGGGTATACCAGCCACAATGTGACAGACCTGCGGGTATACCAGCCACACTGTGACAGACCTGCGGGTATACCAGCCACACTGTGTCAGACCTGCGGGTATACCAGCCACACTGTGTCAGACCTGCGGATATACCAGCCACACTGTGACAGACCTGCGGGTATACCAGCCACACTGTGACAGACCTGCGGCCACATCACTTACTGTCCCCAATGATCATATTCAATACTTACCTTCACTTGTTTTAACCATAGGCTATCCTGACTGCACATCTTACTTTAAGCTCAAGTTATCCTGCACTACCCAAGATACCAGGCAGTTGGTATCTCTCTCCCCTATGAACCTACGGTCCTGAGTGTACACTTAATATATATTTATTTTGTAAAGTAAATAATGACACTTAACGCTGCCTAACCCCCGGAAACCATGGTACATTCAGAGCTCAGTGACAAGGATGGAATTTTATTATATTTTGTATTAACAATGTTAGGTATAGACAGCAATGTGATGCTACTGTATTTTACATGAAGGATTACAAATAATGAAGAGATACAGCGACACCAGAAGGCCGGACATGCGCGAGGCATTATACATGAAGGGAGCCACGCCAGGCAACACTAGTCATCCTGCACCAGACGACACTCTGCCAACTTCCAGAACACGAGGGAACACAGCATATACTGCCCCAACCATCATGCCGACGGCAGACTGAGAGACAGGATGCAATGGAGCTATAAGTGAAGTGCTTCACCTTCACCCGATCCTTACGGGCTATTCATGCCCGTGCCCACCTCTTGGGTGGCTTAATCTTTATCAATCGATCAATCTTCACCTGATCCCATTCACCTTATCAACGGGTACATATCATGCAGCGAGACACTTTGTAACCAAGTTACAGCCCCGCCCCCGTGCTAGGTATGTTAAAACTGCCTGAAATTAATCTCACACAAATTGGGGGGGACAATTTGTAGCTTAAACCACTTTGTAATGGCTCCTTCTTAAACTGCAAATTGTTTACCTGAGTTTAATTATATTATTTTATCATACCACATATGGTGGTCTAATCTACTATTATTTCAACAATTATTACTAGTTATGAATATTACTACTACAATAACTAGAATGGCCTTATCTGAGCCTGTAGTAAGGGCCCACTAAGGCTGTGTCATGGTAGCATCTATGTGGGTGTGGCCCTGTGCCTCATGGTGCCAATGGCGGCTGTGGAGGCCTTTAACTGCAGAAGGCCTATTGGCCCATACGAGGCAGCTATCTATAACCACCCAATCCCACTCAAACATGTCCAACCCACGCTTGAAACAATCGAGGGACCCCACCTCCACGTTACGCGGTAACGTGTTCCACAACATCCCGTTACCGAACCAGTATTTATCCAAGTCTTTCCCAAATCTAAACTTATCCAATTTATACCCATTGTTTCGTGTTCTGTCTTGTGTTGATATTTTTAATACCCTATTAATATACCCTTTGTTTTGTCCATTCATCCACTTGTAAACCTCTATCATGTCACCTCTAACTCTTCGCCTTTCCAGTGGATGCAAGTTAGCTTTGCTAATCTTTCTTCATATGAAAGATTTCTAATTTTGGGAATTAACTTAGTCATCCTACGCTGGACACGTTCAAGTGAATTTATATCCATTATATAGGGTTTTTTCAGTTATATCGAACTAAGACTAGGGAAAGGATAGGCCCAGTAAAAACTGAGACAGGTCAAATAACAGATAGTGATGAAGAGATTAGTATTTTTAATAAATATTTTGTATCTGTATTTACTAAAGAGGAACTTAACAATATGCCTTCAACCCAACAAGTCTACGTGTGTGAGGAAACGAGGACAGGTTGACGAGTGTTAGCAGTTACCAGGGAGGATGTTCTTAACAAATAGAAAAAGTGCCTTTTGGAGTGCCTCAAGGCTCTGTCTTGGGACCTCTGTTGTTTATAATATATATAAAATGACTTAGATTCAGGTTTGAGTAGCAACATTTGCAAATTTGCCGATGATGATACGAAAATCGGTAGGGAATTAATTCGGAGGAGGACTCACTATCACTTCAAGATGATCTAGATAGGGTTTTGAAATGGTCAAAGGACTGGCAGATGCAGTTTAATGCTGATAAATGTAAAGTTCTGAGGCTAGGTAATGATAATATAGGTTACAAGATACGAGCTAAATGGTGTGTTGAGATTGCGAAGTCGGATTGCGAAAGGGATCTGGAGTTGTGATTAGTAGGACTTTAAAACAAAGGATCAATGCATAAATGTTCGTAATAAGGCAAATAGGACACTGATTTATTAATCGAGCGTATAGTAACAAGGACACCTGGTGTGGTTCTCAAGCTAATACTTGCTCTGGTTAGACCCCCTTTACGATTATGCAGGTTCAGTTTTGGTCGCCACGTATCGTATAGATGGATATAAATTCACTTTAACGTGTCCAGCGATAGATGACTAAAGTTAATTCCCCAAGCATTAGAAACTTTCTATAATAGAAAGATTAACAAACGCTTAATTCGCATTCACTGGAAAGGCGAAGATTAGGGTGACATGATAGAGGTTTTACAAGTAGAAGAGGACATAACAGGGGATATTAATAGGGTATTAAAAGTATCAACACAGAGACAGAACGCGAAAACAATGGGTTATAAATTGATAAGTTTAAGATTTAGGAAAAGACTTGGGTAAATACGGTTTCGTAACAGGGTTGTTGATTTGTGGAACTCAATTAGTGTAACCGCGTACATGTGTGGAGGTGGGGATCCATCTGATTGTTTCAAGCATGGGTTGGACATCATATGAGATGGGATTGGGTGGTTATAAATAGGGAGCTGCCTCGTTGGGCCAATAGGCCTCTGCAGTTACCTTTGTTGTCTCTACTTGTGTTGTTCTTATGTATAGTACGGCGACCAAAACTGAACTGCATAATCTAAATGGGGCCTAACAAGAGCAAGATATAGCTGAGAACCACACCAGGTGTCTTGTTACTAACGCTTCAATTAATAATCCCAGTGTCCTATTTGCCTTATTACGAACATTCATGCATTGATCCTTTTGTTTTAAATTCTTACTAATGATAAACTCCCAGATCCCTTTTGCAATCTCACCATACTAGCTCGTATCTTGTAACTATCATTAGTACCTAGCCTCAGAACTTTACATTTGTCAGTATTAAACTGTATCTGCCAATCTTTAGACCATTCAAAACCCTATTTAGATCGCCTTGAAATGATAGTGATTTTTTTTTCGTTCACTATCGTTTTCGTTTTATTTCGTTCATTTATATCGAAGCGTAGTAACAAGACAC
>WNGS01164437.1:60442525-60462425 GCA_020271785.1 Procambarus virginalis
CTGGTGTGGTTCTTCAGCTATATCTTGCTCTGGTTAGGCCCCATTTAGATTATGCAGTTCAGTTTTGGTCGCCGTACTATAGAATGGATATAATTCCTTGAACGTGTCCAGCATATGATGACAGTTAATCCACACATTAGAAACCTGTCATACGAAGAAAGATTAACAAAGCTTAAATCGCATTCACTGGAAAGGCGAAGATTAAGGGGTGACATGATAGAGGTTTACAAGTAGATGAATGGACATAAAGGGGATATTAATAGGGTATTAAAAGTATCAACACAAGACAGAACACGAAACAATGGGTATAAATTGGATAAGTTAAGATTTAGGAAAGACTTGGTAAATACTGGTTCGGTAACAGGGTTGTTGATTTGTGGAATCAATTACGTGGTGTAATCAAAGCGTAACGTGGTGTAGGTGGGATCCCTCGATTGTTTCAAACGCGGGTTGGACATGCATATGAATGGGATTGGGTGGTTATAAATGGGAGCTGCCTCGTATGGGCCAATAGGCCTTCTGCAGTTACCTTTGTTATGTTCTGCAGTTACCTTTGTTATGTTCTGCAGTTACCTTTGTTCTTATGTTATAATTTCCGTTCTAGTTACCACCTCAGCCCCTTTTTGAACCTCTGGTATCTCCCTCACCTCACCTGCAATGCCAAAGTTCTATAAAAGGTACCGACGTGAAGTTAAACTTAATCATTTGGTTTAGAGTAGCTGAATCTAAGACAATTTTTCAGCTCTGTTGAGTCATCAGAAATGGATTATCCTGTTCTGTCCAGTGGCAAACTTGCCGATCTTATGTCCAGGACTGATTATATCGCCACGGGTCACTATGGTTGTGTAGGTCGCGTTCCTTGGCGGGGATGCCAGGCCATCCTGAAGGTGATGAAAAATGATAATGTGCTTTCCTTCAGGAGAGAGGTCTTTATCCTTCAGAAATTGCAGGGTTCTGGGGGAGCGCCACACCTGCTCGCAGTATGCAACGACCCGCAGGCCTTTGTGATGTCCTCCAGGGGCGAGATTACACTCTATGAAGCCCTCCGACGCCAACTACCCGACTGGTGCGTGATCTACATCGTTACGAGAGTTGGTGTGCTGCTGCGGGAGCTTCACGACTGTGGTGTCATACACGGTGATATTCACGACAAAACATTATGGTTACGCTCTCTCCTCACGGCGCTAATCCCGAAGTATTTCTAATTGACTTTGGCCTGTCGACCCTCTCTGAAGAGGCCCTGTCTGATTTAAATGACACAGCCATAGAGGAAATACTAAACAAAGGTCGTACCTACTCTACAGATATCATAGATTTTTTTATGATCTTGCAAATTACTTTAAATGCAATAAGGATACAGTCAAAAACCATAAATGAAATTCTAAAAATGACATGGCTATTTGATGGTGACCCGAGGGCTCTCGACGCCCTTCTGCAAAAGCTAAACTTCCTCCTGACTGAGGTTTTAGAGAATAACGTCCCTAATTATCCTGAAAGGGGTTCTCGATGTATCGTCGGGTAATTTCACTTCTAGACTCTGCAGCATCTCCAAGGCTTAGATTTCTCCTATTGTATTCATTAATGTATAATTAATTCCTGTTTTAAAAATTATTATTTGTATAATTTTAAATGTGTATATATTTAATTTTCCCACATAAATAAAACATAAAATCCTTAAATGTTATTTTGGTTTGGTGTTTATAACTTCTATATTTATATTTATTTGTATAACTTCTTAACCCTCATGTGTGGGAAGAAGAATGGGTGGGGCCTGAAGTAGAAGGATTAGGTGAGCTATTTATATTCACCAAACTTACTCATTGATCGTATCTTATTCCAAACATATTCCAAAATGTTACATGTAACCCGAATTTAATCAGGAGAATTCCATTTAAATTCGGTACCTCCCAATTCGGTACCTCCAGATTTCTAGTGGGTTGAATCGGACTCCAGGTTGTATAAACTTTGCAAATCATGATCTATGCACACAAATCACAATAGCGTGCTGCATAAAATGAACAAATCCACAAGGGCCGTGACGAGGATTCGAACCTATGTCCGGGAGCATCCCAGACACTGCCTTAATCGACTGAGCTACGACATGGTCAAAAGAATTGAAACAAGTTCTACAGAACTGGATCCTGCAGCCTCTGCCTTAATCTTAATAAGGCAGCGTCTGGGATGCTCTCGGACGTAGATTCGAATCCTCGTCACGGCCCTTGTGGATTTGTTCAATATATGCAGCCCATCCTTCTAAGGTTTCCCAACATCAAGCAAAGGTCAATGTAAAGTGTCCTCTCCTAAATCAGAGGACCCAAAACAGGACCGTACGGCACCTTCGCCACTCTCGCCAAATTGGGCAATTTTTGATCTTATGTAACATACGAGCGAAAAGTAACGTTCTTTGTAGGAGGCCACGTCTATGGGTAAAAACAAAAGAATCAAGGTAACCGCAGAAGGCCTATTGACCCATAGGATGCAGTCTAACCTTCATCTATAAAAATCAAGGGATCCTACTTCTATTATGATACTCGGTAATTGGTTCCACAAATCAACAAACCTGTTACCGAACCAGTATTTAGCCAGGTCTTTCCTAAATTTATCCAATTTATACCCATTGTTTCGTGTTCTGTCTTGTGTTGATACCTTTAATACCTTATTAATATTCCTTTTTGTTATGTCCTACCTCTATCATATCACCCCTAATTCTTCACCTGTCTAGAGAATGTAATCTAAGCTTTATCAAGCTTTTTTTCAGATGACAGGTTTCTAATTTTGGGGATTAAGTTGACCAAACCACATATTAGAAAGTGAAGGGACGACGTTTCGTCGTCAATCGAAGATTTAGAGTCGGTATGAATGATATGTAAATTGTTCTCAATTGCATAATATATGGCCACCTTCAGGGCATATAATTCAGCTTGCAATGTTGAGCACGCACTATTCATGCTCCAGTAAGCTTCATGGTAATTAGTGTAGTCTGCTGCCCCAGCAGAATCTCTTCTAGTGTGATCTATGCTGCAAATATATGCAGAGACATGGCTACACGTGATAAGATTAAGAGCCAGTCTCTTTTCTTCCTAGAATTGCAACCAGTTAGCCAGACTACTTAACTTTAGCTGAGGATGTCTTTATCTCCAATTGACTCTTTGAGAAGTAGTTAGTGAATCAACAACTAGGTTGTATATGCAACTAGAAGTGCGAGTGGTGTATAACAACACTCTCCCGTACCAACACGTGACTTAGGGCACAAGTGGCATATTCTGTCATGCCCTGAAGACGAGAGAAAATATTTCACTGTTAATAATAGCAATAAGTAAAATAATTACTAATTATTTTAGCCTGCAATAATCAGGAGTAACGGAGGAATAATGGATTGACAAGCCAATCGGTAACTTGTCCCCGGTCGAGGGGCTACTTGAAATGGTGGGCTCCCTCAGGTATATATGCAATATATAATGCCCTCGTTTGTCTTCATCAATCTCGTGTCTCCCTGCAGTGTACCTGAGTTACACGCCTGAGCACTGGTGTCGGGTCCCTGGCCTGGACGACGCTGTAGGAGACCTGTGGAACGCCTCTCTTCCCTTTCTGAACGTCTCCAGTCCCTGGTAAGCATCGAACACATTCCTTCGTATCGGGGCTCCTGTCGCTGCTGTCTTTGTAACTTGTTGGAATATTTCAGAGTTCAGTGTTATTAATATTCTAGTTACAGAATAAGTTTCATATGTTAAGTATGGCTGGACATTAGACACCCATCCCACTCGTTGGTAACAAAGGAACTGGCGACGTATCGGTCCGTCCTGTGGACCAATTATATGACTTAACAGTCCAGGACGGTCAGAAATCTCGTCACTACCTTTATTTTAGAGATAAGCGACTTGGATGTCTTATTATTCCAATTTATTTAAATATCACTTTTATTCATACATTATAAACCAGAGGTTTTAAACTGTCGGTAGCTGTTTAGTCATATTTGGGAGATGGCTTGCAGGGTGGAGAGGCAGAGTGGATACATTGTTTGGTGGCTAACTGGGCGGCTGGGTGCGTGGATGAGGGGGTGATGGATGGCTTGGCGAGTGAGTGGCATGATGGGGGGGGGGGGAGTAAGCGGACACTCCCCTCCTCTCTTCTCAGCTCCACCAGACCCACCAACCAGTGTCTCCCACCTCCTCCTGCTGCGTCTAGAGAGTCTGTGTGCGGGATTAATACCATACTGTTCATATTCTCTGCTACATTCCTGTAGCCGAGGATGTCAGGCAAAGCAGTCTGCCCGACATGCCTGTTTAATTTCACAATGCTTGTGGGTATACAATATTTTCTGTTCCATTGTCTGTGGAGATATAAAGATTGTCTGGTTTGCCGACTCTTGAACTCCCAACCCTTCCCCGTCCCCCCTCCTCCCCGGCTTCTCGTCCTCCCCACCATCCCCCACTCCCCACATCCCCTCCACCATTCCCTCCTCCCATTTTTCTCTCACCACTGTACAATCATGATCAATATCTACAGTATACTTCACGAAAACATTTTAATAAACGAAAGAGGTGGGTCTTGGCTGCTCCTTGGCATCTGGTTTGCCTAACCAGTTTCTCATCCAACTCCTTAAGAAGCTTTATGTACATTTTCCAAGGCGCGAAACGTTTTTTATTAGCTATAAATATATAGAGTATATTAATAAATGAATAATGAGCCTTAACTGCCTCTCGACCCACACGACGGCGGTAATCTAACCAACAAAACCTTTCCTTCCTCGCCGCCTTCAGGAGCGACAAGACGGGCTACGACAAGTGCCAGTACTACGACCACAACTACACAGCAGTGATGCCGGACCTGGTCGGTGGAGAGGGCGCTGCCCATCACCTCGTCACCAACGTCCCGACCATCGCCTGTGACTCCTGGGTGTTTGATCCCTCAGTGTTCCAGTCTACTTTAGTCTCTGAGGTGAGGACCGTGTCTCTATTCAACCTGTTTTCGTATTTAATTCATCAAACAAAGATATTTACTTTATACGGCACAATTTTGAGGCCCTAATCATTGTAAACAAAGCCGCACTGATTGTTGAAAGAGACAAGGTAATTATTGCACCGATAGGTACAATAATAACGACCTTGTGAACAAGACCTCTCCAGCAGGTACAATAATGACGACCTTGTGAACAAGACCTCCCCAGCAGGTACAATAATGACGACCTTGTGAACAAGACCTCCCCAGCAGGTACAATAATGACGACCTTGTGAACAAGACCTCCCCAGCAGGTACAATAATGACGACCTTGTGAACAAGACCAACCCCAGCAGGTACAATAATGACGACCTTGTGCCGCAGTTCTCGCTGGTGTGTAGTCGTCGCTGGATGATGGCCACCGTCCAGGCCTCCTACATGAGCGGCCTCCTCGTGGGTTCCCTCGTCATGGGTCAGCTCTCAGACAGGTGAGGTGCTCTCAATCCCTTTCATATCTTATTGCGAGAAATGATTAGCTAACATTTTAATGAGGACCGTTTCTTATGGGTACAAGCCTTCGGCTAGTGATAGTGGGTTGTGAAAGAGAAGGTAAAAGATCTGAACCTTCCCCCTCCTGCAGGGTACAGGAGGCAACTTCATCTAGTATGCTATAACAAAATACACGCTATTGCGGTGTTCCCCTTCCTGTGAACAGATCAGAGATTCTTGATTTAGAACTTACAATTTCTATAAAATCCCATTCAAGTTACGTTTCATACTCTCTCTTGCAGGTATGGTCGTCGCACCATATCTGTGCTGTGCGCTGTGGCGGCAGCGCTGGCCGGCACTGTGGTGAGCTTCGCCAAGACCTACATGCAGTTTTTGATACTTCGCTTCATCACTGCCATCCTCAGTGCTGGCTTGATAGTCATCAACTTCGTCCTGGGTTGGTATACAAGACACTTGAGTACGAACAAAACAGTGTTTTGAGAAGTGAGCCGAGAGAGAGAGTCCAAGTTCGACTGAGAGAGAGATATGAGATCACATTAACCTCAGAGCAAAGGGTATTGATTTGTATTAGTGTCTAGGGAACCAAGTATTGGTTCAGTGAGTAGTATGCCAATGATCTGGGTCAAGGGGTATTATGTCCATGAACTGGACCAAGAAATAGTATTTCCATGGATTTATTCAATGAGTATTATGCCCATGATTTGAGTTTGCAAGTATAGAGCATTGTTTATGTTAGTGACAAGGATGGCATGTTTAAAGCTATTGAGTAGAAGGGGGCATGATTTAAACTAGTGAGTAGAAAGGGGCATGATTTAAGCTATTAAGAAGGGGCATGATTTAAGCTACCGAGTAGAAGGGGCACGATTTAAACTGTTGAGTTGAAGGATCATGTTTTAAGCTATTAAGTAGAAGGGGCATGATTTACGCTATTGAATAGAAGGGGCATAATTTAGCCAAATAAGCTGATTGGAAATTATTTGTATCAGATGAGGAGACGCCATTCTTCACCAGAGAGCTGAGGATATCAGCTGGGACTTTAACTGAACAAGGGCAATGCGTTGGGCCAACTAAGTAGGTTCATAGGTAGGGATCTGTACTGTGTTGAAGGCCATGATGTAGGTCTTGTGTTGAGGGCTCTTATTTAAGTAACACTGAATGAACCCCTATATGGGATTTGACTTACATTGAAGAGATTTCACTATTTTTATAGTGTTTCGTTCAGACTATCTGATAGTGACTATCTAAATTGCAGTCGCACTTTAAATTTAGATTTTGTTATTATATATTTTTGCATAAGAGGTCTCTCGTTTAATATAGGAAATTTTAGTCCATCCTGAACTACACTTTATTTTCCTGCAGTGTCAAAAGTTGCGTAAAAAGAGACCTTTATTGCTCCTTCACCACTTCCTTCTCCCTTCGGTGATGGAGGTAGGGAAACTTGAGGCACTCTCTGTTCCATCACTTACCTCCTTCCCTCCTCCTACAGTGATGGAGGTAGTGAAGCCCGAGGCGCGTACCATGACTGGGATGATGTACATCTTCTTCGTTGGTCTTGGCACAGCCATCCTCCCGGGCATGGCCTACTTCATCAGGAGCTGGCGGTACCTGGAGCTGGCTATTGGCCTGTCCTCATTCATCCTCGTTGCTTACTACTGGTAAGTATGCGGGTGACGCCATCTTCTACCCAAATGTTTATTTGAAGTATATTCTTGTACCACATGTCTTCATATGGCGACTCCAATCTTCACAAGTTCCGCGGTAATTAGTGTCTTCAAGAGTGTGATGTCAAGGTACATTGAGGTTCCAAGTAAACAGCAAGTGGCTGGAGGGTGGAGCTGTGTCTTGGGACCATGGAGCTCGAAGTTGTCAAAGACGATGCGTTCTGAGCATCACCGCTTGTATCCTCTGTCTCGCAGGATCCTGCCGGAGTCTCCGAGGTGGCTCGCATCTCGGGGGAGGTTCCCAGAAGCGCTGAAAATCCTGAAGAACATCGCTCGGAGGAACAGGAAGGAGCTGCCCTCTGACGAGCTCGTCTTGAAGCTCATCTCCCGGGCCTACACCAAGGTAAGTTCCAGAAGCCACACTATTCCTACTACGGGTCGTGTTGATAATATACTGTGCAGGCTTACAGTGGGAGACATCAGATGTTCATTAACCAGGTACCATGAGCCATTTTCAATATAGCCAATTTGTCCAAAAATAAACATTTTGCTAATTTGCCGATAGGTTAAAGCATGTGATCTATTCCCTTTTAAACCCCGGCACCACATTCCCCGCCCTACATGATACCTTTTCTCGACTCTAATGATTATAAAAATTATAAGAAAAGAGTTGCTAAGCTTAAGCAACATTCTTGTAGATCCCAAGCAAATACCTAGTCTGGCTTTGGGAACTTTCATTTTCTATTATAAATAAGTTTATTGAGGTATAACTACACACAAAGTGATGAGGTACCTCGAGCAATTCTCACCCTGTTCCAATTTCGTATTTGTTTGATAAACTTCCTCCCAGATAATTAATATATTCCCATTGTCCTCTTAATGACCCACATATTTGTTTAACTGCATAGAAAAAATTCTAGTAGATACAACACAATCTTCTAAAATGATAGTACTTAGTCCACACACTCGGCCCTTGTACACCACTATGTACACCACACTCGGCCCTTGTACCAACCTGTCCTCTTAAAAATAACGTCTTTTGGCCGTTTGCCCGTATGGCCGAAAGTGGACGTAATTTGAAAATGAAAATAAATTTGGGATTTTTTTTTCAACAACAGTAAGTTAAGGGTCCTCTGATAGGTTAGGTGGGCAGGAAATTCTCATAAAGTTTCAAAACGTTATGAAAACGTTCTCGTGCGTTAATTAAAAGCTTCCTCTTCTAATCTTACCAAGTAAGCCGGACGACTCAAACAGAAAACGGGACATTAGGTCACTTTTGTGAGTATTTCATTTCAAATTACGTCCAAATTTGGCCATAGCGCGCATACGAGCCAAAAGTGACTTTAATTTGTACACCACTAAGCGCAATTCTTGGTTTGGTGTTGGACTCGTGGCCTACTAATCTGAATCCCAATCCCAATGCCCCCTCTGAATAATCAATCAATTTCTATCATTACTCACAATTAAAAGATATATCAAAATAATGAATCTTGTTATCCAGGCAGACGAGGCGACGGTCATACAATCCTCCAAGTGGTACAGTGGTATTATCAATGCTATGCGCGCCCAGTTCACCCTAGTTCGAACCCCGGTGATGCGACGAAGATGCATGATATCCTTCTTCCTGTGGTTCGTGTCAGCCAGCGTCTACTACGGCCTAATCTTCTCCGGAGCCAACATTAAGGCCGATCCCTTCCTCATGATCTTCATATCCGGCTTGGTCGAGCTCCCGTCAGCCATTGTCTTCATCTCCCCGCTGGATAAGTAGGTGGCTCTTTGGTCTTCCAAGTTCCTAACACAGTTTCTATTATCGTTTGTGGTGCCCTTAATAACCTTCCAGGGAAGGAAGTAAATTGAAGGAGCAAAGAGGAGGAGATTGGTAATAGGGGAAGTATAGAATAGTCTTATAGTTGGTTCGGACCTTCACGTGTGGCTCAATTCAGTATAAAGGCTCTAGAAGTAGATGGGACCTGAGGTAGAACATGCCCCTTCCGTAACCTCGGGCTGACCTCCCAGGGCGCCTCCCACTGGTCTTCTTGGTCACTGAATTGAAGTGACTGACTGAAAGCACAGTCACTTATAACTTCACTACATAGTCCCCTTGGCTTGGCACCTTTTGATAATTATTTTTAAAGACGTCCTACCTTTGCCACCATCTTCACTTCCTAAGCACGCAATACAAATACAACAGTAAAAAAAACTTCCTACGTTAATATATAAATCTTAATTAACCAATTACACTCTTCTCCAGTTAATAATTCTAATTGAAAGAAATAAGTTCACAAGGATGTTTCTGTTTTTCTTTTACAGGTTCGGTCGACGGGTCACCATGAGCGGCCTCTTCATCGCCTCTAGTGCCTGTCTGCTGGCCATCCTGGCTGTGCCCCAGGGTGAGAGAGAGAGAGAGAGACAGAGACAGAGAGGGAGGGTTATTTATCTCACTAGATCCACTAACAGTTATTTCATGGAAAGGAAACCTCCCTATTGTTTCACGTACAAACTTGGGTGGATTTTTCTACTTCTCTGGGTGAGAATAATCTGATTCCAATTTGGTCCTTTGCAACAGTTGATACTTCAAGCTCTGCTTTGTCAAACGGACTCATTACACATTGATGTCAATTTATCGAATTGTATTTCATTCCTCGAGTTGCATATTGATGTACTATTGAATCATATTAGCTTAGCAATCTTGATGAGGATTTACTTACTCCTTCCTTCATTCTCTCTTGCTTCCTCCTTCATCCTACCTCATTCTCCTTCCTGCCTCCTCTCCCTCCTTCGCTCCCAGCAGACCAGATCTACGTGAACTTCTTCCTGGTGAGCTTTGGCAAGTTCTTCACCACGGCGGTGTTCCAGCAGCAGTACCTCTACACGGGGGAGCTGATGCCCACTAAGGTCCGCAATATAGCGGTGGGGTCCAGCTCCATGATGGCCAGGATTGGTTGTATCATCACTCCCTACATCATCACATTACTAGTAAGTCCTCAGCCACCGTGGCAGTGGCGGTTCATCCCCTACATCACCAAACTACAATGACAATTTTGACACTTTTGGAATACGTATCATTGTGTTCCTGTTCTAACGATGACGTGTTTACACCGGCAGGGCGACGTCCACTACGTTCTTCCTTCAACACTCTTCGGCATCTTGTCTCTGGTTGCTGGCCTCCTGACCCTCCTCCTCCCAGAGACCAACCACATGCCACTCCCGGAGACCGTCGAGGAGGTCGAGGCACTGTCCAAGTAACAGGTGCCGGTAAGAGGAGACGGTAATACCAGAGAAGCAGCAGCAGGGAACGGAGGAGAAGAAGGCCACAACGGGGCTACAGTCGCCATGGTCGAAGTCAAGTCGAAGTCAGGGGGAACTGGCACAAAGAAATATACATACTTCGCCAAACACACGACGTGACTTCAACGTTCAAACAAGGTTTAACACCTAACAAGTTGTAACAACGTTCTAATACGCAATAATAATACGTCCTTAAAACGTTATAACTGTTTGTGACAACTTTATTACAAGTTGTAAGAAAGGAATCATAGGGACCGTTACGTAGCAAGAAGAGGTGAAGGAGGCTATAAAGACAAGCTAGCTACTAGGACCTGCGCATCTACCAGGTGCTTGTACAGGAAGACGAACTCGCAGCAGCAGCTGGGAGGCGGTTGATAAAAAAGGGAACATTGCAGTACCTTAGTACGTCAATGTTTGTACTATGGTGCACATAGTTACAAACAGTATTCGCCTATTTGTGCTTGCGGGGGTTGAGCTTTGGCTCTTTGGTCCCGCCTCTCAACTGTCAATCAACTGGTGTACAGATTCCTGAGCCTAGCTAGTAGACAGTACTAGCTAAACAAGAGGATGGGTTGGTCACGAATATATATTCTTAAGCCAGGGTTAAAATTACGAAACTTTAGTATAAAATAATTGTACTGAATTACCATGCTGTTCTGATAATTATAAATTTTAATCACATAATTTCCCATTTAAATTAATCCCATAATCATAATTTCACATTTTAATTAATCACGCAATTTCCATACTTTATCAATCATTCAGCGATACCCTTCTCTCATCCCATACGTCGCATTTTTGACGAAATCGAGAAATCCGTTCAAAAAAACGTACTAGTTAACATTAAATCACCACATTATTGACGTATATTCTACGCATCAGCCTCGATAGGTTAAGTGAGTTGCTTGAATTCCAGCGTTTTTGTGTAGGCAAAACGTTGCAGTTTTAACGTAGTGGCAAAGACCACACGCAAAATGTATAAATGTATTCTTGAATTATATAACAAGATACCAGTCCTGTGGGAAAGATTTTATTCATTATTATTATTTCTAAGTATCAACACATATCATTAAGTATCCTTATATATCCAAGCTGCATTCCTGTAATTCCTATGCTGTGAAAAGCAATGAAATTAATTCATTACTAAAGCTATTTGTGCTATTCACGTTCACGTGCATGCAACACCATATATTCTACTTTCGCCGCCCTACCTTGCAACCTACTTTAACTACAGAACTAATTATGAAGCCTCACTGGACATCTGCTTTGGCTCGGCGCACTTTCAACATGAACTACAGTTTCATACTGGTCCAGATATTGGTAGTGACCACAAACCCCTCATTATAAAATTTACTAACTTTCAGCCACCAACCCACCCCCTAACGCTCCCCAAGTGGAACATTAAGAAACTAGATAAGAAAAAATGGGCTTATACTGTCTGTCTCCCAGATACAGACGATGTAGACCCAAACACGCGACTGTCCACAATCACCTCGGCCATAAATTCTGCAGCCACCCAAATGCTCAAGAAAACTTCAGGACATAGGTCCAACAAACCACTTAAATCGTGGTGGAACGCAGAATGTGCACGAACAGTCGCCTTACGCCGACGAGCCATACAAAAACAAAGACGTCAACCCTCCCTACAGAACTGGGTTAATCTCCGGCGGGCCACAGCAGAAGCCAAAAAAACCATACTGTCAGCAAAGCGAGCATCATGGGCAAAATTTTGTGATAGCCTCACACCCACTACGCCACATTCAAAAGTCTGGGCTACATTTAACAGCATTAAAGGTCGCCCAACATTCCCTTCGTTTCCCCTGATGATCAACGGTTCACTCTGTCAAACACCTCAGGAGCGTGCAAATGTTCTTGCCGAATGTCTTAAAGTTACCCTCTCAACACCCTTCTTTCATGCCCAAGAACTCCCCCTCAGACAAGAAATTGACCGTGCCATACTGCTACCCATGCTCGGCGTCGACAACATGTTCACCTTAAGCGAGCTACACTTAGCCTTAACTCGCCTACCTCTTGGCAAGGCACCTGGAGAGGATGGAATTCCATATGAACTTATTAAATATCTTCCATCGACCGCACATAGTACTATCCTAAACTATTACAACCTATGCTGGACTCACGGAAATATTCCCTCACAATGGCAGACCAGTATTATTCTTCCGTTCCTTAAACCAGGAAAAGACCCATCCCAACCTGCGTCATACAGATCTATTTCCCTACTATCATGCATTAGTAAAGTCATGGAAAGACTAGTACATACTCGCCTCCAATGGTACCTAGAGTATAATAATATTATACCGTCACTCCAAGCTGGATTTCGACCGCAATGCTCCACACTCTATCAAATACTTTGCCTTGAACATGAAATCCGCACCGCCCTCAGAAGCAGCAAATTTTGTATTGTTCTCTACTTAGACCTCAAAGGAGCTTTTGATAGCATTCCTCATACTTGCCTCCTAGCAAAGCTTGCGCGTTTAGGCGTACAGGGAAGATTACTTTTATGGTTAAAATCCTATCTTACGAACAGGACCTCTAAAGTCTATATACAAGGCGAGTTTTCAGATGACATCCAAATACAAACGGGTGTCCCACAAGGCTCCATACTAAGCCCAACCCTTTTTGCTGCATTCTTAGCAGATTTGCCAAACACCCATCCTGTTCACCTCTCAGCGTACGCCGACGACTTAACATTGTATTATTCAGACAATGCCTTACCTAACACAGTCTCAACAATGCAAACAGCACTTGACCACCTCATAGATTGGACACAACAATGGGGCCTTCAAGTTAGTACTACCAAAACCTATTATCAAATTTTCACTAAAAAAAGACTTGCTCATCTACCTACCCTCACAATACACAACACTCCCATCCAACACGTTGAGGTTATTTGTAGCCCGTAGCCCATCCAGAAAACATTCTAAGGAAACTACTCCAAGGTTGTACTAAAGAGGCACCCTTCTTGAGCCCGGATGGGCACATGTATAAGCAAGTAGATGGGGTCGCCATGGGTTCCCCCCTAGGTGTCCTGTTTGCGAACTTCTACATGGGTACCATCGAACAAAAGGTCTTAGTCGACATGAACTTGAAACCGGCCATATACTGCAGGTAAGTTGACATTTTTACACAGGTACCTGATGTCAGACATTGCAGGAGTTGAAGGAGGCATTTGCGCGGAATTCTGTGTTGCGTTTCACTTACGAGATGGAGAAGGATGGGAAACTGCCCTTTCTAGATGTAACAGTCATGGAAAGGAGCGGAGGTTTCCACACTGCAGTCTACACTAAGGAAAGAAACATAGGAATGTGCCTCAATGCCAACAGTGACTGACCAGACAGGTACAAGCGGAGTGTCGTTAACGCTTATGTCGACCGTGCTCTCAGCCACAGCTCAGGATGGAAGCAAGTCGATGGAAAAACTCTGTAGGGTAAGGCAGGTCCTAGTCAACAACGGCTTCTCCAATGGTTTCGTTGAAGACATCATAAGAATAAAGGTGAAACGCCATGCAACCTCCTGAAGAGACAACTAACACAACACCTGTACCCCCTATTAGACTATTTTACAGGAGTTTCTTTTCCACAGCTCATAAAACGGAGGAAAGGGTCCTGAAAGATATTGTTAATATAAACGTTATCCCTACAGACAAAAATCAGAAGATACAATTGACGATTTACTATAAAACCAAGAAAACTGCCAACCTACTCGTGAGAAACTCTCCAGACACAAAGCAGAACGCTTTGAGAGAGACCAATGTCGTCTATGCCTTCAAATGCCACAGTCCCACTTGGGGACTGTAAGCCTCAAAGAATTCAGTATATAGGCAAGACAACATCTCTTTCTAGGCGATTAACGATGCATAAGCAACAGGGTTCCATTAAGGAACATATAATCTCTTCCCACAACCAGACCATCACCAAAGAAGTCTTAACAAAAAACACGGAAATCATCGATAGATACAGCGATAGCAGGCGGCTTGATATCTGCGAGGCACTACACATTAAGAAGTCGACACCAGCAATCAACAGCCAATTGATGCACAACTATATTCTACCCACTTCAAGACCCCGCACCAATATAGAAGCATCAAGAAATATGGGCCAATAGGCCCTTTGCAGTTACTTCCATTCTTCCCTTTAACGTACAAAATACTATACCCATTGTTTCGTGTTCTGGCTTGTGTTGAAAGTTTGTTTTCACCTCATCCAAAACTGTTGTAACATATCACCTCATCCAAATGCAGGTAAAACATCAAAGCTGTTTAAACTCTGTTTAGTGTTTGCAAGGTATAGTTGTGTGTGTGTGTAAACTAAAGTCTTTGAAAATGTAATAAGTTATTACGAAACGCGTTCAAGTGTCGCGTCAGACTAAAAATAAAAATGAATTTTGGAGAATTGATTTTTCAATTACCTTCAACAGTGAAAAGAAATATAAGAGAAAATTCGTGTTAGAATTATTAATCTTACTTTTTCGGTCATATTTAATAATATATGTCTACAGGAAAGACTGCTACCAAAATATACTAATAGGTGAATTGTGTAATTTTTTGTGAATACAACTATTTAACAATTCAGCCCAAAAATAACTAGAAAAGTGTTGCCTATGTTGACACAGCTGGATATAGCAGAAGTCCTTCTGACGCCTGTTAGCAGGCTGAGAAGCTCTCCCTTACCATCACCAAATACTTTCCCTACAAGTTGTCCCTGTAACACAACCCCCAGTCAGTTTTACTCCCAGGAAGGTCCCCAATTGCTGCTGAGTGAACACGAAGAGAACAGTTACGGATTGGTTCCCAGTCAATCCTCCCCAGGGTTTTCTCACGGGGTGAGTGTGTGTATCTAACTACTAAACTAACCACTACACCTATCCCAAGAGGCCACCCACAACAGATCCCTAACTCCCGGGTGACCTATTTACTGCAAGGTGAAGAGAGTCATCAGGTGAAGTACAAGCGGCCCTGAGACTTTACGATGATTTTTTTTATTATTATTTTCTACCACAGACG
This sequence comes from Procambarus virginalis, assembly GCA_020271785.1. Taxonomy (NCBI): domain Eukaryota; kingdom Metazoa; phylum Arthropoda; class Malacostraca; order Decapoda; family Cambaridae; genus Procambarus; species Procambarus virginalis. The sequence goes on from WNGS01164437.1 coordinate 60,457,943, forward strand.
TTGCCACATTTATAATGCTAACCAGCATATATACATTTTCTTCTGTCCTCCATGGACAGGGTTAGAGATCTGTTAAACATATAGTTCAGTGATTTATTGCACAATCAACCACATAAAAGTGATGCCTCTCTCTCTCTTTGCAAGGCGATTGCAGTGCTTTTAAAATGCTAATCTAACCTACATACATAGTCGTCGACAGTAGCAGCCGAGATTGCTGTGACGGCGAGACGGGAGGCGCGCCCCGTCTTCCTGTCTGCGCGTTACAAGGATGGTGATATGAATGACGCAGACTCAACACCTCGTTGGTTAACAGTCACCTTGGGTGTGCTCGGAATTTCTCTACTGGTTACCAGTGTGGGGAAGCCGAGTGTGGAGAGCGGTGTACGAGAGGGATGGGGAGTGGAGAGGGAATTTAGCCAGGGGGAAGGATAGAGGTGAGACGAGAGGGGAGATAATATGGGATGAGAGTCGTGAAGAAATGGAGGGAGAAAAGAAATATGGTGAGAGAGACAAGAGGATATGAGTAAAGCGAGACTTGAAGAAAGGGAGGTGGGGGTAGAAGAGACTAAATGAGGATTGGGGGAAGCTGAACAACTGGTTCAAGAACTCACTGGTAGACGAAGTCTGCGATAAAAGACCTGCGAGAGGTAAATCCTGCCGAGATAAGGGGCCCCACTTCCCAAGGGGCCCACTGGCGCAGCCTGTGATAATAACCTGTCCTTGTAAACACTGACCACCTGTCCGCTAACCACAACACATGTTTACGAATGAAGAACACCTTAAATCTCACATCGGATCACATTCCAAGTTTCCTCAGTGCTGTTTGAAGTCCATCCCTCTAAATGGTTCACCCACGTACTGCTAATACAAATAATTACCAACAGAAGCTAGACACCAAAGCTAATGAAACCGAGGTCAACCGCTGCAATCAAATATATAATAATACTGTTATACTTTAGAAAATATAAATCTTTAATACATAGTTCTTTAAAATTTATTGACTAATGTGCCTATGGAGTCGGTCGCTGCTTCTTGGAGCATGGCAAGACTATGTTGAAATCCGTGCATTAAAGATAGTTTACCAGGTTTTATCTGCTAGTATCTATACATAAAAAGCACAAAATATAACTATTTACGAGAAAAACTATACACCATTGTTACTGACCACTATACCTATACACTAACACACCACCATGGTTACTGACCACTATACGTATATACTAACCCTTCTATATCTATATAGACCACTATACCTTGCACTAACAGCACCACCATGGATATTGGCCATGATCTCTAATGACTGAGTAGATTTCCGCGTGCAGACTCAGTGAGGAGAGCCTTCAAGAACTAGCTCAAGCTGCCTCGGAGGCTACACGCTCAAGTGAAAGTTCCCCCCAAGCCAGTGTGCAATCACATTTACCGTGATATCACAATGAAATCACAAGGGGGTGATATTTCAATGGAAATCATTTTGAGGTAATGGAGAGACTTGAACTCGCGACCTGATATTCCCAGACGCCTACCTTGACCGACTAGGTCACGGTGGTACAGAAGTTGGCCAGCCCAGAACTCTATACCGAGTCCTCTGGGAAGTTCTGGAGGACCCAAAACCGGTGCCCAACCAGGATTTTTTTTAGCCAACCTGACCTGATTAATCACTAATAAATCTATCACTAAACCGCCACGATTTTTATGTTAGGGTCGATATCGTAAAAATGTAATGTGTTTAGTAGGACAAGCTTTTCAGGGTGAAAATCCTCTCTTCCTTTAAGCATTCCCCCAACCTCCTCCCCGGTAGGAGAGGGAGCCGGAGGCTGAGCGGACAGAACCCTGGACCCATGATCCTGTGGTCCCGAGTTCGATCCCGGGCGCCGGCAAGAAACAATGGGCAGAGTTTCTTTCACCCTGATACCCCTGCTACCTAGCAGTAAATAGGTACCTGGGAGTTAGTCAGCTGTCACGGGCTGCTTCCTGGGGGTGGAGGCCTGGTCTAGTACCAGGCCGCGGGGACACTAAGACCCCGAAATCATCAAGATAACCCTCACCCAATTCTTATAATCATCAACACCCTCCATTACCCCCCCCCCTCTCCCCCTTCTTTGGACATATAAAAACCACCTTATTTTTGACGCTCCAGGAGACTAATTGGGGTGAAAGCGGCCCACATAACACCTTGATGTGTTAGGTAGACTGCTAACACGCTTCTGGTTAGAGGGGAAACCACTCCATAGGTAACCTAGTAAACCCAACTAACCCACCTGACAAATCGAGGCCGATGCATTGAAAACTTAGATAGTTACGAGGGGGTTTACTTTTCACAGTAGGTTGCATTTGCAAGGTTGGTTACCATAACGGAAATAATGCGACTTATTAGTTGAGCGGACGAGTTGTGAGCACAAGAGTTTGGGAAAACGGCCAAAAATGTATAAATAAGACAAGGAGGAAGTTGGGAGTCACTGCCCTCCAGGGCAGCATCACTCCCACACATCCGCGCCCCCACCCCTAAGGTAAGAGTTTGATTGATCACATGCAGATTTATACTTTCATTCACTTGGCTCACTAGAGCCTCGAACCTGGGACTACAGGAACGGAAGCCCATGGCTATACGAACCACGCTATGTGTAACCCACAATAAGGATCCCAGAGACACCCCAAATGGTACCGACCTGTCCATGGATCCACTATAAAAGGTATCTCCATTTATGCGTGTTGGAAGCTACCAAAATGTAAATCAGAACATGTGTTTTGAGTGTCATCGAACAAATTATAAAACTCCATTGACCCCCACTCATTTCATCTCCACGAACAGCAGTAGGGTCAGCATGGGGCTGACACCGACCAGCCTATGACTGTCCCATACCACCCACCAGTCCCCCTGCAAAGTTGGGCGAGGCTAGACCCCCCCCTCCCCAGTGTGTCCTCCAACAGAACCTGTTAAACAGATATCATCTGGGATTCAGCAAATTAACAAATCTGCTCTACATATTAGAATATGAATCGCAATAATATGACCTAGAGTAAATGAGGCAATCCTTACGCCCGAAACGCAATGCGTGTTAGTTGCTTTGGAAGACTGTAAGAACACCAATGTTATGTACTCTCACAAACCCAATGTTCCTTTTATATAAATAAATAAATGTGAACAGAATTGGGTGACTTTCAAATAGTCCAGGACTACCCTTATCACTAAGGCTGTCCTGTTCCCTTATCACCAACAACCGACTTGATAAGAGTCCCTACGGCCGATAACGGCGTTACTTAATCCTTTCTAATCATGTGTGTACACTGGGTAATTGCCACTTTAAGAGCTCCTCGACAACTCCGACAGAGGCGAGCAGGTTGACCAGACTAACTCCCCCTCGTGTGTCACAAAGCACTCACAGTGTCATGTGTACGAGATGCCAACTTAAGCAGGTCAAAGGAGCTTCAGTATATGGAAGTGTCCATTGTTGGGTGAGGCAGAGCTTCTCAGGAAGGCTCACCTGTGAGAGAGAGAGAGAGAGAGAGTGAGAGTGTGGAGTACCAAAAGTAGGTGGGGAGGAACTCTCATGATAAAGCGCCAAGAAATTACGACTATATAGCACTTGCAAGGGGTCAGGATAAGGATTTGGGACGGGACGGGGGGAATGGAATGGTGCCCAACCACTTGGACGGTCGGAGATTGAACGCCGACCTGCATGAAGCAAGACCGTCGCTCTACCGTCCAGCCCAAGTGAAATAATGTCATTAGAATATAGCCTGTTCTTAATACAAGTCATTGACTTTAGCAAGAAAATAGTCTGCTTACTTATAAATGTTTTCTGATACAAGATAGGTCTTTGATCCCCAATGATCGAAGTGGTTGGGCACTGTTCCTTACCTTCGTCCTCATATCCCAGCTCATCGCCCTCATATCCTCTTGCAAGTGCTATATAAACTACCTTCAAGTTTTTACTCACATTAACTAACATAATTGAAACAGGACAGCTCTTATATAATACTTTCGTTACAAGCATATCAGAGTGCTTGTCTCACATTCTCTAGTGAGCACTGACCAAGAGATTGGGGGTAGAGACAGGAGAGAAGGGATACGAACCCAGACACACTGCAGACGGCAAGGCACAGGCACATGTAGCATCTGGAGAGACACTGGGGGGGGGGGGGGGGGGGTAGACATACCAAAGTCACCGACGCAAAAGCACATGTAAACTGTATACCCCCGGCTGCGTCCAATGTATATATTACACTATATATCCTTTACATATTACCCCCCCCTAACCCACCCCCACATTCCCTCCAACACCAAAGACAGCATAAATATCAATCATACCAAAATTACTTACCAATACCACCTTTCTACCTCTCTTACCCCAATAACCCTCCACCTCATTACACCCACCTCATACACCCCCCAACCTCCCCCCACACCTCTCACTCATCCCTCTCCCACCTCTCACTTATATTACACTATATATTATATCCTTCCTTGTGATATACATATATA
>WNGS01164437.1:60465385-60483297 GCA_020271785.1 Procambarus virginalis
GTGTACTTATCCTGCTTTGTGTACTCGCTATTTTTCAATGCAGGACCAAGCATTAGCTCTTGGACCCCGCCTTTCTAGCGCCGGTTGCTTAATGCAATGACTTCTGGGATATTTCTCTGTAATATCTACTTTTAAAATTATCTGAATTATGATTGCTTCTACAACTTGCTCCGTTAGTTTACTCCATTTTCCTACTACTCTAATGCTAAAAGAAAGCTTACCTAACATATCTGAGTCTCAAGCTTCCACCTATGTCCTATTGTACTATTGGTATTCACTGTGAAAAGTTCCTGTGTTTCTTTCAGTCAATCCCCTAAGTATTTTGTACGTATGTATCATGTCTCCCTTCTCTCTCCTCGTGTGGAGAATGAGCCTGCTGAGTGCGTCGTTAGAGACATGGGCTTGCGAGGATGGTTTGAGTATGAATTGAGTGTGTTGGAGTGTGACACAAGGTGAAGAAAAGTGTGTCGGCTCACATAAAGTGATAAGGGGACCATAAGGGCCTCAGAGTAACACTCTGCGGGGAGGTAAATAGTGAGGATGGAGGCAGCTTCAAGATAAGGCAAAATAACTCACGTTTTTATTTGATCTATCTGAAGGTGATGTCTTATTCGTGAGAGTGACACATGTTATTCTTTTGTTTCTCCCCCTCACCACCGTCTCTCTTCTATCATGTCTGCCCCATGCCCATGCCCTTATGTCACCTGCCCCATGCCCATGCCCTTATGTCACCTACCCCATGACCCCCTACCCAAAGTCCACATATCCCCTGTCTCATTCAGCTTTGTTGACCATACCACACACTGGAAGGTGAAGGGACGACGACGTTTCGGTCCGTCCTGGACCATTATCAAGTCGACTCATTCAGCTTTCCCTATGCCCCATGTCTGATACCCACTGCCCCATAGCACCCATGCCCCTAATACCACCTAAGTTGCTCCTTGCAGGAAGGACGGAGAGACTCTCCTGACGATGCAAGAAAACAGGTTACGACGCGCCTTCAGGCTACCCAAGTTCATTGAATTTGGGAAGTTTTCAGAGGTGGCGGAGAGAGACAGTGATGACGCCGAACGTTGCTGCATCGTCAAGATTACAACACACGTGAAGGAACTTCCCCCGAATTTCAATATGAAGGAAGTACGTTTCAGTTATTGATTTCGAGGAAGAATGACTATTTCTTCTAAATTATATTTAGAATACTGAAGTCCCCCAGAAGATTATTTGTTACAAGTTATATTAGAGTATATTCATGCATGTATGATCAAGGAATTGATGGAATGCGTGTGCAAAATACGCGTCAATAAAGAGTGTTGCACATATACATATTATATATATATTATATATATATATATATATATATATATATATATATATATATATATATATATATATATGCGAACAAGCCTGAATGGTCCCCAGGACCAGGTGAGTTTTCAGTTTATATTATTTATATATATACATATATATATATATATAATATATATATATATATATATATATATATATATATATATATATATATATATATATATATATATATATATATATATATCTTCCTAACACGAGTCAAAAATCGGCTGTTCCTGTATCTACCTGTATTACAAAGTTATTTTAACAACTAGTCACCCAATTAGAGCACAAAATAAAAATACAAAAACATTAATAATCTTTAAATCATTGAAGAACATAATGTTTTTTCATTTTGACTTTGGTTTCCAAGCGTGAGTTGCCTCATTCAGTCATTTACCGACGTAGTGCTTTTGGTGGGAGCAAAAATGAAGAGAGGAAAAACAACAAATCGTCATTGTTTCACTGACCTTCCTTATACTGTTAGAGGTTCACTTGTACAAAGAAGCACTTGAGGTCGTTGATTGTGTAGAGACCTAGAGTAAGGTTGAGCACTGTCCCCCATGTTGGGAGACAGGTGGCCTTAACAACGCTGCTGTCTGTTTGTGTGAGTGTGTGTGTATGAGAGAGAGAGAGAGAGAGAGAGAGAGAGAGAGAGAGAGAGAGAGAGAGAGAGAGAGAGAGAGAAAACAGGAGGCAAAAAGATGTGTAGAAATTAAAGATGAGTTTGCCACACTTTCTTTCATATATAGTGACTATTTTTTGTTTTTGCTTTTGTTCTTTGGTTATGTTTATGTCATTGATGTATTTGTAATGTTTGCTGCCATTGTTGTTGTCATTTTTGCCAGTGACATTGTCATTGTTGTCAGTGTCAATGTTTCTGTTTTTGTTATTTAAGTTAAACTTGTTCATGTTATTAGTGGTCACGCCGCAGTCGTGTTCTTGTCAATGTTCTTGCTGTTATTGTTCTCATTGTTTTTCTTGTTCCCCCCTGGTGATAATCACGGTGACAGGTTATTCAAGTGGTTGACGGAGCGATTGAGTGGTTGACTGGCGATGGCTTACTAGTTGATTGCCTGGATACGTGATTGGCAAGTTGATTGACTGGGCTGTGACTGGGGCACTAATTGGCTGGGTAGTTGCCTTAATGATCTGCCTGTTAGCTGCTTAGCTGGCGGAGCTGGCTGGCTGACTGACTGGCTGGTTGACTTTCTGGCTGACTGGCTAAGTGGCTAGCTAGCTGGTTAGCTGATTGCCTTTTGGTTGGTTAACTGGCTGGCTGGCTGACTGGATGAGTGACTGACTGACTAACTGGTTGACTGGCTGGCTGGCTGACTGACTGACTAGCTGGCTGACTGGCTGGTTGTCTGACTGACTGGTTCTCTGTCTGGCTGTCTGTCTAGCTGGCTGGCTGGCTGACTGACTGACTGACTTAACTGATTGACTGACTGACTTAACTGATTGACTGGCTGACTGTAATGCTGCCGTGCCAAGCACTCAAGGTAAGAATTCCAGTTCCTCTTCCTCATGGTACAAAAAAAAACTTTATCCAAGAAGCAGGGCAGTTGTTCGCTGGCACACTAGTGTGTTGGTGGGTGTTTGTGGGCGTTGGTGGGCGTTGGTGGGCGTTGGTGGGCGTGGTGGGCGTTGGTGGGCGTTGGTGGGTGTTGGTGGGTGTTGGTGTGGGTGTGGGTGTGGGTGTGGGTGTTGGTGGGCGTTGGTGGGCGTTGGTGGGCGTTGGTGTGGGTGTTTTTGATGCTGGTAATTTACGCAGGTGGATATTTGTATGGGTGACTGACTTGCCAGTTGACTGGCTAGCTTAGTTAGCTGGTTTGCCGAGAATAACAGGGCATTTGAGGTGTGGCTAAGGGTGTGGAGGGTTATTTGGATACTGTACAGATGTTATCTTACTGTTTGCTAGTTTTATAATGGTTTAGTTAGTCGTTTTTTTAGTGCTAATGTTGTCAAATGTACCTAAATGACTGTTCTTAATAGTGTTCTTCCTTACGTCATGAACTTAAGCTTGGGATTAATGGTACCATTTACGTCGTTTTCTTGGGGGGACCTGATTGTTCATGGTAAGTGTAAGATTTCTTTCTCATTAGTGGTTTCTTGGTATTGTCATACAATCGTCTTTGTTTGATAGTTTCTGCCGTTATGGATGACAAACACGAAATGGAAAATTGATGATTAGCACTGATAATTACTAGCTATACAACTAGGGCTTCTTGGTGCTTGGTTGATAGTCTTGGGCTCGTACTGTGAGAGGAAATATGTGCTCGAACGAGGACGTTAAAGTGTATTATGTGTGTTTAAATGTTGTGTATGTTTCCAAGCACACAACTGTATGTAGCAAGCAGCGGAGTATGTCGCAAGTAGGACGGTACTGAATACCTTTCACGCCATATAATTTGTCCAGTACAAATACCCTACAGTGAACGCTGTCACACCTACATATGGCCCCAAGGTCATCCTCCAGGACTAACTCTCCACACTTGAGGGTCACGTTATCAATACAAACGTGTTGTGCTTGTGACAAACCAGGTCAAGAGGAGCAGACTGCACCTCAAACCACATTCATTACATTCACACGCCAGACAGAACAATTCATTCAACTGGCATACCAGAGAACAATGGAAGACAGCTCAACAATTACAGCCAGCCATATTGCACACGTTTTCAATGAAGACCAGGTCATGGTACCTTGCAGACTGTCCAGTCCTGCCCGGACTGTCCAATACTGTCCAGACAACCGCGCTGCTTGTGGAACTGATCCAGCTAACTCTTGTAGCTTCGGCTCCTAGAGTTGGTAGCGTGATCTGCCAACTTGTCCTACAAAGAACGTCGCTTTTCGCTCGTACGCGTTACAGAAGGACAAAAATTCGTCGTACTAGACAATGGAAGCGGCTGGCGAAAGTGACGTAATGTCCCATTTTCTGTTTTGGGTCCTCTGGTAGGTTAGGATAAGGGCACTTTAAATTGACTGTTTTCTTGACGTTGGGAAGCCTTAGGAGAACGGGCTGATTCTGCGACCAAAGTAGAGCCCAAGTCTTCATCTGGGCTTATTATACTATGTAAACACAGTCTACCATTGTAATTGTAAATTAAGCTTACTGTAAACCAGCCTTGGTTGTTTACCTCAGAAACCTCTTGGGCTGGACGATAGAACGACCACGGTCTCGCTTCATGCAGGTCGGCGTTCGATCCCCGACCGTCCAAGTGGTTGGACTCCATTCCTGCCCCCCTCCCCCCCGTCCCCATCCCAAATCCTTATCCTGACCCTCCTTTTCCAAGTGCTATATAGACGTAATGGCTTGACGCTTTCCCCCCCCCCTGATAGTTCCCTTCCCTTGTTACCTCAGAGTCATAGAGCTACAGAAGGCGTAGAGCTCTTGGCTCTTGAACACCGTGATCAGTTTAACTGACTAACATTCTAGAACTATAGAGTTTCTAGAACTTGGCTAGAAAGTTCTAGTTCTAGTCTTGAGTACTAGACCAAAGGGTTTCAGACCAGGTACACGTTTACTCAGAGGCCATATGAGATATACCCACGTGATACATGGTATCAGTTGTTGTTGTTAAAGATTCGTTACCTGGAACAAAAAGTCCCAAGTAGCACGGGCTATGGTGAGCCCGCAGATGATGTTTATCAGTTGTGCAATGATGCTCGATTCACTTTTGTTTGCATCGTTACATGTACTAAGGAGAACACAGACAAGAAGATACCATGTACCACACACCTCTACCCACTGACCACCATACTAACAATTCACCAGTCTAGAGCTGAAAAGAAACCAGTTTTTCCTCCCTCCAGATTGTGTACACAGCACACTGACTTTTTTCCTGTACATAAAAGTGAAAATTTACATATAGCTCCAACAGTGGAACGTAAAGAAAAACCAAGAGAACCGTCGCTAAAGTAACGTATGATCACTTCTGGCTCAACAATCTCAATCAGTTAAACTTCAATAGGCATAAAATACAAAACTGTTCAGTTATCTTCGTTCTCGGTGCACAGTCGTCGGTCCCGGGTTCGATTGCTGGGCGGGACAGAAATGGTTGGGCACGTTTCATGTTCACCTGGTGTGTCTGTTCACCTATTCGTAAAGAGGGAGTTACATAGGCACCTATTGTGGGGGTTGCATCCTGGAGAGGGTCAGTAGCTTGACCTTGGGGGGGGGGACCTCGATTCAAGCCAAAAGTATATATACCAAAAGTATATATATACTTCAGATGATTTGTTGATTAACACGAAAGTGTTTAAGTAATTTCTTGTTTCATTTTACTTTGTTGGTTATATAATGTCACATTATTCATCACGTGTTTTATTTGTGTGTTAAAAAGGGATCTTTGTAAGATGATTAAGTGATCCATTAAAAAGTATATTTTTTTTACAAATTACTAATATTCATATTGTAAGGTTTTGCAATTTGTATTAAAGCAGATTCAATAATATTTCTATTGAAAATACTTGTATAATTTCTTATTGAAGATGAGAAGATTTGATGAGCATTTTCTGACAAATGAAAATATTAACATAACTTCTCACAGAACTGCAACATTCATGCATGTTGTAACATGCATGCAACATTCTTTGTTACAACATTGCAACATTAATGTTCCAACAAGATGCTGCAACATTCGAAATAAAAAATCCTTGGATGTTTGTCCTATATAGAATGAATTACAGTGTTTATGTGGTATTTTGTAAATGATACGGTAATCACTACGAGGACTGTTGCTAATATTGATTCAATTGGTGTCAAGCTTTGCAATCCAGTACATTTCTTGGAAGCTTGTCGTAGTTAAGTTAAAGGACATATTATAACAAAATGAGCATTAAGAAATTTCACTCAAAAAATAAATGTGTTTTACTTACCATATTGTCAAGACCCAGAAACGTTTTGATGCACATGTTAAGGGGAGAAGGAGTGAAATGGGGGAAGGAAAAGGGAAGAGGAGATGAAATAGGGGAAGATGAGAAAATGGGAAAAAAATTCCCAGACCTTTTGATTTCCAAGGCGACACACATTTGAAAGTCGTCTCGAAGCAATAGACTCAGAGTATGGGGGAGGGAAATAATTTTTGGAAAGTGCCATGCCTATAGCACTGCAACCCGTCCTCGCAAATTCGTATAGTCAATATTGACTTATTAAATACGTGCATAGGTGACATACTACACATAATAGTTTACCTTGAAAAGCTTCATAGAAAACACCGACCTTACCTAACCTTGTTATTATGTTAAGATAAACATCTTATAGCTTCGTAATTACAATTGTTACTTAACCTATTATAGGTATAGGTTAAGTAATAATTGTAATTACGAAGCAATAAGATGCTTATCTTAACATACTAACAAGGTTAGGTAAGGTCGGTGTCTATGAAGCTTTCCAAGGTAAACTATTATGTTTAGTATATCACCTATGCACGTATTTAACAAGTCAATATTGACTATACGAATTTGCGAGGACGGGTTGAGCACTGGGAAAGAATCAGGATTAGGAATGGGACGGGGAAAAGGAATGGGTTAGCCAGGCTAGGGGGAAGGGACTTGAGCGAGTGTTTGGTGTGTGTCTGGGATATCTTCTTGCGACATCACAAGCCACTAAACAGTAAAGATCAAGATTTTGATCACGTTCTTTACAATTTTCTTAAGAGTTCCTGCTATTTGGCTTGCAAGAGGTTTATGATGTTACTTATATACTACTTTTTGCCTAACTACTTGAACTGATCGGTACTGGTACGACTTCGCTTCGTGCAGGTCGTGGTTCGAGCCCCGAGGGGTAGTGAGCATCGTTCATTCACCACCGTCATTATTTTCCAACTTCACTACACAGGACCATCACCACCTCAGCCATATCTTCACTATACAGGACCTTCATCACCTCAGCCATATCTTCACTACACAGGACCTTCATCACCTCAGCCATATCTTCACTACACAGGACCATCACCACCTCAGCCATATCTTCACTACACAGGACCATCACCACCTCAGCCATATCTTCACTACACTGGACTTTGCCCCCCATCATTACCGAGCCCGTCTACGCTACTCACGGACAGCATCGCTGGAACTATCTACACTACACAGGAATATATTCACCACGTACAACCCGTTGTTGTTGTTGTTGTTGTTTAAGAGTCAGCTACTGGGAACTAAAAGTTCCAAGTAGCACGGGCTATGGTGAGCCCGTGATGGACTTACCTGGGACAGGAGCGGGGCTGAAACTTGACGTACAACCCGTCCAGCTTGGTCACCCGGCGTTGCTCGGGTGCCAGAGGCCTGCACCTCTTCACTACCGTCATAACAAGACGGGCTGAACGCTAAATTACCCTGTACAACTTTTTCATTTGCGACGGTACAAAAATTTTTTTTAAAACTAAATAGAATAGGATTATTACAAGAAAACGCAAAACCAGTTTGACTGTATAGCACATAGAAGGGATAGGAGGGCAGGATAGAAGAGACAGGAGGCCAGGATAGAACCCAGGTCATAAGCACGAGAATATCTGAAATCGAACTCGGACCTGCCAAGCGAATTAAAATACCATGAAAAGTATTAGTAATATTTTCCTGCTGTTTTAAAATCGGATCCTCTTAAGAGTGCTAAGACACTATCAAGGAAAATTGTGAGAGAAGGGAGGGAGGGAAATAGGGGAAAGCGCCAAGTCATTACGGCTATATAGCACTATGAAGGGATCAGGATAAGGATCTGGGATGGGACAGGGGGGAAGGATTGGTGGCCAACCACTTGTGGACGGTCGGGGATTGAACGCCGACCTGCATGAAGCGAGACCGTCGCTCTACCGTTCAGCTCAAGAGGTTGGACATTGGGAAAAAGGAGAAACGAGTCATGTTAAAAATGTTAAAAATAATTTAACACAATACGAAAGCAACATTACCGGTTTAAGTTGGTCCCTAAACATACAGCATACTGGGACGGTAGAGCCACGATCTCGTTCCTTGCAGGTCGGCGTTCAATCCCCGATCATCCAAGTGGTTGGCCACCAATCCCTCCCCCCCCCGTCCCATCCCAAATCCTTATCCTGATCCCTTCCCGGTGCTATATAGTCGTAATGACTTGGCGCTTTTTCCTGATAGTTCCCATCCCTATCCCAACACTATAATATCCCCCAACATACTATCCCTACCAACATACTATCCCTACCAACATACTATCCCTACCAACAATATTCCAACTTGACGAATATACCATTGCCCATGATACCAATCTTAAAAGCTTCGCATCAGACAGTAAATTTAAACATTAAGCATCTAAAAAGTTGTTTAAATTTATCAGGGACATTTAACATCAACCTTACAATGGAAAAACGACGTCAGACGTAGAAACGTAAACGTGCTAACGCCGGAGATGACGTAGAACCCGTTGCCAAACGAATACAAATTAACAGAGCTGCTTAGACTCCATCGGATAACTTTAGAGGTCAGGAATAAAGGAGAAAACCCCGACCAGACGATAGAGAGTACATTTCCGGAATTAAATTGATCTGTAGAATAGCGCACGTCAGGCAGTTGACTGTCTATCAGGTGTGGAGTCAATCGGTGGACAGAATAGTCGAACTGGGATCCGGTACGTACGGGAGATGTTGGCGAATAGTTGGTCCTGGGAGAGATTTGGTCGTCAAGGAATTTCTAGGAGTCAACCCATACAGGGTCATGTTCAACGAGTTGTCTCATTTGGCTGCAGTTTAACGAATTCGAGGAGTTTAGGTACTTGTTGGCGTTCAGATCAACGAACGATTGCTGATTACCAGATATAGTGGTATCACGTTGGATAAGCTTAGTAAAATTTCCTTGAGCACATTTCTTCATATTCTGAGTCAGTTAGTTCGTACTATCCAAGGGATTGTATCCAGAGGTATCATTCATAACGATATCAAGATGAACAATATCTGCGTTCGTCAGACAATCAAGGGTATTCAAACAATTATAATTGATTTTGGTATGGCCCAAGCCAGGGATGTACATCTCTTCAGGAAACCTTTAGGTAAGAAGGGGAAGAGATACCCATGGATGGCGCCAGAGGTGCTCAATGCCGAGCAAGGAACACCCACATCAGATGCCTACAGCTTAGCTGTGCTCTGCAGAACACTGAGTTAATAACACTAGATATTCTTATCGACCGGCATCAAGAACTGGGTGCGTGAAGCAATGAACACTAATCCCAGACTGCGACCACCTCCTGGGGTCTTACTAGACTTAATTAAAGCAGAAACATCAAAAATGATTCCTTGAGTTATTAGTCGACGATTATAAGAAACTCGTTGATAGAATACTGATGGTCTCTCGCAGGGTTGGTGTTAGTGGTCCCGTGGTCCAGTGGTCACAGTGGTCCAGTGGTCCGGTAGAACAGTGATGTAGAGGCTCGCAGGGTTTGTGTTTGTGGTCCAAATGTTGGGCGCCTTCCCTCACCCTGTCCTCATATCCCGTCCATGTTCTGTATTACTGTATACATACTGTATAGTGGCTTAGTATTTTCTCCTCGTAATTATCTTACCATTCTGTGTGTGTGTGTGTGTATTTGCTTGTGAGTGTCTTTGTGTGAAGGAAAAAACAGCAACTTGTCCTTATATCCCAGTTCCTAGTCCTCATATCTCATTTCCTAATCCTCATATCCCAGTTCATAGTTCTCATATCATTTCCTAGTCCTCATATCTCATTTCCTTGTCTTTATATCCCTTGCTAATGTAGTTATTCCGGCCTAACTCTTTCCCCCTGATAATTACCTTACCTTACCCCCTGATACCTTACCTTTTTTCCTGATATAACACCAACAGAAACCAACTTAATACAAAAAACAAACACTTTCAAGTAAGTAAAAATACACAAATTTGCTTTAGTTTACCTAACAATTTCGCGAGTTCCTAATTTTTTTTCTCCTAATAGGAAATACCAAATTTTTTTCCTAAGGGATTTTCCTATTTTTCGTGTGCAAACGTTCCTGTAAAACAGAGTCGGGTTTTCTCCTCGTCGTCTTGGGGTTTTTTTTACACGCTGGGGGAGGTTTGGCTGCTCCCTGTATTGGTAATGAGAGACAAACGGTACCAGTGTAGGAAATGCCTCTCGGTGGGGAAGCTGGTTGGGGGAGCAGGAGGCGGAATTGATGAGGGTAGGGTGGGGGGGGGGAGGAAGTGTTGATGGGGGGAAGGGGGTGTTAATGGGGGGAGAGAGGGGGGGGAAGTAGAGTCAATGGGGGGTGGGGGGGGAGAGATGCTGTTGTGGGAGCTACCATCAGGTTGATAAAGAAATAAGCCACTCAAGAGGTGGCATGGGCATGAATATCCCGTAAAGCTACCATCATTGCTACTACCACTACTACTACCATTAGTGCTACCACTACTACTACATTAGTGCTACCACTACTACTACCATTAGTGCTACCACTACTACTACCATTAGTGCTATCACCACTACTACTATCCCAGACTACTATTACCACCTACGATGTGTTCAAGTTATCTTACCTTACTCCAGTTAATTATCTTACCTTTCTGCTGATAATTACCTTACCTGACTCATGTTAATTAACCTTACTTATCAGAACTTACACAGGACATACATAACGGAGGGGGGGGGGGTGAAACGAAGCCACACAGAGAAGTTATCTTGAAGATATCTTGAGATGATTTCGGGTCTTAGCGTCCCCGCGGCCCGGTCCTCGACCAGGCCTCCTTTTGTTACATATCTCCAGGAAGCAGCCCGTAGCAGCTGTCTAACTCCCAGGTACCTATTTACTGCTAGGTAACAGGGGCATCAGGGTGAAAGAGGAAGGGAATTATCATGGGGGGAAAGCGGCAAGACATTACCACTATATAGCACCTGAAGGGATAAGGACTTGGGATGGGACGGAGGGAATGAATGGTGCCCAACTACTTGGACGGGCGGGCATTGAACACCAACCTACAGGAAGCGAGCCCGTCGCTCTACCGTCCAACCCAAGTAGTTAACTTTGCCCATTTGTTTCCAACTCCACCGGGATCGAACCCGGAACCTCATGACTACGAATCCGGATCGCTGTCCACTCAGACATCAGGCCCATATATAGAGAGGGAGGATATTGTGAAACACTTTGGTGTGGATTCCCCCTTGGACTGCCAAACCACCTCTAACACCCCCCCCCCCCCTCTCCTCTTTCTTATCGTACTACCCTATTATCATCAGTAATTTATAGCAGCAATAACTCTACACATTAGGGCGCTCGTACCATAAGGGAACCACACAATCAGCCGTCGTCCGCTAAGCAGGGAATCCGCGTTGGTTTAATTTTATATTTATGGGAATTTTTTCCATTACACTTACATTTTCAAAGTTAATTATTTTTGAATTTATGAATAATGATTTTTTTTTTTTCGTGTGAATAAAGTTTTTTTTTTAGTGATATTTTTATAATTGAATTTGCTTTTATTTTTAAACGTTGGAGACGTCATTAAAAGAAAGGTGAGACGCCATGCAACCCGTCTTGAGGTTATCTTGAGATGATTTCGGGGCTTTAGTGTCCCCGCGGCCCGGTCCTCGACCAGGCCTCCATCCCCAGGAAGCAGCCCGTGACAGTTGACTAACTCCCAGGTACCTATTTACTGCTAGGTAACACCCCCCACCCCCCTACTACTAACAGAGGCATCAGGGTGAAAGAAACTCTGCCCATCGTTTCTCTCCAGCGCCCGGGATCGAACCCGGGAACACAGCCACCGGCTCCATTAAGGAGCAACCAGCACCACACCTGTAGCCTCTATCACACTGTTTTACAGGAACTTCTTTTCCACGGC
Source organism: Procambarus virginalis (assembly GCA_020271785.1). Lineage (NCBI taxonomy): Eukaryota > Metazoa > Arthropoda > Malacostraca > Decapoda > Cambaridae > Procambarus > Procambarus virginalis. Next base: position 60,477,527 of record WNGS01164437.1, read on the forward strand.
TTACAAAACGAAGGAAAAAGTACCGAAAGATATTATTAATAGGAACGTTATCCCTTGACAGGGATGATATCCCTGATATCCCTTGATATCCCCCCACAGACACCAAACAGAACATTCAGTTAACAATATATTACAAAAACAAGACCGCCAGCCTACTTAAGAACTCTTGACAGCAAACAGAACGCCTTAAGAGCGACCAACGTCGTCTATGCCTTCACATGCCCCCTTAGGGACTGTTAGCCCCAAAGATCTCAGTATATAGGCAAGACAACAACGTCTCTCTCTAGGCGATTAAGAATGCACAAACAATAGGGCTCCATCAAGGAGCATATAATCTCACACAACCAAACCATCACCTAAGAAATCTTAACAAGTAACATTGAAATAATCGACAGGTATAACAGAAGACTCGACATCAGCGAGGCTCTACACATCAAAAGTCAAGACCAGCAATCAACAACCAGTTAACACATAATTACATCCTACTCACTTTAAGACCCCGAGCCAACAGAGAAACAGGATCCAAGCGCCGTGGAGAGGGGGGGGGGGACCTGCTGCCTGGGTAACAGCTTCTCCCCCCGAATCAACCTACCCTGGCTTTGCGCCCTGGTGAGGCCACTCCAGACCGACAACCAGAGCGCAACTCCATAGTCTCCTGAGACTGATGGAAGCCTACTACTAATCCTGCCTTTTGTCAATTTGCCGACGATCCGAAATTCAGATAAAGATTCATGATTACATTAAAAATGAGCTGAAAGTTGGAAAATGTAGCATATTGTTAAGAAAATGTAGAGTTTTATGCCTGAGAAAACGGGAGAGGTTAAGGAAGTCTGTAGGGGAAGGAAATTATCAGGGGGAAAGCGCCAAGCCTTTACGACTATATAGCACTGGGAAGGGGTCAGGGTAGGATTTGGGATGGGACGGGAGGGAAGGAATGGTCCCCAACCACTTGGACAGTCGGGGATTGAACGTCGACCTGCTTGAAGCGAGACCGTGCTCTACCGTCCAGCCCGAGTAGTTGGATAACCGAACGAGAGGAATAGTTTAACAAAGTTGTGAATATTGGCCTGATATATACAAGGGGAAGAGGACAGGTATGATAATTACCATCTTGATTCAGGAGACTGAATCAAGATGGACTCTGAGACGCTACATCAAAAAGATTCCTGTTGTCTGAAGCAGGAAACCTGCACTTAAGCTTATTAAATTTCCCAGTATGCTACCCACAACAGTTGCCTAACTCCTGGGGTATATTATATATTATATTATATTATATATTATATATAATATATATATGTGTGTGTTGTTGAAAGAAAACATTGCTCAACCGTCTCTGTCCTACTGCGGGAATCGAACCCAGGACGCTTGGATGTGAGGACACGACGTAAACACCCCTTACACACCTGCGTAATCCATTTGTCAAAACAAACCTGAATGAACCATCCGAAATTCTACGCTATATACCAATGACATATATAGCTTATATCTGCAAGATGATATAAGATACCATCTTGGTATCATACCATCTTGCAGAGCGGGTACTTTAGGAAGCGTCTTGAAATGCGGGTACTGGAGGAATTAGCTTGTAGCGCGGGTACTGGATGTCTGGTACAAACTACGAGACATCTTCCGAGAAGCAAAAGTTTCCTGAAATCTCTGGTATTCATGGTGACCTGTTGAGTCCATTGTGAAGGGGTGACTATAATTTACTCTCGTGGTGAGTTTGCTCTTGTGGTGATGATATTAAGTGGGTGTTAATGAGGGTGTTTGGTTCGTAATGGAGAAGCTGTTTACTCTATTTGTTCCTATATTTATCAATGTTCAAATCCTTATCCTGGTCTCTTGCAAGTGCTATATAGTCTATTGGCTTGGCGCTTTCCCCTTGATAGTTCCCATCCCCCTCTATTACCTCCTGTTCCATTTCCTCATTTATTACAGCTTCTTCTATCAGTTCCTACAGTTCTATTTGCTCATCTATTCCTGGTATTGGGTGCACATCTCCCCGCTACGGTGGGCTGCCCTGCCGCCCAGCTGAGAGCTGTTGTATCTTGGTGTATCTTGCTGTATCCTAGTGTACCTTGGTGTATCCTGATGAGTGTATCTTGCTGTATCCTAGTGTATCTTGGTGTATCCTGATGAGTGTATCTTGGTGTATCCTGGTGAGTATGTCTTGCTGTATCCTGGTGAGTGTATCTTGCTGTAACCTGGCGAGTGTATATCTTGCTGTATCCTGGTGTGTTCCTGGTATTGTCAGTCACCGGGATGCCCATCCTGGTTTGGGCTCCTGGAAGGGAAGGAGGGAGGTGAGGAGGGGGAAGGGGGAAAAGGGATGGGGTGAGGGTAGAGAAGCTAGGAGAGGTATGATTACCTATCGGTGCCTACGGGCTTGGGGAGGAGAGTGAGGTTTAGCTTCATTATACCCCCGTCTACTATTACGGGCTATTCATGCCCGTGCCACCTCTTGGGTGGCTTAATCTTTATCAGTCAATCGTCTACTGCTGGGTCTTGTTGTGCCTTTTGGGTTATAAGTGTAGGGTTTTGACGGTCGAAATCCGAGTTGAAACTTGGTGTATATATATATATATAGTTGTGGATGGAGGTGGCTTCCACAACTTCTGTTCTTTTTCAGTGAATTGTACTTGTTGATCACGTGAATATGACGAGTCTCTCTCTACGTTTCTTCGACTTGTTTGTGTTTGTAGCTTCCACTTGTGTTCTCTTTTATTTTCTCTCACTATACAAAGGCTTCATTATTTTGTATGCTGTGATCATATCCCCTTAACCTGTCTTCGTAGCTTAACCCTCTTAGCTCTGGTACTAATCTTGTTTCAAATTTCTGCGAAATGTCAATTTGATTGTATGCTTTACAAGATGCGGGATCTAAACTAGTGTTGGATATTCAAGTATTTATCTAACAAAAGTTGTGTAGATTGTTTGTTAAAAAGAGTCCAGATTTAGGTTTCTAAATAATGGTCTAATGTTTGGCAGCTGTCTGAATAGTGACGATGTTAGTCTGTTTGAGTGTGTGTGAGTGAGTGAGTGAGTGAGTGAGTGAGTGAGTGAGTGAGTGTGTGTGTGTGTGTGTGTGTGTGTGTGTGTGTGTGTGTGTGTGTGTGGTGTGTGTGTGTGTGTGTGCTTCTGGTATTCCTCTCTCTCTCTCCTTCTTACCCTGCCTCATATTTCCATTAATTTAATACATGATACATGATAGTGTTGTGGCAGGATCCCATCTTGCTTGTACCTTTATTATCCATCATTAATTTGACTTAATTTGTTATCAGGGCTGTGCTTTGTGTCACTAGTACTCTATTAGTTTGGTGACCATGTCGGCCTACGGTGCTATTTTCTTCATTACGTCTTTCACGGCTCATATTCTCTTATCTGACCTTGGTGATATATATCTGGAAGAATAGTTTCAAGCGTAGGTCAGATTTATTAGTGTGTTTGGTGGATAACACAGTTCCGTGTGTGTAGTGGTATAAGACTCGCCTGGCGTTCCGCGAGCGCTATGTCAGGGTTCGTATCCTGGCCGGGGAGGATACTGGGCGCAATTCCTTAACTGTAGCCTCTGTTTAACGCAACAGTTAAAATGTGTACTTGGATGAAAAAACGATTCTTCGCGGCCGGGGATCGTATCCAGGGACCTTGCCCGAAACGCTTCGCGTACTGGGGCTGTACAAGAATGTAACAACTCTTGTATAATCTCAATATATCAAAAAAAAAAAAAGCCTCGGATGAGCCAATAGGAGAGGTATCGTACCACCCCAATACAACTACCTACCCATTACACCCACAACAGCCACTCCTAAAATAATTAAATTTTATGCATAAAGACAATAGCATTTAGCAAGCAATTTGAAAGATGATGTAAAAACAAAATGAACTTTAACATTAGATAGTAAGACATTACCACAATTTATATCAAACAATTAGATGAGAAAATTAGAAGTAGGACTAATATAAACTAATTATAACATGACATTGTAGATATTTGCGTATCCACAAGACTCTACGTCAAGAGTCTGAAGCTATCCCAACTTAAAATCACTCCAACTCACTATGGACGAGAATTGGACTCAAATGCCTGTTTTTAAGCTAATCTCTCTGTGATATTAGTTCCTCCGTGATCCCAGATATCCAGATTCCCCTATCTGAATTCTCCTTCTAGTGTTTGATATTTCTATACTATGTTAGTAAGAATTTTGTAACAAGGAATAGTGTAAAGGACTGTTGTAGTTAAAAAAAAAATTAACTAAGAACTTTGCACCTAACAATTGTATAAATGAATTTTGTAACAAAATTTTATAAATGAATTTTGTAACCAAGAATTTTATAAATAAGAATCTTGTCGCAAATAGTTTAGAAATTAAGAATTTTGTAACAGAATTATCACATACAAACGGAAACCAGAAAACACATAATTCAAAAAATATAGTCTTCTCTTATGTCAACAACAAAAAAAACAAGTCAAACACTGTTGAGCACTCGAGAGCTACCGACAAGGTGACGAAATGTCGTCTGGGAGGAGGATGACATGTCCACTGTCACCCGTTTATCAAGAACTGAGTGAGAAATCCTGCGAAGGACTGGAAATCCCAGAAAGCAGAGGACCTCCGGCGGATGGATGGTGACACCCATGTCTTGACCGGAATCTGGAGGCTGCGTATCTCGACTTTTGCAACATCAAGATGCTCGTGAAGACTAAACCTCACACCTGAAGATGCTGCTGCTGCTGCATCTTAGGACTGCAACAGACATAATCGTCTGCAGGATTGCATATTGTTAAGTGCACTAATGTTGTCAAGAGATTTGAACCGATTAAAAAAAATTAGACGAGGATAATACATCCAGAAAGGATAAAGGAGATTTGGCTTGTAACTTGTACACAGGACAACTTACACAGTTGTCCTGTGTACAAATGTGTAAGTTGTACACAGGAACTTACTGTTGTTGGGAACACAGTAGGAACGGGTTGTGTACCCTAACACAACTCTCCTATCCTCTTATCCTCTCCATAGGCTATATAGCCTATGGGAGGGAAGCCTATAGAACGCTAAGTCAGTATACTGCTTAACGCCCTCTCATAATTCATAGCTATTTTTGTCAATAGAAGAGTGGTAAACGCGATATAAGAATTATTGCATCAAGATACACAATAGTCCAGGATTCGATTCCCGGGCAGGGCAGAAATGATTGGCCACGTTTCCTTTCACCTAATGCCGCTGTTCACCTAGCAGTGAATAGGTACCCAGGGAGTTAAGCAACTGTTGTGGGGGGGCGCTTGCATCCTGGGGAGGATCAGTAGCTCCACCCCATAGAGATCAGACCAAAACACTCATTATATGTTACTGTGACTGCAAATAAAATACAGGCGGGGCTTCAGAGCTGCCGTTCGACCCCCTCAAGAGCATCAGGTGAGTACATGGAGATGAATACGCTAATTACCCTCCCCTCCCTTGTCATAACAACACCACACGCCCTAACAACACACGAAATCTGCAACAAGGAGAAAGATTTTTCACCCTGCCAGCCACACCTTTTCCGCCCTGTAATTACCTCGAGGGAACCAGCACAGACCACCTCAGATCGTTCTCCTGAGACCAGGATATCTGAATATCGCATTTAGTTACCCCCGACAACCACTCCCACGTATCTGAATGGCCAAATTTCTCAGATTCTGAATATTGATTATATATCAGTATCTGAGCATCATATACATGGGTATATGCATATTAAAGCATATATATATATATACTTAAATATTTGATAAT
>WNGS01164437.1:60486879-60522113 GCA_020271785.1 Procambarus virginalis
GACAGTGTGAGGGCTGTAGACAGTGTGAGGGCTGTAGACAGTGTGAGGGCTGTGGACACAGTGTAGAGGGCTGGGGACAGTGTGTGAGGGCTGTGGACAAAGTGTCGGCAGTGTCTGTGAGGGGTTGCGGCCAGTGTCTGTGAGGGCTGTGGACACTGAGCAGTGTTTGTGATGGTTGCGGGCCAGTGTCTGTGAGGGGTTGTGGGCAGTGTCTGTGAGGGTTGTGGGCAGTGTCAATGAGGGCTGTAGGCAGTGACTGACGTCTGTGAGGATTGTGACAAGTGTGGCAAGCTTCTGTGGATCACAGTGTGTTCACAGCCCTGTTCTGCTTTTTTGATGTGGCTCCACGTGTCTCTTGGCCTGTGGCTTGCTACTGAAGGGTGACACAACATACCCTCACACGCACATATTATTGCGCTACAAAACAACCGAATGCATTCTGGGGTCTACTTTTGTGTGCTTTTTGTCGGTATTCTGTGTAATTCATGATGTAGGTGGTGCTCTGCACCCTAAGCAAAAATGCCTTCTTTGTATAGCGTGCCAAACAGCTTCAGTACGAGCGTTTTCTGTGCCTGCTAATAGCTTACAGCCTATAGCTATGGTAGTACGTATCTTGATGTACGGACCACCATGATTATCTATGAATGGTTGCTGTAAGCAACTGAATTAGATCGCTAGATGGAAATCTAATCAGAGCCACATTCGGTGGTTCAAATAACAGTCATGACAAGAATGTTTGTGTTGAGAGCTCTGTGATCACAATGGGTTCCACCTTCCTTGAAACTAACTTCATTTGCCAGTGAAAAACATATATTGTTTGCTAATACAAACAAAACTGAACACGCCTTAATTGCATCCTTAAATAAAATTCCTGTTGATTTAAAAACAAAATTGGGGTGCGAGATTTTTTTTAGAAATGTGTTTGATGTCCAGTACCGAGCTCTGCCAGCTCTAGGTACGTTCAGAGTACGACAGGTGGAGGCATAGAGCTCGGCGGGAGCCAGCAACTGTATAAGTTAAAGCTGAGGGCGTCTTACTCATGTCAGCTTGGCGCACCTCGTGCTGCTACCACCCACCCAAGTACTAACCAAACCCAACGTTGCTTAACTTGTTCTCAGCGGGGGTATGGCCATTGGCGTGGTGCTCGCGACACCACCATCTATCCACCACACTGTGCTCAAAGACGGATTTCTAGCGACTAGCATCGCCTATCCGGCCAAGCCAGTTGCCAAGTAGACTTTTTTTAGGGTGACGGGCATGTATTGCTGCTAATTTTTGTTTAAGACTAATCGCATCACATGGTCGAATAGTCCTGATTACTGTATAAATCATTTATTCATTTGCTGAAATTAAACTAAGAATTCAAACGTAAAGCAATCCGTCTCTAAACTGTGCTACTTCTTAAACTGGTGATGTCTTAGGATGCAGCTGTCGACTGTTGCACTCTGCCCAGACCACTGCTCGCTCGCGCAGACACACACATACACACACACACACACACATTGCATTTATATTCCAGCCTAGTATGTTTGCACATCAAGACGACCTTCTCATTGCCTCGGTCAACAAGATTAGGTTATTCCTCTTAACCTACATTTGTTTCATTCATTATATTTTTACAAGTACAATATTATAGTAAGTAAAATATATACAATATCATATATATTTTTCTCTAGCCTGGTATCTGTTCGACACGTGATATTGAATGTCATTTTTTTCCTCATATTAAGATATAATTGTAAAGTGAGGGACTGGTGGGGGCAGACAGTTTTAATAGGGAGTGTTGGCAGTTGTAATAGGGAGTGTTGGCAGACAGTTGTAATAGGGAGTGTTGGCAGACAGTTGTAATAGGGAGTGTTGGCAGACAGTTGTAGCAACCTAGCGAGCCCCAGCGCCCTCTAGGGGCTCTCTAAGATGTTCCATCCACCTGAGGTTGTGTGGGGAAGCGGGAACAGGTGCACGAGCACAGTACCTGAGGTGCTGCCTTAACCCATGGGAGTGGGAGAGGCGCGAGTCCCCCAGGTGGAGGGAGGAACAGGTGCTGCGGGGGTGGGAGTACACGCGAGAGCACCGCCCGCGCCAGCAACAAGTTCCCTCCATACCCACCCTCCGCCGCCGCCCACTCCAGCCACACACACACACAGTCTCGTGACACTTAGGAAAAACAATGAATAATTCCCGTCTTGCGGTCATGTTTTCCACAGTCTTGGGGGACTCATTAATGCTGCAATGTTTTCGTACTGGGAGCTTCAGGGAGACGGGCAGGACTTAGTCCTGGTCTCACAGCTGGGACACATGCCTACCTACTCCTTCGGCCAGACATATCGCTCTTTAAGTTTTCTCCTTAGTCGATACCAGCGCCCCACGCCGCCGGTGACGTCATGGATGACGTCAATAAAACGCCAATACTGGCGCCCTCGTCCATGACGTCACAGCGCAGGCTGACTCCCTATGTAAATTCGTGGACAACTTGCAGACGCAGATAAACATTTGTGGGAGTTAAATAAACGTCAGCTGTCAGAGGATTCAAATACGTTAGATTATTGCACACAGAATAAGACAGTAAAGTTTTTGTATAAAGATAAGGAGTGATAGGAGACTAGTGCTCTGAGGTTGGTACCCCTGCTGGGTATCGATGCGCACGATGACGTCATGGACCGCTTTAATGGTGGTAACACACACGAACGCTCTCACATCCCTGCCGTCACGAACACACACTTATGGCTTCACACGAGTCGTTGCGTGCAAAATACTTAAGCTTTTTACGGCGTTTGCACGGTGCATATAAGCCTTGTCTATGTGTGGAAGGACATAATTCACAGGTGCCGAGTCTGCCTGTTCAGTTTACATTACTGTGTCCACATTTACATAAGTACTTAGATCTCATCATTGTATACGAGACTAAATTACATTATAGTACAAAAGAACGTTTTTATTTAGTTTATAAAAAGAATTTAGCGCGAGAAGTTTCGCGCGGGATACGAGCGAGGGTCGGCTTTCAGCGACGGTTTCAAAGGATTTTGGCGCCAAGGACTCAGTTGCAACTTGTCACATTTGATAACAATATAACCGAAGATTAGATAATAACCTTTTCGGATGCTGGGTGTCGGCGCTCTCGCCGATAACATGATTTTCCTTCTGGCAGGAACCCCCCCCCCCTCTTTAAATATACCAGTAATACGTATATGGGAATATTTAAGATTTTCTTATCAGTACTCTAACGGGTTGCCACACAGGGATTTATTTTGCATTTATTTTTGTTTTGAGTTCTTCGTTTTGTCTTGTGAAATATATATAAAAAAATTCCTGTTCCTCTTCTTGTAGTTTGCGCCTCTACTTGAACCACTAATATTGCCACTATAGTGACTAAAGTAATGTAACTACTTCTGGTCCACTATGGGTATCATTTATGCCGCAACCACTATCCATATTAATTGTTGATGATATAATATTACAATTAATGTAATTCTTTACCCACTATTCCATTAACATTCTACATCTTTGCTAGCGCCCACAGCCCCACCCAACCACCACCCACAGCCACACCCGACCACCACCCACACCAAGCACCACCCACAGCCACACCCTCCCTGAATCACCCACATCAAGGTTCACTCCGCCACCCACTACCGCCCACAACCCCACCCACCCACCGACAAATCCCACCACCACCACCCACACTCATCAGCCTCCACCCATTTTTTTGGGGGGAGGGGAGTAAAGAGGAAGGAGAGGCATAGGTGAAAAGTAGTATAGAAGTGGGAAATACAATGAGAGGTATGAAAGCAGGCGGGCTGTCCGCCTTGCTGACCCACCAGCGATCATCAACCCCACTCATAGTGCCCCCCACCCTTCATAGTGGCCACCAACCCCACCCACCATTGACCTTCCCCCACACCCCTCCCAACCCCCGTGCATATATATATAGAAACCTCTACATTGAACAGCAAAGAGGCAGGGATTTAGGGAATCACATATTTGAGTAAGAAGATACATCTTTAAATGACAAGACAGTCGATAGCAAGGATAGATAAATATATAATTACTTATCATACAATGTCGTAAGCTATGTTATTGGGATTCAGTGAACATTAGCTAATTTTTGAGTTATTGATCGTTATCGACATACTTTGCTGTTAAGAGAGATCGATGAGCTGGTTAGATTCGATGATATGGCCGTCAGTAAATGTTACGATGTATTGGCATGGCGGAGGAAATGATAATTTTTTTCCCAATATGAGCGTATGTAGGTGTCATTCATTGTACGTGTGCGTGGAGGCTGTGTCTACAAGTTACATATGTCTTGTGTGTGTGTGTTTATTTCCTTCCACGCCAGATAGTGGTGCCGATTCATACTATGAATAAATACTGACACACTCAGGAATCTGTACACCGGTTGATTGTCAGTTGAGAGGCGGGACCTAAGATCCGAAGCTCAACTAAGCACAACTAGGCGAGTACACACACACACATATATATATTCTCCTGTTTATATAGTAGTTTTCGTAACTGTGTGCACCATAGTATAAAGATTGTCGATATAAGCAATTAGACAGCAGAACTTATTCACTTTATGGTCGGAAAAAATGAAGCTAAAAACAAATTTAAATATTCCTAGGCCTAGTATAGCACACATATGTACTATATTAGGCCTCAAATATCGTGTATTAGGCCTAGAAAGGTTAGGTTAGTTTGGTTTGTGGGGGGGGGGGGGCCTGAAAGCTGAGTGGACACCGCTCTGGACTCTTAATCCTAGGGCCCGGGTACGATCCCCGGTGATGGCAGAAACAAAAATTGGCAGAGTTTCTTTCACCCCTGTTACCCCCCTTTCAGATCCCAGTTATCTAGCAGTAAATAGGTACCTGGGAGTTAGACAGCTGTTACGGGCTGCTGCTTGTGTGTATTCACCTAGTTGTGCTTGCGGTGGTTGAGCTCTGCTCTTTCGGCCCGCCTCTCAACTGTCAATCAATCAACTGTTACTATTTTTCATTTTTTTTCTTTTACACACCCACACACACACACCCAGGAAGCAGCCCGTACCAGCTGGCTAACTCCCAGGTACCTATTTACTGCTAGGTAACAGGGTATCAGGGTGAAGAAACTCTGCCCATTTGTTTCTGCCGGCCCCGGGAATCGAACCCCGGTCCACATGACTACGTATCAAGCGTGCTGTCCACCCAGCCACCGGCCACTTGCACCCAGCCACTGGCAATGTGTGTGTATATGTGGAAAAAAATTAGTTAGTACTTAATAACAGTTAATTGATTGACAGTTGAGGCGGGCCGAAAGAGCAGTGCTCAACCCCCGCAAGCACAACTAGGTGAACACACACACACACAGTAAATACAAGTACTTACAAATAGTAAATACACACAGGATTTGTGGAAAAAACTAACACAGATTGTTGTACCCAAAAAAGATCACATTTTCTACTGTCTACTGCTGGAATACCACGAAAGGTATGCCAATAATTGGCTCAGCAACTATGCCACCCAACCTGTCAAAGACCTAAATAAGCTATCTTAGACCTAACATATGCAATCTTAGGGCTAATTTAGTACACGTGTATTATACTAGGTCTAGGAGAGGTTAGGTTGGGCGTTACCTTCTTTATCGAATAAAAAGTTTACAAAACTTTTTTTTGGGGGGGGTACAAGAGTTTTGTTTTTCGTCATTTTTCAGCGTTGTAAGCACACGTTAAACTCTTGAGGCATCGTATTTGTGTTTCCTTGTGTCAGTTCTGTCAGATCCATGAAGATCGATGATTGTGTCACGCAACAGTGGTGGCCGTGGAAGGTGGAGGGGGCTATCAATCAATATTTTACCTTATTGACAGTTACTATGCTAAGTTGCTTTTTTGTACATAATTTTGTTTGTAAATATGCACGACAATGACCTCATATCATACAGTTTCTCAAATTGTTCAGGTGACGAATATCGCATCTTGAACGGGCGTAAGAAGTGATATTGTCTTTGCTCAAGCTTGAGCGTGTTTGATGCTTAATTCAACATTCGTGTTGGTCTTCTTTGGTCAGTCATCAGAGATTGGTCGTACATTAACAGGGGCTGGCCTTGTTGTTGTTATTTGAGATTCAGCTACTCGGAACTCAAGTCCCAAGTAGCACGGGCTATGGTGAGCCCGTAGTGGACTTCCCTGGCACAGGGAGATGCGGGACTGTAACTGCTGGGCTGGCCTTTAGGTTATCTGACCTTATCGTGGATTATTTCTATGTTAGGAGCTATATTTTTATCTTGCCTAAGGTGTTCACGAGTAAAATAAGTCATGATTACAGATTAGCACTTGCAAGTTTTGGCCTATTGTACTGTCATATTTTGTATGGCCTAGGCCACGCTACACATAAGGGGCATAACTGGCCGACCCCTCGCAGTGTTCAAGAGAGAACTGGATAAGCATCTCCAAAGGATACCTGATCAACCAGGCTGTGATTCATACGTCAGGCTGCAAGCAGCCGCGTCAAACAGCCTGGTTGACCAGTCCAGCAACGAGGAGGCCTGGTCGACGACCGGGCCGCGGGGACGCTAAGCCCCGGAACAACTCCAAGGTAGGCCTAAACGTTGAGGAGGCCTTGCCCTAGGAAAATTTCCCTCCCCCCCCCCCTGTGCTGTCTCGACTTGGAACAACTGAAAACTTTTCTTTTTATCCTATCAACCATTAGTGATACATGATGTGGCTTGCTGTGCCTTTTCAGCTTTGCATACAATAATCTCCCTGCCACATTGTGCCCTGTCTGCGTGGCTGGTAGTGGAGACATCTCTCTGGGTGGAGCAGGATGCCCCACGCTCCAGATGACCTAGTTTACGAGACCCGTCAGGAGCTGTCGTCGTGGGAGTAAGGTAGGTTGTGACAGAAACCTCGATATTGACATCACTATATATTCGACACTGTCCTACCACTTTCTGCTAGATGAGCTGATAATCTATATAACCTCGTCGTGTATTGATTGATTCCGTTGCTATACGCTATAGGCTATCATCTCTGACGTATATGCCTGGAGCTAAATGAGTTTTATAAACGTTGACTGACTTTCTAATTCTCTCACTATATATTTCAAGTGCTCATAATTCCTACTTTACCCGAGTTTTGGATAGTCTATAGTGCGAGTCTCTGGGAGGGGAGGGCGGAGGGGGTGAAGAGCTGTAACTCATGCGTCTATGTTGCAGAAGTCAACGATAATGAAGGAAAACAGTATTTTTAACAGTTCACCGTAACAGTATTACGGTGAACTGTTAAAAACACACCAAAAACTGGTTAGGTGCGAGTTTTTCGACCCTCGCCCACTTTCGCTCTCACCTCTCTACCTGGCTTAATACGGCATCTGCTGCCCTGGCCGTGCACCTGTACTCTAAAGCTCCTCTAATATATTCCCTTTCTACACTTACCATTACAAATAGTTTGTATATACATATTTATTTGACTTAATGGTTGGGTCCTAATGTGTTCTGCAACTCAGATATTGAACTTAGATGTATCTGAAATTTTTTGTATCACATCTAATGCAATGAGTTTTTTATAAATTGTCGGGTCATTTTAACATAGCGAGTAGTGTTGAGAAATCGTTATTAACCTACAGTGTTTTTTTTCAAAGAATTGATTTTACCCCCGGTGGCTATCGGAATTGTAACTCTCGCATGCATTCAGGTAACAAATCCACTTGAGCTAGACTTCGCATAAATCTCCTTCAAGTTAGTTGTGGGTTATGTCTTGGGGCACAAGTATAGCTGCCCACCCTGGGCACAGCTGCCCACCCTGGGCACAGCTGCCCCCACTACTTACCAGCGATGCAGAACATTATAGGTTGGTCAGCACGCCACACCCACCTCCCGGGTATCACCTTGCCTAGGTGTGTGGAGAGAGAAGCACGGTTCTGTTCTACAACGTGTATGCTTCCTTGCAACTGTAGTGTTCGCCTTTAAACTTTCCGTGCATTATGCAAGTATGGATAGTAGATATTAAATCGCGTCCATCATGCAATAGTGGTGATGCTGAATGCTTGGATGGACTCAGTGATGAGTGATTATTGCGAGAGGAAGGAGTGAGATGACCCCCGAGGATGGTTCCAGGCCTTCTAGTAAATACCGCAGGTTAACTGTCCTACCGCGGTTAAGTCGGGTTCAGCGCCTGCAGCCGTGAACCTCTGAATATCTCGTCCCTGTACAAAACACATTACATCTCGTCTCCCATCTAGACCATGAAGGTTCTGGCGAAAAACGAAGGTACAGAGAACGTAGAAGAAAACAGATAAATGACTATCTGACACAAACATGACAAATAGACATGTTTGTGAGATAAGGTGTAAAGTCGTAAGGGAGATGGAAAGTCAGCAACATGTGAGAAACAGAAGTACACAACAGATGCGTGTGTATGGCGTCAAGGAGAAACAGCGTGTGAGACAGGCTCTCGTGAGAGACAGATGCAGGTGGAGTGAGAGACACGTGTCATCGGGGAAAGTGACAGGCGAACACTTGCCCCCCGAGAGGTTGCGTCATGGGAGGGGTCCAAAACCGGTATTGTATATTGTGGACAGGTTGATGTTATCACACGTCAGGACTCCTTTCACACACGACGAGCTTATAGAGCCCTTTGACTGCTATTCCCTGGTACCCTGCCGCATACCAGTACCCCCTCCACACCCACCCCCCAACCCCATCATCATCATCATCATCCACCATCCAATGACACTCTTGCCATAAGTTGTCATCATTCATGCCCGCTCAAGGTTGCCATGCCAGCTCTTGGTCATCCTGTCGCCGCCCAGTGCTAGGCTACCCCTAAAATACTTGCATTCTCTAACTTCCATTCTTGGATCTCGCCACTTATCAGTATTTTATTACTTCTCTCAGGTTATTCAGGTACTTCCTATTTCCTTTGTTCTTCCTAGTTGCGACTTGCTTTGCTTCCTCGCGTCTCAGCTGCTTCCTGTCTTCTCTCTGCTTGGCGTCCTTCTCTGTTACTTCGCCACAGTATTTTATATACTCCAGAATTGACAACTTCATTAATTTTCTATATCCAGTAGCTAATTAAATACACAGAATTGCTGACCGAACCTGTGCTTATTTTAAACAAGTATTTACTTATCGGTTTAGTTATGCTTAGCAAAGGTATATGCACATTACAGAAATCAACAGTTTAAGTCTTTAAATTAACTTAAACCTTCCTTTTTATAAAGTTCTTTTTTGTTCGGCCATTGTGCTCCAAATCCTTGTCAAGATCCTCCACACACTAACCTTGGCCACGCACCAGTGTCACAAAACTTGGGAGTGAAATGCTTCCATGAGATGTAATTTCTTAATCCACATTTCTGTTTTTACTGCAGTGTGAAGGAGGGTCTGTGTAATGTTAGCCTATCACTGCCAGACGTCTCCAATAGGATCCTACATATATAACGCTATTGGTAAGGTAATCTAGAACTTCAGCAGCATCCTGAGGACAAAAACATCGTATGAGCAACGAGGAAACAAGTTGTCTTTTCATGAAATTGACGACAGTTTCCTCTCGAGGTGATTAGAGCAGCATTTTTCGGTTTCATCTTGAGACTACGTCCTTGTATTGTAACCGCATCTCCGCCTCTTGCTGGCTAATTTGCATTGTTTTCCACCTAGACCAAGAGTTGTGTGTCACAGACCTTGGTTACGCTCCTAATCGGGAAGGTAGGAGGCTTCAGATCACAGGCATCGATATTGCTGCAAATATATTTTAAGTGCTGATTCACTTTTTATGTGAATTGTTTAGGGTGTTTTCTTGCTTTCCGTCTTCCTCTCCCTTGCTGTAAATTATAAGTAATGTAATGTACACGTAGATACCTCGCCAGGCCCTTGGAACAAATTGAACACGTAGATAGATACCGAGCCAGGCTCTTGGAGCAAACTGAAAATTTTAAATATATTTAATAACAAAAATTTGACTGTCAAACGAGAGTGAATAGCTTTGTGTGCCATAAAACCATTGACGTCCAACACACGCCAGTGTTTATAGATTGGTAGTGCCAACCAATCCACTGTTTATAGCTTGGTAGCGCCAACCAACACTGCTAATCTGTAGTGGGGGAGGAGGGAACTCCAGCAAACTCGCCTGCGATATCCCCCAGGTTAAAGAGTCCGCTAGATCAGGTGGTGATTTGGGGGGTTGGAGAAGGAGGGAGGGAGGGTGCATTATTTGGGGGTGGGGTGGGGAAGGAGGGAGGGAGGGTGCATACACCTGTCTCCCTGCCACCCTCGACAGGGGGTGGACCGATTCAGATGGAGATGAATCACAGGAGTCCGTGGTATATACTTCGAAGCCTTGACGTTGTCGGTGTAGATAATCGAACACGAGCGGGAGTGTTGTTCTGGCGCGTGTAGGACCCTTGACAGCACTGGCTGAGGTTTGCCTCCCTTAGGTCATTTGCGCAACATGGGTTCTTCGATGAGGATGAAGGATGGCTGTTTTGGTCAAGGGGCGAGCAGCATCTTTAATGCTGACTTTAAGCCTGGCATACATTTACTGTATTGTGAGAGCGGTATATATATATTGTTGTATTATGGGAGTGGCATACAGTTGTGTTATGGGAATGGCATACATTGTTGTATTATGAGTGGAATACAGTTGAATTATGGGAGTGACATTCAGTTGTATTAATTATCAAGCTTCCATTTTGTTCCAATTTTGATAATAGGATTTTTTTTATAAAAATTTAATTCAGAATAATTTTATTTTCATCTAGAAGACGATTATAAGATTTGGACTAGTCTGATATGCATGCTGTACGCACGCAGGCAAATACACACAAACACACACACACACACACTGTATATACGACAATTCCAAGGACGGTAGAGGATCTATGCCCCAGTCAATTGCTGGTCGAGAGGCGAGACCCGAGAGCTGCAGTTCAACCCCCTCAGGCACAGTTAGAGGAGTATACACACAAACATTTTCTCTCTTTTATGAAGGGTTTGAAGAGAAATCAACCCTGAAAATATATCAATGTTTCAATAATTTGGATAATAACACACCTACAAACTGTCGTATATTAGACTTATTTCACAGTATCTTAACCTTAAAAATACGACCATTATACAACATGCTTGTTTATGCGGCTGTACAATAGTTTGGTGCATCGTCACCCGTCCTCGTCATCCGTCCTTGTCACCCACACATCTGAAAATATTAAGTGACGACCGTCCGTCCGTTTCGGTCCGTCCTGACCATTATCAAGTCCTATACGACTTGATAATGGTCCAGGATGGACTAAAACATCGTCACTTCTACATTTTCAGATCGTTAGGCGTCTAATGGTCTCTTGTTTAATATATTGTCCAGATCCATAATATTTCTGTCTAGACTATCAAATATTATCCAAGCAATATTTGATTTTCTGACAGAAAATAATACAACAGTTGTATTTTCAGTTATCTTGACCATAGAGATCAATGACTACGTCTGAAGATCGGGGCCGGAATTTATCAAGAATTTACCCATCCATTTCAAGCGTAGGTTAAACATATATATACATGAGTGTCAGACCACGGAGGAAGAATTGAAAGGAATTTCCTTAAGTACTTTCGTATATTAATACATCTTCAGAAGGAATCCTTCTGAAGGATTCAAATATTGAATCCAAATTATAGTATTGCAAATTGCAATACTAATTGCTATTTTCCTCGTTGAACAAGGAATCCTCACTTTAAAACTGCTTGGAGAGGTTTGAACACCCGAGTGTTCAATTTATTATCAGATTGTTTCTGTTGTAGTGAAACGTGCTTAATATTTTCTCTTAACCGGATTATGCTGATATACGGCCGGGTATTTTTATGGACCATTTAGGCGTGTCCGGTCGTTTTTCCCCCCTCGCAGTGTGGATAAGGAAGTGGCTTGTGGGGTGGAGGTGGTAGGGGCGTGGGGTGGAGGTGGTAGGGGCGTGGGGTGGAAATGGTGGGGGTGTGGGGTGGACCAAACCACACACTAGAAAGTGAAGGGACGACGACGTTTCGGTCCGTCCTGGATCATTCTCAAGTCAATTCTCAAAATGGTCCAGGACGGACCGAAACGTCGTCGTCCCTTTACCTTCTATTGTGTGATTTGGTCAACATACTTCAGCCACGTTATTGTGACTCCTCGTCTACGTGTGGGGTGGTGGTGGTGGGGAGTGTGAGGTGGAGGTGGTGTGGGGTAGAGGTGTTAGGGTTGCAGCTGACCACAGTGGGGGAGGGTATATGACTGCTAATCCCCCCTAGGTGGATTAGCAGGTGTGGGGGGTTCGTACATCTAGAGGTTAGAGTAGGTGCTGACATGCGCGTGAGTAGGCAGGGAAGTAGGGCAAAATTAGGTGTGTGTGTGTATCGGTGATGGGGTTACAAAATGGATGATGTCTGGTGTGGAGGTGGGAAAGAAATGTGGCAGGCTCTCACTTCGCAATATTTGCAAGGCTTGCAACACAAATACAAACAATTATCCGTTAATTTCTACAGTAATCACAATGATGAAATCCGTTAACTAGATTATACAGCTAAAAATTATGCGTTAAAAAAATAGATGACTAGGCCTAATACAATCGAACATATATTATTATATGGAAGAGCTTATAGAAGTAATCAATAATCTTCAAGTGATCAACTTTCACACAGGAAACCCTCTAACCCAGCCCTACATAACGCTATATTTACTGGCCACTGCAGTGGTCATTCCTGTCAGAAAATGAAAGTAGACTTCAGCAATCAGCTCGCGCGACAAAAACGTCGGCGGCGCGACAGACACGTTGGTCTCTGAGTTCGTGTGCACAGCAACACGTTACTCACACATTCAGAGACATTCCGAAACTCACTTGAGATTCCCTGCGAGGTGCAACTCTATGTCCTTCGCCTGAGTAATAGCCAATACATGTGTGATCGTCGTGTTAAAACTTAATCCCTGAGACAGGCCTGCCGGCCGGTCAAGTACGTGTCTGTTGGGTGTTACGAGAAAACAACCTTGAGACACGTGTGTCCACTAGTCAAACCACCTTCAGACAATTCTGTTTCCCTAAGTATCCCACGTCCCCTAGAACCACCACAAGGTAGTTAACTATACCTCACGTCTTTTAAATAATTTACGAGAAACTGTGGAAATTAATCATATTGTAGAACTGCGCATTTGTGGATAGTTAGGGGCCCTTAAAAAAAACGTAGCTGCATAGATTCAATACAGTTGGTTTCATAGTTTAAATTCCGTTCTCTCGTCTTCGAGGTCGGGTAGCACGGTAACATGCTGATCAAATGTCCCGTGTGATTTTTGTGTAGAATAATCTGCTTTGATAACTAATATTGTATAGAGGCGTCTGAGAGAGTTTCTCTACTGACAATTGTTCACTAAAAAGTCTGCGAGATCTCGTCTCTATACTTCAAGGACACTTGGGCCGCACTTCGTAAAAACAAGGATATCCCTCTCCCCCCCCCCCCCATTTTCCCCAACGACCCTGTTGGCTACGTAATTTTTGTAGTTTGTGGATGGAAAACCGTAAACTTATTTTTATCGTTGATAGTCAAAACAAATCCTTCTGGAAATTTTACAACATTGAACTTGATAATAGGGCAAGTCCGGGAAGGACTGAAACGTCATCGTTTCTTAAATTTTCTGATGCTGACCAGACCACACACTAGAAGGGGAAGGGACGACAATATTTCGGTCCGTCCTGGACCATTCTCAAGTCGATTGTGAGAATGGTCTCACAATCGACTCGAGAATGGTCCAGGACGGACCGAAACGTCGTCGTCCCTTCCCCTTCAACATACTTTAGCCACGTTATTGTGACTCATCGCCTATTCTGATGCTATTCAACTCTTCAGCCACATTATCGTTACTCATCGTCTGCATAAATCCTCTTCGCTTATTTGTTATAACATTTCGACCTAATTCAACTTTCCGAATAGTTCAGTTATATTTTGTATACGATAGGTATATGGTGTAAAGAAAAAAAACGAGAAAAAACGTTGGTGTAATGTTTGTGTGTTCATGACGGCCAGTGAGACTAGGTTGACAATAGCGCTGGTGGGAGCGAGGTGAGGCTGCCGTTATCCTTGAGAGAAGTGAACTCCCTCCTCAGCTTCCCTGAGACGTTATGCCACACTGCCCGAAGGGCTCCAGGCAAGCGTGAAACTCTTGGAATGATCTTGTGGTGTCCAGAATCTGCTGGACAAGTTTGTAGCATGATGAGAGGTCTCTGAACATTTCTTTTTTAAGTAATGAATAGAAAAATTAGCTAAGGAATTCTTGTGTGAAATTGTAATCACGTAATCGATTTGCATTCTGTGTATATGATACTTCCTTTTGGTTCCTTGATATACATTATTTTGTAAAGTACTGAGATGAAATGATCTGCTTGGCTGTGTTAGGGATGACAGGGTGAATTGCGTCCGTGAGACCTCGACTGATCTTCGCCGTAGGAAAGAAAGTATTGCAGCGCAAAGATTTTTTCCTTTTTGTTTTTTTTTTGTTAGCTCGCAAGGTCGTGGAGTCTTTGAATCCAATAATACCTGCACCTCGACGAGGCTAACCAACTTACAACAAAGCTCACTAAACACGACTATTTCCCCCCCCTCCCTCTCTTACTTTTTCACAAACGGCCTTCTAACTTATCTACAGATTCCGTGTCACGAACAACATTACATACGTGATTATGATGATATTTCAGCTCCAAACCCCTTATTGCCATCATGTTTACCATGTGAATTTCCCCCCCATGTAACATTAGCTATGGTTGACCGCTCGAGGGCTGAGCTGCCTCTCGTAACACTAACCCACGACACGAATGCTAAACCTATGCTATTGTTAGCGGAAGATTCGTGCTGCAGCGACCCTATTCTGAATTTACCTGAAGGGATACTATCTTTCTAGTGGTCTCGACGAGGACAGGACGCCAGTGGCTTGTCGAAGGTCACCCTATTTGTCCTGCTTTGTCGTATTGTCTATCTTATAGCTGCTACTTCGCTGTAAAATTGTATTAATATTGTTGGTTGATAAAACTGACTAGGAAAATAATGTTTAGGAACTTTAGGAAAATAATCCTAATTTTCTCCTTGGGAAATAATGTTCATTTGTATATTACCGTTTACATTAATAATACAATTAAATTCGCCCTCTGATACTTGAGTGAGGGTAGTTTTGCATTGTTTTATTTATAAATGCCCATGTCAGCTTCAGTATGCAGCTTACATATCACTGAATCTTTACCTGGGGGCAGAAGAGCAGCTTCCTGAAGTGCAGAGCTCAAGAGGATATGAACTATGTAAATAGGTCAACCCAATACGTAATATACACAGAGGTGTACCCAGCTTCACGGTGTATATACACCGACAGCTTACTATAATTGGTCAGCAAGCAATTGTAGTAGCCTTAATAACCCTCCAGAGGTTCATGGGCCCGAGGCTCGACACCAAATCAATCAACCCAAAGAAGGAAAACAAATCCAACACAATGTAAGGTTATTCAGCACCTCGCCCACTCAATTCTCTCTCTCTCGACCAGCCCTAAGGTACCTTAAACCTGTTTGTGATGCTGAAGGGCTGGGCTGACCTGGAGGGCAAGCCTGGTGGAAGATGCTCTTATCAAGTCTTGAGTTGTCTTGACTGCGAGGAATCATCAACTGTTCAGACACGTTGACATTTGCAGTTCTGAATGGTCTACAGGTAGTTGCTATTGGAAGAGTGAGAGGAAAGAGGTTATTTAGAGAATAAATAAATAAGTAAACCCTGTGACACCCCATTTTTTTTATGGAGTGTCACAGGGTGTCACTAATCATAATTTGATGTCAATAAGAATGGAAATAAGACTAATATTCTACATCTTAAACTCTCGTTGGCAGATTCATTACATGATATGAACTGTCGTTATTTCAGGCGTCATGATTTTTAATCTCTATTTGTAAACAACTTTGAGGATTACTTCAAACCCTCTGCAACTTTAGCCTAATTTAAGTGTAAAACTACTAAGCAATTAAGTGCTGCTTGTAGTTTAGAGACTATCGTCTCCAACCATCAACCAATATAAGGTGACTAAGATCCTTACATTGCAATATGATAATGAGAGAGAGAGAGGGAGACAGAGACAGACAGACAGACAGAACACACACACACTGGTAGCTGAGTGGGTCTAGGGGTCTGGTAGCTGAGTGGACAGCGCGCAGCACTTAATTCTGTGCCCCGGGTTCGATTCCCGGACCAGGCAGAAAGAAATGGGCAAAGTTTCTTTCACCCTAAATGCCCATTTTACCTAGCAGTAAATAGGTACCTGGGAGTTGACAGCTGTTACGGAGCTGCTTTCTGGGTGTGTGTTTGAAAAAAATTAGTTAGTAACAGTTGAGAGGCGGGCCGAAAGAGCAAATCCCAACCCCCGCAAACACAACTAGGTGAATACACACACACACACACACACGCACGCACACACACACACACACACACACACACACACACACACACACACACACACACACACACACACGAGGCGGGACCAAAGAGCCAGAGCTCAACCCCCGCAAGCACAAATAGGCGAGTACACACACACACAAAGACAGACAGCATTCAGACTACAAATTTGTAACACATCGACTGATCCATTACTAAAGTTATTATAAATATATAACAAAGTTAATACTTTTTTAAACATGTATTTCACAACAATAATAACAAATAGTTGACCAGACTACACACTAGAAGGTAAAGGGACGACGACGTTTCTCAATCGACTTGAGAATGGTCCAGGACGGACCGAAACGTCGTCGTCCCTTCACCTTCTAGTGTGTGGTCTGGTCAACATACTTTAGCCACTTTATTGCGACTCGTCGCCTGCATATGGATCACAAATAGGTTCCACTTCCAGCAATTTCAATAATTTCTGCAACCCCATCACAAGTGCTCCTGAGGAGGCCTAGAACCATTCAAATTCTAAATACACTCCCACGTGTTGTGGACCAATTAACATTTTTGATATATTGTTTTCTTTTTATAAGCTCTACTTACTCTCCGTGTAGGTAAGTGAGCAGTGGATGTTACGGCTTATTTAATTAGTATTGCTTTAGGTTCAATAACATTTGTTTTTGTGCGATTAGTTTAAATATGTTAATATTTGGCCTAACGTGCTTATAGCTACAACTTCTTCGATATTCTACTACACTTTCGATCACAAGCTTTTTTCACCACCACCACACTACCACACCTTATTTACCCCACCACCACACAAGTCCTAAAGTCACCAACACTCCACAAGCCCTAAAGTCACCAACACTCCACAAGCCCTAAAGTCACCAACACTCCACAAGCCTAAAGTCACCAACACTCCACAAGCCCTAAAGTCACCAACACTCCACAAGCCCTAAAGTCACCAACACTCCACAAGCCCTAAAGTCACCAACACTCCACAAGCCCTAAAGTCACCACCACACTCCACAAGCCCTAAAGTCACCAACACTCCACAAGCCCTAAAGTCACCAACACTCCAAATGTCCTGAACTACAATGCACCAAACTCCAAATGCCGTGAACTACACTACACAATTAGCCTAATTTGTACCTTTGCCACACCTCTTGACCTCACAACACGCCACAAACACCATCAACCCCAAATAGACCTTAAAACACCTTATCAATACACAATAAATCCCACTACACATTCACACACCCAAGATCCTATTACACATTCACCATCACCAGTGTCCCACTATACCTCAACATCATTCACTTCCACTACACCTTGGCCACCATCACTTCTACTTTCAATCATCAACCTTCCACTACACGCCAAAGCTAGAAGTTGAATTCCCCATCCGCACTGATGGGTAACCACTGATAGGAAACCACCAGCCACACTACAAACCAATATATCTCCATAATTGCAAGAGCCGGATGATTAACGTACAAAAATAAAGGGAGTCAACAGGGTGAGCATCAAACCCCACCCTGTTTACTGCCGCTCTCACTCCCAGGACGGAGGAGGAGGTGGGTGGGGGCTGCCATGTTGATCACCCTCGCCTCGCTTAACTGTTATAACCAATTACTTGATCTAAACGCATATAAGACTCGTTGGCGTTCTCTCTGTGTTCAACTCCGGCGGCTGCACTGGCCAAAAGGCGTCGGTTGTGAAGTCCAACGGCTTTTTTTAGTGTAAATATGTGTAGTCGCCGGAAATGAGGTCAGGAGGGAGGAAAAAGGAGTTTTGTCTAAAAGTAGAACGCCAACCGGGACGTGGGAAGCGGTTACCCCCTTTTGTACAATCAGGGATAAGAATCACTTCCTCGGCTTTGATGGTCAACAATGTGGTTCGGTGGAGCGCACGTGGCCAGGCTAACCTTTGGCTGCAGGTGCGCGGCTTAGAGGCTCTGTGGTGGCTGCAGGAAGTAGCAGCCAGGAACTGAGGCCGTGCGACCCTCCACGCCAGGTTCCGGGATCCTTACCTCTCCTGCAGCCGCTGTCACCGTCCCCTTTGCCACCCCAAGGGTCCCTGAGGGACTCCGGAGACGGAGGCGTCGCCCTCCTTGCTACTGGCTCCTTTTATGAAGACTTTTGTTGTGAAATGCACTATTTTTGCGGTGTATCGTTGGCAAACGAAAAATGACGCTATTGGCGGAAGGTGTAGATGGAGCGTGCGAGGATTGGTCGTCGGTGGGATGCGGCCACGCCCCACGCGAGGGGTGGAGCCAGCCTGGCCCCACCCCGTGACCCGCTGACCCGTCCTCGTCTGCGCATGCGTCGCCACCTGCACACTTGTGAATGATAGCAAAAGTGAGCGGGGTGGGGGGAACGGCGTGGCAGGCGCGCCATTCCCCTGTGAAATGAGCCGTTAGTCAGAACGGTACCATCGTGGCGAACACACGTGTAGCCCGGAGCAGCTAGCCCAGGCTCTACGTCGCCGCCACCGCCCTCCACACACACACACACACCCGCGAAAGTGATATTTCCACATTGTTGGCCGGCCAGTTTTTGCTGCGCGTCCGTGGTGGCAGTGCTCGCGGACCAACGCCTCACTCCGTCCCCGCCCGGGTCCGCAGCATCACCTCCGCCTCTCCGACTCCGTCTAGTCAGCCTGGTGGTGCCCGGCCAAGGGTACTGCCTTCGGCACTCCCACCCCCACCCCCCACTGCCACCCCCGCCTGCGTCACTTAGGTCTACCTGTGACGTCACATTGCACAGTGCCCTACACTAAGGCACATGTGCATGGCGCCCTCATTACTCAGTGTAGGACTTGAAGTAGACAGAAGTGGAGCGTGTTCCGTCTCTGCCCAGTGTTAAGACGGTGCAATAAGAGTGACAGTTGCAGGATACTTAGCCCCCATCAGTGCCTCGCAAGTGTTCACCTCCGGGCAGTGTGCATATATAACCAGCACAACCTCACTCCTTATATAGAAACTTACATTATTGCTTCCGTCCACCGCTCTTTATTATGAAGTGACCCGACGCGTATATGCTCTAGAAACCTGCGCCAGCGCACACATCAACATGGATATTACCTTGACAAGTCTCTGTAAATGAACGTCAACACAAGGCCCACTGTGACTGCCAATGTGCTGCTTGCTGCGTGCCTCCATGCTCCTTGTTGAAGGTAAGACCAAACTCTTCTTGCGACTCCTGCACCTCGTCTCGGCGCGCAAGAACGCCATCGCTCTTTAAGAGCCGCGCTCAACTTCAAGAACTTCATTACAATTTCTCTGGTGGAGGCGCTTGATACCTAGCCATTGTGGACATGTAAATACAGACTACCTAAAAGTGTACCATCAAACATAACGATAACTAGTGTGTTTAAGCTGTCATTTACCGTCAATGATAGGTCCGGGCGGAAGTCGATCATTTGGGCCCCTATTCTTTAAATATTTCCCTGACTAGGCAAGCCATTACAACTTGTTTCTGCTACACTTAAAGAGAAGGATGCAGTCAATCTTAGCAACACTGAAGAATTTCAGCAGCTCTGCGTCTAGATTTATATATGTAGGATGTGTTTGAGTGCCTCTGAATATAATCTTTACCTTCCCTAGAGTTGAGTGCCTGTCAGGCCCAACAGAGGTGCTAATGAGTTTGTTTACGAATTCTCTGATCAGGGAGCAATGTAAATAGGATTATCTTTTTCTATGAATAGCCATATTTCTTTTTAATATCTAACGTTGTTTTATTCACATGGTCTATGACTTTAAAATAATTTATAATCGCCTTAGCTACTGTACTCACCTAGTTGCGCTTGCGAGGGTTGAGCTCTGGCTCTTTGGTCCGACTCTGGCTCTTTGGTTTGTGCAAAAAGTACTCAAGTTTGTAGTAGTACTACCATAACTATTTCAGTACAGTATTAAGATTGATAATTCTGTAACATGTTGCATCCAGATTATCAGGTAGCAATATTTATTGACAGTCACGTGTCTACAACAGTGACAATTGCCTACCAGGAAATACTTGGATTGTATCAACAATGTTTTGAAACTTAGAACGATCTGGTGCATGATTATAGGCCTATACACATGGTACAACTACATTTTTAACTGTCAATCACATTTTAATTAAATAATATATTGAAAAATATATTGTCTATATAACTATAATAAATGTCTAATCTATATTTAGTGACTTTCAGTGTGACATTTTTTTCCATGTGTATTTGTAAAGAAAACACAGGGGCAATAAATAAGATGAAAGGTATTTAACTCATTTAATGCTAATGTGTTAACAGGTATTGTCTTAAACATTGGCAGATGTTTTATATGACAGATTAAGTCACAAATGTGTATCACATCTCTGTTTTTACGTGAAGACTCTAGGTTATGTTGATTTCGTACGCAGCTGAGTACATTTTGTACAAATGTGGATTGTGTACATAGTACACGGTACATTTTGTATGTCCAGTACGCTTTGTACACAGGAAGTACATTTTGTACGAAGGTAAATTCATTTTGTACAAATGGGAATACATTATACACACAGGGGGGTACAATTCGTACTAACGGGAGGGATGGAATTATCAGGGGAAAACGACAAGCCATTACGAAAATACAGCACTTGAAAGGGGTCAAGATAAGGATTGGAGTACATTTGCAAAAAGAGTTCATATACTAATCTTCGAAAAGTGTGAAAAGGCAACAGTTCTTTCAGACAGTAATGTGTGCTACTGATGCAATATAAAATATTCAATGGCAATTATACTTAGCCAAAGGTGTGTATATTGCTCTATACAACTAAACCGTAATTTAGGAATATAGGCCTACTGAGGACTTCAAGGGATCCATTACTTATCGAAAAAAAGTAGTTAAGGCAAGAGTCTGGTTTGGGATCGAGCCTAGTTCAGGAAAATATCAATAGAGGTCGTACCAGACGATTCTTATATGTGTGGGAAGCCGATACGTCGAGGTATTAGAAAGACATTATTACCCCGAGTACCAGACCAATACCGCACTCTTCGTAAGAGTGCACACACTCACCAGCGTTCTTCACTCTTGAGTACTCATGTTCACTTTAGTTCAGCAGCCTTAGTAGGTCAAACATTGATCAAGCCCATCGGTAATGGTTTGATACAGCAGGTGTAAGGGGTAGCCCGGGGGTAGGATACACAGTAATGCAGGTGTAGGAGTAGCCCGGGCAGGTGTGGGAGGGGCTCCCTGTAATAGAGGGCCTGAGGCAGCTGTTGTAAGGGGGAGGGGGGACAGGTAGAAGAGGGAGAGGCCCGGATAGGTGCACGAGGGGACTTGGTAGGTATAAGAAGGGTGCGCGGGCACCAGGAGCAGCTGTGGGGAGAGGTCCCGGTAGAAGTAGGAGGGTCCCGGGGAAGCTGTACCAGTGGCCCCTGGGCAGGTGGAGGCCCCGGTAGAAGTAGGAGGGTCCCGGGGAAGCTGTACCAGGGGCCCCTGGGCAGGTGGAGGCCCCGGTAGAAGTAGGAGGGTCCCGGGGAAGCTGTACCAGGGGCCCGTGGGCAGGTGGAGGCCCCGGTAGAAGTAGGAGGGTCCCGGGGAAGCTGTACCAGGGGTCCCTGGGCAGGTGGAGGCCCCGGTAGAAGTAGGAGGGTCCCGGGGAAGCTGTACCAGGGGTCCCTGGGCAGGTGGAGGCCCCGGTAGAAGTAGGAGGGTCCCGGGGAAGCTGTACCAGGGGCCCGTGGGCAGGTGGAGGCCCCGGTAGAAGTAGGAGGGTCCCGGGGAAGCTGTACCAGGGGCCCGTGGGCAGGTGGAGGCCCCGGTAGAAGTAGGAGGGTCCCGGGGAAGCTGTACCAGGGGCCCGTGGGCAGGTGGAGGCCCCGGTAGAAGTAGGAGGGTCCCGGGGAAGCTGTACCAGGGGCCCCTGGGCAGGTGTAGGAAGTGGTCCTGGTAGAAGTAGGAGGGTCCCGGGGAAGCTGTACCAGGGGCCCCTGGGCAGGTGTAGGAGGTGGCCCCGGCAGAAGTAGGGGGCCCCTGGAGGGGGTGTAGGAATGGCTTCAGGCTGTAGTTAAACACCTTTTTTTTCCCCAATGCTTGAACCGATCAAAAGCAGCCAAGTGTGAAGAGAAACCTGAGGCGTACCCTGTGTTTATATGTTTTCAGGGTGATGAATAATTTCTAGCCCATCATTTTCAAACTGATAATCACACTAGCTTGGCAAGGTATAAAAAATAAAGGAATTGGTTTAATCCCGTTGAGCTATACTGCTAGGAAGAGGCCAGTCTCGAAATGCAGATTTAAACGAAGATTAGATTGCAGGAAACATCCGGTCTACCACAGCGAGTTGTAACATTCACTCTACCACAGTGAGTTGTAACATTCACTCTACCACAGCGAGTTGTAACATTCACTCTACCACAGTGAGTTGTAACATTAGATTTGCCGCAGTAGAGTGTAACATCCAATTTACTACAGTAGAAACACACTACTGTGGTAGATTGACTAACATACAATCTACCACAGTGGGTTGTAACTTTCACTATACCACAGTGGGCTGTAATATTCGATTTGCCGCAGTAGAGTGCAACATCCAATCTACTACAGTAGAAACGGCCAATCTACCACAGTGGGTTGCAATATTCAATCTACCACTGTGTTGTAACATTCAATCTACTACAGTGGGTTGTAACATCTACTACAGTGGGTTGTAACATCTGCTACAGTGGGTTGTAACAAATCTACTACAGTGGGTTGTAACAAATCTACTACAGTGGGTTGTAACATCTACTACAGTGGGTTGTAACATCTACTACAGTGGGTTGTAACATCTGCTACAGTGGGTTGTAACAAATCTACTACAGTGGGTTGCAATATTCAATCTACCACTGTGTTGTAACATTCAGTCTACTACAGTGGGTTGTAACATCTACTACAGTGGGTTGTAACAAATCTACTACAGTGGGTTGTAACAAATCTACTACAGTGGGTTGTAACAATCTACTACAGTGGGTTGGAACATATACTACAGTGGGTTGGAACATCTACTACAGTGGGTTGGAACATCTACTACAGTGGTTGAACATCTACTACAGTGGGTTGGAACAAATCTACCACAGTGGGTTGTAACAAATCTACCACAGTGGATTGTAACATACAATCTACCACAGTGAGTTGTAACATACAATCTACCACAGTGAGCTGTAACAATCTACCACAGTGAGTTGTAACATACAATCTACCACAGTGAGTTGTAACAATCTACCACAGTGAGTTGTAACAATCTACCACAGTGAGTTGTAACAATCTACCACAGTGAGCTGTAACAATCTACCACAGTGAGCTGTAACAATCTACCACAGTGAGCTGTAACAATCTACCACAGTGAGCTGTAACAATCTACCACAGTGAGCTGTAACAATCTACCACAGTGAGCTGTAACAATCTACCACAGTGAGCTGTAACAATCTACCACAGTGAGCTGTAACAATCTACCACAGTAGAGCACATCCAATCTACCACAGTAGAGCACATCCAATCTACCACAGTAGAGCACATCCAATCTACCACAGTAGAGCACATCCAATCTACCACAGTAGAGTACATCCAATCTACCACAGTAGAGCACATCCAATCTACCACAGTAGAAACATCCAATCTACCACAGTAGAAACATCCAATGATAATTCCCTGATACTTCCCTTCCTTCACTCCTTTGAAACAAAAAATGTTATCGATGGCAACAAAAAATAGCTTAGCATTAATGATATCGAGCTTATAATGATATCGAGCTTATAATGATATCGAGCTTATAATGATAACGAGCTTACACGTGTTGAGCGCAGTATACAGTGGGTGAATGTGTGTGTTAATTTCATATTAACTAGGAAAATCCCAAATTACACAACTTTGAAACTATTTTGTTTTATTAATCTGGATGACGAGAAGCTGCGAATGTGAATTATAAAAGGACTGTGACAAGTCGAGAGGACTGTGAGTAGTAGTAGGCTACTACTACCGTCTTGAGTAGGCCACGGCCGTTCGTGTGAAGCGTTAGTGAGCATGCTACGATATGAGACGATTCTCACTACAATAAATATTGACACGAAATGCAGTTTAGTAAGATTGATTAAAGAGCAGCTCAAGAGAAACAGACAGGTACCACATCTCGGGAATGTATGAATGATTAAAAGTCTGCCGGTTTCCTAAATACCGTAGCGAGCACAAATGTGTTGGACATTCAGAAAATAGTACAGTCCTGTATTTACGAAGGCCAGGTTTATGAAGATCTACTTCTGCCAATCGGCTATTCACAGATCTTCAACAACAACCAGTTCATATTCACCTTATCTCGCCGCAGTCAATAATATTCGAACTATCTCCCTGCAGCAGCTCAAGGCTTCAAACAGGTGTTTACACAGATTGACTTGGGTGCTATTTCTGTGTTTAGAAATATGATTAGTAATGTTTTCGTCGTGTTTCATATTTTGACCTGATTTCCATTTGATTATTCTTACTATTGGAGATTTGTTACAGTGATATTTGTCCACATGGCAGACTGGATCAGGCTCAACAGGTAAGAGCTCGGAATTAGATAGGATCGTTACTGTGGGAGGCGTTCAAATCCTATATAGCTCGAGTCTCTTAGAACAGCAGTAACATTCTATACTAATATGTGGATTCCTTGTTATATTTATCGATGGAATATTTAATACACATCCTTTATGGTGTTTAATAAGTATTGGGATATTTTACTGGTTAATTTGTATTCACTGTTATGCACATTGGGAGTATAGATAAAGTGCATTGTATACGCTACGTGGGTGAGGTCGGTATCTATGAATTAAGAAATATAATTCAGTTTCTTATGAATATCTGTTTTTCTCTAGCTCATAAATTACAACCTTAGAGATACTTTAAACCCATTTGAATCTTGAAAATATGACAAAACACCGTTCAATTTATGAAATATTATAAAATATAGGTGGGTCTGAAATACATTATGGCAAAATACAATTGAATGAAATATAAAATACAGTTGAACCTATGAAATATGCTAAAATGCAATTGAATCTATGAAATATGGTCAAATACGTCGAATCTGTGAAATTAACATAGCATATCATACAATACGAATGTTTGAGATTGCACATGTGGGGACTAAGCAAGGTCAGTATTAATAAAAAAGAAAAGACCACGAAATATATTGGAAACCCAGGAAGACAAGACTGCGTGTGGCGGGTGAACGATGCCCTTAGGCTAGGGCATGGCCTCCACACGACTGTTTTCATATATCTTAGTGCTCTTGCTGATAGTGTGTCTCATACTCTCACTCTGTTTCAATCATTCACCTTATCTTTAGTCTATAAGAAATTAATTTAAATAAATTCACTCTGTATTATATATATAATTTTTGGCCATAGAATATTACGCCCCGAAAAAAATTGAAAATTCATTCTGGTTAAAAAAAAAAAGTTAAATCGTACGCTATGTGCATATTAAGTTTTTCATTTCTTTGCGGTTTTGTATGCGAACTGACCGTAAATGTGGTCGATATACTCTGAAAATGGTCCATTGAACCGGTAAATGAAGCAGATCGTTTATGTAGTATTGGGATAGATATAGATAGATAGATATAGGACTTCGCAGTGTGAAGGTTCGAATCCTCTCATGGCTCCTGCACGCGTACACACACACACACACACACACACACACACACACACACACACACACACACACACACACACACACACACACACACACACACGCGCGCGCGCGCGCACGCATCATTTGAAAAAAAAGTATTTGGAAGACGGGACACCACGAGCATAGCTCTCATCCTGTAACTACACTTGGGTAATTACACACACGTGCGCGTACGCACGCGCTATCTACATACATCCATACACTCATTACCCAACAGTGAGCGCACACTCGCGTTCACATTCACACCTTTGTGTACCCAGCCACACTTCGAGCGCGGCTCCAGAACGCCCCTCGTTCAATCGCTTGTGTTGCCGGATGCTGGTAAATCTAAGACATCCGGCCCGTTCTGCCTTACATGGCGTCCATCGTGACTCATGTTCAGGCCTGTTAGACTGTACCGTACTGGTGGAGGCGGTACTTGCTGCCCTTCACATACGGTACACCCAACGCATTCACCAATAAGACGGTACATATATACACATTAGGGGTACATATTCCCAAATTACTGATTTCATCGTGTCAAACGGTCCACAATTTGGCCTATTGGCATACTGATGTAATTGGATAAGAGCCAATTAGCTAAAAATATGCTGGACAAAAAGAAAAACCTAACATTAGGCTAAACTGGGAACTGGTTAAATTGAAAAAGGCCATTTGTTAGGTCCTAATACCATTACATATAGGCCTGCTGTCTTAGTGCAGGATAGGTTGGGTGTAGACCTATTGTCTTTGTGAAAAATGGATTGGGTGTTGACCTACTTTCTTAGCAGAGAATGGGTTGGGTATATACCTACTGTGCTGATGAAGGTGGTGTACTGTGCTGATGAAGGTGGTGTCTTCAGCCAGCTGTTCTAAGAGTAAAGTGACTACGTCACAACACCATCCTCCCTCTCACACCACCTGGATAGTTATCTAGATATTTGTGATAGCCTGAAGGCTTGTTATGGTTTTAATAATAGTGTACTTGTAAACTGGCACGTGAATCTTTTGTCCTAAACAGAATATTCTTAGGTTTTAACTGTATTGTATTATAAAGCGATGGTTTAAAATATAAAAATTCTATGGAAACATTATTTTCTTTCATACACCCTAAGGTCTAGGAGTTCTTTAATGCAAATTTATTGGAGATGCTCAAATTGTTTCTGAATTTTACATTTCATATGTCAGAATAATATGTTTTAACCTAACATAACTTTACCTAACATAACCAAACCTAAACTTAACCTAACCTAACCAAGAACAGGAAGTAGATAATAGCATTAATTACATAGTGGTTTTGAAGGGATTACCACGAGGGCACAAACCCCCCTAGGGACAGATTGCAATCTGCTCCTGAAGTAAGGAGATTAAGAAGATTAATTAAGGAATAATAAGTCAAAAATGAAGAGAAAGGGAGGTGCTGGAAGTATCCAATTTGAGGGGATGGATGGAATGCATAGGCAAGAAACAAAAGAAAGCGTGTTAAGAAGAAAGCATGAGGAATGTATGTATGGTAGAAGTACACGAGACAAAATGATTCTTTGTAAGAGACACCAATATGTAGCCATCAGTGATATAACCTCCCCCACTCTACCATTAATAGTAGGAGTGCCACAGGGCAGCATCTTAGGACCTCTCCTATTTCTTATATACATCAATGATTTCTCAAATTTCTCTAACAACCTATACTATTTGCTGACAATACTACCTTCATCTAATCAGATCCCAACCCCTACACACTACATAATATTGTAAATAACGGATTAAAGAATGTCCACATATGGATGTCAACCAACAAACTCGCACTAAACGAAGACCTACAGTACTACATATAATTTAGAAGTAAATCATCACGCCAAATTCAACTTCAGATAAACAATGTTAACATTAGCAATATCAATTATGGAACTTCCTGGGCTTATACATTGACAAGATACAAAACTTCAGCACATACACCACATAGTTTTTTTTTAGATTTTTTGACTGTCCGTATACTTTCTAAACACAGGTATTATGTTTTCCACTTTGCTCTCCTCTCATTATATCACTCGCTTATTTACATACACAGATACCGTATGTAAGATCCCTATCTTACATACGGTATCTGTGCACGGGGTTCAACCATTCCAAATTACCCGAGGCCCATCGCTACCCAGTAAAAACCTGTTATCATAACAATAACTGTCTTCAGATCACACACAGCCCCCCTGTTTAAATCCCTAAACATGCACTCATTCCACACATTTTCTCGTGCTATTTACATGTACAAAACCTTTTTCCCTAAATGCTAATCCTGATCTGAAACTCTTCTTTGATAGATGTAGCAGAACCCATGAGCTTCACACCAAAAATAAACATCCCTTTGATATCCGCAGAGTCAAACTAAATCTGTACAAACACTCCACGCAAATAAAAGGACCCAGTCTATGGCACTCACTCCTTGATGAATCACAAAATTTAAGACCTATTCAAAAGCAAATCCAAGAAGTGCCTTATATCATCGTCATGTTTCCTACCTTGTGCTTCAAACTCACACTGTATCTTGTACAACCCACTTCCCCAATTTTAGTACTTAAGACGTGTAACCTCACCAGTGTAATCATTTCCTTCAATTTATACAATGTACCTATTAATAATCTTTCCTTATCTGTTAGACTAATGACCTGCCTGAAACGCTATCCGTGTTAGTGGCTTTACAAAACTGTAAGAACACCAGTGTTATGTATTCTCACAACCCAATGTTCCTTGTACATAATATATAAAATAAAAAAGGGAGGAAGGGGGCGGTAGATGAGGGAGAGGCAATAAGGAGATTAAATGGAATATGACATTTGAAATTAATGGAATGAGAAGCGAGGGGGAAATTGAAGAGTGAAATTGAAGAGTGAAAGGTGTAAGAAAGAGGAAGACAGTTTTATATAAAGAAGGAAAAACTAGTTATACAGTACATGTATATATACAAATATAAATGCTTATATCTAAATTAGTACTCTAACAATGTTAGAATAATTTTCTTATTAGCAAATCTCACAAAATTATAAAGACGAATGTTGTCAAATAACAGGAAGTCCAAAGCATCATTAGTAATAACAAAGATATAAACGGCAGCACTAACCACTCTACATTTTCACCTAATCAAATGCAGGTTACCTTTCCTCCGTCGCTTTAATGGTGCTGGCATTATTGTGTGGAGTCAACAAGGATGCGACACCCTCAACAATAGGCACAATAAACCCTCAATAGACGATATGATCGCGCGCCAGCCCCGCTAATCTGAATCCTCTTACCAACCATCATCACCCTCTTGGAACCTCTTCAAACTTGACTTTTGTCTGCATATGCAGTGTTCCAGCTTGCTATTTCGTGACCTTATTTAATATTTGAGAAGAAATATTCGGCAGGAGAAGGCTTTAATGTAGTAAAGTTGTGCAAGGAGTGGTGTAGCGGGCAACAGTGCGTAACGAGCTGATTCGGAGGGTATTCCCTGCGGCACCCGACACACCCTAACCGGTTGGCCTATACCAGCGACTTTCGCTCACACCGGTTGTGGGGGGAAGCCGATCGAGCCGGCACCACAGCCACTCCTCTCCCATGTTACCTTGTCGGGCCTGTGGTAGTTTTGACATAACTCTACCTTCCTATGAATAGTAACTACAAGTTTCTACTCTTACGAAAATTAAATCAAATTTCTATTTCAATCAGCTATCGTCAATGATTTACCAAAATAAATAATTACTGCCATTACTTCCAATGAAGTTACACTCCACACGCCGAGTATGCTAATAAAAGATAATGCTATGGGAACATACATAAACGGAATGGTGTGCTTCCGTCCGAAGTATGAAGGAACGGGCCTGAAGGTAGCGGCACAGGCGGGTCTCGCAGTCCTGCCTGGGAACAAAGCGGACCCGCCACACCACAACAAAACTGCTCCACTAATATCTCGTCGACAAATTAAAACAAGCAGCCGCGAAATGCCAGCAAATTTATGCTCAGGTCCCAAGGGCCTCGCCGTCACCTTTTATAGGAGGGAGCGGCGAGCCTGAGGCGTCAAACGCGGGCGTGTGTCGACAGCTTCGGTTGTGTGCTGCTGCAGCTCCGAGCATCGCCAAGCGCGTCCTTGTCGAAGTTATCGGTCGTGATATATTGCGGGAACATAGTTCTAGATCTTCACATCCTCGAAGAATGTTCCATTTTGAAGAACTTTGACTTCGAGCTTCGAAGTTACACGAAGTTTCTTCGAACTTCACTTCGACTTCGTTAATTCTTCAGGAGAAACTAAAGAGATCAGTGACAACTTCCGTTGTTGAAGGCAACAGAGGGGATCATTCTCGAGTTTTGAGCATTAGTAGTGTAGACATTGTCATTACTGCCATGCTGTGCTCAGCTTATGCTCCAACACCAAACGACGTTATTGCGTAGTATTACAGCAACGGTATTATTGTATGTCTTTTGACGTTGATCAGTGCTTTTGTGTCCTGAATTCTAATCGTTTATAAGTGGACTAATAAAGTCTTACTTCCTTCGGATATATCGTATTAATCATAATATTTAAATACGTGGTCTGTTCACCCGAAATAAGAGAAAATTAAGAAACTTAAATGGATATTGCACTATACAAAATTTTAAATTTATATTAATTATAAATATGTAAACGATAACAAATGTCTTAAAAACAAAGGTAATTCTAGAAAATCAAACCAGAAATATTTGATACCGCAAAGCTTACCGTAGTCTATAGAGTGTAGGTTCACCATACACGTAAGTCCTGAAAGACGTTTAAAGGAATATTCGTTAGACAAGCTTCCCCCCGAAGCCTCAAGACGCGTGTCAAACAATATACAATACACAAGTTTGATCAGGAAGCTTCAAGACGCGTGTCAAACAATATTCAATAGACGAGTTTGACCAGGAAGCACCAATGATCCCGTGTGTAACCTTTCACCTTGGGCAGTTCAACCAGCTGTATTCCATGAACGTTGAGGGTGAGTTGAGAGGACGGAGGGCGGTAGCCTAAGGGGATACAGTTTACAAATTATTCTTTGTTCTCTGTATTCTCTCATATTCTGTTCTCTTATTTTCTATAATCTCTCTTAACTTATTTTCTCTTTTCTCTCATTTTATCGTCCATTCTCTCATTTTATCTGTTTATTATTCGTTATATTCTCTGAAATTGTATATTCTTTCATATCGGTTCTCTCGTTCTCTATTTTATTCTCTCATTGTCTTGATTCCTATTTTCTCCCTTCGTTATTTTTCTCTAATCTCTCTCCTTTTTTATAATTAATATCTCCTTTCAGAAAGTCTATAATAATAGCCTATAGTATGGACCTCTTTCTTAAGTCTCCCTCTCATCAAACAAACTTTTCCACCCATATCAATTAGATTTTTTTTTATTTTTGTATTCTGGTCATTTATATAGTTACCCTAGACTATATGAATGGTGGTATAGTGTGTGTCAGTAGCTACGTGACAGCTGCAGTAGCCTATGATCACTGATCACATATAGGGGCATGTGATCAGTAGCCTATGATCACTGAACACATATAGGGGCATATGGTCAGTAGGCTATGATCACTGATCACATACCTGGACATGTGGTCAGTAGCCTATGATCACTGATCACATACCTGGACATGTGGTCAGTAGCCTATGATCACTGATCACATACAGGGGCATGTGGTCAGTAGCCTATGATCACTGATCACATACCGAGGCATGTGGTCAGTAGCCTATGATCACTGATCACATACCGAGGCATGTGATCAGTAGCCTATGATCACTGATCACATATAGGGGCATGTGGTCAGTAGCCTATGATCACTGATCACATACGGGGCATGTGGTCAGTAGCCTATGATCACTGATCACATATAGGGGCATGTGATCAGTAGCCTATGATCACTGAACACATACCGAGGCATGTGGTCAGTAGCCTATGATCACTGATCACATATAGGGGCATGTGATCAGTAGCCTATGATCACTGAACACATATAGCGGCATGTGGTCAGTAGCCTATGATCACTGATCACATATAGGGGCATGTGGTCAGCAGCTTATGATCACTGCTAAAAAAAATCCCATCACACAGCATATAAACTCTACGGGTTCAACACGCCATTTTTTATTTACATTAGCCAATTGTAGTAGCATTAATATTTATGCTTGCAAATACAATCGAAACATTATTCCATTTGGTAAGGCATACAAGTTGCCCCTGTTATTACCAACGTCAGACACAATTACCAATTATAATTGGTACTTTCGCGTCACAGATCTGGGGAGATTTCTACAAGCGGTTTAGTTAAAACATTGTTGCATGGTCCTTTAGTGGCGACCGTGGCACCGCCATGATTAACAACATAAGCATTAAGGTAACTGCAGAAGGCCTACAGGCCCATGTAATGCCGTTCCTATTTATATCACCCCAAACTCATGCGCTTATATATCTAATCTAAGCCTGAAGTTATCAAGTGATCCCGCGTCTATTCGTAACATCCCAGGTACGAGTTTGCAGACGAAGATCAGTTTTTTTAATTACTGAAGTGCCGAGTGAGCTTTAATTGCTCAGGCACCTGAACTATCCCTT
Organism: Procambarus virginalis; assembly: GCA_020271785.1. NCBI lineage: Eukaryota > Metazoa > Arthropoda > Malacostraca > Decapoda > Cambaridae > Procambarus > Procambarus virginalis. The sequence goes on from WNGS01164437.1 coordinate 60,519,501, forward strand.
TTCGTGATGTTCTAGACAAGTTTGTGCCGTGCACATGGTGCTGGGATGGATATCGTGACGCGTAAAATCATTCGCCAGCAGCAGAGGAGCTGTTCACACACAATACGTGACCGCGCGAGTTTCAATCGGCGAGGAGTGGGCGTCTTCGACCTGCGGGCTGTCGAACAAGGTTCACCTGCTCATGTGACCTCTCTTGGTGTCTGGCTTTTGCCGTGGCTCATCTCCCGGGTTGGGCACGCACTAGGGTACTGCCCGTTCCGTCCACCTTCCTAGTTGGCACCATATCCAAGAGTGGCGTTGCTAGTTCGAAGTTGAATTTAATGTTGGTGGCGTCCATTCTACGTTGAATTAATGTTGGTGGCGTTCATACTACGTTGAATTAATGTTGGTGGCGTTCATTCTACGTAGAATTGGCGTTGTTCTTCAGTATTCTGCCCACTGGAATGAGACGCCTGATCATCCATGATAGTTCTGCAAGATATGGAAACCAAATTTTTCCTTTTGGTAGCATGCAGTTGAAATATTTAATAGTCGCAGTCAAAGATTAACTAATTCTCTGTTCTGGTATTAGTAAACGGTAATGATTTGGGTTTAACAGCTTTGTACGTTAAAAATATCTTTTATGTTTTCATATATTTTAACCGTGCTAAATCTCCATGTTTACTATCACAGGTTATATGAAGATTATATTGATTATATTTTAAAGGATTTAGCAGAATGTACACTATCTTAGAGTTACAATATATAAATATATATATATATATATAGTATATATATAATATATATATATAATATATATATATATATATATATATTACAGAGAGCAAGTCACAATAACATGCCTGAAAATGAATAACACAATCGGAGAAGATGAAAAGATATGAAAGTGATGTCCGTGTCTCTCTCTCTATCTCTCTCGGTTTACCTTATTATTTATTTATTGACACGTGATAAAAGTCTGTGTGTGCTTTATCTTGACATGTGATAAAGATACGAGTGTGCGCTTTATATTAAGGATATGTTGTTGCGTTTCAGGCGTGGACGTGACTCAAGAAAGCCCAATCGTCCCGGACGATACGCCAGCCGCGCCCCACCCCACCTTCACGCCACCCCACAGCCACGCCCATAACATGCTCGTCCTCCAACCACAGGTCAGTATCTATCTCACGTCACCACTTGCTAGGTGTCGTCATTCCTGACGTCACAGCTGCCCACTGGCACAAACCACCTGTTGAGTCCTTTCTACAAATGAGCTGTTTGGAATATAGGATTCTTCTCTGTCAGAATCACGGCTTTATGTATTTCCCGGTCATTTTGAATTCGAGTAATGCAAAGTTGTTGACCAAACCACACACTAGAAAGTGAAGGAACGACGACGTTTCGGTCCGTCCTGGATCATTCTTAAGTCGATTGTGAGAATGTGCCATTCACAATCTACTTTAGAATGGTCCAGGACAGACCGAAACGTCGTCGTCCCTTCACTTTCTAGTGTGTGGTTTGGTCAACATATTTCAGCCACGTTATTGTGACTCCTCGTCTGCAATGCAAAGCTGATTCGAAATCGAGTCCTGTATTCAATCACATTTGTTGATGGGATGAAATGTGTACATTGTTCTAGTGTTCAATAGAGCGAATGAGTTGATAATAGGCATAGTTCTAGAGTTGTCTGTAGAGTAGAGTTGATATTAGCACCACTATTATAAAAGGGGGTATTAGGGTTAACAGCGTTTTGTCGTGTGACAAGGACTCTTCCCTCGAAAAATTTGCTACGAGAAGGGAATTATGTTCGGACTCCGCGTTGTCCGCTTATATCACATTTAGAGTACTACAGCTCCGTCTTCGGTTGAATTGATCTTCAAAGGAAGCGCAGATTAAAGATATTCACAGAATTCTTGCTGTTTATCGCGTGAATTGCCGGAAAATGTCTACGAATTCTGGAAGAATCAAATGCGTCCTTAGATTGTTTGATTTAAAACCTCCAGAAGATGGATCTTTGTTAAAGTGTTAAGCAATATTGCGTTTTGAAGTGAATGTAGGAGGAGAGGTGCCTGGAGCGTGCAGTACCTTTCTCGTCAGACCTTGAGGTAGGCAGGCGAGGGGGTGTGGCCGGGGGAAGAGTGGGGGGGGGGTGCAGGCACTACTTACTCGGCACTGGGTGTGGTTCTCCATGGCCTAGTGCCAATGAAAGTGACAACACAGCACAAAGTGGAAGATATCCCTAGTGCGGCCGAGGGTGTGGGCCGGGGGGGTGGCGGGGGGCGGGAGAACCTGCTGCAGGTGTCGCCGCTCTGGCGACGCCCTCGTAGCTGCAGGAGGGCGCTGAGAATGTGGCTGCTTTATCGAGGGGCCGTTCATCGATGTCGCTATTGAAGTCCCGCGCCATCTGCCCCAAGACGCTGTTAATTATCAGCAAACGGCGGGGGGATAAGAGAGGAGGAACTGCAATGCAAAGGAGGTCAGTTTGTTTTTTTTGCCCCGCCGCCTCTATCTTGTAGGATCAGTAATGAGTAGCCTGAGCGTATCAGCGGAGGGCATCAGGGGTCACTCTCTTATTGTGGCTGTGGACGGCCAACCACAGAGCCGCCACCGACTCGTCCCAGAATGTTTGGTGCG
>WNGS01164437.1:60523109-60536499 GCA_020271785.1 Procambarus virginalis
ACGGGAGGGATGGAATTATCAGGGGAAACGACAAGCCATTACGAAAATACAGCACTTGAAAGGGGTCAAGATAAGGATTGGAGTACATTTGCAAAAAGAGTTCATATACTAATCTTCGAAAAGTGTGAAAGGCAACAGTTCTTTCAGACAGTAATGTGTGCTACTGATGCATATAAATATCAATGGCAATTATACTTAGCCAAAGGTGTGTATATTGCTCTATACACCTAAACCGTAATTTAGGAATATAGGCCTACTGAGGACTTCAAGGATCCATTACTTATCGAAAAAAAGTAGTTAAGGCAAGAGTCTGGTTTGGGATCGAGCCTAGTTCAGGAAATATCAATAGAGGTCGTACCAGACGATTCTTATATGTGTGGGAAGCCGATACGTCGAGGTATTAGAAAGACATTATTACCCCAGTACCAGACCAATACCGCACTCTTCGTAAGAGTGCACACACTCACCAGCGTTCTTCACTCTTGAGTACTCATGTTCACTTTAGTTCAGCAGCCTTAGTAGTCAAACATTGATCAAGCCCATCGGTAATGGTTTGATACAGCAGGTGTAAGGGGTAGCCCGGGTAGGATACACAGTAATGCAGGTGTAGTAGCCCGGGGCAGGTGTGGGAGGGGCTCCCTGTAATAGAGGGCCTGAGGCAGCTGTTGTAAGGGGAGAGGGGGACAGGTAGAAGAGGGAGAGGCCCGGATAGGTGCACGAGGGGACTTGGTAGGTATAAGAGGGTGCGCGGGCACCAGGAGCAGCTGTGGGGAGAGGTCCCGGTAGAAGTAGGAGGGTCCCGGGGAAGCTGTACCAGTGGCCCCTGGGCAGGTGGAGGCCCCGGTAGAGGAGGTGGAAGCTGTACCAGTGCCCCTGGGCAGGTGGAGGCCCCGGTAGAAGTAGAGGGCCCGGGGAAGCTGTACCCGGGCCCCTGGCAGGTGGAGCCCCGGTAGAAGTAGGAGGGTCCCGGGAAAGCTGTACCAGGGGCCCGTGGGCAGGTGGAGGCCCCGGTAGAAGTAGGAGGGTCCGGGGAAGCTGTACCAGGGGTCCCTGGGCAGGTGGAGGCCCCGGTAGAAGTAGGAGGGTCCCGGGAAGCTGTACCAGGGTCCCTGGGCAGGTGGAGGCCCCGGTAGAAGTAGGAGGGTCCCGGGGAAGCTGTACCAGGGGCCCGTGGGCAGGTGGAGGCCCCGGTAGAAGTAGGAGGGTCCCGGGGAAGCTGTACCAGGGGCCCGTGGGCAGGTGGAGGCCCCGGTAGAAGTAGGAGGGTCCCGGGGAGCTGTACCAGGGGCCCGTGGGCAGGTGGAGGCCCCGGTAGAAGTAGGAGGTCCCGGGGAAGCTGTACCAGGGGCCCCTGGGCAGGTGTAGGAAGTGGTCCTGGTAGAAGTAGGAGGGTCCCGGGGAAGCTGTACCAGGGCCCCTGGGCAGGTGTAGGAGGTGGCCCCGGCAGAAGTAGGGGGCCCCTGGAGGGGGTGTAGGAATGGCTTCAGGCTGTAGTTAAACACCTTTTTTTTCCCCAATGCTTGAACCGATCAAAAGCAGCCAAGTGTGAAGAGAAACCTGAGGCGTACCCTGTGTTTATATGTTTTCAGGGTGATGAATAATTTCTAGCCCATCATTTTCAAACTGATAATCACACTAGCTTGGCAAGGTATAAAAAATAAAGGAATTGGTTTAATCCCGTTGAGCTATACTGCTAGGAAGAGGCCAGTCTCGAAATGCAGATTTAAACGAAGATTAGATTGCAGGAAACATCCGGTCTACCACAGCGAGTTGTAACATTCACTCTACCACAGTGAGTTGTAACATTCACTCTACCACAGCGAGTTGTAACATTCACTCTACCACAGTGAGTTGTAACATTAGATTTGCCGCAGTAGAGTGTAACATCCAATTTACTACAGTAGAAACACACTACTGTGGTAGATTGACTAACATACAATCTACCACAGTGGGTTGTAACTTTCACTATACCACAGTGGGCTGTAATATTCGATTTGCCGCAGTAGAGTGTAACATCCAATCTACTACAGTAGAAACGGCCAATCTACCACAGTGGGTTGCAATATTCAATCTACCACTGTGTTGTAACATTCAATCTACTACAGTGGGTTGTAACATCTACTACAGTGGGTTGTAACATCTGCTACAGTGGGTTGTAACAAATCTACTACAGTGGGTTGTAACAAATCTACTACAGTGGGTTGTAACATCTACTACAGTGGGTTGTAACATCTGCTACAGTGGGTTGTAACAAATCTACTACAGTGGGTTGTAACAAATCTACTACAGTGGGTTGCAATATTCAATCTACCACTGTGTTGTAACATTCAGTCTACTACAGTGGGTTGTAACATCTACTACAGTGGGTTGTAACAAATCTACTACAGTGGGTTGTAACAATCTACTACAGTGGGTTGGAACATCTACTACAGTGGGTTGGAACATCTACTACAGTGGGTTGGAACATCTACTACAGTGGGTTGGAACAAATCTACCACAGTGGGTTGTAACAAATCTACCACAGTGGATTGTAACATACAATCTACCACAGTGGGTTGTAACATACAATCTACCACAGTGAGCTGTAACAATCTATCACAGTGAGCTGTAACATACAATCTACCACAGTGAGTTGTAACAATCTACCACAGTGAGTTGTAACAATCTACCACAGTGAGTTGTAACAATCTACCACAGTGAGTTGTAACAATCTACCACAGTGAGTTGTAACAATCTACACAGTGAGTTGTAACAATCTACCACAGTGAGTTGTAACAATCTACCACAGTGAGTTGTAACAATCTACCACAGTGAGTTGTAACAATCTACCACAGTGAGTTGTAACAATCTACCACAGTGAGTTGTAACAATCTACCACAGTGAGTTGTAACAATCTACCACAGTGAGTTGTAACAATCTACCACAGTGAGTTGTAACAATCTACCACAGTGAGCTGTAACAATCTACCACAGTGAGCTGTAACAATCTACCACAGTGAGCTGTAACAATCTACCACAGTGAGCTGTAACAATCTACCACAGTGAGCTGTAACAATCTACCACAGTGAGCTGTAACAATCTACCACAGTGAGCTGTAACAATCTACCACAGTGAGCTGTAACAATCTACCACAGTAGAGCACATCCAATCTACCACAGTAGAGCACATCCAATCTACCACAGTAGAGCACATCCAATCTACCACAGTAGAGCACATCCAATCTACCACAGTAGAGTACATCCAATCTACCACAGTAGAGCACATCCAATCTACCACAGTAGAAACATCCAATCTACCACAGTAGAAACATCCAATGATAATTCCCTGATACTTCCCTTCCTTCACTCCTTTGAAACAAAAAATGTTATCGATGGCAACAAAAAATAGCTTAGCATTAATGATATCGAGCTTATAATGATATCGAGCTTATAATGATATCGAGCTTATAATGATAACGAGCTTACACGTGTTGAGCGCAGTATACAGTGGGTGAATGTGTGTGTTAATTTCATATTAACTAGGAAAATCCCAAATTACACAACTTTGAAACTATTTTGTTTTATTAATCTGGATGACGAGAAGCTGCGAATGTGAATTATAAAAGGACTGTGACAAGTCGAGAGGACTGTGAGTAGTAGTAGGCTACTACTACCGTCTTGAGTAGGCCACGGCCGTTCGTGTGAAGCGTTAGTGAGCATGCTACGATATGACGATTCTCACTACAATAAATATTGACACGAAATGCAGTTTAGTAAGATTGATTAAAGAGCAGCTCAAGAGAAACAGACAGGTACCACATCTCGGGAATGTATGAATGATTAAAAGTCTGCCGGTTTCCTAAATACCGTAGCGAGCACAAATGTGTTGGACATTCAGAAAATAGTACAGTCCTGTATTTACGAAGGCCAGGTTTATGAAGATCTACTTCTGCCAATCGGCTATTCACAGATCTTCAACAACAACCAGTTCATATTCACCTTATCTCGCCGCAGTCAATAATATTCGAACTATCTCCCTGCAGCAGCTCAAGGCTTCAAACAGGTGTTTACACAGATTGACTTGGGTGCTATTTCTGTGTTTAGAAATATGATTAGTAATGTTTTCGTCGTGTTTCATATTTTGACCTGATTTCCATTTGATTATTCTTACTATTGGAGATTGTTACAGTGATATTTGTCCACATGGCAGACTGGATCAGGCTCAACAGGTAAGAGCTCGGAATTAGATAGGATCGTTACTGTGGGAGGCGTTCAAATCCTATATAGCTCGAGTCTCTTAGAACAGCAGTAACATTCTATACTAATATGTGGATTCCTTGTTATATTTATCGATGGAATATTTAATACACATCCTTTATGGTGTTTAATAAGTATTGGGATATTTTACTGGTTAATTTGTATTCACTGTTATGCACATTGGGAGTATAGATAAAGTGCATTGTATACGCTACGTGGGTGAGGTCGGTATCTATGAATTAAGAAATATAATTCAGTTTCTTATGAATATCTGTTTTTCTCTAGCTCATAAATTACAACCTTAGAGATACTTTAAACCCATTTGAATCTTGAAAATATGACAAAACACCGTTCAATTTATGAAATATTATAAAATATAGGTGGGTCTGAAATACATTATGGCAAAATACAATTGAATGAAATATAAAATACAGTTGAACCTATGAAATATGCTAAAATGCAATTGAATCTATGAAATATGGTCAAATACGTCGAATCTGTGAAATTAACATAGCATATCATACAATACGAATGTTTGAGATTGCACATGTGGGGACTAAGCAAGGTCAGTATTAATAAAAAAGAAAAGACCACGAAATATATTGGAAACCCAGGAAGACAAGACTGCGTGTGGCGGGTGAACGATGCCCTTAGGCTAGGGCATGGCCTCCACACGACTGTTTTCATATATCTTAGTGCTCTTGCTGATAGTGTGTCTCATACTCTCACTCTGTTTCAATCATTCACCTTATCTTTAGTCTATNGTGAGGACCTTTGACTGACCTCAAGCAGACAAACACAGATTTTGGTCTGTTTGCAGTCACGTGGGCTGGCCCGAAAAAAAAGGTGTATGCAGGGAAAGCGAACAAACCCTTAGGCAGTGTCAGTTTCTGTGAGGGCTGTAGACAGTGTCTGTGAGGGCTGTGGACAGTGTGAGGGCTGTAGACAGTGTCTGTATGGGCTGTGGACAGTGTGAGGGCCGTGGACAAAGTGTCGGCAGTGTCTGAGGGGTTGCGGCCAGTGTCTGTGAGGGCTGTGGACAGTGTCTGTGAGGGCTGTGGACAGTGTGAGGGCTGTAGACAGTGTCTGTGAGGGCTGGGGACAGTGTGAGGGCTGTGGACAGTGTGAGGGTGTGGACAGTGTGAGGGCTGTGGACAGTGTGAGGGCTGTAGACAGTGTGAGGGCTGTGGACAGTGTGAGGGCTGTGGACAGTGTGAGGGCTGTGGACAGTGTGAGGGCTGTGGACAGTGTGAGGGCTGTGGACAGTGTGAGGGCTGTAGACAGTGTCTGTGAGGGCTGTGGACAGTGTGAGGGCTGTAGACAGTGTGAGGGCTGTGGACAGTGTGAGGGCTGTGGACAGTGTGAGGGCTGTGGACAGTGTGAGGGCTGTGGACAGTGTGAGGGCTGTAGACAGTGTGAGGGCTGTGGACAGTGTGAGGGCTGTAGACAGTGTGAGGGCTGTAGACAGTGTGAGGGCTGTGGACAGTGTGAGGGCTGTGGACAGTGTGAGGGCTGTGGACAGTGTGAGGGCTGTGGACAGTGTGAGGGCTGTGGACAGTGTGAGGGCTGTGGACAGTGTGAGGGCTGTGGACAGTGTGAGGGCTGTGGACAGTGTGAGGGCTGTGGACAGTGTGAGGGCTGTAGACAGTGTGAGGGCTGTGGACAGTGTGAGGGCTGTGGACAGTGTGAGGGCTGTAGACAGTGTGAGGGCTGTAGACAGTGTGTGAGGGCTGTGGACAAAGTGTCGGCAGTGTCTGTGAGGGGTTGCGGCCAGTGTCTGTGAGGGCTGTGGACACTGAGCAGTGTTTGTGATGGTTGCGGGCCAGTGTCTGTGAGGGGTTGTGGGCAGTGTCTGTAAGGGCTCTGGGCAGTGCCTGTGAGGGTTGTGGGCAGAGTCAATGAGGGCTGTAGGCAGTGACTGACGTCTGTGAGGATTGTGACAAAGTGTGGCAAGCTTCTGTGGATCACAGTGTGTTCACAGCCCTGTTCTGCTTTTTTGATGTGGCTCCACGTGTCTCTTGGCCTGTGGCCTTGCTACTGAAGGGTGACACAACATACCCTCACACGCACATATTATTGCGCTACAAAACAACCGAATGCATTCTGGGGTCTACTTTTGTGTGCTTTTTGTCGGTATTCTGTGTAATTCATGATGTAGGTGGTGCTCTGCACCCTAAGCAAAAATGCCTTCTTTGTATAGCGTGCCAAACAGCTTCAGTACGAGCGTTTTCTGTGCCTGCTAATAGCTTACAGCCTATAGCTATGGTAGTACGTATCTTGATGTACGGACCACCATGATTATCTATGAATGGTTGCTGTAAGCAACTGAATTAGATCGCTAGATGGAAATCTAATCAGAGCCACATTCGGTGGTTCAAATAACAGTCATGACAAGAATGTTTGTGTTGAGAGCTCTGTGATCACAATGGGTTCCACCTTCCTTGAAACTAACTTCATTTGCCAGTGAAAAATATATATAGTTTGCTAATACAAACAAAACTGAACACGCCTTAATTGCATCCTTAAATAAAATTCCTTGTTGATTTAAAAACAAAATTGGTGTGCGACAATTTTTTTAGAAATGTGTTTGAGGTCCAGTACCGAGCTCTGCCAGCTCTAGGTACGTTCAGAGTACGACAGGTGGAGGCATAGAACTCGGCGGGAGCCAGCAACTGTATAAGTTAAGGTGAGGGCGTCTTACTCATGTCAGCTTGGCGCACCTCGTGCTGCTACCACCCACCCAAGTACTAACCAAACCCAACGTTGCTTAACTTGTTCTCAGCGGGGGTATGGCCATTGGCGTGGTGCTCGCGACACCACCATCTATCCACCCACACTGTGCTCAAAGACGGATTTCTAGCGACTAGCATCGCCTATCCGGCCAAGCCAGTTGCCAAGTAGACTTTTTTTTAGGGTGACGGGCATGTATTGCTGCTAATTTTTGTTTAAGACTAATCGCATCACATGGTCGAATAGTCCTGATTACTGTATAAATCATTTATTCATTTGCTGAAATTAAACTAAGAATTCAAACGTAAAGCAATCCGTCTCTAAACTGTGCTACTTCTTAAACTGGTGATGTCTTAGGATGCAGCTGTCGACTGTTGCACTCTGCTTGCCCAGACCACTGCTCGCTCGCGCACACAACACACACACACACACACACACACACACACACACACATTGCATTTATATTCCAGCCTAGTATGTTTGCACATCAAGACTTGACCTTCTCATTGCCTCGGTCAACAAGATTAGGTTATTCCTCTTAACCTACATTTGTTTCATTCATTATATTTTTACAAGTACAATATTATAGTAAGTAAAATATATACAATATCATATATATTTTTCTCTAGCCTGGTATCTGTTCGACACGTGATATTGAATGTCATTTTTTTCCTCATATTAAGATATAATTGTAAAGTGAGGGACTGGTGGGGGCAGACAGTTTTAATAGGGAGTGTTGGCAGACAGTTGTAATAGGGAGTGTTGGCAGACAGTTGTAGCAGACAGTTGTAGCAACCTAGCGAGCCCCAGCGCCCTCTAGGGGCTCTCTAAGATGTTCCATCCACCTGAGGTGTGTGTGTGTGTGTGGGGGGGAAGCGGGAACAGGTGCACGAGCACAGTACCTGAGGTGCTGCCTTAACCCATGGGAGTGGGAGAGGCGCGAGTCCCCAGGTGGAGGGAGGAACAGGTGCTGCGGGGGTGGGAGTACACGCGAGAGCACCGCCCGCGCCAGCAACAAGTTCCCTCCATACCCACCCTCCGCCGCCGCCCACTCCAGCCACACACACACACAGTCTCGTGACACTTAGGAAAAACAATGAATAATTCCCGTCTTGCGGTCATGTTTTCCACAGTCTTGGGGGACTCATTAATGCTGCAATGTTTTCGTACTGGGAGCTTCAGGGAGACGGGCAGGACTTAGTCCTGGTCTCACAGCTGGGACACATGCCTACCTACTCCTTCGGCCAGACATATCGCTCTTTAAGTTTTCTCCTTAGTCGATACCAGCGCCCCACGCCGCCGGTGACGTCATGGATGACGTCAATAAAACGCCAATACTGGCGCCCTCGTCCATGACGTCACAGCGCAGGCTGACTCCCTATGTAAATTCGTGGACAACTTGCAGACGCAGATAAACATTTGTGGGAGTTAAATAAACGTCAGCTGTCAGAGGATTCAAATACGTTAGATTATTGCACACAGAATAAGACAGTAAAGTTTTTGTATAAAGATAAGGAGTGATAGGAGACTAGTGCTCTGAGGTTGGTACCCCTGCTGGGTATCGATGCGCACGATGACGTCATGGACCGCTTTAATGGTGGTAACACACACGAACGCTCTCACATCCCTGCCGTCACGAACACACACTTATGGCTTCACACGAGTCGTTGCGTGCAAAATACTTAAGATTTTTACGGCGTTTGCACGGTGCATATAAGCCTTGTCTATGTGTGGAAGGACATAATTCACAGGTGCCGAGTCTGCCTGTTCAGTTCACATTACTGTGTCCACATTTACACAAGTGCTTAGATCTCATCATTGTATACGAGACTAAATTACATTATAGTACAAAAGAACGTTTTTATTTAGTTTATAAAAAGAATTTAGCGCGAGAAGTTTCGCGCGGGACACGAGCGAGGGTCGGCTTTCAGCGACGGTTTCAAAGGATTTTGGCGCCAAGGACTCAGTTGCAACTTGTCACATTTGATAACAATATAACCAAAGATTAGATAATAACCTTTTCGGATGCTGGGTGTCGGCGCTCTCGCCGATAACATGATTTTCCTTCTGGCAGGAAACCCCCCCCCCTTTTAAATATACCAGTAATACGTATATGGGAATATTTAAGATTTTCTTATCAGTACTCTAACGGGTTGCCACACAGGGATTTATTTTGTATTTATTTTTGTTTTGAGTTCTTCGTTTTGTCTTGTGAAATATATATACAAAAAATTCCTGTTCCTCTTCTTGTAGTTTGCGCCTCTACTTGAACCACTAATATTGCCACTATAGTGACTAAAGTAATGTAACTACTTCTGGTCCACTATGGGTATCATTTATGCCGCAGCCACTACCCATTTTAATTGTTTATGATATAATATTACAATTAATGTAATTCTTTACCCACTATTCCATTAACATTCTACATCTTTGCTAGCGCCCACAGCCCCACCCGACCACCACCCACAGCCACACCCGACCACCACCCACACCAAGCACCACCCACAGCCACACCCTCCCTGAATCACCCACATCAAGGTTCACTCCGCCACCCACTACCGCCCACAACCCCACCCACCCTCCGACAAACCACTCCTCCACCACCCACACTCATCAGCCTCCACCCATTTTTCGGGGGGGGGGGTAAAGAGGAAGGAGAGGCATAGGTGAAAAGAAGTATAGAAGTGGGAAATACAATGAGAGGTATGAAAGCAGGCGGGCTGTCCGCCTTGCTGACCCACCAGCGACCATCAACCCCACTCATAGTGCCCCCCACCCTTCATAGTGGCCACCAACCCCACCCACCATTGACCTTCCCCCACACCCCTCCCCACCCCCGTGCATATATATATAGAAACCTCTACATTGAACAGCAAAGAGGCAGGGCTTTAGGGAATCACATATTTGAGTAAGAAGATACATCTTTAAATGACAAGACAGTCGATAGCAAGGATAGATAAATATATAATTACTTATCGTACAATGTCGTAAGCTATGTTATTGGGATTCAGTGAACATTAGCTAATTTTTGAGTTATTGATCGTTATCGACATACTTTGCTGTTAAGAGATCGATGAGCTGGTTAGATTCGATGATATGGTCGTCAGTAGATGTTACGATGTATTGGCATGGCGGAGGAAATGATAATTTTTTTCCCAATATGAGCGTATGTAGGTGTCATTCATTGTACGTGTGCGTGGAGGCTGTGTCTACAAGTTACATATGTCTTGTGTGTGTGTGTGTGTGTGTGTGTGTGTGCTTATTTCGTTCCACGCCAGATAGCGGTGCCGATTCATACTATGAATAAATACTGACACACTCAGGAATCTGTACACCGGTTGATTGGCAGTTGAGAGGCGGGACCTAAGATCCGAAGCTCAACTAAGCACAACTAGGCGAGTACACACACACACACATATATATATTCTCCTGTTTATATAGTAGTTTTCGTAACTGTGTGCACCATAGTATAAAGATTGCAGTTATAAGCAATTAGACAGTAGAACTTATTCACTTTATGGTCGGAAAAAAATAAGCTAAAAACAAATTTAAATATTCCTAGGCCTAGTATAGCACACATATGTATTATATTAAGCCTCATATATCGTGTATTAGGCCTAGAAAGGTTAGGTTAGGTTGGTTTGTGGGGGGGGGGGCCTGAAAGCTGAGTGGACACCGCTCTGGACTCTTAATCCTAGGGCCCGGGTACGATCCCCGGTGATGGCAGAAACAAAAATTGGCAGAGTTTCTTTCACCCCTGTTACCCCCCTTTCAGATCCCAGTTATCTAGCAGTAAATAGGTACCTGGGAGTTAGACAGCTGTTACGGGCTGCTTCTCGTGTGTATTCACCTAGTTGTGCTTGCGGGGGTTGAGCTCTGCTCTTTCGGCCCGCCTCTCAACTGTCAATCAATCAACTGTTACTATTTTTAATTTTTTTTCTTTTACGCACCCAGACACACACACACCCAGGAAGCAGCCCTTACCAGCTGGCTAACTCCCAGGTACCTATTTACTGCTAGGTAACAAGGGTATCAGGGTGAAGAAACTCTGCCCATTTGTTTCTGCCGGCCCCGGGAATCGAACCCCGGTCCACATGACTACGTATCAAGCGTGCTGTCCACCCAGCCACCGGCCACTTGCACCCAGTCACTGGCAGTGTGTGTGTATATGTGGAAAAAAATTAGTTAGTACTTAATAACAGTTAATTGATTGACAGTTGAGGCGGGCCGAAAGAGCAGTGCTCAACCCCCGCAAGCACAACTAGGTGAACACACACACACACAGTAAATACAAGTATTTAAAATAGTAAATACACAGAGGATTTGTGGAAAAAACTAACACAGATTGTTGTACCCCATATACACACACACAGACACACGACACGCCAGCACACACACACACACACAGCACACACATGGGGCCTCGCGGCTAAGTGCACAGCGCTTGGTGGGTCGTAGCCCTATGGGTCTGTGTTCGATTCCGGCTGAGGCAGAAAGAACTGGCAGGTATTCTTTCCCCGTGGATGCACCAAATCACTAGCAGTAAATGGGTACCTGTGGAGTTAGACAGCTGCTACAGGGCTGTTTCTGGGGATACGTGTGTGTGTGTATGTGTGTGTGTGTGTGTGTGTGTGTTAGGAGATACATATATGTGTAGACATAATAAGGAGAAAGAACAGAATTGGTTAGGAAGGCGGGGGTCCAAGAGCTAATAGCTCGATCAACTGCAGGCTCAGATAGTAAATACAAAAATTAAATACACATGTAGTTTCAATAGTGGTTTTAAAGTAATTTCAAAGCGTTTCGTGACGAAGAGTTCTGGGGAGACGGGACACCATGAGCGTAGCTCTCATCATGTAACTATACTTAGGTAATTACACAACACACACACAGTTAGGGAACTCCTTGACAAAAGTTCTCTGAAACTCCCCCACATCTAAATGAATGTCATCTCCTCATACATGTCATAATAGGGGTTGGCGTTGAGCTGAAAGTGTTCATTAAGGCTTCAGCGGAAACGAGGATTTTTTGTTGATAAACAAGCTTAGGTAAACACACCCCAAAGTGCTGCTTCCTATTCTATATGAGGGATTATAGGACTATAGATCAAGCGTCAGCTCTAAGTTCATATACAATCCCCCTCTCAGAGGATGGCTTGTTGTACATGGTAATCATGAGAAAACGTGAGATGCGAGTCTATGATCTACTGTCTCGCAGTATACGAGTGACTGAAATAACTCACAAATCTCTAAGTATCTCATGACATTTGCTCATTTTACCTGTTGCACAGTCGATTAAGACGCGTCTGGGATCCTCTCGGCCGTAGGTTCGAACCCTCATCACGGCCCTTGTTGATTTGTTCATTTGCTCTAAATTCACTGACAACAGGACAGCCACAAATGTTGAAGAGTGTCGTAGCTGCTGTTCCTAGCATTCACCAGCAGCCAAATGCTTCCAGTAACGACATCCAACGCATCCGAGCACACTGGACTTGTGGTCCTGGGGTTCGAATCCCAGGGCGCCGGCGAGAAAACAATGGGCAGAGTTTCTTTCAGCCTATGCCCCTGTTACCTAGCAGGTAAAAATAGGTACCTGGGTGTTAGTCCAGCTGTCACGGGCTGCTTCCTGGGGGTGGAGGCCTGGTCGAGGACCGGGCCGCGCGGGACACTAAAGACCCCGAAATCATCTCCAGATAGACCTCATGCTGGCGTTTACAGAAGCACACAGTCTAGTGGAAGCTTCATGTTGCCCGTCTACACATAGTTCTTTATACAGGAGCTCTTTTCCCTTTGAATATAGATTTATGGTACATACAATGCTGCCATAAACAGCACTTTGTGTATGCTACGTTGGTACTTTTGTAGTTGGTACTACTGGTACTTTGCTTCTGTAAGATGTCAGCCTCTTTTGACAAGGAAAAAAAGAGAACGAAGGATGAAGCAAAGTAGAGAGGGGAAAATAAGAGCAAGAATAAGCAGATAATGAGTATTAACATAAGAAGGATCAAAAGAGAAACGTAAGAGAAGGGAAAGAGGGAAGAAGCCAAGGAATAATTGCAATATGTCTCCAGAGCTCAGAGAGGTGGCAGTGCAATGGTAGGAAGAGAAACAGGGAGATAGTGAGAGAGAGGGAAGAAATGAGAGAACAGAAAGCAGGAGAAAAACGAAATAGAACGAGGAATCCCCCCTAAAAAACTACAGAGGAGGAAATTACGTAGATAAGGACAAATAATTTGTTTGAGAAATTAGAAGTTGCCAAACGAGAAAGAGAGCGACAGGAAACAAGATAAGCAAAAGATT
The DNA here is from genome assembly GCA_020271785.1 of Procambarus virginalis. Classification (NCBI taxonomy): domain Eukaryota; kingdom Metazoa; phylum Arthropoda; class Malacostraca; order Decapoda; family Cambaridae; genus Procambarus; species Procambarus virginalis. Next base: position 60,536,373 of record WNGS01164437.1, read on the forward strand.
AGAGAAAGCGGAGAGGAAACATTGGATAGTTTACACAGTAAATGACACATTGAGGAACACATACAGTAAAACTCCTCTGCTTTGTGTTCCTTAAACTGACAGGAATGAAAAGTGAAAAATCTTTGCA
>WNGS01164437.1:60558812-60578908 GCA_020271785.1 Procambarus virginalis
CAGGCCTCCACCCCCAGGAAGCAGCCCGTGACAGCTGACTAACATCCCAGGTACCTATTTTTTACTGCTAGGTAACAGGGGCATAGGCTGAAAGAAACTCTGCCCATTGTTTCTCGCCGGCGCCCCAGCAACAACACTCCCACAGCACGGGCGGTTGTTGGAGAATCATTGATTGATAATGCCTTGCAAATCTCAACAATCCAAACCCTCTTGCTCAACGGTGAAAGAGCACACACTGGACACACACAAGAAACAAAAACGCATCAACCGCAAGTGACAATCCAACACCATATAGATCTTTGTAACAAGACGACATAATCGAACTAGCATCCAGTGGGGCACCCCAGACAAGCTGCCCCGTCCTGCTGTGCAAAGATTTTTTGTTTTTCATAGAAATATCACATTAATGGATACCAATATGTTATGTACGGTGCTTCCCATTAATGTAGAGCCTCCTCTTTTGCTCTACCATGACAACTTCCCTCTTATGACGTCCCTGTTTGTTGTCAAGAGTGTTGATGTGTGGGTCGTCCCGCTTCCCCACCACCCTCTTCAAGCTTCAGTGCAGTTCTCTACGTTTATTCAAGTAGCCATGAGTTGATGACGTCAGAATGTTGTTTACCGTAGTCTCAGTTGGCGAAGAGGTGTGTGTGTGGCGTCTGTGGTTGTCATGGCGACGGGTGACGCTCTGGGGGGGTCACTGTTTCTTCTGTAATCAACCTGTTGTTGTATTTGGTGTATTTCTAGAATTCGTTGTATTTATATGTTTGAGTGGAGTGCTTGTATGTGGTGGGGTTTGTATTTTGTCTTATGTTTCATGTTGAGGATGGGGGGGTGGTGGTAGTGGTGGTGGAGGTCGTGGTGGTAGTGGTGGTGGGGGTGGTGGTGGTGGGGGTGGTGGTAGTGGTGGTGGTGGGGGTGGTGGTAGTGGTGGTGGTGGTGGTTAAGACGGCGTCAGTGGACTGAGTGTTGTTGTCAATATTGTTGTTGTCGATGTTATTGTCGTTGATCTTAGTATTGTGGTGAATGTGCTAATGACCAGCGTACTTGTGTTGATGTTTCAACATTGTCAGACGCAATCCTCGAGATTAATGCCATGACCACAATTGTCTATCACCACCACCACCACCATCACCACCACCATCACCACCACCACCACCACCACCACCACCACCACCACCACCACCACCACCACCACCACCACCACCATCACCACCACCACATGCATGGGAATAGGCTTACAGGTTCCGGAAGATGTGAGGAAATGTCAGCACTGTAGAGAAATGCCCGACAGAACACTGGAACATTATCTAACACAGTGCACAGTTACACCCACAACAGAACACTGGAACATTATCTAACACAGTGCACAGTTACACCCACAACAGACCACTGGAACATTATCTAACACAGTGCACAGTTACAAACCCATTAAGATTTCAACTTGGATTCAACAGAGCAGAAGTTGTTGTTAAACACATATGGCAAAATCTTACTGAAGCGACCATACGAGTCATGAATACTCATACTCCGCCCAAGTAAAACAGAAACAAGCAACACTTAGTGGGCCAGCCAGAGGCTTAGGGCCCGCCCAGTGGGCCAGCCAGAGGCTTAGGGCCCGCGCAGGAATTTCCCTGAAAAAAAAAACAAAAAAAAACACCGTCACCATCACCATCCCAAGGGCACCTGATAGCTCAATGGACAGCGCTTCGGATTCGTAGTCCTGAAGTTCAAGGTTCGATCCTCGGTGGAGGCGGAGATAAAAGGACAAAATTTTTCTTTCACCCTGTGGCCCCTGTTACCTAGCAGTAAATAGGTACCTGGGAGTTAGACAGCTGCTACTGATTGCTTTCTGGGGATGTGTAACAAAAAGGAGGCCTGGTCGAGAACTGGGCCGTGGGGATGCTAAGCCCCGAAATCATCAAGATAACCTCAAGATCCCTACCACCATCACCACCACTATCACCACCACTATCACCACCACCACCACCATTACCACCACCACCACCACCACCATCACCACCACCATCCCTACCACCATCACCACCACCATCACCACCACCACCACCACCATCCCTACCACCACCACCACCACCACCACCACCACCACCACCACCACCATCACCACCACCACCACCATCACCACCACCATCCCTACCACCACCACCACTATATGAATTGCACCTCACGTCGCTGGACGACAAAAGAACTCGGGAAGATCATGATCACCACATACAAAATTCTCAGGGACTTGACAGGGTAGATAAGGACATATTTAACACGGTGGTACTCTCACAATGGGACACAGGTGGATGGTGTTGATTGGACTGGTTCAGACAGCTGCTCACAGTATGCACTAAGTAGCTCTGTTGCAGGTGGATATGTTGGTGATAGAAAACGTAGGTGTGTGCATGACAGCAGATTTCAAGTGGCCAGGACACAGTTTCTAGTGGCATGGACAGCGGTGCAGCTGACAGCACCGCGTGACAACACCGGCAAGATTACACGACAGCTGTGACAGGGGGGGTCGCAGCTGGAGCGACAAGTCAATTACAGAAAAAGATTAAATGATAATTTTAACTTTGAAAAAAAAACTGGTTTAACTTGGAAACTTGTATAAGTTAATCTTGAAAGACAGATTACCGCATTCTATGCTTGAATTTGCATCTATTAACATGTGAAGGAAATACTCTATTAAGCCTATTGAATTAATTATTAGTCATAAAGCTAGTGTTTATAAGAGATAATGAGAAATCTTAACAATTAAACAACAACTAAGTACAGTAGGAAGTGATCATCTGGTCAAAAGATAACCTGTTTACACACACACACACACACACACACACACACACACACACACACACACGCCACGCCACATAACACACGCCACGGCTACCTGTCCCCGCTAAGCTACTATCAGAGGATAAACATCAGCTGCAGATGCCAGGTGGCTAACATAAAAACGGCCCTTTAGAAATTTTGTGTAAGGAATCTTTCCAAACATTATATAGCCACATCATGTCAGACCAACCTGGAGTATGCGGGTCCACCTAGGAGTCCTATCTAGTCAGCATACGACTCTAAACTCGAAAAGGTTCAAAGGTTTGCCACTACAGAATAGTACCCGGCGATGAGAAGTATGAGCGACGAGGGGGAGAGCGGACTGAGGAGTTAGTTTTAACCCACTTCGTGGAGACAGAAGAGAGTTAGGGGGCTTAACTATCTGCTGTGGATACTTGATAACCATCATTAATATCTGTGGGTACACAGGCGTCTGGCTGGGCAAGTCTGTGGGGACGAGGCATCTTCGTGGAGAATTACCACCAAAACTCCCCAACTTATCATCATCAATGCTTGTGTTATCTCCACTCACACCTCGTAATCGTGGGTCAACACAGACAATACGATGGTATACGGATCGTAAACGCAGCGAAGATTGGTATCTGCGGGGTCGTTCTTGATCGTAAGTCAGGTGTGAACGAGGTGTAGGGGTGGGGTCAGGTGTAGGGGGTGGAGACAGCCCCCCCACCGTGGTTCATAACCACGCCACCAGATTTCCTGCAGCACGCCAGCAACCGGAATACTAGGGGAAAGGCGGATGGAATGTTTATACGTGTTAAAACGATCCATACATATAGCAGCCGAGGACTGTATTATATATAGATGCTCGAAGGCCCCAGAGAGGATCATATATCCCCCAGCAAATATATCTCCCGCCCTGGCCCCCCACACACACACACGTCGCCGCCGCTTGAACACAAGACAGCTTCACTATAAATTCCACCGATGCTGCGAAATCTCATCTGCGGATTTGATGAAACTAAAGCGACCACGACAAAGAACTTGGCTGATACATGAGGACATTCACCGCGCGTTTAACGGGGTAATTAGGGCACGATAATACCACCCCGCGCTAGGAGATAACGAAGGTAGCCAGAGTCTCCACTTTACCTCAGTTGAGTGGTAGAGGCCAGGAGCCAGATTCACGAAGCAGTTACGCAAGTACTTACGAACCTGGGCCAGATTCACGAAGCAGTTACGCAAGTACTTACGAACGTGTACATCTTTCCTCAATCTTTGACGGTTTGGTTACATTTATTAAACAGTTTTCAAGCATGAAAACTTGCCAATCAACTGTTGTTATTGTTATAAACAGCCTCCTGGTGCTTCGGAGCTCATTAACTGTTTAATAATTGTAAACAAAGCCGCCAAAGAGTGAGAAAAGATGTACAGGTTCGTAAGTGCTTGCGTAACTGTTTCGTGAATCTGGCCCCAGGGTACGCGGTGCCCACACTCAAACTGGATAATAAATGAGCTATAGAACCTTGTAATGGATTAAATTGTAGTTATCCATCCTTCCTGTAATGATCATTTAATTCCACCTCATCTAAAGCACGCCGGGGCCCATTAATCATAGCCGGGTAGATCAGGGGATTAGGAGTTAATACTGCCCTGACTTGGTCTCCCTGAACTAAATCTAGTTTCAGATTTTAAGAATTTAGTTTCAGATTTTAAGAATTTAGTTTCAGATTTTAAGAATTTAGTTTCAGATTTTAAGAATTTAGTTTCAGATTTTAAGAATTTAGTTTCAGATTTTAAGAATTTAGTTTCAGATTTTAAGAATTTAGTTTCAGATTTTAAGAATTTAGTTTCAGATTTTAAGAATTTAGTCCATCGTAGGATCCCTTAAAACGGGTTGAAATCTTCTGGGGAACAAATAACATAAATAACACTATACGGTAAGTAAAGTTAGGTGACTAACAGCTAATGTGAAGCATCAGTGCTTCACGAGATAACAGCATCACAGCATCACGTGTTTCACGAGATAACAGATTACAGCATCAAGGGCTTCGCGAGATAACAGATCACAGCATCACGTGCTTCACGAGATAACAGCATCAAGGGCTTCACGAGATAACAGATCACGTCCTACAAGTAGAGTTTTGTGTCTGGAAACATTTACATTTACATGTAAAGCAAACATTTACATGTTTACATTGCTACTCTCTATGTTGATGTTGTAGTTTGTGATAAGATGAGAGGAAGTGATCTTATTAGTATTTGAGATTATGAAGAAAAGTTGAACCACTTTCCACAGACTGAGATACCTAACTGCCCTTTGGAGTGGAGAGTGAGCATTTAAGACCCCAGGTTATACGACTGAAGTGCTTCAGACTTGAAATTGTGATCAAGAAGGATATAAGTGTCCCACTAAACTAGTATATCTTTCAATATTTTTTTTTTAGCCAGGGATATTCCTGCGGGCCCCTAAGCCTCTGGCTGGCCCACTAACTGTTGCTTGTTTTTCGTGTGTCTTACTTAGGCGATGACAATGGTAATGCAATTCTGAGGCAAGTGGCAATGGGTCTCCAACCAGTTTTGTCTATAGTAATAAGCTCCTGCTCTTGAGAGTATGCTAAGTGCCATTCCACCACCCTTACACCTGTCATTGCATAGCAAGATAGGCATTAATATATGAAGCCCATGGACGCAGTAGAAGTCCACGTAAGTGAATTGACAACCTTGCAACACAGCCGTTAAGGTTAGGAAGCAAGTTAAACACAGTGTTAGTTGGTATTCAAAGCACTGTGTTGGATAGGAACGGAATAAATTGAAAATATGCATCAATATCCTGACCATTTCCCAGTGTTATATAGTCGAATTGGCTTGGTTTCTTCCCTTCCCTTCCCTTCCCTCGGCCACATAAATACTGGTGGTGATTGACTGGTCAGACAGCTGCTCACAGTATGCACTAAGTAGCCGTCTGTTGCAGGTGGATATGTTGGTGATAGAAAACGTAGGTGTGTGCATGACAGCAGATTTCAAGTGGCCAGGACAGCAGTTTCTAGTGAGCATGACAGCGGTCGCAGCTGCACAGCACCGCAGTGACAACACCGGCAAGATTACACGACAGCTGTGACAGGAGGGTCGCAGCTGGACAAGTCAATTACAGAAAAAGATTAAATGATAATTTTAACTTTGAAAAAAAAAACTGGTTTAACTTGGAAACTTGTATAAGTTAATCTTGAAAGACAGATTACCGCATTCTATGCTTGAATTTTGCATCTATTAACATGTGAAGGACATAGCTCTATTAAGCCTATGATATAATTTATTAGTCATAAAGCTAGTGTTTATAAGAAGATAATGAGAAATCTTAACAATTAAACAACAACTAAGTACAGTAGGAAGTGATCATCTGGTCAAAAGATAACCTGTTTCACACACACACACACACACACACACACACACACACACACACGCACACGCACACGCCAGACCTGTCCCCTGAAGCTCATATCAAGAGGATAACATCAGCAGCATATGCCAGGTTGGCTAACATAAGAACGGCCTTTAGAAACTTGTGTAAGGAATCTTTCAGAACATTATATACCACATATGTCAGACCAATCCTGGAGTATGCGGCTCCAGCATGGAGTCCCTATCTAGTCAAGCATAAGACTAAACTGGAAAAGGTTCAAAGGTTTGCCACCAGACTAGTACCCGAGCTGAGAAGTATGAGCTACGAGGAGCGACTGCAGGAGTTAAACCTCACTTCGTTGGAAGACAGAAGAGTTAGGGGGGACATGATCACCACATTCAAGATTCTCAGGGGAATCGACAGGGTTGATAGAGACAGGCTGTTTAAAACAAGGGGCACACGCACTAGGGGACACAGGTGGAAGCTGAGTGCCCAAATGAGCCACAGAGATATTAGAAAGAACCTTTTTAGTGTCAGAGTGGTTGACAAATGGAATGCATTAGGAAGCGATGTGGTGGAGGCTGACTCCATACACAGTTTCAAGTGTAGATATGATAGAGCCCATTAGGCTCACGAAACTGTACACCTGTTGATTGACGGTTGAGAGGCGGGACCAAAGAGCCAGAGCTCAACCCCCGCAAGCACAACTAGGCGAGTACAACTAGGTGAGTACACACTCTCACACACAGTAATTAACAGATGGAATGCATTAGGCAGTGGTGGAGGCTGACTCCATACACAGTTTCAAATGTAGATATGGTAGAGCCTAGTAGGCTCAGGAACCTGTACACCTGTTGATTGACAGTTGAGAGGCGGGACCGAAGAGCCAAAGCACAACCCCCGCAAGCACAACTAGGCGAATACACACATTTGGAATAGACCAAATTGACAAAGAAGAATTCCTGAAACCAGCAACTTCAGGAACAAGAGGACATAGATTCAAGCTAAAAAAAAAGAACACAGGTGCCAAAAAAATATTAGAAAATTTTCTTTTGCAAACAGAGTGGTAGACGGTTGGAACAAGTTAAGTGAGAATGTAATGGAGGCCAAAACCGTCATTAGTTTCAAAGTGTTATACGACAAAGAGTACTGGGAAGACGGGACACCACGAGCGTAGCTCTCATCCTGTAACTACACTTAGGTAATTACCTCAGCACTGTGACACCGTAACCTCCTGTACTCTCACACCTTCACTACCATGCACTGTAAACCTCACATCTTGCTACCCTGAGTTCCTACTTCCCTCACACCAAACATTGCTCCTATTTACATCCACACAAACTCATTCATATATGTCTAACCTACGCTTGAAACAATGCTCCTCGACACTCGAGCAGCTGTGGTCCCAAAGCAAACTGGAGTATTTTCTAGCATCTCAAAAAGTTCGAAACTTTTTTATGGGTATGGGTCCCCCAGAGTCTGAGACAGGAAGCCTGTTAGTTTTATCGAGGTCCTTCAAGGTCAAATACTGCGGATCGGCGCTCGATTCCCGACGATCTAATTGGCTGAGCATAGGTCCTTCCCTCCGTTCTCATATCCCAACCCACTGGTCTTTATATCCCAGCTCCTTGTCCTCATACCCCAGCTCCTTGTCCTCATGTCCCAGCTCCTTGTCCTCATGTCCCAGCTCCTTGTCCTCATACCCCAGCTCCTTGTCCTCATGTCCCAGCTCCTTGTCCTCATGTCCCAGCTCCTTGTCCTCATGTCCCAGCTCCTTGTGCTTTCTCCGCAATATGACCCCACCTTAACATGATACAAAACCCCACAACAGTTGTGTAACTCCAGGGGAGTCCCTATTTACTACTAGGGGGAACAGATGCATTAGGTGAAAGAAAACGAGCCCAACCATTTCTGTCCCGTCCGGGAATCGAAACCCTGGATCCCCGATTAAGAGTCGAGGCTTAACTGTACCACGAAACCCTATGTTACTATACACAGCTAATTCAGGAGAATACAGAATACATAATCCTTTTAAACCGAGTTTACTTCGTGGTACAACGTTTTAAGGTCTTCTACGATAGCTTATTAAAGATTGCAAATATTGTTATTGGTTAATTATATGATTGCTGGAGTTATTTAAATGTTTTTAATCCCAGAAAGTTCATTAAATGTTATTTTTTGATGTAATTAATCCTCCCAAAGTTGACCTATCTTCCTAGAGAGGTATTAAGACTAGTGCTGCCATCTGTTGGCAAGCAAGACAAAATTACTTGGTTCAACTATGTACGTTAAAAAAATTAGGTTCTGGCAATGCAGTGAATTTCGATACAAATTAAAGAACAATAATTGGAATACTCAGAATTTATTATGCTGCAAATACAATTATTTTACAGGAGATTTATTCCCATTACATTGTCACATTCAAGGGAATATATTCCTAGAGACGTGAGCCAAGAGGCACCTCGCGCCATCTAGGTTCAGCAACCTCAATTACCTCACAATTAACGATCGTGTGCCCACTTTCTATGGTGCACAGAAAACGGGTTCGAAGCAGAGACTAAATCGTAAATATCCGCAGCCTAATCATTTTAACATATCTCTTACATTGATGGTCATGAATCATTGAAATTGGACTGCTTTATTGTTCATTATTCAAGTTAGGAACGTTAAGTAACTCGCAAGAACAAATGTTAATGTTAGTGTTAGGCTTAATGTTAATTGTATTCATGAATATGATGGTACTTGACCTATTTGTTCAATGTTCTGAGCCAAAACCTTGGGAAGTAGATTGAAGAATGACAGACTTGACAAGGTTCTTCCGTCTAGCTGAAGATCAACTACTGACCATCCCCAGGCTGCACCATTTCAACAGTTGCCTAACTCCCAGGCACCTATTTACAACTAGGTGAACAAAGGCATCAGGTAAAAGGAAATATGTCCAGACGTCTGCCTATCCTGCCGCGGGAGTCGAACCTGGGGCCTTTCAGTCGAGACTCCACAGTATTACAGGATCCACATGTTTCACTTTCACTAAAAAGTATATAAAATAATTTACACAGACGACACAGGACGCCTCAGCTTCCTACGGGCTCACCATAGCCCGTGCTACTTGGAACTTCTTGTTCCAGGTAGCGAATCTTTAACAACAACAAACAACAACAACAAAACAACATGCCTCAGCTTCTGTGCCGTCTGACATCAAGGTGTTCATAAATTTTAGATTGAACATCTAAGCACACTTGACAGATGTTGACCAGATCACACACTAGAAGGTGAAGAGACGACGANTATGGCCCAAGCCAGGGATGTACATCTCTTCAGGAAACCTTTAGGTAAGAAGGGGAAGAGATACCCATGGATGGCGCCAGAGGTGCTCAATGCCGAGCAAGGAACACCCACATCAGATGCCTACAGCTTAGCTGTGCTCTGTAGAACACTGAGTTAATAACACTAGATATTCTTATCGACCGGCATCAAGAACTGGGTGCGTGAAGCAATGAACACTAATCCCAGACTGCGACCACCTCCTGGGGTCTTACTAGACTTAATTAAAGCAGAAACATCAAAAATGATTCCTTGAGTTATTAGTCGACGATTATAAGAACCTCGTTGATAGAATACTGATGGTCTCTCGCAGGGTTGGTGTTAGTGGTCCCGTGGTCCAGTGGTCACAGTGGTCCAGTGGTCCGGTAGAACAGTGATGTAGAGGCTCGCAGGTTTGTGTTTGTGGTCCAAATGTTGGGCGCCTTCCCTCACCCTGTCCTCATATCCCGTCCATGTTCTGTATTACTGTATACATACTGTATAGTGGCTTAGTATTTTCTCCTCGTAATTATCTTACCATTCTGTGTGTGTGTGTGTGTATTTGCTTGTGAGTGTCTTTGTGTGAAGGAAAAAACAGCAACTTGTCCTTATATCCCAGTTCCTAGTCCTCATATCTCATTTCCTAATCCTCATATCCCAGTTCATAGTTCTCATATCATTTCCTAGTCCTCATATCTCATTTCCTTGTCTTTATATCCCTTGCTAATGTAGTTATTCCGGCCTAACTCTTTCCCCCTGATAATTACCTTACCTTACCCCCTGATACCTTACCTTTTTTTCCTGATATAACACCAACAGAAACCAACTTAATACAAAAAACAAACACTTTCAAGTAAGTAAAAATACACAAATTTGCTTTAGTTTACCTAACAATTTCGCGAGTTCCTAATTTTTTTTCTCCTAATAGGAAAATACCAAATTTTTTTCCTAAGGGGTTTTCCTATTTTTCGTGTGCAAACGTTCCTGTAAAACAGAGTCGGGTTTTCTCCTCGTCGTCTTGGGTTTTTTTTACACGCTGGGGGAGGTTGGCTGCTCCCTGTATTGGTAATGAGAGACAAACGGTACCAGTGTAGGAAATGCCTCTCAGTGGGGAAGCGGGTTGGGGAGCAGGAGGCGGAATTGATGAACGTGGGGGGGGGGGGGAGGTGTTGATGGGGAGGAGAGGGGGGGTTAATGGGGGGAGAGAGGGGGGGGAAGTAGAGTCAATGAGGGTGCGGGGGAGAGATGCTGTTGTGGGAGCTTCCATTAGGTTAATAATAAGCCACCCAAGAGGCGGCATGGGCATGAATAGCCCGTAAAGCCACCATCATTGCTACCACCACTACTACTATCCCAGACTACTCCTATTACCACCTACGATGTGTTCATAGTTATCTTACCTTACTCCAGTTAATTATCTTACCTTTCTGCTGATAATTACCTTACCTGACTCATGTTAATTAACCTTACTTATCAGAACTTACACAGGACATACATAACGGAGGGGGGGGGGGTGAAACGAAGCCACACAGAGAAGTTATCTTGAAGATATCTTGAGATGATTTCGGGGCTTAGCGTCCCCGCGGCCCGGTCCTCGACCAGGCCTCCTTTTGTTACATATCCCAGGAAGCAGCCCGTAGCAGCTGTCTAACTCCCATGTACGTATTTACTGCTAGGTAACAGGGGCATCAGGGTGAAAGAGGGAGGGAATTATCATGGGGGGAAAGCGGCAAGACATTACCACTATATAGCACCTGAAGGGATAAGGATTTGGGATGGGACGGAGGAAATGAATGGTGCCCAACTACTTGGACGGGCGGGCATTGAACACCGACCTACAGGAAGCGAGCCCGTCGCTCTACCGTCCAACCCAAGTAGTTAACTTTGCCCATTTGTTTCCAACTCCACCGGGATCGAACCCGGAACCTCATGACTACGAATCCGGATCGCTGTCCACTCAGACATCAGGCCCATATATAGAGAGGGAGGATATTGTGAAACACTTTGGTGTGGATTCCCCCTTGGACTGCCAAACCACCTCTAACACCCCCCCCCCCACTTCCACTTTCTTATCGTACTACCCTATTATCATCAGTAATTTATAGCAGCAATAACTCTACACATTAGGGCGCTCGTACCATAAGGGAACCACACAATCAGCCGTCGTCCGCTAAGCAGGGAATCCGCGTTGGTTTAATTTTATATTTATGGGAATTTTTTCCATTACACTTACATTTTCAAAGTTAATTATTTTTGAATTTATGAATAATGATTTTTTTTTTTTCGTGTGAATAAAGTTTTTTTTTTAGCGATATTTTTATAATTGAATTTGCTTTTATTTTTAAACGTTGGAGACGTCATTAAAAGAAAGGTGAGACGCCATGCAACCCGTCTTGAGGTTATCTTGAGATGATTTCGGGGCTTTAGTGTCCCCGCGGCCCGGTCCTCGACCAGGCCTCCATCCCCAGGAAGCAGCCCGTGACAGTTGACTAACTCCCAGGTACCTATTTACTGCTAGGTAACACCCCCCCCCCCTACTACTAACAGAGGCATCAGGGTGAAAGAAACTCTGCCCATCGTTTCTCTCCAGCGCCCGGGATCGAACCCGGGAACACAGGCTCACCCGTCCAGTGTTCTGTCCGTTCAGCCACCGGCTCCATTAAGGAGCAACCAGCACCACACCTGTAGCCTCTATCACACTGTTTTACAGGAACTTCTTTTCCACGGCTTACAAAACGAAGGAAAAAGTACCGAAAGATATTATTAATAGGAACGTTATCCCTTGACAGGGATGATATCCCTGATATCCCTTGATATCCCCCCACAGATACCAAACAGAACATTCAATTAACAATATATTACAAAAACAAGACCGCCAGCCTACTTAAGAACTCTTGACAGCAAACAGAACGCCTTAAGAGCGACCAACGTCGTCTATGCCTTCACATGCCCCCTTAGGGACTGTTAGCCCCAAAGATCTCAGTATATAGGCAAGACAACAACGTCTCTCTAGGCGATTAAGAATGCACAAACAATAGGGCTCCATCAAGGAGCATATAATCTCCTCACACAACCAAACCATCACCTAAGAAATCTTAACAAGTAACACTGAAATAATCGACAGGTATAACAGAAGACTCGACATCAGCGAGGCTCTACACATCAAAAGTCAAGACCAGCAATCAACAACCAGTTAACACATAATTACATCCTACTCACTTTAAGACCCCGAGCCAACAGAGAAACAGGATCCAAGCGCCGTGGAGAGGGGGGGGGGACCTGCTGCCTGGGTAACAGCTTCTCCCCCGAATCAACCTACCCTGGCTTTGCGCCCTGGTGAGGCCACTCCAGACCGACAACCAGAGCGCAACTCCATAGTCTCCTGAGACTGATGGATGCCTACTACTAATTCTGCCTTTTGTCAATTTGCCGACGATCCGAAATTCAGAGGAAGATTCATGATTACATTAAAAATGAGCTAAAAGTTGGTAAATGTAGCTCATTGTTAAGAAAATGTAGAGTTTTATGCCTGAGAAAACGGGAGAGGTTAAGGAAGTCTGTAGGGGAAGGAAATTATCAGGGGGAAAGCGCCAAGCCTTTACGACTATATAGCACTGGGAAGGGGTCAGGGTAGGATTTGGGATGGGACGGGAGGGAAGGAATGGTCCCCAACCACTTGGACAGTCTGGGATTGAACGTCGACCTGCTTGAAGCGAGACCGTCGCTCTACCGTCCAGCCCGAGTAGTTGGATAACCGAACGAGAGGAATAGTTTAACAAAGTTGTGAATATTGGCCTGATATATACAAGGGGAAGAGGACAGGTATGATAATTACCATCTTGATTCAGGAGACTGAATCAAGATGGACTCTGAGACGCTACATCAAAAAGATTCCTGTTGTCTGAAGCAGGAAACCTGCACTTAAGCTTATTAAATTTCCCAGTATGCTACCCACAACAGTTGCCTAACTCCTGGGGTATATTATATATTATATTATATTATATATATAATATATATATATGTGTGTGTTGTTGAAAGAAAACATTGCTCAACCGTCTCTGTCCTACTGCGGGAATCGAACCCAGGACGCTTGGATGTGAGGACACGACGTAAACACCCCTTACACACCTGCCTAATCCATTTGTCAAAACAAACCTGAATGAACCATCCGAAATTCTACGCTATATACCAATGACATATATATATAGCTTATATCTGCAAGATGATATAAGATACCATCTTGGTATCATACCATCTTGCAGAGCGGGTACTTTAGGAAGCGTCTTGAAATGCGGGTACTGGAGGAATTAGCTTGTAGCGCGGGTACTGGATGTCTGGTACAAACTACGAGACATCTTCCGAGAAGCAAAAGTTTCCTGAAATCTCTGGTATTCATGGTGACCTGTTGAGTCCATTGTGAAGGGGTGACTATAATTTACTCTCGTGGTGAGTTTGCTCTTGTGGAATTGCTCTTGTGGTGATGATTTAAGTGGGTGTTAATGAGGGTGTTTGGTTCGTAATGGAGAAGCTGTTTACTCTATTTGTTCCTATATTTATCAATGTTCAAATCCTTATCCTGGTCTCTTGCAAGTGCTATATAGTCTATTGGCTTGGCGCTTTCCCCTTGATAGTTCCCATCCCCCCTCTATTACCTCCTGTTCTATTTCCTCATTTATTACAGCTTCATCTTCTATCACTTCCTACAGTTCTATTTGCTCATCTATTCCTGGTGTTGGGTGCACATCTCCCCGCTACGGTGGGCTGCCCTGCCGCCCAGCTGAGAGCTGTTGTATCTTGGTGTATCTTGCTGTATCCTAGTGTACCTTGGTGTATCCTGATGAGTGTATCTTGCTGTATCCTAGTGTATCTTGGTGTATCCTGATGAGTGTATCTTGGTGTATCCTGGTGAGTATGTCTTGCTGTATCCTGGTGAGTGTATCTTGCTGTAACCTGGCGAGTGTATATCTTGCTGTATCCTGGTGTGTTCCTGGTATTGTCAGTCACCGGGATGCCCATCCTGGTTTGGGCTCCTGGAAGGGAAGGAGGGAGGTGAGGAGGGGGAGAGGGGATGGGGTGAGGGTAGAGAAGCTAGGTGAGGTATGATTACCTATCGGTGCCTACGGGCTTGGGGAGGGCAGTGAGGTTTAGCTTCATTATACCCCCGTCTACTATTACGGGCTATTCATGCCCGTGCCACCTCTTGGGTGGCTTAATCTTTATCAGTCAATCGTCTACTGCTGGGTCTTGTTGTGCCTTTTGGGTTATAAGTGTAGGGTTTTGACGGTCGAAATCCGAGTTGAAACTTGGTATATATATATATATATATATATATATATATATATATATATATATATATATATATATATATATATATATATATATATATAGTTGTGGATGGAGGTGGCTTCCACAACTTCTGTTCTTTTTCAGTGAATTGTACTTGTTGATCACGTGAATATGACGAGTCTCTCTCTACGTTTCTTCGACTTGTTTGTGTTTGTTGCTTCCACTTGTGTTCTCTTATTTTCTCTCAATATACAAAGGCTTCATTATTTTGTATGCTGTGATCATATCCCCTTAACCTGTCTTCGTAGCTTAACCCTCTTAGCTCTGGTACTAATCTTGTTTCAAATTTCTGCGAAATGTCAATTTTGATTGTATGCTTTACAAGATGCGGGATCTAAACTAGTGTTGGATATTCAAGTATTTATCTAACAAAAGTTGTGTAGATTGTTTGTTAAAAAGAGTCCAGATTTAGGTTTCTAAATAATGGTCTAATGTTTGGAAGCTGTCTGAATAGTGACGATGTTAGTCTGTTTGAGTGTGTGTGTGTGTGTGTGTGTGTGTGTGTGTGTGTGTGTGTGTGTGTGTGTGTGTGTGTGTGTGTGTGTGTGTGTGTGTGTGTTTCTGGTATTCCTCTCTCTCTCTCTCTCCTTCTTACCCTGCCTCATATTTCCATTAATTTAATACATGATACATGATAGTGTTGTGGCAGGATCCCATCTTGCTTGTACCTTTATTATCCATCATTAATTTGACTTAATTTGTTATCAGGGCTGTGCTTCGTGTCACTAGTACTCTATTAGTTTTGGTGACCATGTCGGCCTACGGTGCTATTTTCTTCATTACGTCTTTTATGGCTCATATTCTCTTATCTGACCCTTGGTGATATATATCTGGAAGAATAGTTTCAAGCGTAGGTCAGATTTATTAAGTGTTTTGGTGGATATATACAGTAGATGCCTCGGGTGAGCCAATAGGAGAGGTATCGTACCACCCCAATACAACTACCTACCCATTACACCCACAACAGCCACTCATAAAATAATTAAATTTTATGCATAAAGACAATAACATTTAGCAAGCAATTTGAAAGATGATGTAAAAACAAAATGAACTTTAACATTAGATAGTAAGACATTACCACAATTTATATCAAACAATTAAGATGAGAAAATTAGAAGTAGGACTAATATAAACTAATTATAACATGACATTGTAGATATTTGCGTATCCACAAGACTACGTCAAGAGTCTGAAGCTATCCCAACTTAAAATCACTCCAACTCACTATGGACGAGAATTGGACTCAAAATGCCTGTTTTTAAGCTAATCTCTCTGTGATATTAGTTCCTCCGTGATCCCAGATATCCAGATTCCCCTATCTGAATTCTCCTTCTAGTGTTTGATATTTCTATACTATGTTAGTAAGAATTTTGTAACAAGGAATAGTGTAAAGGACTGTTGTAGTTAAAAAAAAAATTAACTAAGAACTTTGCACCTAACAATTGTATAAATGAATTTTGTAACAAAATTTTATAAATGAATTTTGTAACCAAGAATTTTATAAATAAGAATCTTGTCGCAAATTGTTTAGAAATTAAGAATTTTGTAACAAAGAATTATCACATACAAACGGAAACCAGAAAACACATAATTCAAAAAATATAGTCTTCTCTTATGTCAACAAAAAAAAAACAAGTCAAACACTGTTGAGCACTCGAGAGCTACCGACAAGGTGACGAAATGTCGTCTGGGAGGAGGATGACATGTCCACTGTCACCCGTTTATCAAGAACTGAGTGAGAAATCCTGCGAAGGACTGGAAATCCCAGAAAGCAGAGGACCTCCGGCGGATGGATGGTGACACCCATGTCTTGACCGGAATCTGGAGGCTGCGTATCTCGACTTTTGCAACATCAAGATGCTCGTGAAGACTAAACCTCACACCTGAAGATGCTGCTGCTGCTGCTGCTGCTGCATCTTAGGACTGCAACATAGACATAATCGTCTGCAGGATTGCATATGTCTTAAGTGCACTAATGTTGTCAAGAGATTTGAACCGATTAAAAAAATTAGACGAGGATAATACATCCAGAAAGGATAAAGGAGATTTGGCTTGTAACTTGTACACAGGACAACTTACACAGTTGTCCTGTGTACAAATGTGTAAGTTGTACACAGGAACTTACTGTTGTTGGGAACACAGTAGGAACGGGTTGTGTACCCTAACACAACTCTCCTATCCTCTTATCTCTTCCATAGGCTATATAGCCTATGGGAGGGAAGCCTATAGAACGCTAAGTCAGTATACTGCTTAACGCCCTCTCATAATTCATAGCTATTTTTTGTCAATAGAAGAGTGGTAAACGCGATATAAGAATTATTGCATCAAGATACACAATAGTCCAGGATTCGATTCCCGGGCAGGGCAGAAATGATTGGCCACGTTTCCTTTCACCTAATGCCGCTGTTCACCTAGCAGTAAATAGGTACCCAGGGAGTTAAGCAACTGTTGTGGGGGGCGCTTGCATCCTGGGGAGGATCAGTAGCTCCACCCCAATAGAGATCAGACCAAAACACTCATTATATGTTACTGTGACTGCAAATAAAATACAGGCGGGGCTTCAGAGCTGCCGTTCGACCCCCTCAAGAGCATCCAGGTGAGTACATGGAGATGAATACGCTAATTACCCTCCCCTCCCTTGTCATAACACCACCCGCCCTTCACAAGCGCCCTAACAACACCACGAAATCTGCAACAAGGAGAAAGATTTTTCACCCTGCCAGCCACACCTTTTCCGCCCTGTAATTACCTCGAGGGAACCAGCACAGACCACCTCAGATCGTTCTCCTGAGACCAGGATATCTGAATATCGCATTTAGTTACCCCCGACAACCACTCCCACGTATCTGAATGGCCAAATTTCTCAGATTCTGAATATTGATTATATATCAGTATCTGAGCATCATATACATGGGTATATGCATATTAAAGCATATATATATATATATATATATATATATATATATATATATATATATATATATATATATATATATATATATATATACTTAAATATTAGATAATTACTAAAGATTGGCACATTTTATTATTTTCATAGTGATTCTATTTATTAAAATAAACATATATATATATTACTACCAATGCCCATTCGTTTTCAACTTCACACAGTGAAATAACATTATACGAAAAATATTTCCTTGTATGGCATACGGCCGCCAATATTGGCCCATCACTAAACTATCAACATTGCCAATATACTTCTTGTACATTAGCTTTAGGGCGGACAATATAGACTTGTCCAGGCGGTAGCGTTTCCAGAGTACATGGGTCGATTCCCCGTCAGTTTGTTTATTTGGTGTCACCGCTGGTAGGGGTGTATATGTGTGTCTTTTGCACGGCTGCTTCAGCAACGGTAAATATGTAATATTATGTGGTGCGGCGTTCGATATCTGTCTGTCAGGGAGCATGCAAGATGATTCACGCCTCCATCAACTGCATCAGCACATCAATATACCTCATCTCTGTATATTTATAACCTTAATACATCAATTATATATGGGGCCCCTGACGGCTGAGTAGACAGCGCTCGGGATTCGTAGTCCAAAGGTACCGGGTTTGATCCCCGGCAGAGGCGAAAACCGAATGGGGAGAGTCACCCTGATACACCTGTTCACCTAGCAGTAAATAGGTACCCGGGAGTTAGCTGCTACGGGTTTCTACCTGGGGATGTGTAATTAAAAGGAGGCCTAGTCGAGACCGGGGCCGCGGGGACGCTAAGCCCCGAAATCATCTCAATAAAACCTCAAGATGATATATATATATATATATATATATATATATATATCATATATATATATATATAGAGAGAGTAGAGAGAGAAGAGAGAGAGAGAGAGAGAGAAAAAAGAGAGAGAGAGAGAGAAGAGAAAAAAAAAAAAACGAAGAGGAGCAAAGAGAGAAGAGAGAGAGAGAGAGGCGAGTACGGAGGCCCCCCCCCCCTAGATCGAACTACCTAAAGTATTTATTGTTAGGTGAATAGAGGCATTAGATAAAAGCAAACGTGCCAAATCATTTCTGTCCCGCCCGGAAATCGAAGCCAGGATCCCCGATTGAGAGTCGAAACGAAGGCCATCTTTACCACGAACCCTTGGAACCAGGCTGTCTCTGAGAAGCAGACCTAAAGGAAAGCTTCGAACCTAAGCTTCTTGTACCCAAGCTTGGTTGGGTATATATGTAAGTTTTGCCTCTCGTGGCATTCTGCAGGATTTTTCCATTATATTGTGGATTATTTCAGTTTTCATTCGTATTTTCGAAGGCATAGACGAAGGAACTACATCGGATAGAATAGACGAAGGAAACATTTACCCTCGTCTGCTCTTCCTTCTTCAACTTCACCCATCTCCTCTTCTTTCTCCTTTTATTCCCCCTCCATGCCTCTAAAGTTCAGTAAATTCCACATGAATCAGGCCGTCAGTTTTTTTTCCTGTCTGTCCTTTGTTTCCTGTTGGTGGATAGAGACGTCCCCATCCGGTGGCCGGAATGGCTTGGGCTAGGGGATATCCAGAGCTGAGGAAGGGGAATTACCCGGGCTGCTAGGGGAGGGGGGATGTCCTCAGATACGATAAACGAACGTCGACTGAAGGTTCAGACTTAGCTTAGTGAACCAGTTCGTCCTCTCAAGCGATCACAACGTCATAAAAAATTAATGTTCTATGCTGCCCGAACCTAACCAACCGAGGACCTGTGAAGAGGAAACAGCTCGTCAGTTCATCGTATTATGGCCGTTAGGGATTTATGCAATGAATGATTCGTGCATAAGCCTTAGAGTATGTAATTATTTGCAAAATACTTATAGCCCTAGGTAGCCATTCATGTGCCAACTACCATTCTAAGAAGAATGTTACATATGACTTGGAACTTTCCCTTGATCCTGACCACCTCAATGTGTAAAAGATCACATGTGTGAACAGGTTTGTTTCACAGGTGTTAAGCCTCCAATAGTCCACAGGTGTTGGAGTTGGTCCTCATGCTTAGGACTGGGGCAAAACACTATTCAAAAGGTCGGCACTATTCAAATGGCACAGCATTGCACGTCCATATTCTCAACCCACAACGGCTTGAGAATGGTCCAGGACGGACCGAAACGTCGTCGTCCTTCACCTTCTAGTGTGTGGTCTGGTCAACCCCATAATGATTATGGCACTGGCTAGTGGACTGCCACTGGCACCACACTTCTGAATCGAGAAATTCAAAACCATTTCTTCATGTTATGAGTTACAACACAA
>WNGS01164437.1:60578933-60597652 GCA_020271785.1 Procambarus virginalis
AGTCAACTACTAAATCCTTATCCTGATCCCTTCAAAGTGCTATATAGTGGCTTAGTGCTTTTTCCTTATCAGTACCATTCTTACGTTCCATTCCTAATTTCCATCAGTAATTTTCATCCCTAAACCCAGTTTTACTTCATATATTAACTTTAGAATAGTAAAATAGAGCCAGTGAAGAACAAAGGTGCCATAGGCACACTCAAAGAACACTGTATGAACATCATAGGTCCACTGTTCTTCAACATCCTTCCTGCAAGTATAAGAAATATTGCCGGAAACAAAGTTGGACGTTGGACACATCTCATTCAATCCTCTCAGACGCGATCTTGCGTCCAGATGGATATATTTTGGTTTACCAAAAACGAAGCTTTAAGAATCCCGAGTTTGGAGTTACGATATTAGCAAAACCTTTCTTTCTCGCGTTTTAATTCAGCTTTCCTGCTTGGACGAATGAGATGTGTCCTTGTGGTGTCAATCATGCATCAGGAGAAGCGTGGTGGAGGCTGAGTGATGCTCTCCTGATCTCCGACTCTCCCAAATCTGACTGGACGAGGAGATATCAGATGAGCGTCTTGTGTGAGAGACAGACGGATACTTGAAACTCAGAATGGTTTTAATAATTGACAATGATGCGGGGGTTAAAGAGTGTGTACTCACCTATTGTGCTGGGGGGTTGAGCTTTGCTCTTTGGTCCCGCCTCTCACTGTCAATCAACTGGTGTACAGATTTTGAGCCTGATTGTGTGTGTGTGTGTGTGTGTGTTGTGTTGTGTGTGTGTGTGTGTGTGTGTGGTGTGTGTGTGTGTGTGTGTTGTGTGTGGCAGGTCGCGCGCGCGGCGTACTGCGTGCGTGAAGGGAGAATGTCTAGCGTGTGTGTTGCGGAGCAGGGATATAGTTTACACTAGACGAGATCATGAACGGAGTGTGGTGCTGGGGATATAAAAGTGAATGCAATATAATTGAAGAATTCAAACACACACGATCACATTCACTCCCCAAAGAAATGTACCTCAATACGCCCGCGGCACCTCGGGTGGCTTAATCCTGCATCAATCATCAATCTCAACTGAAGTAAGACAGGACCGTCAAGTCGACTAAACGCCGGATTGACAGCAGGATCAAGACGACAGGGGGGGGGGGGGGGGGATGCCTTTGAGATGAGAGACAGACAAGGGGTGGAGTAAAGAATTTTATAACGCATATACTAGCGGTTCTAGCATATTGAGACACTGGGGGTGTTGATAAGTGGTTTCTGCTTGCACTTTTGAGTGTGCGGGGGGGGAGGGAGGCAATGATCAGTACCCCAAGCGCGTATTACGGATCAGGCTAGAGTTTACATTAAACACAGGGCTGTCATTCAGGCTCCTCCCGTACCCTGAGATGTGTAAATACATTTGTTTGGTTACTCCACTTCCAATTCCTAGTTCACCCACTATAATGATCTACATATAACAGCGTCATGCACCGCAGATTAGTACGTTACGAAAGAGGTCATCGGATTTAGGCCAGCGGGCATCCTATGTAGCTGCAAGTCTCCTGGTGTGAATGGGCATATCCATCACCTACGACTCCACCTCAGCTACGTGAGTCACGCCACCCTCCCAAGCGAAGCCAACAGGTGGCTGCCACCAGCTGAAACTGTGTCAATAAACACATTAATCTCAGCCAGTTCCTTAAGATGAGTCCATTGTTTGCCTCTCTCTGGAGCACGACACGCCCAAATTTTACAGCCGGTGAAGAATAATGTTCCTTTTGTGCTGAAAAAATGTAATAATTGATATTTTTTTGGGGCTAATATCAACTTAGGATATAAACGCTGGTAAATGGGCTTGGTTTTTCTCTCCATAATAAATATTATATCTTCCATATCATGGTATTGCTATAGATTTCAGCTCGAAACCTAAACATAACTAATGTTAATAGCAAGAAATGCAGAAATTATTGGTGATTGCTGCTTTTGGAGGAGTCATTATATATATATATATATATATATATATATATATATATATATATATATATATATATTGCATGCTTTTGGAGAGAGTATATCGCAATCCGTGCGTACTCAAGATGGGAACAAACTTGTGCTTCTTGTAAAGTTTTACAACCGCTGCTGTCTAGAAAATATGGGATGTACTGTAGGGCTGTTACTTTCCTAGCTTTAGCACGTGGCTTTGCATGGTCAATGAAAAGTCAACTTCATTTCCAATACATCAGATCATCACTATACACTAGGATTTTGCCACTGATTTGTATACTTCTCCAGATTGCGATACAAGCTATCGTGATATCCTCATCACCTGTGTTATGTGACTTGCTATCCCTTTCCCCAGGGAGATATTGCCGGAAGGTTATGGTTAATGACCCTCGTAGCAGTTGGTATTTCTCATTTTCCAGATGCAAGGTTAGAGTATATGGCAGCATATAATGGTAAAAAAATTATGTCATTTGATAGAAATAACTCTCTCTGTCTCTCTCTCTCTCTCTCTCTGTTCTCTCTCACCTCTGTCTGTCTGTCTGTCCTTTCTGTCTCTCTCACCTCCCCCGCTGGAAACAAAGACGTCTGGGTCAGAACAAACACGCGCCTTACTTAAGCAGGACTTCCTTTTAATGGTTCAAAGACACAGGGAAATATTTACTTTGAGACTTATGGTAAGACGAGTTTCGACCTCGAATAGAGTTCATCTCATCATCAATTTCTTTATTTCATACAAGAGATAGAGAGAGAGAGAGAGAGACGAGAGGAAGAGAGAGAGATAGGACGAGAGAGAGAGAGAGAGAGAGAGAGAGTCGGTCCAGTGCCGCCAGATTTGGAGCTCTCAAGGATCCCTTTTCTGGTGTGATCATTAATTAACACAGGCGTCACCAATCGACGTTCACGCTGCCAACGCCTGCATTCTTACCTCTTGCCTCCTGTCTTGTCTTACCTTCTCCCTGTCTTGTCTTACCTTCTGGTTACCCTCTGTTGCAACGTTCTTATCATGCTCTGTGCCTTGTCTTCTGCTTACTTTATATTGCCTTCTGCCTACCCTCTATTGTATTCTGCTTCCTTACTCAATTGCCTTGCCTACTGCGTACACTATATTGCATTGTTTACCCTCTTTTCTTTCTCCCTATCATTCCTTACCTTCTTCTTACCCTGCTATGTGTACTCACCTAGTTGTGCTTGCGGGGGTTGAGCTTCAGCTCTCTGATCCCGCCTCTCAACCGTCAATCAACTGGTGTACAGATTCCTGAGCCTACTGGGCTCTATCATATTTACATTCGAAACTGTGTATGGAGTCGGCCTCCACCACATCACTGCCTAATGCATCCAATTTCTTAACTACTCTATTACCCTCCTGTGTACTTATCCTGCTTTGTGTACTCGCCTATTTTTCCATGCAGGACCAAGCATTAGCTCTTGGACCCCGCCTTTCTAGCGCCGGTTGCTTAATGCAATGACTTCTGGGATATTTCTCTGGAATATCTACTTTTAAAATTATCTGAATTAAGATTGCTTCTACAACTTGCTCCGTTAGTTTACTTCATTTTCCTACTACTCTAATGCTAAAAGAAAGCTTACCTAACATATCTGAGTCTCAAGCTTCCACCTATGTCCTATTGTACTATTGGTATTCACTGTGAAAAGATCCTCTGTTTCTTTCAGTCAATCCCCTAAGTATTTTGTACGTATGTATCATGTCTCCCTTCTCTCTCCTCGTGTGGAGAATGAGCCTGCTGAGTGCGTCGTTAGAGACATGGGCTTGCAGGATGGTTTGAGTATGAATTGAGTGTGTTGGAGTGTGACACAAGGTGAAGAAAAGTGTGTCTGCTCACATAAAGTGATAAGGGGACCATAAGGGCCTCAGAGTAACACTCTGCGGGGAGGTAAATAGTGAGGATGGAGGCAGCTTCAAGATAAGGCAAAATACTCACGTTTTTATTTGATCTATCTGAAGGTGATGTCTTATTCGTGAGAGTGACACATGTTATTCTTTTGTTTCTCCCCCTCACCACCGTCTCTCTTCTATCATGTTCTGCCCCATGCCCATGCCCTTATGTCACCTACCCCATGACCCCCTACCCAAAGTCCGCATACCCCCTGTCTCATTCAGCTTTGTTGACCAGACCACACACTGGAAGGTGAAGGGACGACCACGTTTCGGTCCGTCCTGGACCATTCTCAAGTCGACTCATTCAGCTTTCCCTATGCCCCATGTCTGATACCCACTGCCCCATAGCACCCCTGCCCCCTTGCCCTAATACCACCTAAGTTGCTCCTTGCAGGAAGGACGGAGAGACTCTCCTGACGATGCAAGAAAACAGGTTCCGACGCGCCTTCAGGCTACCCAAGTTCATTGAATTTGGGAAGTTTTCAGAGGTGGCGGAGAGAGACAGTGATGACGCCGAACGTTGCTGCATCGTCAAGATTACAACACACGTGAAGGAACTTCCCCCGAATTTCAA
Source organism: Procambarus virginalis (assembly GCA_020271785.1). NCBI lineage: Eukaryota > Metazoa > Arthropoda > Malacostraca > Decapoda > Cambaridae > Procambarus > Procambarus virginalis. Next base: position 60,583,382 of record WNGS01164437.1, read on the forward strand.
TATGAAGGAAGTACGTTTCAGTTATTTGATTTCGAGGAAGAATGACTATTTCTTCCAAGTTATATTTTAGAATACTGAAGTCCTCCAGAAGATTATTTGTTACAAGTTATATTAGAGTATATTCATGCATGTATGATCAAGGAATTGATGGAATGCGTGTGCAAAATACGCGTCAATGAAGAGTGTTGCACATATACATATATATATATATATATATATACATATATATATATATATATATATATAATATATATATATATATATATATATATGTATATGCGAACAAGCCTGAATGGTCCCCAGGACCAGGTGAGTTTTCAGTTTATATATATATATATATATATATATATATATATTCGCATATAGTCCTGGGGACCATTCAGGCTATATATATATATATATATATATATATATATATATATATATATATATACATATATATACATATATATATATATATATATATATATATATATATCTTCCTAACATGAGTCAAAAATCGGCTGTTCCTGTATCTACCTGTATTACAAAGTTATTTTAACAACTAGTCACCCAATTAGAGCACAAAATAAAAATACAAAAACATTAATAATCTTTAAATCATTGAAGAACATAATGTTTTTTTTTCATTTTGACTTTGGTTCCAAGCGTGAGTTGCCTCATTCAGTCATTTACCGACGTAGTGCTTTTGGTGGGAGCAAAAATGAAGAGAGGAAAAACAACAAATCGTCATTGTTTCACTGACCTTCCTCACACTGTTAGAGGTTCACTTGTACAAAGAAGCACTTGAGGTCGTTGATTGTGTAGAGACCTAGAGTAAGGTTGAGCACTGTCCCCCATGTTGGGAGACAGGTGGCCTTAACAACGCTGCTGTCTGTTTGTGTGAGTGTGTGTGTATGAGAGAGAGAGAGAGAGAGAGAGAGAGAGAGAGAGAGAGAGAGAGAGAGAGAGAGAGAGAGAGAAGAGAGAGAGAGGAGAGAGAGAGAGAGAACAGGAGGCAAAAAGATGTGTAGAAATTAAAGATGAGTTTGCCACACTTTCTTTCATATATAGTGGCTATTTTTTTGTTTTTGCTTTTGTTCTTTGGTTATGTTTATGTCATTGATGTATTTGCTAATGTTTGCTGCCATTGTTGTTGTCATTTTTGCCAGTGACATTGTCATTGTCGTCAGTGTCAATGTTTCTGTTTTTGTTATTTAAGTTAAACTTGTTCATGTTATTAGTGGTCACGCCGCAGTCGTGTTCTTGTCAATGTTCTTGCTGTTATTGTTCTCGCTGTTTTTCTTGTTCCCCCCCCTGGTGATAATCACGGTGACAGGTTATTCAAGTGGTTGACGGAGCGATTGAGTGGTTGACTGGCGGTGGCTTACTAGTTGATTGCCTGGATACGTGATTGGCAAGTTGATTGACTGGGCTGTGACTGGGGTACTAATTGGCTGGGTAGTTGCCTGAATGATCTGCCTGTTAGCTGCTTAGCTGGCGGAGCTGGCTGGCTGGTTGGTTGACTTTCTGGCTGACTGGCTAAGTGGCTAGCTAGCTGGTTAGCTGATTACCTGTTGGCTGGCTAACTGGCTGGCTGGCTGGGTGACTGACTGGTTCTCTGTCTGTCTGTCTGTCTGTCTGTCTGTCTGTCTGTCTGTCTGTCTGTCTGTCTGTCTGTCTGTCTGTCTGTCTGTCTGTCTGTCTGACTGAAATGCTGCCGTGCCAAGCATTCAAGGTAAGAATTCCAGTTCCTCTTCCTCATGGTACAAAAAACTTTATCCAAGAAGCAGGGCAATTGTTCGCTGGTACACTCGTGTGTTGGTGGGTGTTGGTGGGGGTGTTTTTGATGCTGGTAATTTACACATGTGGATATTTGTATGGGTGACTGACTTGCCAGTTGACTGGCTAGCTTAGTAGCTGGTTTGCTGAGAATAACAGGGCATTTGAGGTGTGGCTAAGGGTGTGGAGGGTTATTTGGATACTGTACAGATGTTATCTTACTGTTTGCTCGTTTTATAATGGTTTAGTTAGTCGTTTTTTTGGTGCTAATGTTATCAAATGTACCTAAATGACTGTTCTTAATAGTGTTCTTCCTTACGTCATGAACTTAAGCTTGGGATTAATGGTACCATTTACGTCGTTTTCTTGGGGGGACCTGATTGTTCATGGTAAGTGTAAGATTTCTTTCTCATTAGTGGTTTCTTGGTATTGTCATACAATCGTCTTGGTTTGGTAGTTTCTGCCGTTATGGATGACAAACACGAAATGGAAAATTGATGATTAGCACTGATAATTACTAGCTATACAACTAGGGCTTCTTGGTGCTTGGTTGATAGTCTTGGGCTCGTACTGTGAGAGGAAATATGTGCTCGAACGAGGACGTTAAAGTGTATTATGTGTGTTTAAATGTTGTGTATGTTTCCAAGCACACAACTGTATGTAGCAAGCAGCGGAGTATGTCGCAAGTAGGACGGTACTGAATACCTTTCACGCCATATAATTTGTCCAGTACAAATACCCTACAGTGAACGCTGTCACACCTACATATGGCCCCAAGGTCATCCTCCAGGACTAACTCTCCACACTTGAGGGTCACGTTATCAATACAAACGTGTTGTGCTTGTGACAAACCAGGTCAAGAGGAGCAGACTGCACCTCAAACCACATTCATTACATTCACACGCCAGACAGAACAATTCATTCAACTGGCATACCAGAGAACAATGGAAGACAGCTCAACAATTACAGCCAGCCATATTGCACACGTTTTCAATGAAGACCAGGTCATGGTACCTTGCAGACTGTCCAGTCCTGCCCGGACTGTCCAATACTGTCCAGACAACCGCGCTGCTTGTGGAACTGATCCAGCTAACTCTTGTAGCTTCGGCTCCTAGAGTTGGTAGCGTGATCTGCCAACTTGTCCTACAAAGAACGTCGCTTTTCGCTCGTACGCGTTACAGAAGGACAAAAATTCGTCGTACTAGACAATGGAAGCGGCTGGCGAAAGTGACGTAATGTCCCATTTTCTGTTTTGGGTCCTCTGGTAGGTTAGGATAAGGGCACTTTAAATTGACTTTTCTTGACGTTGGGAAGCCTTAGGAGAACGGGCTGATTCTGCGACCAAAGTAGAGCCCAAGTCTTCATCTGGGCTTATTATACTATGTAAACACAGTCTACCATTGTAATTGTAAATTAAGCTTACTGTAAACCAGCCTTGGTTGTTTACCTCAGAAACCACTTGGGCTGGACGATAGAACGACCACGGTCTCGCTTCATGCAGGTCGGCGTTCGATCCCCGACCGTCCAAGTGGTTGGACACTATTCCTGCCCCCCTCCCCCCCCCCGTCCCCATCCCAAATCCTTATCCTGACCCCCCTTTTCCAAGTGCTATATAGACGTAATGGCTTGACGCTTTCCCCCCCCCCCCTGATAGTTCCCTTCCCTTGTTACCTCAGAGTCATAGAGCTACAGAAGGCGTAGAGCTCTTGGCTCTTGAACACCGTGATCAGTTTAACTGACTATAACATTCTAGAACTATAGAGTTTCTAGAACTTGGCTAGAAAGTTCTAGTTCTAGTCTTGAGTACTAGACCAAAGGGTTTCAGACCAGGTACACGTTTACTCAGAGGCCATATGAGATATACCCACGTGATGCATGGTATCAGTTGTTGTTGTTAAAGATTCGCTACCTGGAACAAAAAGTCCCAAGTAGCACGGGCTATGGTGAGCCCGTAGATGATGTTTATCAGTTGTGCAATGATGCTCGATTCACTTTTGTTTGCATCGTTACATGTACTAAGGAGAACACAGACAAGAAGATACCATGTACCACACACCTCTACCCACTGACCACCATACTAACAATTCACCAGTCTAGAGCTGAAAAGAAACCAGTTTTTCCTCCCTCCAGATTGTGTACACAGCACACTGACTTTTTTCCTGTACATAAAAGTGAAAATTTACATATAACTCCAACAGTGGAACGTAAAGAAAAACCAAGAGAACCGTCGCTAAAGTAACGTATGATCACTTCTGGCTCAACAATCTCAATCAGTTAAACTTCAATAGGCATAAAATACAAAACTGTTCAGTTATCTTCGTTCTCGGTGCACAGTCGTCGGTCCCGGGTTCGATTGCTGGGCGGGACAGAAATGGTTGGGCACGTTTCATGTTCACCTGGTGTGTCTGTTCACCTATTCGTAAAGAGGGAGTTACATAGGCACCTATTGTGGGGGTTGCATCCTGGAGAGGGTCAGTAGCTTGACCTTGGGGGGGGGGGGGACCTCGATTCAAGCCAAAAGTATATATACCAAAAGTATATATATACTTCAGATGATTTGTTGATTAACACGAAAGTGTTTAAGTAATTTCTTGTTTCATTTTACTTTGTTGGTTATATAATGTCACATTATTCATCACGTGTTTTATTTGTGTGTTAAAAAGGGATCTTTGTAAGATGATTAAGTGATCCATTAAAAAGTATATTTTTTTTACAAATTACTAATATTCATATTGTAAGGTTTTGCAATTTGTATTAAAGCATATTCAATAATATTTCTATTGAAAATACTTGTATAATTTCTTATTGAAGATGAGATAAGATTTGATGAGCATTTTCTGACAAATGAAAATATTAACATAACTTCTCACAGAACTGCAACATTCATGCATGCAACATTCTTTGTTACAACATTGCAACATTAATGTTCCAACAAGATGCTGCAACATTCGAAATAAAAAATCCTTGGATGTTTGTCCTATATAGAATGAATTACAGTGTTTATGTGGTATTTTGTAAATGATACGATAATCACTACGAGGACTGTTGCTAATATTGATTCAATTGGTGTCAAGCTTTGCAATCCAGTACATTTCTTGGAAGCTTGTCGTAGTTAAGGTTAAAGTACATATTATAACAAAATGAGCATCAAGAAATTTCACTCAAAAAATAAGTGTGTTTTACTTACCATATTGTCAAGACCCAGAAACGTTTTGATGCACATGTTAAGGAGAGAAGGAGTGAAATGGGGGAAGGAAAAGGGAAGAGGAGATGAAATAGGGGAAGATGAGAAAATGGGAAAAAAATTCCCAGACCTTTTGATTTCCAAGGCGACACACATTTGAAAGTCGTCTCGAAGCAATAGACTAAGTATGGCGGAGGGAAATAATTTTTGGAAAGTGCCATGCGTATAGCACTGCAACCCGTCCTCGCAAATTCGTATAGTCAATATTGACTTATTAAATACGTGCATAGGTGACATACTAAACATAATAGTTTACCTTGAAAAGCTTCATAGAAAACACCGACCTTACCTAACCTTGTTAGTATGTTAAGATAAACATCTTATAGCTTCGTAATTACAATTGTTACTTAACCTATTATAGGTATAGGTTAAGTAATAATTGTAATTACGAAGCAATAAGATGCTTATCTTAACATACTAACAAGGTTAGGTAAGGTCGGTGTTTTCTATGAAGCTTTCCAAGGTAAACTATTATGTTTAGTATATCACCTATGCACGTATTTAATAAGTCAATATTGACTATACGAATTTGCGAGGACGGGTTGAGCACTGGGAAAGAATCAGGATTAGGAATGGGACGGGGAAAAGGAATGGGTTAGCCAGGCTAGGGGGAAGGGACTTGAGCGAGTGTTTGGTGTGTGTCTGGGATATCCTCTTGCGACATCACAAGCCACTAAACAGTAAAGATCAAGATTTTGATCACGTTCTTTACAATTTTCTTAAGAGTTCCTGCTATTTGGCTTGCAAGAGGTTTATGATGTTACTTATATACAACTTTTTGCCTAACTACTTGAACTGGTCGGTACTGGTACGACTTCGCTTCGTGCAGGTCGTGGTTCGAGCCCCGAGGGGTCGTGAGCATCGTTCATTCACCACCGTCATTATTTTCCAACTTCACTACACTGGACCTTCGTCACCTCAGCCATATCTTCACTATACAGGACCTTCATCACCTCAGCCATATCTTCACTACACAGGACCTTCATCACCTCAGCCATATCTTCACTACACAGGACCTTCGTCACCTCAGCCATATCTTCACTACACTGGACCTTCGTCACCTCAGCCATATCTTCACTACACAGGACCTTCGTCACCTCAGCCATATCTTCACTACACAGGACCTTCATCACCTCAGCCATATCTTCACTACACAGGACCTTCATCACCTCAGCCATATCTTCACTACACTGGACTTTGCCCTCCACCATTACCGAGCCCGTCTACGCTACTCACGGACAGCATCGCTGGAACTATCTACACTACACAGGAATATATTCACCACGTACAACCCATTGTTGTTGTTGTTGTTTAAGAGTCAGCTACTGGGAACTAAAAGTTCCAAGTAGCACGGGCTATGGTGAGCCCGTGATGGACTTACCTGGGACAGGAGCGGGGCTGAAACTTGACGTACAACCCGTCCAGCTTGGTCACCCGGCGTTGCTCGGGTGCCAGAGGCCTGCACCTCTTCACTACCGTCATAACAAGACGGGCTGAACGCTAAATTACCCTGTACAACTTTTTCATTTGCGACGGTACAAAAATTTTTTTTTAAAACTAAATAGAATAGGATTAGAAGAAAACGCAAAACCAGTTTGACTGTTTAGCACATAGAAGGGATAGGAGGGCAGGATAGAAGAGACAGGAGGCCAGGATAGAACCCAGGTCATAAGCACGAGAATACGTATTGGTCCCCGACCATTTGGACTATCGGAAATCGAACTCGGACCTGCCAAGCGAATTAAATTACCATGAAAAGTAGTAGTAATATTTTCCTGCTGTTTTAAAATCAGATCCTCTTAAGAGTGCTAAGACACTATCAAGGAAAATTGTGAGAGAAGGGAGGGAGGGAAATAGGGGAAAGCGCCAAGTCATTACGGCTATATAGCACTAGGAAGGGATCAGGATAAGGATCTGGGATGGGACGGGGGTAAGGATTGGTGGCCAACCACTTGTGGACGGTCGGGGATTGAACGCCGACCTGCATGAAGCGAGACCGTCGCTCTACCGTTCAGCTCAAGCGGTTGGACATTGGGAAAAAGGAGAAACGAATCATGTTAAAAATGTTAAAAATAATTTAACACAATACGAAAGCAACATTACCGGTTTAAGTTGGTCCCTAAACATACAGCATACTGGGACGGTAGAGCCACGATCTCGTTCCTTGCAGGTCGGCGTTCAATCCCCGACCATCCAAGTGGTTGGCCACCAATCCCTCCCCCCCGTCCCATCCCAAATCCTTATCCTGATCCCTTCCCGGTGCTATATAGTCGTAATGACTTGGCGCTTTTTCCTGATAGTTCCCATCCCTATCCCAACACTATAATATCCCCCAACATACTATCCCTACCAACATACTATCCCTACCAACATACTATCCCTACCAACAATATTCCAACTTGACGAATATACCATTGCCCATGATACCAATCTTAAAAGCTTCGCATCAGACAGTAAATTTAAACATTAAGCATCTAAAAAGTTGTTTAAATTTATCAGGGACATTTAACATCAACTTTACAATGGAAAAACGACGTCAGACGTAGAAACGTAAACGTGCTAACGCCGGAGATGACGTAGAACCCGTTGCCAAAAGAATACAAATTAACAGAGCTGCTTAGACTCCATCGGATAACTTTAGAGGTCAGGAATAAAGGAGAAAACCCCGACCAGACGATAGAGAGTACATTTCCGGAATTAAATTGATCTGTAGAATAGCGCACGTCAGGCAGTTGACTGTCTATCAGGTGTGGAGTCAATCGGTGGACAGAATAGTCGAACTGGGATCCGGTACGTACGGGAGATGTTGGCGAATAGTTGGTCCTGGGAGAGATTTGGTCGTCAAGGAATTTCTAGGAGTCAACCCATACAGGGTCATGTTCAACGAGTTGTCTCATTTGGCTGCAGTTTAACGAATTCGAGGAGTTTAGGTACTTGTTGGCGTTCAGATCAACGAACGATTGCTGATTACCAGATATAGTGGTATCACGTTGGATAAGCTTAGTAAAATTTCCTTGAGCACATTTCTTCATATTCTGAGTCAGTTAGTTCGTACTATCCAAGGGATTGTATCCAGAGGTATCATTCATAACGATATCAAGATGAACAATATCTGCGTTCGTCAGACAATCAAGGGTATTCAAACAATTATAATTGATTTTGGTATGGCCCAAGCCAGGGATGTACATCTCTTCAGGAAACCTTTAGGTAAGAAGGGGAAGAGATACCCATGGATGGCGCCAGAGGTGCTCAATGCCGAGCAAGGAACACCCACATCAGATGCCTACAGCTTAGCTGTGCTCTGTAGAACACTGAGTTAATAACACTAGATATTCTTATCGACCGGCATCAAGAACTGGGTGCGTGAAGCAATGAACACTAATCCCAGACTGCGACCACCTCCTGGGGTCTTACTAGACTTAATTAAAGCAGAAACATCAAAAATGATTCCTTGAGTTATTAGTCGACGATTATAAGAAACTCGTTGATAGAATACTGATGGTCTCTCGCAGGGTTGGTGTTAGTGGTCCGTGGCCCCAGTGGTCCCGTGGCCCAGTGGTCCAGTGGTCCAGTGGTCCAGTGGTCCGGTAGAACAGTGATGTAGAGGCTCGCAGGTTTGTGTTAGTGGTCCAAATGTTGGGCGCCTTCCCTCACCCTGTCCTCATATCCCGTCCATGTTCTGTATTACTGTATACATACTGTATAGTGGCTAGTATTTTCTCCTCGTAATTATCGTACCATTCTGTGTGGGTGTGTGTATTTGCTTGTGAGTGTCTTTGTGTGAAGGAAAAACAGCAACGTGTCCTTATATCCAGTTCCTAGTCCTCATATCTCATTTCCTAATCCTCATATCCCAGTTCATAGTTCTCATATCATTTCCTAGTCCTCATATCTCATTTCCTTGTCTTTATTCCCTTGCTAATGTAGTTATTCCGGCCTAACTCTTTCCCCTGATAATTACCTTACCTTACCCCTGATACCTTACCTTTTTTCCTGATATAACACAACAGAAACCAATTAATACAAAAAACAAAACACTTTCAAGTAAGTAAAATACACAAATTTGCTTAGTTTACCCAACAATTCGTGAGTTCCTAATTTTTTTTCTCCTAATAGGAAAATACCTAATTTTTTTCGTAAGGGATTTTCCTATTTTCGTGTGCAAACGTTCCTGTAAAACAGAGTCGGGTTTTTCTCTCGTCGTCTTGGGTTTTTTTTTTTTTTACACGCTGGGGGAGGTTTGGCTGCTCCCTGTATTGGTAATGAGAGACAANAACAAAGAATTCAACCAGGAGCATTTAGAGAACCAGTAGAGGCGAGCACATTACTGGAGAACCAGTGGAGGCGAGCACAGCACTGAGAACCAGTAGAGGCGAGCACATTACTGGGAGAACCAGTGGAGAGCGAGCACAGCACTGAGAGAACCAGTGGAGGCGAGCACATTACTGGGAGAACCAGTAGAGGCGAGCACAGCACTGAGAGAACCAGTGGAGGCGAGCACAGCACTGAGAGAACCAGTGGAGGCGAGCACAGCACTGAGAGAACCAGTAGAGGCGAGCACAGCACTGAGAGAACCAGTAGAGGCGAGCACAGCACTGAGAGAACCAGTGGAGGCGAGCACAGCACTGAGAGAACCAGTGGAGGCGAGCACAGCACTGAGAACCAGTGGAGGCGAGCACAGCACTGAGAGAACCAGTAGAGGCGAGCACAGCACTGAGAGAACCAGTAGAGGCGAGCACAGCACAGAGAACCAGTGGAGGCGAGCACAGCACTGAGAGAACCAGTAGAGGCGAGCACAGCACTGAGAGAACCAGTAGAGGCGAGCACAGCACTGAGAGAACCAGTAGAGGCGAGCACAGCACTGAGAGAACCAGTAGAGGCGAGCACAGCACAGAGAACCAGTAGAGGCGAGCACAGCACTGAGAGAACCAGTAGAGGCGAGCACAGCACTGAGAGAACCAGTAGAGGCGAGCACAGCACTGAGAGAACCAGTAGAGGCGAGCACAGCACTGAGAGAACCAGTAGAGGCGAGCACAGCACAGAGAACCAGTGGAGGCGAGCACAGCACTGAGAACCAGTAGAGGCGAGCACAGCACTGAGAGAACCAGTAGAGGCGAGCACAGCACTGAGAGAACCAGTAGAGGCGAGCACAGCACTGAGAGAACCAGTAGAGGCGAGCACAGCACTGAGAGAACCAGTAGAGGCGAGCACAGCACAGAGAAAACCAGTGGAGGCGGACAGAACACTAAGAACCAGGAGGAGGCACCTCACAGGTTCTATCAATGTTAGAACCTATGAGCCATTGATAATTTAAAGACATTATTTAAGCTGTTAATTTACGTTCTCTAGAAAACCGAAGTGTTAGGGGTGACATGACTGAAGTGAACAAGTGAACGAATTGAATAACAAATGAGGATATTAATAAAGTATTAAATATATCAACACAGAACACGAAACAATGTATATAAATTGGATAAGTTTTGATTTAGGTAAGACCTGGGTAAATACTGGTTCGCTAACAGGGTTGTCGATTTCTGGAACCGATTACCGGGTAACATATTACCCTGAGATCCCTCGATTGTTTCAAGCGTAGGTTAGACATATATAGGAGCTGCCACGTATGGGCCAAATAGTTCTTCTTCTTAAGAGCAGTTAAGAACAGTCTGTTCTCTCGACTGGCCACAACGTACAAAATACAAAGAGCTAACCTAACCAGAAGCGTACTAACCCAAGCCACCCACCTAACCCAACCAATGGATAGAAAACATGGCAATTTGTAACTTTTCATAGTACAATGTAATTTGTACGCTGGGGAGGACCATAACGTGAAAAATGAGATGTACTGGTTGACAGGACGGGTTGAGATTGAGGTTGTTGTGTCCCATATGTAAATAACAACAAGCGCCTTTGTCACTCCGCGACTTGCCGGATGTCAGCTAAATTTAGATGTGTTTGAGTGCAAGTTGACGCTGTAGTGGTGACAACACTACACAACATTGGTGGTGGGAAGGAAAGGGAATTATGAAGGGAAAAACGCCAAGCTATTACGACGATATAGCACTTGCAAAGGGTCAGGATAAGGATTTGGGATGGGATGGAGGGAGGAAGGAATGGTGCCCCCAACCACTTGGACGGTCGGGGATTGAACGCCGACCTGCATGAATAACCTAACCTGCTCCTATAAACATTAACCAATGGATGGGGGATGGAATGATAGAGGAATATCTGTTTTCTTCCATTTTATTTCCCCAAGGTCTTTTGCTCTCAATTTCTATATCTGCTGCACTGGGCTTCTATCTCTATTTACCCCTACTTTCTATCCTAGCCACTTAGGCTGGACGGTAGAGCGCTGGTCTCGCTTTTTGCAGGTCAGTGCTCAATCCCCCGACCGTCCAAGTGGTTGGGGGCACCATTCCTTCCCTCAGTCAACTACTAAATCCTTATCCTGATCCCTTCAAAGTGCTATATAGTGGCTTAGTGCTTTTTCCTTATCAGTACCATTCTTACGTTCCATTCCTAATTTCCATCAGTAATTTTCATCCCTAAACCCAGTTTTACTTCATATATTAACTTTAGAATAGTAAAATAGAGCCAGTGAAGAACAAAGGTGCCATAGGCACACTCAAAGAACACTGTATGAACATCATAGGTCCACTGTTCTTCAACATCCTTCCTGCAAGTATAAGAAATATTGCCGGAACAAAGTTGGACGTTGGACACATCTCATTCAATCCTCTCAGACGCGATCTTGCGTCCAGATGGATATATTTTGGTTTACCAAAAAACGAAGCTTTAAGAATCCCGAGTTTGGAGTTACGAATATTAGCAAACCTTTCTTTCTCGCGTTTTAATTCAGCTTTCCTGCTTGGACGAATGAGATGTGTCCTTGTGGTGTCAATCATGCATCAGGAGAAGCGTGGTGGAGGCTGAGTGATGCTCTCCTGATCTCCGACTCTCCCAAATCTGACTGGACGAGGAGATATCAGATGAGCGTCTTGTGTGAGAGACAGACGGATACTTGAAACTCAGAATGGTTTTAATAATTGACAATGATGCGGGGGTTAAAGAGTGTGTACTCACCTAATTGTGCTTGCGGGGGTTGAGCTTTGGCTCTTTGGTCCCGCCTCTCAACTGTCAATCACTGGTGTACAGATTTTGAGCCTATTGTGTGTGTGTGTGTGTGTGTGTGTGTGTGTGTGTGTGTGTGTGTGTGTGTGTGTGTGTGTGTGTGTGTGTGTGTGTGTGTGCGCGCGCGCGCGCGTGCGTGCGTACGTGCGTGAAGGGAGAATGTCTAGCGTGTGTTTGAGTGAGCAGGGATATAGTTTACACTAGACGAGATCATGAACGGAGCTGTGGTGCTGGGATATAAGAGTGAATGCAATATAATTGAAGAATTCACAACCAACGATCACATTCACTCCCCCAAAAAATCTACCTCATATACATGCCCGCGCCACCTCCTGGGTGGCTTAATCTTCATCAATCATCAATCAACTGAAGGACAGGACCGTCAGAAGTCAGATCTAAAACGCCGGATTGACAGCAGGATCAAGACGAACTGGGGGGGGGGATGCCTTTGAGATGAGAGACAGACAAGGGGTGGAGTAAGGAATTTTATAACGCATATACTAGCGGTTCTAGCATATTGAGACACTGGGGGTGTTGATAAGTGGTTTCTGCTTGCACTTTTGAGTGTGCGGGTGGGGGAGGGAGGCAATGAGTCAGTACCCCAAGCGCGTATACGGATCAGGCTAGAGTTTACATTAAACACAGGGCTGTCATTCAGGCTCCTCCCGTACCCTGAGATGTGTAAATACATTTGTTTGGTTACTCCACTTCCAATTCCTAGTTCACCCACTATAATGATCTACATATAACAGCGTCATGCACCGCAGATTAGTACGTTACGAAAGAGGTCATCGGATTTAGGCCAGCGGGCATCCTATGTAACTGCAAGTCTCCTGGTGGTGAATGAGAGCATTATCCATCATCCTTACGACTCCACCTCAGCTACGTGAGTCACGCCACCCTCCCAAGCGAAGCCAACAGGTGGCTGCCACCAGCTGAAACTGTGTCAATAAACACATTTAATCTCAGCCATTCCTTAAGATGAGTCCATTGTTTGCCTCTCGTCTGGAGCACGACACTGGCCCAAATTTTACAGCCGGTGAAGAATAATGTTCCTTTTGTGCTGAAAAAATGTAATAATTGATAATTTTTTTTGGCTAATAATCAACTTAGGATATTAAACGCTGGTAAATGGGCTTGGTTTTTCTCTCCATAATAAATGATTATATCTTCCATATCATGGTATTGCTATAAGATTTCAGCTCGAAAACCTAAACATAACTAATGTTAATACCAAGAAATGCAGAAATTATTGGTGAATTGCATGCTTTTGGAGAGAGTATTATATATATATATATATATATATATATATATATATATATATAATATATATATATATATATATTGCATGCTTTTGGAGAGAGTATATCGCAATCCGTGCGTACTCAAGATGGGAACAAAACTTGTGCTTCTTGTAAAGTTTTACAACCGCTGCTGTCTAGAAAATATGGGAAGTACTGTAGGGCTGTTACTTTCCTAGCTTTAGCACGTGGCTTTGCATGGTCAATGAAAAGTCAACTTCATTTCCAATACATCAGATTCATCACTATACACTAGGATTTTGCCACTGATTTGTATACTTCTCCAGATTGCGATACCAAGCTATCGTGATATCCTCATGACCTGTGTTAATGTGACTTGCTATCCCTTTCCCCAGGGAGATATTGCCGGAAGGTTATGGTTAATGACCCTCGTAGCCGTTGGTATTTCTCATTTTCCAGATGCAAAGGTTAGAGTATAGTCGGCAGCATATAATGGTAAAAAAAATTATGTCATTGATGAGAAATAAACTCTCTCTGTCTCTCTCTCTCTCTCTCTCTGTCTCTCTCCCTCTGTCTGTCTGTCTGTCTTTCTGTCTCTCTCACCTCCCCGCTGGAAACAAAGACGTCTGGGTCAGAACAAACACGCGCCTTACTTAACAGGATCTTCCTTTAAATGGTTCGAAAGACACAGGGAAATATTTACTTTAGACTTATGGTAAGACGAGTTCGACCTCGAATAGAGTTCATCTCATCTCTACATCTCTCTCTCTCTCTACATCTCTCTCTCTCTCTGCTACATCTCTCTCTCTCTACATCTCTCTCCCTCTACATCTCTCTCTGTAGCTGGAGGCGGCGTCCCCAGAATGTACTTCTCAT
>WNGS01164437.1:60607229-60617490 GCA_020271785.1 Procambarus virginalis
CTCATCTAATTTCTTTATTTCATACAAGAGAGAGAGAGAGAGAGAGCGAGAAGAGAGAGGAGAGAGAGAGAGAGAGAGAGAGAGAGAGAGAGAGAGAGTCGGTCCAGTGCCGCCAGATTTGGAGCTCTCAAGGATCCCTTTTCTGGTGTGATCATTAATTAACACAGGCGTCACCAATCGACGTTCACCGCTGCCAGACGTCTGCATTCTTACCTCTTGCCTCCTGTCTTGTCTTACCTTCTCCCTGTCTTGTCTTACCTTCTGGTTACCCTCTGTTGCAACGTTCTTATCATGCTCTGTTGCCTTGTCTTCTGCTTACTTTATATTGCCTTCTGCCTACCCTCTATTGTATTCTGCTTCCTTACTCAATTGCCTTGCCTACTGCGTACACTATATTGCATTGTTTACCCTCTCTTTCTTTCTCCTATCATTCCTTACCTTCTTCTTACCCTGCTATGTGTACTCTCTATTTGTGCTTGCGGGGGTTGAGCTTCAGCTCTCTGACCCCGCCTCTCAACCTCAATCAACTGGTGTACAGATTCCTGAGCCTACTGGGCTCTATCATATTTACATTCGAAACTGTGTATGGAGTCGCCTCCACCACATCACTGCCTAATGCATCCAATTTCTTAACTACTCTATTACCCTCCTGTGTACTTATCCTGCTTTGTGTACTCGCCTATTTTTCCATGCGGACCAAGCATTAGCTCTTGGACCCCGCCTTTCTAGCGCCGGTTGCTTAATGCAATGACTTCTGGGATATTTCTGGAATATCTACTTTTAAAATTACATTAAGATTGCTTCTACAATAGTTGACCGCTCGTACAGGATACAAGTGCTTCTAACATTTCTTCGACTCATTTGAGTTTTTCAGCTTCCACCTGGGTCCTTCTTGTCCTTCTTTCTGCCCAATTTAAAAAGACTCTCTTTGCCCAGTTTGCCTATTACCCTCAGGATCTTATATGTTGTGATCATGTTCCCTCTCTCTTTCTTCTCTCCTCTAAGAATTGGAGGAGAAGAAGAGTTTCATCTCTCTCATTTTCCTCCTATCAACCCTTGTGTTATTCCACACCTCCGTCTCTCCTTTTCCCTCTGTGTGTGTTGCTATCATTGCTATCCTCCCCATACCTTCGTACCCATAACCCCTCTACCCATGCCCCCCACACCAACCCCGTGCCCAGCCATACCCCCAACCAATACCCTCCCCAACATGCCTGAGAAGTGCTGTCACGCCGACTGTAAAACAGACCCTGCTAAAAACATTATGAGATCTCTGGTTCGATGCCCCTACTACCCTGCTTGCCTGTCTGTCTGTCTGTCTGTCTCTCCAGCTGAAGCATCTGCCTCTATTGAAGCCTCTCCTGTCATTCTTATTATCAGGTTACATTATATCATTTCTAATCAAATTATATACCATATGTATATATTATTTTATATCCATCCTTCGTACAAGATTTAACTTCCCGACTGCAAGTTTACTTACCAGTTTTCTGCGAGCCTTGAGGAACATTGTAGTTCAGTCGACGCCTATAAGAATATCCAAGGATGGCTTATCTTGGAAGAAGAATAGTCAAGAACACAGCCCAACACCACATAAGGGACGGACCACCGCGACACTTGTTGTCTAGCCCCTCGTCCCTCCCCTGTGGTCTCGTGTGCATGGGTTGGAAACGTGTGGATAGTTATGTTTGGTTAACCAAACCAACAAGAGTATATATAAGAGTATTTGGTTATACCACAAGAGTATAACCAAACACTCTTGTGTTTGGTTATACTCTTGTGGTATAACGAAATATATGTATGGTTATACCACAAGTATAACTATATATATATATATATATATCGGGCTTCCTGTCCCCTACAACGGGAATTATTAGACAATCACTTCTCAAATCTGCATCTTTCCGTGTCCATACTCCCGTAAAGAAACTGAATAGTTTGAATCTAATGTATTTTGCTATTTATAATCCTGTGTTTGATTTCTTGTAGTTACGCAAATCTTCACTTCGAATAGATTCATTATTTTTAACTTTAAGAGAAACTATTTGAAAGAGGATGGTGGGGATCGAACTGGGTCGCCTTTGAGGCGCGCCTGAACCCAGGGACCGGGTATGGGGTCACCCAGGACGCTCGTTCGATGCCCCCAGAGAAATTTTTTCATAGGCATATTACGTGATTGTGATTTCATTGTGTACCTGTAACCCGACTTGCGCAAGTCATTGCGTTATTTGGGGTTTCGGTCAAAGTAGCTTTTCGGTACGTTTTGTCTCTGCCAATATACTTCGTTTGTTCACTACCATTTTGCAGGCGAGGAGTCGCAATAACGTGGCTGAAATATGTTGACCAAGCCACACACTAGAAAGTGAAGGGACGACGATGTTTCGGTCCGTCCTGGACCATTCTCAAGTCGATTGAGAATGGTCCAGGACGGACCGAAACGTCGTCTCTTCACTTTCTAGTGTGTGGTCTGGTCAACACTACCATTTTGAATAATAACCTTCCCCCCCCTCCTCCTCCCTTCCCAGTCATTAGTGTGGACACAACAACACATGCACGCAACACACGCAATCAACCCAAACAACCAACACTCACATTCAGCACAGCATTCAATACTCGCGTTCCACAAAGGCACGCAACGCACGCATTCAACACACACACACACACACACACACACACACACACACATTCCCATACTGCTAAGCTCTCAAATCTATCGAAATTGCTCTGAGATTAGACAACTGATTTTGAGACGTAATTGTATATTAGCCGAGTTAATGCAGTTACAACTGTCCAATTCAGGTGCAATTTCGATTGCCATCAATATAATAGGGTTTAAATAAGGTATTTGCCTATTTAAATACATTACAAGATCACAAGATAAATTCATTTTTTTCACACCCAACTTTTTATCATTTTCCCCATTTCAGAATTAGATTAAATAAATCGATCTAGAAAACAGGAAATAAGATAAAATGTATAAGTAATCAGATCTAATTCAATGTAGAACTAGTAGGATGTTCTGGTTGACGTTAGTGTATCTGTATAAGTCTCTAGAGGAGATAACAGAGCATCAACTGAGGTATATATTTATGCTAATATTTTCATGACTACATACAATTTGCTGAAGTAAATGACTCTGCCATTTTAGGCAACAGTTGACTTAACAATTTCCTGTTAACGCTTTAGCAACTGTTCTCAACAAATTACCAAGTTAATTGACAATTTCGTGTGAATTCTTATCCAAATTTGTACTGCAAATTTGTAATGAATTTTATTCATATACTTATATTTGAACAAATATTGAACGTACAAACTTTGAACTTTATTTCAATAAGTTTGTATAGGATTAAAACGTGGAGATATATGTATATGAAATTTTTCTTGCCTTATAAGTCATATTTACTACACATTTTATGTAGCATAAAAAAATATGCGTTTTCTATATTTATGGTATATTTCCTAATACGCTGCAACTGTTTAGTATCGCAAAAATGCAAATGAAGGACTTTGTCACATTTGCATACTGTTACTCTCCTTGTGTTGGGTGCGGCTTCTTCCCCATATACTGCAGGGAGGCTTCGGTGTTCATAGTGAACTTGATTCTATATTATATATATATATATATATATATATAAAGGTGCCTTTGTTTAGTTATTCTAGCTTAGCTGCCTTCTCTGTTATTTCAGTATAGCTGCCTTAACTATAATTCCAGCTTAGCTGCCTTCACTATAATTCCAGCTTAGCTGCCTTCACTATAATTCCAGCTTAGCTGCCTTAACTATAATTCCAGCTTAGCTGCCTTAATGTGAAGTATTTGGGAGAAAAGCGTCCATTTCCGTTCGGGGAAAGGAACCAGTGACTGAGGTAAGCAAGAGCCAGACTCTCTTGTTAGGGAGGTTAGTTCAGCAAAGAGAGAATTGTAAACAAATGTAGTGATGTTGTATGTCCTCAGCTTGAATGGATACAGTTTGGTGTTGGAGAGTGTAGATGGATACAGCTTGGTGTTGGAGAGTGTAGATGGATACAGCTTGGTGTTGGAGAGTGTAGATGGATACAGCTTGGTGTTGGAGAGTGTAGATGGATACAGCTTGGTGTTGGAGAGTGTAGATGGATACAGCTTGGTGCTGGAGAGTGTAGATGGATACAGCTTGGTGCTGGAGAGTGTAGATGGATACAGCTTGGTGTTGGAGAGTGTAGATGGTCACGGATAGGTGTTGGATAGTGTAGATGGATACAGCTTGGTGCTGGAGAGTGTAGATGGATACAGCTTGGTGTTGGAGAGAGTAGATGAATACAGCTTGGTGTTGGAGAGTGTAGATGGATACAGCTTGGTGCTGGAGAGTGTAGATGGATACAGCTTGGTGTTGGAGAGTGTAGATGGATACAGCTTGGTGTTGGAGAGTGTAGATGGATACAGCTTGGTGCTGGAGAGTGTAGATGGATACAGCTTGGTGTTGGAGAGTGTAGATGGATACAGCTTGGTGTTGGAGAGTGTAGATGGATACAGCTTGGTGTTGGAGAGTGTAGATGGATACAGCTTGGTGCTGGAGAGTGTAGATGGATACAGCTTGGTGTTGGAGAGTGTAGATGGATACAGCTTGGTGTTGGAGAGTGTAGATGGATACAGCTTGGTGCTGGAGAGTGTAGATGGATACAGCTTGGTGTTGGAGAGTGTAGATGGATACAGCTTGGTGTTGGAGAGTGTAGATGGATACAGCTTGGTGCTGGAGAGTGTAGATGGATACAGCTTGGTGTTGGAGAGTGTAGATGGTCACGGATAGGTGTTGGATAGTGTAGATGGATACAGCTTGGTGCTGGAGAGTGTAGATGGATACAGCTTGGTGTTGGAGAGAGTAGATGAATACAGCTTGGTGTTGGAGAGTGTGTGACTACATCTCAGTGTTGGAGCGATTGGATGTACTCCACTGATTCGGTTGGGTTAGGTTACTTTCTCACTAGATGGCTAGCCCCGTCTTAGGACCTATCCACTAACTTCAAGCCATTTAGCCATGTGACGAGCACTCCACAGAAGATAATTTCCTAGTTCCAACCGCTACACGCTCAATTACTATTGACGCGACCCGCTAACCTTCGCTGATACATAAATATGTCGTACCTGTCTGTAACATGTTTCCTTTGCTAGGTAAAGGATAGTTTCTCAGTAATCTCTGTTAATGGATATATTACAGGACAGTACTTTTGACGTGTGGTTTGGATATATTTTTAGGTTTTGGTATATACAACTATACCCTAGGATTGTGTATTTGTATGTTCATAAAGTATTTTCTGCGTGCGACGGATTCGCCTCTTGCGTGGTTGGTGTTCGGTTCCCGTTCGATTCCCATCCCCACGAAGGGGATGGGACTCGTTCCTTCACTCCGTTTCTCTACCCCGGATTCTATCCTATTGTTTGTGTGTAGACGGTCCATCTTGTTGCTGTTATATTCTCCTCTGTTGCATGACCATTTAGCTTGTTGCAAGGGCATGTTCCATGGTGTGCATGTCATCCAGCATGTTGCAAGGGCATGTTCCATGGTGTGCATGTCATCCAGCATGTTGCAGGGACATGTTCCATGGTGTGCATGTCATCCAGCATGTTGCAAGGGCATGTTCCATGGTGTGCATGTCATCCAGCATGTTGCAAGGGCATGTTCCATGGTGTGCATGTCATCCAGCATGTTGCAAGGGCATGTTCCATGGTGTGCATGTCATCCAGCATGTTGCAAGGGCATGTTCCATGGTGTGCATGTCACCCAGCATGTTGCAAGGACATGTTCCATGGTGTGCATGTCATCCAGCATGTTGCAAGGGCATGTTCCATGATGTGCATGTCATCCAGCATGTTGCAAGGACATGTTCCATGGTGTGCATGTCATCCAGCATGTTGCAAGGACATGTTCCATGGTGTGCATGTCATCCAGCATGTTGCAAGGACATGTTCCATGGTGTGCATGTCATCCAGCTTGTTGCAAGGGCATGTTCCATGGTGTGCATGTCATCCAGCATGTTGCAAGGACATGCTCCATGGTGTGCATGTCATCCAGCATGCTGCGAGGACATGTTCCATGGTGTGCATGTCACCCAGCATGTTGCAAAGACATGTTCCATGGTGTGCATGTCATCCAGCATGTTGCAAGGACATGTTACATGGTGTGCATGTCATCCAGCATGTTGCAAAGACATGTTCCATGGTGTGCAGACCTTCTGAGGCCTCGCTGGGAGTCACCGTACCATTACAGGAATTTAGTTGAACCCGGACCTTGGCAACTCGGCACTGCAACGCTGCAAATGATCAAGGTATAATTCAGAGCACAACACCTGGCAGCAGCGTTACGGCTGGCAACACTGAATCAGTTTTAGTGTCATTTGTATTTTTTTTTCATTGAAATTATTTCCTGTTCTGATATTCTTGGGTCACTCTTAGAACTGTTCTGATGCACTCAGAACTGTGGGGGATCAGTGTGGGGGTGTAACCCAGTGTTCTGATATACCATCTGATACCATCCATCCATCTGATACCATCTGATATACCATCTCATACCAATCAAGTAAGTGCAGTGCACTCAGTATTCACATGAACATAAACTGAATTAGCAGCTCTTTAAGCTAAGGAACTACATGATGTGTTAAATTTGAACACATCAGTTTAGCTCCTTGTGTTAATAATATTATATATATATATATATATATATATATATATATATATATATATTATATTATATTATATGTGTGTGTGTGTGTGTGTGTGTGTGTGTGTGTGTGTGTGTGTGTGTGTGTGTGTGTGTGTGTGTGTGTGTGTGTGTGTGTGTTATATTCAGTATACTGTATTATATTCAGCTCCCTGCGTTATATTCCGTTGCTGGTGATATAATCTACAGTTGTGGTTCCGTCTCCCAGTTATAATTTATCAAAGCTTCCACATTTCTGTTCGTTTTTCTCAGTAATCATTTATCAAATCTTACACATTCTTCGTCGTTTGTTGTCTTCAACACCTGGTACGTGTTGGTATATTTTTGAAGTATTTTTGTAGCTTCTAATATTTTCTCACGAGTTAATATAATAAAAAATGAAAATAAATTCCTACAGTCATCTTCACACGAACGATGTCGCAACGCTCGAGTGGATTCAGACGAGGTCTTAGAAAAACGTCAACAAACACTACTTTCCCGCGAGACGATATCTCTCTCTCTCTCTCTAGACCTACACAGTAATAAAATACAAAACCTGACGAAATAACTATCATAATGAACTTACTTGCTTCACAAAACAAGAAATTGCAGTTAAATCTCTGATCGACAAGCAAGGGACACAGATTCGATCCTATAGTAATGGCCTCAATATTTTTCCATCAGTGTGCATTTTTCTAGGAGGTTAGTGAGGTCCAGTGAACTTAGATGTCTATGTATGCAGCTAACTTGAGCCACGATATAAATAACTTTAAACAATAATATATTATTAGTCATACAGGTTTATGGGTTTTGAATGCCTCGTTAAGGCTTTCCACTCTTATGTAAATCAATGCAGCTTTTATAGACAACAATATGTGTTGTAATCGGCTTGAAAATCAGCAGAATATTGGCTTTTGTGTGATTTGATGTTACATCAGGCAGTGGAAAACTGATGTTACATCAGTGACCTACAGCAAGCACATCAGTGGAAAATTGATGTCATACCAGGCAGCGGAAAACTGATGTCACATCAGTGACCTACAGCAAGCACATCAGTGGAAAATTGATGTCGTTAATGACGTGACTATCAACGAGACTGCCACCTTGCTCACACATCAACCCGTCCTCCCATTTAATACGTTCGTAATACGCACTTCGCGTTCGTTATCAAATCGACCAAACAACCGTAAATGAGGCGTGTGAGTCAAATATTAAAGCAACGTTATAATACCGTTATCTCAGCAACGGCCTCGATAGCTGAGATGGATTGCCTGGGTCCGTGCGTTTTTTAAGAGAACGAACAGCCACTAACGCAATTACAGACGACCCTTTGCTTAACTTTAATCAATATCTATTCCAGAAATGTTCTAGTTCTGTTCCTTCTTCGGTCGCGTGTAATTTCACGTCCCAGTTAAGGGTCATTATAGCTGGAATGTGACTTTTTTTTTAGCCATACGAGTCTTAGATTAGTGAAATATTCCACATGCCAGAGTTGAGTAGTGATCAATTGGTATTCCCATATGGTGAACAATGTGGGTAGTGTCCTCAGTATGATGTTTCCTGGTGATCACAGCTAGCTGGAGAGACATATCCTCCTAATAGAACGTCGCATTTTGACGTATACACCACCTATGGCCAAAAATTCGCAAAATTTTCTAGTACGACGACTTGCGAAATTGACGTACTGCCTCGATTTCTGTTTTGGGTCCTCTGGTAGGCTAGGATAAAGGTACTTTACTGCGACAGTTTCTTGACGTTGAGGAAACTTTGAAAGGTCCTGTTTACAGTCGACATTCTCTCAGGGGATCTACAGAAGTAAGTGAGATGTTGCTGATCATCTCCAAGACGTCTTATAACCACCCATGATGTCGCTGGGCTCAAATATGTGATGAAATTTTACAATTTCATTGTACTCCTTTCTTTAGAATTGTTGGATATTGTTATCATTCATGGCGTACACATGGAAAACTATTGGGAGATGTTAAGAGTTAGTTTGTAATGATACTGAAGTGTAATTTAATGTTTGCCATTCACGAACAGAAGGTAATGTGGACTTTCCCTTCAGTGATAAGAGTATTACAGTGGCTTACAGCTTCACTACACCTCCTGCTTGCTCCTGCTTGGTTGTAGCAGACATGACAGTAGCCTACAGCTTCACTACACCTCCTGCTTGGTTGTAGCAGATATGACAGTAGCCTACAGCTTCACTACACCTCCTGCTTGGTTGTAGCAGATATGACAGTAGCCTACAGCTTCACTACACCTCCTGCTTGGTTGTAGCAGACATGACAGTAGCCTACGGCTTCACTACACCACCTGGTTGGTTGTAGCAGACATGACAGTAGCCTACAGCTTCACTACACCTCCTGCTTGGTTGTAGCAGACATGACAGTAGCCTACAGCTTCACTACACCTCCTGCTTGGTTGTAGCAGACATGACAGTAGCCTACAGCTTCACTACACCTCCTGGTTGGTTGTAGCAGACATGACAGTAGCCTACGGCTTCACTACACCTCCTGCTTGGTTGTAGCAGACATGACAGTAGCCTACGGCTTCACTACACCACCTGGTTGGTTGTAGCAGACATGACAGTAGCCTACAGCTTCACTACACCTCCTGCTTGGTTGTAGCAGACATGACAGTAGCCTACGGCTTCACTACACCACCTCCTCCCGTCAATACTCCACAGTGAGTCTTGGCTCCTCGCACTGCTATTGATGAGGGAGCACAGGACTGTTGTTGATACCCAACACAGGTGGTAAAGGCACTTAGCTGTTGAGTGCCTCCGCAGAGCCCCTTTCCCCTCCTCTGGTCCAATGTGAACACCACTAATGGACTTGGTATCTGTTGGTTGATGAAGACTGATGAGGTCTTGATCGTTTGCCCAGTGATAATGAATCTTAAATGTATGAAAATACTCAATTTAATCATTTATAGATGTTATTACACATTTTATGCACTTGGGGATCATCGGGGCCTCGAACCTCAGTACACAAAAGCAGCTGGCCTTGATGGAGTGCTAGGTATTACAAGCTAACATCAACAATTGCCTATAGCATTGTGTGATCAGAACGTCTTCAGAGAGACGTGTCACTACCAAAGAGTTTAGCCCGATTCACGTACGAGTTGGCGGTCATTGAGTCGTGAAATATATAAAAAAAAGCGACCACAAACTGGGAATTGAGTGGATAAACGCTATCAATCTTCCTTGAAACTCAACAAGTCTTCGTCCGCGGCGTTAAATACACAATGACCGTTGTTTATGCTAACAACGAATGACAAGCAAAGAAACCAAAAAAACGCTGCTTTTGTATGTAACTTTTAGGGGCTTTTTTGTGTTTGTTGGTCCATTTCTTGTCAGTTGCTATTTATTCGATTTCTGTTATTGCATATGAGGGTTTAATTGTCGTTCTCGGTTGAAACCATTGTGTTGGTGAAGGGTATGTTGTCTGAGGGGTTGCGTTAGCACACGTAACTCTCAGGCCACACACAGGTCGTTAGCCACCGCCTCCTCTCCTCCAGCACCTGTCTACTGTTATTTACACAGAAATAACCCCACACAAACGTACACCCGGAGCCATTGGTAATGATAC
>WNGS01164437.1:60624812-60638659 GCA_020271785.1 Procambarus virginalis
ATTGGAGGCGCGTCTTTCAAGTGCTTAGGTTCAGGCACTTCAAACATCACTCCCCCCCCTCTCTGTCTCTCTCTCCTCTCTCTCTTCTCTCCTCTCCTCCCTCTCTCCCCGTCTCTCTCTCTCTCTCTCTCTCTCAACTGAGTGGACAGCCGTTCGGGATTCGTAGTCCTGAAGTTCCGGGTTCGATCCCCGATGGAGGCGGAAACAAATTGGAGAGTTTCTTTCACCCTCATTCCCCTGTTGCTTAGGAGAGGAGGAGAAGAGAGAGAAAGAGAGAGAGAGAGAGAGGAGAGAGAGAGAGAGAGGAGAGGAGAGAGAGAGAGAGAGGGAGAGAGAAGAGAGAGGAGAGAGGGGGGGGGAGTGAGAGTAGACTGGACGGTAGAGCGATTGGTCTCCTTTCATGCAGGTCGGCGTTCAATCCCGATCGTCCAACTGTTGGGCACCATTCCTTCCCCTTTCCCCTATCTCATCTTGGCTCAATATCCTCATAATCCTTCCAAATACTGTCTAACCCTAGGTACCCATTTACTGCTAGGTAAACAGGGGCATCAGGATAAAATAAACTGCCCATTGTTTCCACCTCCACCGGGATCGAACCCGGAACCTCAAGACTACGAATCCTGAGCGCTGTCCACTCAGCTGTCAGGTCCCTTCCTACAGCTCAAGAAAAACAGGAAAAGCTTAGATGAATGCAAGAGAAAAATACAAGGCAGACTTGAGCGAAAATCTTTACGATTGTCGCCAGCTGCTAAGTCTTCAAGATATCATTAAATTCTCAGTTTTGCTTTTTTTATGTGCTTACAAATGTGTCACAAGGAGCTGGAGAGAAAGTGGCCAGCATCACATCAGCTTCAGATCTTATCTTACAGCATCCCGTCTCGTTAGCATATATTCACCTGTTAGTGCATTGCTGATGCTCTCCCTTTGGGCACAGAACTCATCCACCTTTGGAATTAATAAGTATATACAAGACACTAATGAATATTCTCGAGGCACTAATGAATATTCTCGAGGCACTAATGAATATTCTCAAGGCACTAATGAATATTCTCAAGGCACTAATGAATATTCTCGAGGCGCTAATGAATACTTCTCAAGGCGCTATGAATATTCTCAGGACTTGATACTCAGAGCTAATTGAATATTCTCGAGGCACTAATGAATATTCTTCAAGGCACTAATGAATTTTCAGGCAATCAGATTTGATAACGAGTTTTCAAGCAATCAGATTTGATAACGAGTTTTCAAGCAATCAGATTTGATAACGAGTTTTCAAGCAATCAGATTTGATAACGAGTTTATCTACTTTATCCCTGGGACATCTACTCTATTCCTTGGGCATCTACTCTAAGTGCTGCTAATGACGGGGGTGCAATGGCTGCCTCGGTCATTAGGAAAGCCCCCAGCAAGAGATTATGTTGGAGCTGCAGAAAGTGCAGTATGTTCTAAGCTACAATTGCAGCAGAAGGCTAGGTTGAGAAGAGGCTAACTCTGATTACCTTGTAGTGATGAGTAGCTCTTGCCATCCTGTCTGACCTGACCCTACCCTAGTGGTGACGACTTGATCAACCAAACTGTTGGTACTTGCAGTTTGATATGGCTAATCTGGTCCTAACGAATTTTGAAATCACCTGTGATGATACGCATGGACAATCTGCGTAATTGAGATTAATAATTTAATTAATGGTTCATTAAATACGTTATAAACGTGACGTGACGTATGCAAATGTAGCAACCTGTACTCAACTAGTTGTGCTTGTACGGGGTTGAGCTCTGGCTCTTTGGTCCCGCTTCTCGACTGTAAATCAACTGGTGTACAAGTTCCTGAGCCTACTGGGCTCTATCATATCTACATTTTAAACTGTGTTTGGAGTCAGCCTCCACACATCACTGTGTATGGAGTCTGCCTCCACCACATCACTGTGTATGGAGTCAGCCTCCACCACATCACTGGTATGGAGTCAGCCACCACCACATCACTGTGTATGGAGTCTGCCACCACCACATCACTGTGTATGGAGTCTGCCACCACACATCACTGTGTATGGAGTCTGCCTCCACCACATCACTGTGTATGGAGTCTGCCTCCACCACATCACTGTGTATGGAGTCTGCCACCACCACATCACTGTGTATCAGTCATGCAATGTTGATTTTCCCAGAAAGGAGAAGGGGGAAGCAGTGATACCCTTGTTCTTCTCTTACTTGGCCTGTCAAAAAAACTCAATGTGGAGTCTTATATTTAAATAAAAATTATGTATTGTGGGAAGGTTTATGCATTGTAGGTGATAGTTACTAAGCAATGAAGTTATTTAACTTATATAAAAGAGATAAGCTGTCCATAAATGGCAGTTTTAGAGATTTTTAGCAACAAAATGAAGGATTGAACTATCCTCTTGTCAGACTGTCAATAGCCATATGAAACCCCATTTATTTTTTTGGAGTTTATGTTGTCACTGAGTTTTATGTTAATTGGATATATCATTAATTTAGATCAAGTGGTAACGGTGTGATGGTGATTTAATTAATTTTTTGGAGGTTTAATATGTTTGTTTTGCCATAGTTCTGTAGTTAGTATTGGTTATTTAATTGTTGACGATATATGTGTTTCTACTCAAGTGCTCCTGTAGGTTGGATCTGGGACTCCTTTGGCACATTTTGAGATACACATTTAAGACTCTTCCTTATAGTAATTTTCTTCGGTAAAGTGTAATTATTGTCGACTTTTACCTTGTGTTCTCAGTGCTTCATCTGCCACGTCATCTATGATTAATGAATTATTCAGCTATTGGATGAATAAGGAGATATTATTGACCAAACAGTAGCTTAATGATAGCCATAGTACCCATGAGGAAACGGTTCACAGTCCCATGTAGCCTCCACAGTTTGATTGATCAGGTCCCCTTTGTAGGTGTGTATGAAGCTTCACCTGGAATGCAATTAGCAACCTGTTGGTATTTCACCTATTTTTGTTTAAGAATATTAAGAAGCTTCTGATCCATTTATCATATACATCTGTGTGCCTATTACCACCTACTCTTGTAATGAGTTAGTAGTTTTGGAACGAGTTACTTTAATATGCCAATCTATATTATAATGTGTATCACTTTTCTTACCAATTAGACTTGTCAGTACAGCACAGCCTTTAGTTCTTGACGGGTCAGAGTTCGATTCCCGATGGCCCAAGTGGTTGAGCACCGTTCCTTCCTCGTGTTCCAGAGGATATTAATTTGAGGGATTTTAATACTCTTTGTTAATGCTGATCTTTGATTGAATCAATTAAGAGAACATTTTCCTTGTTAGCAATTTCGCCAGCCTTAAATGGAGCAGTTAATTAGCAGCAGTCTTTCTCACCCTGTAGAGTTATACTGGCGGACGAGTTAGCAAGCAGCAGTCATCAGCTATTCCAATTAGTATGGCAGAACTGTTGTCGTTGGCAATTACACCAGGATTTAATACCCTCTCATATTTATGCGTCTCTTGACACCATGTCGTTGAAAAGAAGCAATGTATTTGTACGAAGTTGTTCCAGTTCGCTTTTAAATGTCTGAATGTGTTTGTGGGGAGACGAGTGATTTGCCTAGATTAATGAACTGTCGCTGACGTGTCCCTTGCGTGCTGTTGAACGTGATAAGCCAGTTTGGGAGGATTTGGACTGTTGGGAAGCTCTTACCGTTTCTCACCGTTATCTCTCTCTCTCTCTTTCTTTCTGTCTTTCGCGAGGTGTTGGCGCCCTTGATAGGTGACGGGAGTGTGGAGGAAGTACATTATGTACTGATAACCCTGTTGCATATTTTATCTTATTGAAGCCAAAATAAGATAGATTTTCTTTTAATTTTGCGGACCAAAGGGGGACAATGTCTTATATTACAACAGAAAAATACGGGAAACAAATACAGAATGATAATATATAAATGAATAATGGTAATGTCTTCTCACAGACACATATGATAAAATCCCACACATGTGTATTTGTGAAATTTATGTAAGTAATTTACACCAAGCCTTTCGCACTCTCCTGAGTGCTTTGTCAAGGTCTGAGTGTGCGGTGTGGACCAGACTTACATCTTAACGTCTAATGAACTCATTAGACGTTGTTGTAAACATTAGACTAATTATAACCTCATTAAACTTGGTGTAAATTTCTATATAAATTTCACAAATGCACAAGTAGGGGATTTTATCCTAATCAATAATCCTAAACCTAGTTATATATTTTTCTATAAGTCATCGCGGGTTTGCAATTGGCACCGTGTCAATTCACTCATTTATCTTATGCCAATCCCGATCCTATCATGTTGAGTACGGGTGCCACAGCAATCCTTCCTTTTAAAGTTGTTTGTGGCTCAATAAGTAGAGCGGCAGGCTACTATCTATGAGGTCGGCGGTTCGAGGCTCCCGATTGTCCAAGTGAATGAAATGTTATTATCCACGATATATGTTATATATATATATATATATATTATATATATAATATTATGCTTACCGGGGGTAAAGTATTACCACGACGGAGAGACAACTAAAATACAACGTTAGACTATTCTGGAAGCAAGGCTTAGGCAATGTTGATTAATTAACAGTTATGATTATAATTAATAATCCCCAAACGTTATCTGTGTTATCATGCGTTATCTGTAATACTAAGCACAGAAAAAAATACATGTGACTTAAAAAGAGCTTTGTTGATAATATTGCACATGACTTGACGGTTGTTGTTCAGCTATACTGTTGTTGTTGGTGGTTAAAAGACAGTTATATTTACATTAGCGAACTTCGTGTTTTTTTTATTGTTTGATAAAAAATGCAATATATTTATTGGAACTAAAGATGCAACGTTAGGGTTATCAGTCATTGTTGCAAATAGTGCTTGCAGAGCAAATACCCTACTGGTACAATATATCGTTAATTAACGTTAACGTAATTAACATTAACGTAATCAATGTATCGTGGATAAACTGTACATCTTCCCTCAATCTTGACGGCATTTGTTTATATTGATTAAATATTG
This sequence comes from Procambarus virginalis, assembly GCA_020271785.1. Classification (NCBI taxonomy): domain Eukaryota; kingdom Metazoa; phylum Arthropoda; class Malacostraca; order Decapoda; family Cambaridae; genus Procambarus; species Procambarus virginalis. The sequence continues at coordinate 60,629,821 of WNGS01164437.1, forward strand.
TATGAGCTTTATTTTTATATAACTATTTTATTTTTTATTTTATATTTATATTTTATTTATTTATTTTTTTATTAAATGTAAATTTATATAACTTTATGACCCCTAAAGCACTACGAAGCTTATAATAATAATAACGTTGGAGTGTAAAGTATCGAAGCTCGTAAACTGTTTAATGTAAACAATGTCGCCACAATTGTTTACAGATGTACAGGTTGCGTTTGTGTTTGCGTAAATGCATAATAAATCCCGCTCCTATTGGCTTCAGCTTTTGACGGTCCCACTTCATAAGGAGGTTTTAACTTACTGGTTCACAAGTACCACAATATCTTGGGTGTTGTGGTATAGTAGTCTACGTTCTCGATATACAACAGCGAATACACATGCGGGATAGAAATGGTAGGATACGTTTCCTTTCACCTGGTGCTTCTGTCCATCTAACATTAAATAGGAACCTGGGAGTTAGACAACTTTCACGACCATAGATCATAATCACTCCAAAAAAAATAAAATAGCACTTACGGGCTATTCATGCCCGTGCCACCTACTGGCTGGATTATTCTTCATTAGTCAATGAATCCTTAGGCAATTCTTAGGCAACAATCCTCATACGTCAGGCTGCGAGTAGCCGCGTCCAACAGCCTGGTTAACCAGTCCAGCAACCAGGAGGCCTGGTCGACGACCGGGCCGTGGGGTCGCTGAGCCCCGGAATCACCTCAAGGTAACCTCAAAGTAAGGTAACTGTTGTAGGGGTTGCCTCCTTAGAGAAGGTCAGTCCAGTCCGTACCAACGGGAATGATTAAATCTAGATCACAATCTGTGCATGAAGACTTTCCCTAGCTTCCTTGTGGCTCAGTTAGATGCTTGGCTTGTTTGTTGTTAAAGATTCGCTACCTAGAACAAAAAGTTCCAAGCAGCACGGGCTATGGCGAGCCCGTAGTTTTCTTGGCATTTCAATATTAGAGTAAATATTTCCCCAATTGGAGTCAATTTGGCGTTTCCCCAATGTGAAACTACAGGAAACACTCAGGAAACTACACTTTTGTAGTTTCCTGAATGCTGAAGTTTCTTTCTTTCAGAATTCTTTTTTTTTGTTTTGCTTGTGACAAGAATTTTGCATCTCGGCTATAATTACCTTCATATATTTTAAATTGTTAAAAAATAATTAACAATGACCCATTCTATAGGTTAAATGCATGCATATAGGGCTATACCACTCGCAATAAATAATTTGCAGTCGACAGTGAATAGTATAATCAGCAGCTGGCAGTATACTCACAGGAGTATATCAGCCCCCCTAACCCCCCCCCCTCGTCACGAGCACCGCTCCTGTGCCAGGTAAGTCCACTACGGGCTCACCATAGCCCGTGCTACTTGCCCCGCTCCTGTGCCAGGTAAGTCCACTACGGGCTCACCATAGCCCGTGCTATTTGGAACTTGTTCCGAGTAGCTGAATCTATAACAACAACCCCCCCCCCGTCGTAAAACCAAGTGACCGTTGCCACAAAACAGAAGAAGTGTGACAGAGAACGCTCCGACCGCAGTTTAGAATATCATATAATTGCTATAGACTATAATTATGCCCCGCGGTTATATGCCCTCACGTGTGCTATAATTATCACGCTCACTAAAATACACGACATTAACACAAAAAAAACAAAAAAACTAATTGATGCTTATATACTGTTACGGAGGGAGGGGAGGGAATTATCAGGGGGGAAGTGAGAAGCCATTACGACTATATAGCACTGGGAAGGGGTCAGGATAAGGATTTGGGATGGGATGGGGGGAAGGGAATGGTGCCCAGCCACTTATGGACGATCGGGGATTGAACACCGACCTGCACGACGCGAAACCGTCGCTCTACCGTCCAAGGTAGAGCTGAAATACGTTTGTAAACTGAAATACCAATATTAATAATAAAAATAATTTTTTTTCTCCTGGGATTTATGTGCTCATCTAGTTGTGCTTGCGGAGGTTGAGCTTTGGCTCTTTGGTCCCGCCTCGGGACCAGAGTGTTAATTTCTGATTGCCTAAGACTCCAATTTTGGGAAATGGCTGGTATTCTCCCCCCTTGCTTTGAGCTTTGCATCAGACAGCTTAGGGGAAGAGGTGCTGAAGGTCCCTGAAGGCTGCTGGCGAGCCGTGACGCATTGTTTCATAAGTCGTCAGAAGTCTTCAGGAACCTTCAAGACGCCTTAAGCTCTGTTACGCAAAGGGGGAATAATACCCGTTTTCTATACTATGGGGGCATAAGCCATGAGAAATAAAACTTGCTATCCTAGGAACAAAATATCAAAACGATCGTAAAACTGCATTTAACAACTCCTGGGGCCAGATTCACGAAGCAGTTACACAAGTACTTACGAACGTGTACATCTTTCCTCAATCTTTGACGGCTTTGGTTACATTTATTAAACAGTTTTCAAGCATGAAAACTTGCCAAGCAACTGTTGTTATTGTTATCAACAGCCTCCTGGTGCTTCGGAGCTCATTAAATGTTTAATAATTGTAAACAAAGCCACCAAAGATTGAGAAAAGATGTACAGGTTCGTAAGTGCTGGCGTAACTTCTTCGTGAATCCAGTCCCTGGGCTCGAGTTCAGCAAGCTGCAATAATTTCATCTCTGCTAGGCTTAGGCTCGGCTAAGCCTGGCAGTGGTAACATCTAGAATTTTGCTATCCTTATTGGATGATCCATAGACGTGCGGTTCTTCCGTAGCAGAATGAGATAGAGGTTATCTTGAGGTTATCTTGAGATGATTTCGGGGCTTTTTAGTGTCCCCGCGGCCCGGTCCTCGACCAGGCCTCCACCCCCAGGATGCAGCCCGTGACAGCTAACACCAAGGTACCTATTTTACTGCTAGGTAACAGGGGCATAGGGTGAAAGAACTCTGCCCATTGTTTCTCGCCGGCGTAATACTGGTGTAAATTTCACTTTACCTCAAGCCTACAATATTTTGTTGCTGTTCCCGGAATATTGCTGCCCTCAGGCTGCTCAAAGGCAGTTCATGATGGTAATCAATTCCATCTTTACAAGCAAATGGCTAACTCATCAGCTCTATCATGCTTTCCGAGACCAATGTGCAAAGGAATCCACAGGAGAGACTGAATCCACCATTGATTATTACATTATATATCTCTGTCTAGCTTCGCACGTCACAGTTATGCCTTGGGGAGCTGAGTGCAGTCAAGGATGACAAGGAGTCACAATTAACGTGTCGACTTTGGGTTCATATTCTCGTTCGAGTGCAAGGTTATGGCAAACAATTCTATTTGAAGAGAGAAAGTCCATTCTTATAAGAATAGGAGCCATCTCCTGCTGTCACAACAACTGCACTTCCAGCTGCACCCGAGGACTGCTGCAAGGAGCCATTAGTGTAAACATTTCCCAAAATATTTCCCAAGATATTTCCCAAAAAAGGAGCACACCAATTTGTACTGAGCATCAATTTAACTTAACGCATTGTAATTTGCTTCTTGTCGAAATATGGGTTGTTTTTAATCAGCTTCTTGGGTCGGAAAGAGGACAGTAATTTGGAAAATTGTGATTCCCCAATGGGACAGAAAGTGGCGTTGTTGTGTCTCTAACTTGGTAGAGATGATGAGCATTATACATTCTGAGTACAGTTTAAATGTTTGTGACAGTGCTGACTGGTTTGACTTATTATTTAAAGTCTGGCGTTGAAGTCAATAACTGGTTGCAACCTGATTATCTACAATCATTCAAATCTCGTTGAATAAAAACCAGGTGTTTTGATGCACAACATCAATAGTGAAAGTGAAGTATCTTTGATCATGACGGCCCCAAAACAGATAGGAAAGTTATTAAGCTTTGCAAGCATGTCGGAATTCAGTAAGATTAACTACCTGGCTTTTTTTCCTCATCTACAGAGGCCTCGGTAATTACACCTGGCTGGCTTTTAAGTATAGTGACTTTGAATTGCTCACAAATATGTCAATGTGTTTATTTACATCTGAGGTGTTGTATGGGTCCTGGAGATTAGTGAGTTGATGCCTGTTGTCATTGGGTGATTTAATGGATAGGTGCTCTTATTGGTGAGTGCTCTAGTGGATGAGTGCTCTAATTGGCGAGTGCTCTAGTGGATGAGTGCTCTCATTTGGTGGGGGCTTGTTTTAAGTGAATGCTCTTACTGAGTGGGTCTTTGTTTTAAGTGTGTCCTGGATATGAGTGCCTCCTAATGTATAACTATATAAGTATCTCATATAGGAAGCTGGGACATTGCCTGCCTTAAATACCACAACAAAATCACAGTCTGAATCTTTCTCTCTCTCTTTCTCTCTCTCTCTCTGGTGATTGATAATAATGATCCAAAAGAATTTTCGAGTGTATATTGAGGGCAGTGATCTGAGCACCACGAGAAGGGATCGATGCATAATACAACAACTCCCTGGAACACGATTTATCGAGTATTTACGAAACCTCTTCATCTTCCCCTTTTTCACGGTGGCTTAGATTGTATTATAATGTTCGCGAGCTTCGAGACGTCGCAACCACTGTTACTTTTGTTTACTTGGGACCTCAAAGCGTTAATAAACTGGTTATTTATGTAATTTATGCAGCCGAGATTGAAGAATGATGCACAGGTTTCGTTAGTGATCACTTAAATGATTGATTGGTTCTGGGTAGTAAGATAATACTTACCTACAGAGGATTACTAAAGCTGAAAGAGCTGATCAAGATTGATCAGGCATAGAAAGATCGGATTGATCGAGCATTTTCCCATCAACTAACCAAGCTGTGCGTCTCAAAACAACATGGAGGCCTTGTTTACTCTAAATAGTTTATGTTCGAAGAATTACTAGGTTGTTTATAACAATAATAACCTTGGGTTGTGAAGTTATATAAGCTTGTAAACTGTAGAATTGATGTAAACAAAGTCACCATGATCACTGAAAGATGTACATGTTCCGTAAGGGATGCGCTAATGCTTGAAGAATCCTGGTCAATAGACCATGGTGTTCCAGTATCAGGTTTCCAGTTCCCGAGAAAGTCTGACCTCCCAGGGCTGGTTCTGGAAGCTGTTCTGGAAATTAGTATTCACGGCTGAATTATACGACAAGAAAGTCTTAATACTACGGATCTGGTTATACATTGTCTCTCATTTTAACTGAAGAACTGATTTTGTTCGTTATCTTAAGGATAACTACTTTAGAAATTGGTTATATGTTTTCCCGTGTCAGGACACTGGGACCACGACATGTCATGGCTATTGTTCCTGAACACTTTGTTGATATGTGCATTAAACTGTGCAACTAGATCATCAAGGCTGCAACTTTATTAGCTAAATGGATTTTGGGGGGCCAGTTTCTGTAACCTTTTGCAATACCGATCGCAAGATGGGTATGGGGTGTTCACTGCCACCCACAGGATGGATATGGGGTCCACTGCCACCCACAGGATGGGTATGGGGTGTCCACTACCACCCACAAGATGGGTATGGGATCCACTGCCACCCACAGGATGGGTATGGGGTCCACTACCACCCACAGGATGGGTATGGGGTGTCCACTACCACCCACAAGATGGGTATGGGATCCACTACCACCCACAGGATGGGTATGGGGTCCACTACCACCCACAGGATGGGTATGGGATCGACTACCACCCACAGGATGGGTATGGGGTCCTGTGGTAATTAAAGCAATAACCCACAGCTGTCATCGCCCTGACGGGAGCCATTTTTTCACTTTGTAAGTAAGTCGCCTTCCACAAATGCCCCCAAATGACCACATATTAGTCATGCCTGGCACAACTTAGATTTAAGAACTGATCTCATAGATGTAGAGCAAGCATGAATATGGTCCTCAGATGGGGCTGGCAGTTGAACACGAAGGAAAAAGCTTCACGGAAACGACCATATGTATTAAGGCAACTATGTATTACAGATGAGTTAATATACATGGTTCAGTGGCTTTCAGGCACATCAAACTGGGCTTCCTCGTGACACTCATGGGTATGAGACAATTATTACTACCTAATTAAACCAGAAGATGGGGAGACGACGACGTTTAGACCACAATCGACTTGATAATGGTTCAGGACGGACCGAAACATCGTCGTTCCATCTTCTGATGAGTGTTGTTCGATCATCAAATCTTCAGCCACGTTATTGTAACTCATCGTCTGCATACAAAATTAAATGATATATACCTGCAGCTTTCTCTCCTAACGCACGATTTCTCATTCGTTCTTTCCCTCACTGTGACCGCAGGAGGCTTCGAACTGCCGCAATTAGTGTCTCAACTACCCGCAGTTTTTGTACCACAGACAGTAGGAAATTAATGATGATGATAATGGTGCTATAGTTTCCATGGATTTCAACACACTATTGGATGATTATAGATGAATGGTCCACACAGCTGGGGTCACGAGCTAGTGAATAACCATGGGTACCCTATCTCAAGATAATCTCAAGATAACCCTCGCAGTTGTTATCAATGACGTCCTCGGGTCGTTAACGATATCGTTACGTCGTGAATGATTCAAGGTTTACGGTTGTAATGATACTGATCATTCGGGTGGCTTTATTTAACATATTAGAGCCACTGTTTGACCACGTGGCTCTATCCTGGCCAGGATAGAGCACAAACGTCTGTCGTAGTTGCCACCCTGAGAATGCTAGAGTGCCAGCCACTCATGGCTCTAGCCGGCGGCTTGCTAGCTTTAAGCCCAACCACTTGGGTTGGACGGTAGAGCGACGGTCTCGCTTCATGCAAATCGGCGTTCAATCCCCGACCGTCCAAGTGGTTTGGCACCATTCCTTTCCCCCCGTCCCATCAAAAATCCTTATCCTCACCCCTTCCCAGTGCTATATAGCCGCAATGGCTTCGTGCTTTCTCCCTGATATTCCCTTCCCTTGCTGGTTTTAATAAGTCAAAGGGTAGCAACTACACTGGCGTATTCCCTGATTGATTCCTTCCCAGTGTTGACACGACGTCAGCCAGGGGAAGATTCTGAAGCTTGGTTGTGACCTCTCCTGGTCACGTGACTTGGCTTCACTACACTCCATCTAAAATAGCTGCCGCCACATATGCTATGCACAAGCTCAATATGGTCCCCCTTCCCTCTTTGAACTTAGTGAACCACAGTTATGATGACGAGATTACCAGCGAGGCACTACACATCTCGACTCGACACCAGCGAGGCACTACACACTCGACTCGACACCAGCGAGGCACTACACACCTCGACTCGGCTCGACACCAGCGAGGCACTACACAACAAAAAGTCAACACCAGCAATCAACAGCCAATTAATGCACAACTATATTCTACCCACTCAAGAACCCCGAACCAACATAGAAGCAGCAAGAGGAGGTATGGGCCAATAGGCCTTCTGCAGTTACTTTCATTTCTCATGTTCTCATGCCCAACTTAGAGCCCTTGTTCGTGTTCTGTCTTGTGTTTGTCACAAGTTGTTCACCTCACCCAAAACTTTGGTACCATATCACCTCATCCAAACGAGTATAAGTACGATGAATTTGTGTGTAAATTAAGTCTTGAAAATGTAATAAGCCATTACGAACGCGTTCAGGCGTCAGACCATAAATAAAAGGAATTTGGGGAATTAATATTTCCTATATATATATATATATATATATATATATATATATATATATATATAATTATTTAGACTCGGGGTGACTCGAACCGGCGTTCTGGTGATTCCCAGACACCTGCCTTAACCCCCTCGGCCCTGTTGATAGGACAATCAACCCGTAACTCTTCTGTCGAGTCACGAATGAACACAACTACATTACCGAGGAACGGTTCATTATACATCCCATAGGCTTTGAGTCAGCTAAATCCATTACGCTCCTCGGCACTCAAGCGGTATATAGCATGATAGCTTATATGAATGTGTCGACGATCTTCCTTCATATCAGACCTCAACACTTTATCGGACTCCAGGGGACATGACAGATGGACAGGGGTGAGTGATAGGTGGACAGTCAGTCAAGACAGAGTGAACTGACACTACAACCTCTCACCGACCAAGAATATTCTCCGTCCGTGAAATATTGGGCATTAAGATCATTCCCGCGTCGCACTCTGCACCACTCTGGTCCTTAAGGGTATACATGGTATCCGGATATTACGCTTTTGTGTTCACTGGAGACTTAGGCACTTGTTAAGTCCATCATATGGGTGGTTATAGATAGGAGCTGCCTCGTATGGGCCAATAGGCCTTCTGCAGTACCTTTGTTTCTTATGTTCTTATGTTCTTATCATGAACCGGCAAGGAACGGATATGACAGGAGGCGTCACTTGACTATCTGTCCCAGGCTGTCAGTCGTAAGAGGCTTGCTTCTTGGTCAATTGAAACGACATCTCTGGTTAGGAAAAAAAGAATAAGGGTTATCTTGAGATGAGTTTCGGGGCTTTAGTGTCCCCGCGGCCCGGTCCTCGACCAGGCCTCCACCCCAGGAAGCAGCCCGTGACAGCTGACTACACCCAGGTACCTATTTTACTGCTAGGTAACAGGGGCATAGGGTGAAAGAAACTTTGCCCATGTTCTCGCCGGCGCCTGGGATCGAACATGGACACCATAGATCACAAGTCCAGTGTGCTCACCGCTCGGCCGACCGGCTCCTGTCGAAGAAAGGTGGTCGAAGAAAATATTAAAGTGTTCAGTGAGAATCCACAAGGCCTTCTATGAATACTCTTTATTTTCTTCTTCGAGGGTATGGGTCCCTACAGTTTCAGCAGTCTTTCTTGTAAACATATGTTGTAAATATAGACCGAAAAGGTAAGATTAATAATTCTAACACGAATTTTTCTCAATATTTCCTATGTTTTTCTTCACTGTCGGTGGTAAT
>WNGS01164437.1:60651420-60662720 GCA_020271785.1 Procambarus virginalis
GTGCCATCTGGGCCAAGCGCAGGATCGTGAGGGTTTTGGGCCTTTACGATGCGAGGTTCTCTCTCTGCTGGGCACTGAGCTGAGGCAAGGCTCCTCTTGATGATGTCACTAACTTGTGTACGTCTTGCATGCCAGCTGATCGAAATGCAATGCTCTGCATATTGGCTAGCTACCGTTTGTTGTTGTTGTTAATTCGCTACCTGGAACAAGAAATTCCAAGTAGCACGGGCTATGGTGAGCCCGTAGTAGATGTTGGCTAGGTACCACCCTTCAGTAAATACACGTGTATTCATTGTGAATTGGGGCACCAATGCAGAGGAGCCACGGCTGTATGAGGGGGCTCTCTGGATCTAGATGCACAGCTGTCGAAGACGTGGCCTCTGCCAAATGAAATCTTCTGCATTGGGGGTGGGAATAAACCCCTGCTCAGAGGCGGGCTTTCTCTCTTTTTAATGTTGCAGCATGAGCATGGCATCACTACTTTCTCGTCAACTGGGCTATACCAATTAGACTATGTATCTTGTTGGATATAAGTTGGGTACTGGGCTGCAAGGGCATCTCACTGATTATATATCAGTGAAATGCCCTTTATATATATAATATATAAAGCACCTCCTTTGTTGATAATGTTGAGACAAGGCAGTGTTGCAAGAGACTGCAAGCTGCAACAGAAAGCACGCCTGCCCCAACACTATATCGCCAGCCTTCAAACCCCTCTCTTTTGTGTTTTCTCCGTCCATCGGCATTTTATTGTGCGCTTTAACGAAGGTCAATCTGTTCTTTGCAGACAGAAACAAAAGACAGAATCGTCTGTGTGTGTGTCTGGCGCCCAGGTCCCGGGGCATAACCGAGGTTGGATATGCCTTTTTTTTGGGGTATACCGGAGATTTGGTTTAGTGTTGGACTTCAGGCCTATCCATTTTGGTTTGGTGATGGGTTAGAGGTCTATCCACCTTGGCTTGGTGATGGTTAGAGGTCTACCCACCTTGGCTTGTGATGGGTTAGAGTCTCCATGGTTAGATACCCACCTTGGCTTGGTGATGGGTTAGAGGTCTACCCACCTTGGCTTGGTGATGGGCTTGTTTAAAACATCCTCTAATGCAATTCTGAAGCAAGTAAATTCTAGGAAAATTTGCCTCATTTTTTTTAATTTTTAAGAGGTTCGTCAGTAGGATTTCTTTGAAGCTGTGTGTTAAATTTAATTTAAATTGACCTTGGCTGTATTTTGACCCCATGAGACAAGTGCATGGTACGGCAGTGATAACACGCTGGTCTGGGTTCGAATCTCTTTCTCCCCTGTTCACCCAGCGCTACTTGGGTACCTGGTTGTTAAGTCAATTGGCGAATCGTGTTCCAGGGATAATTGCTAGCGCCAGTAGCATTTAACAACCACCATTTACTCAAGTGACTTTAAATATACGTAACTGAACGACATCTCTCTAGTTGTTATTGAACTTGGAAAAGACACATGTACACTACAGGAGTTGAGATAAGAGAAACAGTGCCCAACCACTTAGGCTATCAGGACTCGAACGCCAACCCTGTATGAAGCACGTTCTACCCGACCTATCCAAATGGCTGGTTAGGTCATATGGAGTTATCAAACGTTTTCGCAATATTGACGACCCTGAAGCAAGTAACCTTTCAGGATGTGGGACAGTAAGTTCAATAGCCTCTGATATTCTCTATGACCTTGATGCAAATGACGTTTAACTGTGACCTCTTAAGACAAGTAATCTTTACCCGTATGTGACCTTGAAACACATGACTTTAAACCGGATATGTGACCCTGAAGAAAGAAGTCTTTCGCCGTATGTGACCTTGAAACAAGTGAACTTTATCTGTATGTAACCCCCCAGAAGTAGGTGGTTTCCAGCCTTTGTAACCTTAGGTAACCTTTGTTGCAGACGGAGTGGAAGTTGGCCGTAGGGCTGTACTGGTTGGGCAGCCTCGCCCCACGCACAAGATCCCATGCCCCCCGTTGCAGCTGTGGGTACCCAATGCTTCCAGTCTTTTTGACACTCTTGAAAATTTTGCTCACCACATACTGTGCTTTTTTTTACGTATGGGACGGGGTTTGGGGGTTATTTTGACGTCTGCGGCCGCCGGGTCCGGTTTACAGGGAGGAATTTGTTTCTCAAGGTGAAGGAGGAATGAGTGTTAACCCTTAAACTGCGCGGCAATTTAAAAATTACTATTTGGAGATAGGATAATGGTCAGGAGTAAGCACTATAGCCATTACGGCTATATAGCACATGGAAGGGGTATGAGGATATGAATTTGGGTTAGAACAAAGGGAAGAAATGGTGCCCAACTACATGGACGGTCGGGGATTGAACGCCGACCTGCATGAAGCGAGACGGACTATAGAGAAACGCAGCTCAGAATTGTTAACTCATCAAATAGGGAAAAGGTTGCCTATAAGGAAGAAACAATAGAATCTTAAACGGGCTATTCTTGCCCGTGCATATTTACGGGCTATTCATGCCCGTGCCACCTGCTAGGTGGCTTAATCTTCATCAATAAGTCAAATGTTTTGCCATATATGTGTGCACCATCTAGTGCATTACTAAACAGTATAGTCATCAGCTGGGTCAAAACTGAGTGGCTCCGAGTTCGATTCTCACTGCAGGATGAAAACTTGTGGGTACGTTTCCCATTCACCTAATGCCTTTTGTACCCGGGTGCGAGGAATCTGTTGTGGTTGGCCTGTGGCGAAGGTCGAACGTTGGCCTCCGATAATGGTAAATTGGAAGTATGCCGATGTAATTATTGTTATATATATATATATATATATATATATATATATATATATATATATATATATATATATATATATATATATATATATATATATATATAGATATTATATATATATATATATATATGTTCCTATACAGAACAGAATCCTGTTCAAAATAAGACGATTGGACACTTATCCCATTCATTTGCCCATGTGCTTTTATTGTGCAAATTGAAACAAATTAGTTGGGTGATTAGAAAGATTAGCAAATGGACTTCAAAATAAACTCCCTTTTTTGTAATTACAAGCTTGAAAAATATAGTTCCTGCTCCTGTATCTGCCAGGAAGGGGATGATGGGGGGGGGGGGGTAGGAGGAGGAGCAGGCATAGCTTAAATAAAAAAAGGAGAAAGTGAAACGTTAGTGGAGGAAATAAATATATATAAAAAAGGCAACTTAAAACATACTAGGTCATGCAGTCAATCTTGCGTGGCGGGTTGTGTAGTGATGGTGGTGGAGGCACTCCTGCCGTCTCAATCTATCCTATATACATGCGTATACATGCGTATACATATACCCATAATCATGCATCTGTATAGACATACCTATCAACATTCATGTATACAGGCATGCCTATAAACATATAGACAACTTTGGGAACCTCCGCACAGCTCCGCTCCTGTGCCAGGTAAGTCCACAACGGGCTCACCATAGCCCGTGCTACTTGGAATTTTGTTCCAAGTAGTGAATCTTAAAACAACATTGGGTGCCTCGATATAAGCCTCACGTGTACGAATACACTCTGGCTTCCTGTCACGCGACACAATGAATATTATTATTATAAATTCCAGAAATAAGAGGACCATTTCATGGTAATATTTCACGTTAATATTAATATCTCCTGATTAACATTTCGTGTTAATTCGGGAGATCGCACTAACGTGTACGAATATATATAGGACTTGGAGGGGTCAGGATACGGATTTGGGATGGGACGGGGGGAAAAGGAATAGTGCCCCAACCACTTGGACGATCGGGGATTGAACACCGACTGCAAGGAATCTATTTCACCGAGTTAAACTCATTCACTTTGATTCGTTGTTTGAGCAACGGCCTCGCTTACTGCAGGGTTGGTCGGCAGTACTACTACTACTATTGCTATTACTACAATAGACGGGCTCACCATAGCCCGTGCTACTTGGAACTTTTTGTTCTAGGTAGCAAATCTTTAACCACAACAATTACTACAATAACAACCACTACCATTACTACTGTCTACTACTACTTCCATTGCGACTAATAATCCTACTGTCTCTAACTCGGAGTTTTTCTGCCGCTTAACGCCTATGGTAAGTACTTTATGGAAGTACTTATTAATTTATTTAAATATAGAACCTGGTGTGTGTGTTGTGCAGAGCCGCAGGTGGACTGTGAGTATAGAGCTTAGTGGAAGCTCTCCTGCTCTAGCTCTGTGAGTGGGGGACTCTGTTCATGGAGATCACATTACTCTCAATCTCCGCCCAGCCGTCAGACCAATGTTTTGTGTGGGACAGCTGCATGGTTCGGTAATTAAGTTTTTCACGGCGGTATGAGAATTATGATTGGCTGCTGCCCCAGTGGTCTGAGTACTCTTTCATCAACACAAGACAAACTAGCCACTTCGAGTGGGCATAAGAGGGTGTAACTGTTGGGTCTCTGTGGCACAGTGGTCTTCGTGCTCACAGTCGTGGGGAGGCACCAGGGTTTATAATGGGTTTATAACCCAGATTTAGGACAGAAGTGATTGGACACGTTTCCTCTCGCTTATTCATCCTGCAGTATATCGGGTACCTATATCGGTGTATATAGTATATCGATGCGAAATTCGCAACACACTCTGTAAGACATGGCCAATTGTCTGATGCTTTGTTTGTTCATCTGTCAGAAGATGCTCACCAAATTGATTGGGAGATGGCTTCTTCAATAACGAATTGTAAAAGCACCTATAACAGAAACATAATTGAATCTGCTTTGATACAGATCACAAAAGAAAGTAATTTGAACATTAGCATTGGTTTATATAACTTAGATCCATTTTTAATAGATCAATTAAAGGGCGATTTGAGTAGGATCATTGAATTAGTGAGACAAATGTGTTCCAATGTAAATATTTACTATTTATGCTATGATTACCATTTGTGGGCCTGTGTGTGGTTATGAATGGGAGCTGCATCGGATGGGCCAATAGGCCCTTTGCAGTGTCCACGAATTCTACCTCACCTCACTCCACCATTCTCTCCTGCCTATTTATGTCCAGTACTCGACCTGCAAAACCACTCCTTCTGAAGATGTATTAATATACGAAAGTACTTAAGGAAACTCCTGTTTCAATTTTCCTCCGTGGTCTGACACTGTCACATTTTTAATCACGTGTTTATTTTCGTGATATATAATGTGTGTGTGTGTGTGTGTGTGTGTGTGTGTGTGTATTATATATATATATATATATATATATATAATATATATATATATATATATATATATAATATACAGGCTTCCTGTACCCACGCAACGAATTATATTTTATCAAATGTTTGCCGTCTTTAAAGTCATATACAACGGTGCTCTGAACACTGTGTTCATCTCACAAAAGCAGAAATATTGTCATGAGTATTCCGTGTCGAGATTTCATGATCAAATCACATACAAGTTTGTACTGTACCAGAACAATGCTCTTTGTCTCTTCCCCTCACACGTGGTTAGTGAGCTAGCCATTATGCCCCAAACAATACATGTTGAACAAAACTCTAATTAAACCTTGCGGTTCGTGTTAAACTTGTTCCAGCAGTTACACGAATCTCAAGATCAGAGTCCAGATTTCCATTTATCGTGAACGAGTAACTAAAACTCAGGTCTGGAGACCAAGTAGCGAAAAATGAGGTCTTGAGACCAAGTAACTAAAAATCAGGTCTGGAGGCCTGAAAATCAGGAAAATGTTGTGTCAAGAATGGACGGGGTTACGTAAGTTTTCACTGTCATGTAGTGTTGATGGCAGAGTGTCAACTGTCTATCACAGCACCGGAAGGATGTAGCATCCGTAGATGTGAGAAAAAATGTTTGAAGTGCTTTATCTTAGCTTGTGTGTGTTTGTAAACCCGCGGATAAAATTTCACATAAACTGTCTACGTGCGCTGTCTCTTTCTCTGTTGTCTCTGTCTCTTTGACTCTCTCTGTCTACTCTCTCTCGCTCTCTCAGTCTCTCTCTGTCTCTTTGACTCTTTCTGTCTCTCAGTCTCTCTCCCTCTCTGTAGCGGTGGCCCATAGTCCTGGTTGTTCGTGGTTCGAGGCCCCAATGGCTTGTGTGGCATTACGCTGACCCTTCTTAAAATTCTGGCTACCCTCAACAGCCTATGTCCGTCCCGTACCCCAACTTGTTCACGATACAAAATTGCTTGAGGCTATCCCGAGGCGTCTGACTTACACCCTTGGACACACAAATAGATAAAGAAACAGTCTCTTACAGATATAGATTACCAGGTAATAGACGGGGGGATTGATGGATTGTTTCAGGCGTAGGCTAGACATATATCCGAATGAGTTTGGGTGGATAAAAATAGGATCTGCCTTGTATGGAATCTTCTGCAGTTTTCTTTATAAATTCAAATGTTATTTTGTTCCTCTTACTGTACAACACTTTTTAAATAATAAAGACGAATTCAATAAATATTTATCAATCTGGGAAGACTCGTTGAGAACAATTGTGCTGAAGTTCTTGAAGTGCAATTTCTAGACATGGAACAAGTTGCTAAGAATTGCTATGAACAAGACACGAAACAAAATGGAACACGCAGGCGATGAGTCACAATAACGTGGCTAAAGTATGTTGACCAGACCACACACTAGAAGGTGAAGGGACGACGACGTTTCGGTCCAGGACGGACCGAAACGTCGTCGTTCCTTCACCTTCTAGTGTGTGGTCTGGTCAACAAAATGGAACACGTTACTAAGTGCCTCCAGAAAAGCAAATTTACTGCAACGTTGCAAGCAATATTTGGCTCGATACATGTTGATCTTAAATCAAAAATGGTTTCCCGAGAGTAAATAGCACTTTTACAAATTGTTTTCCTTCGTTTTCTCGATTGCTTACGTGTATAGCCAATTAAAACTCTTGTTTTCCTTATTGTGTACATTACTATTGACTCAAATAAAGTTGCATTACAAAAGTCGATTGCAAATGAATGTTCTTCATGAGCTGACTTGATGCACACAGTCAAGAGGTATGGGTCGTGGTACCCAACGACAGCAGCTTTGGATTTCGAATTTACACAGAAATTAAGGAGAAATTCCCTAAAATGGGTCTTAAGTTTTGAGGAAAATCCAAGCTGACGGGATGGACGACCAAGATGATTAACAGCTGCCCCTCTTGAGGGTTAAGGAGCTAATCTAAGTGGACATCCCGTTCTTAAGTTTTGCATCTGCTCACACACGCTCGTTGCGATGAGTTGATATAAGAACATAAGAATGAAAGTAACTGCATAAGGCATGTTGGCCTATACAAGGCAGCTCCTATTTATATTTAAATAGGACTTAACATGGAGCTATATCAAGTAACTGTTTAACAAACTAATTGGGATATTGACAACATTGCGAGGATTGCGTCATGTTTTTCACAATTTGTTGAAATTGAAAATATCCCAATTTTCCCTTTGTTAAAATTCATGAATGCGTCATGGATTTTTTTTTAATTCATAAAGTAATGAATTATTTTTTATTTTTATTTATTTTGTCAATGTACCAAAAAAGGTATTCCAGAACAAGTATGGTCTTTATGTGTAATTAAAATAAAGTTTAATATACAGCAAGAACTAATTAAATCTGTTGTAACACATAAATAAATAAATATATATATATATATATATATATATATATATATATATATATATATATATATATATATATATATATATATATATATATATACACACATATATATATATATATGACAAGACGTCTTTTCGCCGGAGTTTTCAAAATAACGTCATCAATGACCATTATGAGATATAAGCATTGATTTATAATTGATGACTTCACACAATGTGAAAGAAATAATTTAAATTTAATAATATAAGAATGAAGGAAACTGCAGAAAGCCCATTTGCCCACACGAGGCAGCTCCTATTTATAACATAAAAACATAAAAATGAAGGAACAATTTGTTGAATGAACACAAATCAGATAAAACTTACCCCCCCCAAAAAAGTCAATTATTTAACAAACAAAAAAATTATATGTTGAGTAAATATACTTTAGAAAAAATAAACCTGGAAGCTGGAAACGTTTTGATGATCAACGAGGTTGTGGAAGATGAACCTGGATGCAGGAAACGTTTTTTTTCATCTGGGGTCTGGGAGCTTAATGCAGAAGTCACAACAACGTTGTTGAACACAAACTACCCAACCCACATATGAAACGCAAGAAAAGTGCTAACGTTTCGACCGTATGTGACCCTTGTGAGGGGGCACATACTAACCCCAAGGGCTAGAGAATAGAAGGAACAGAGGGGATATGATCCCAGCATACATTGAGAGGGAGGATTTATCAGGGGAAAGCGCCAAGCCATTACAACTATATATCACTGGGAAGGGATCAGGATAAGGATCTGGGACGGAGGGGGGGGGGGAGGGAGAAAGGAATGGTGCCCAACCACTTGTACGGTCGGGGATTGAACGCCGACCTGCATAAAGCGAGACCGTCGCTCTACCGTTCAGCCCAAGTGATTGGGCCTACAAGGAGAGGAATAGATAAGGTAGACAATGATAGTCTCTTCAAATGGAGAGAAAGTAGAAGCGAATACAGGTGGGAATTGGAAACGCAAATGAGGCGAAAGAATATAAGGGAATACTCTCACCCTGTGCACTAAAATGCACCGAAATGAGAAGTCCTGGAAGCCACCTCCTTCCACAACTTTAAGGCCAGATTCGATGACGAATTTGAACGGCAAAATAGGTAAGTTTTATCGCAACAAGAACAATAAGACCAGTAAGCGAGGCAGAGAGAGCTAGACCCCCCCCCCTACGCAAACACTATTAGGTAATTGTTACCTAGCAGTAAAATAGGTACCTGGGTGTTAGTCAGCTGTCACGGGCTGCTTCCTGGGGTTGAAGGTCTGGTCGAGGACCGGGCCGCGGGGACACTAAACGCCCCGAAATCATCTCAAGATAACCTCAAGATAACCACCTATCACCACTACCACCTACCACCAACCAACCCACTATGCTATTTACTCAAACACCTCCAGTCCCCACCTTACAGACGAGGCATAATATCAACCAAAATTTCCTTCCGGTTATATGTCTCGTTCACCAGACCACACACTAGAAGGTGAAGGGACGACGACGTTTCGGTCCGTCCTGGACCATTCTCAATCGACTTGAGAACGGTCCAGGACGGAATGAAACGTCGTCGTCCCTTCACCTTCTAGTGTGTGGTCTGGTCAACTGACTTGAGCCACGTTATTGTGACTCACCACCTGTATATGTCTCATTTTACCTATATATCGTAACTACACGGAAACCATATATTAACGGGGCGGTAATTTTCGCTCCACGACACCGATCTCACTCGCGAATCGAAACGGTGAAAGTTGTTTTTACATATTTGGTGACTTGGGTGATGGGGCCAAGACAGCTTCAGTAAAAACATTATTAAAGATTGGGGGAACGGGTATGTGTCTCCACATATGTGGGGCATGGTCGGGTATGTGTACCCACATGTGTGGGGCATGGTGGATATGTGTCTCCACATGTGTGGGGCATGGTCGGGTATGTGTACCCACATGTGTGGGGCATGGTGGATATGTGTCTCCACATGTGTGGGGCATGGTGGATATGTGTCTCCACATGTGTGGGGCATGGTGGATATGTGTCTCCACATGTGTGGGGCATGGTCGGGTATGTGTACCCACATGTGTGGGGCATGGTCGGGTATGTGTACCCACATGTGTGGGGCATGGTCGGGTATGTGTACCCACATGTGTGGGGCATGGTCGGGTATGTGTACCCACATGTGTGGGGCATGGTGGATGTGTGTCTCCACATGTGTGGGGCATGGTCGGGTATGTGTACCCACATGTGTCGGGCATGGTGGATATGTGTCTCCACATGTGTGGGGCATGGTGGATGTGTGTCTCCACATATGTGGGGCATGGTCGGGTATGTGTACCCACATGTGTCGGGCATGGTGGATATGTGTCTCCACATGTGTGGGGCATGGTGGATGTGTGTCTCCACATATGTGGGGCATGGTCGGGTATGTGTACCCACATGTGTGGGGCATGGTCGGGTATGTGTACCCACATGTGTGGATGCATGGTCGGGTGTCTAGACATGTGTGTGGCATGGTCGGGTGTACCCACATGTGTGTGGCATGGTCGGGTGTCTCCACATGTGTGGGGAGCATGATGTTTATTGTCTGATGAAATGTTGAATGTGTTTAAGGTGACCCATAAGGGTGACAAGGTACTTTCCTCACACTCTCTCTCTCTCTCTCGCTCAATAAAATTTCTATCATTCCCTCTTATTCACGTTTCCTAAGCCACACACCTCCTCCTACACCTACCCCTTCCTCCCCCTCTACACCCTCACACTCCCCCTACAGCACCCTTCACAGCACCCCCCACAGCACCCCCCACAGCACCCCCCACAGCACCCCCCACAGCACCCCCCACAGCACCCCCCCACAGACCACCCAGCACCCCCACAGCACCCCCCACAGCACCCCCCACAGCACCCCCCACAGCACCCCCCCACAGCACCCCCCCACAGCACCCCCCACAGCACCCCCCCACAGCACCCCCCCACAGCACCCCCACAGCACCCCACAGCACCCCCCCACAGCACCCCCACAGCACCCCCCCACAGCACCCCCCACAGCACCCCCCCACAGCACCCCCCACAGCATCCCCCCACAGCACCCCCCACAGCACTCCCCACAGCACCCCCCCACAGCACCCCCCACAGCACCCCCCACAGCAACCCCCACAGCACCCCCCACAGCACCCTTCACAGCACCCCCCCACAGCATCCCCCCCACAGCACCCCCCCACAGCCCTCCCCCACAGCATCCCCCCCACAGCACCCCCTCACTGCTGGGTGCGGTCACATTAATATTGGGTCTCCTTGATGCTATCTCTGACTTCTCTTACCGCTGCTTCATCTTTCAAGACGACACGTTCCTCTCACCTTCACTAGTCTGGGTGTAGGGGAGAGAGAGAGAGAGAGAGAGAGAGAGAGAGAGAGAGGAGAGAGAGAGAGAGAGAGAGAGAGAGAGAGAGAGAGAGAGTAGATACAGAGGGTGAGGAGAAACTTTAAAATGATATGAAATATTCTCAACATTTCCTGTTTGTACCCACTAAAAAGTTTATTCAGCTTATTTTCAAGCCTTGCCCTGTTTTTAATCTCCCCTTTTATAACCATAAACTTTTAAATAATATCTGGAATTTAAATTAAAATATATATATAAAATTCAAATTTTGAAATGATAATTGATTTGTATTTATATATAATCACAATTTAGCAATA
>WNGS01164437.1:60663141-60696470 GCA_020271785.1 Procambarus virginalis
ATGCAATGTACTGATAAACTGCACACTCATTAAACTGTTTAGAAGGCAAGAGTTTTATCTTCTGGTTAGTGTTTCATCCAGCGGGACGGAGTTCGATCCCCATTGGTCCAAGTGGTAAGGCACAGTACTTTTATCCTTGCCTGATATTATCCTCATATCCAATCCAAATGATATAAAGCCATACTGGATTGAGAATAATCGTAGGAGCCGTGATAAGGGTTCGAACCTATGCGTTGGGTGTTCCCACGCACACGCTCTAGCCACTAAACCACGGCATGGTAATAAGAATTGCAACCTGGAGTTCTTCTGAAGGATTACACAAAGATTACAACACCTACGGATTTTCTCATCGATGCAGTCACATTAGTGGGATTACTCTCTGTCCATAATGGATTATTGCATGGAATTGACATTTATATTACTGGTTAGGTTATCTTGAGGTTATCTTAAGATGATTTCGGGGCTTTTTAGTGTCCCCGCGGCCCGGTCCTCGACCAGGCCTCCATCCCCAGGAAGCAGCCCGTGACAGCTGACTAACACCCAGGTACCTATTTTATTGGTAGGTAACAGGGGCATAGGGTGAAAAAAACTCTGCCCATTGTTTCTCGCCGGCGCCTGGGATCGGACCCAGGACCACAGGATCACAAGTCCAACGTGCTGTCCGCTCGGCCGACCGGCTCCCTCCTGCTTAGCATAAACTGTTGCACTTCTGAAGGATCTTACAGGACACTGTATTACAATGCTTTGCAATACAGTGTCAGCATTACAGACAAACATTTGTGTGTATGGCAAAGATGCAACAGATTTAAATCAAAGATAAACTAACCCATCATGTTTGGGGTCCAGTGAAAAATGCAACAGGAAAATGCAACTGATGCGAACGCCGACCAACAGGATCCCCTGCTGGCTGTGAGCAGTGAAAGAGGAGCATCGTTTTGCACGCGGTCCACCATTCATCAGCTTTGGTACCGGTCGGTACAGCGACGGCTTTGCTTCTTGTCGGGTCGGGGGTTCGATTCCCGATGAGCTTCGCTTGGGTACCGTTGATGCTCAGTTCTTTTTGTGTCCTCCCATCCCTTGACCTATCCTACCCCCACATCCCAATTACGTGTTCGAATTTATCACGTATATAAATACAATGTTCGGTTTCGAATTTGAAAATAGCATTTCCATCTTGGGGAGGTGTGATAGATATGTTGGGGTGTCATGTGTGGAAACGCATGACACCCCATAGTGTCAGGAAGTGTCTGACTAATCAAACTGTATAAAGGATATGTGGGCCTGCGGGCCGCTCGAAGCTACAGTCTTTTAGATCCACTTATAACAAAAACAAGCCTTGCCTCTGGCCGGGCTTGGGTGGGCTAAAAAAACAAACTCCCAGAACTCACTCCCAGGTACACTTCAGGTATACACAGGTATAATTCCAGGTATACACCAGAATATATTTCTTTGACTGTTGTTTTTAGTTGCTGCTAATTGCACTGTCACTGATCATCATAACGCTAATTGTATCACTAATTATAATATTTATATATGCTAATGCTCCTTCTCTCACCAATCCTGCTGTCGCTACTTGCTCGCGAAAATTAGCACAAAATCTTAATATTTTATCTTAAGAAAGTTGCACAATTCTCTCCATCTGGAAACAAATAAAACATATAATTCACAGTAATTATTATTTTAAATAAAAGCCCCTCCAGAGTAAGTTAATGGCGAAGATATATGCAAGAATTCAACAAATTCACAAGGGCCGTGACGAGGATTCGAACCAACGTCCGAGAGCATCCCAGATGCTGCCTTAATCGACTGAGCTACGACATGGTCATAAGAAAATCACCCCCCTTAAGAGGATGTATATATGCAACAATTATATTATATTTCATCTTAAAAAAGTTCTTTTATAGGTTCACTAAAAAAAGGTGCTATTGACGACTGGGAACGTAGAACGCTATTATCTAGGTGTTTTGACGGGGTGAAAAACTTGTTTGATGATGTTAAGGTCGTGCTCCATGGGAGGATTTTTTGTTTTTTAATGCTAGGGAGGTCATGGAAGACAAAGTGTGTGGGGCAGGTTATGGTAGGGTTAAAGAGTTGATGAAAGGTCATGTTAAGGATGAAACTCGTTTGGGGCAGGTCATGGGAGAGTTGAAGAGTGTGGGCACTAGATCATGTTAGAGTTTGCGAGTTGCAGGACATGGTAGAACTAATAATGTGTGGCAGTTCATACTAGATTTGAGAAGTGTCTGTGACGTCACTGTGACCACGTGCGTTTTGTTTACAAACATTGTCGACTGTATGTAAACAAACTCCAGCAAAGAAAGCGCCGCATCGATCATTTTTGATTGGTTACGATAGTTTCGAAAATCATTTAGTGAACAACGGCATATTTTTGTCAATTTAAACTCATTAGTGACTAATCCAAACATGGATGTTAGTTGATGAATCTTGTTCCCGAAAAGTGGAACGAATTGTCCAGATAACAAGGAGCGACTTGTCCAGAATGGCATACCTTGTTTCATGTTGAATTGTAAACCATTTTAGATAATAATATTTTATATTATGACGTATATGAATTCAAAATGAAACAGCATCCCACCAGATGTCAGTATGCCAATGCATTATAAATGCATTATAAATGCATTTTATATAATCTTGCAATGCATTTATCATTGCAAATCAGTAGGCCGAGTAATCATTGCAAGATTACTCGGCCCCCTCAACACAGCAGCCACCTCTCCTGGATGAAATATGTACTGCAACCTCTTCCAATTTGAATTCACTTTCCCTCTGCCTTCAAAGATCTTAAAGAGTGCTTTGACGAAATGAGTCCTATTTAACAATGGTCAAGCCAGTTAACAGTGAAAACCGACGTTAAAGACTTAATCTGTCAACTTCTTCTCAAGAAAATAAAAAGAAATAGAGCAAATTGTGCAATATATATATATATATATATATATATATATATATATATATATATATATATATATATATATATATATATATATGTATGGGGTTTATATCTTGACTTGCAACTTAGGTTTCATTCATATATAACAAATTATTTTCCTTTACATGGAAATATATATTTTTGTTCTGGAGACATATAATATGTCTTTGTCTGGTCAAGTAGGTGTTCCATTGTTTCTGGCTGTGAAACAGGCAACTTTCGTGTCAAGGACGCAGCTCACTTTCTTTTGCCTGGTGACCGATTCGTGCGATAATCCTGGATGGATCACGCGAACTCCCAGACGTTCATCGTGCTTGTAGTGATGCCAAAAGCAGATCACTAAATGATTTGATATATTTATTTGCGTCGCCTGCTATCATGGGCACCCGACCACAGCGTTTCTCCGGTTATTTAATCACATCTGACTGATCAAATTCTTTAGTCACAAGAATATGTGTACAAAGATAAGAGTAATGACCCGCCTCCACTGCACTAGATGCACCTGTTCCTGGTCAGGTCTGATGCAAGCTTTTTACAAGTCTCAGAAATATTGGTTTAAACTTCCTAAGGTCCGCTTGAAGAGCTGTGTTGCAGGAGTGCTTGAAGGTCACTTCTGGCTATGCTAAACAAGATGTGTTCAGCTTACAAAGGGTACTCAATAACTCGGTCGATAGAGCTTGGGGTCCAGAGTTCGAGTCTCCTAGAGCCCAGGAGATTAGGATGGAGTGTGTTCAGCTTGTTTCTGATTACTGCAGAAATGTGTTTAATGAAAAAGAGTTGTTAACGAAAAAAAATTTGATGGCTGTCATTAATGGCAGAATTATAGTAGATTAAGTTTAAGCAATGTTCATTGGTCTTCAAACACAGAGGCCTTGTTCTAGAAATGAGTTCTATTAAGTTTAGTTGAACTGCGGTCTAGCTTGCCTGTCTCCTGTGTTCAACTAATTGTACTTTCGGGGGTTAAGTTACGGTTCTTTGGTCCAGCCTTTCAGGCCTTAACAGACTGGTGTACATAGGATCCACAATCTATTGGATCCATAATCTACATTTTAAAGCTGTGTTTGGAGTTTATCTCCAACCACCTCATTCCTAGTAGTTGCTTTCACTCGAGTACTCAGTTCCATCTGCATCTATTTGCACTATCCAGCCTGAATAGTTTGCCCTTGTCTACATACAGTATTTTGTGGTGATCATGTCTACGCCGCTCTTCTCTATTCATAGAACAAGTGGTTTAGTTGCTTTAGTTTCCATTGTAACTCTCTCTGAGTGTTTCTCCAGCTTCGTTTTATGTTTAACGAGATGAAGAGAGCGCAGGTGCAGTATATTATAGAACTGGAGTGATGGAAACGATATACAAGTTCCTGAGAAGCAATCATATTCAGACTGGTGAAGGCTGATCTTACATTGGATAGTCTTGCCTGTGTTGCTCATCAAATTCGTTTAATTTGAGTTTCTGGCGAGAGGTTTGGTGTAATATTAAACACCAGATCTTCACCTAGCTCCCACGGGAGACATCTCCTGTCCACGAGGCTAACCATAGCCCGTGCTTCTTGCCCCGCTCCTGTGCCAGGTAAGTTACGGGCTCACCATAGCCCGTGCTACTTGGAACTTGTTCCGAGTAGCTGAATCTATAACAACAACAACAACCTAGCTCCCCCATCCTCACCACACATCTCCACCAGCTCTATCTACACTTTTTCGCGACAGGATTTACCACTACCAGCGGGACTAACATATCTCGCTGCTCTTGTCGCAAGAACCCGCGAAGGTTTCCGCCGATAAGAATTTGCAGGGCCGCCAAGATGTCCTCGATAATTTCTTTAGAAGGTTCCCAGGGATCGTGTGACTTCTGATGCGAGAGACCGACATCCCCAGGATGATGGG
Organism: Procambarus virginalis; assembly: GCA_020271785.1. Lineage (NCBI taxonomy): Eukaryota > Metazoa > Arthropoda > Malacostraca > Decapoda > Cambaridae > Procambarus > Procambarus virginalis. Next base: position 60,667,973 of record WNGS01164437.1, read on the forward strand.
ATGGGTCTGTGGAAGCGGTGGCTTGACCCGTTATCCTACCGGCAAGCACGCGAGATTGTCCAGCTGATTGAAGATAGCAAGTTTCGGGATTCAATCTCTTTTTACTATCCACCTCGCTCGCTTCCTAGCGAGCGAGGTGGAAATGAAATAAGTGGAAATGAAATGAAATAAATTCATCCATTATTTCATTATTAAATGAAATAATGGATGAAATAAGAGGTATTTTGGAGAAGGATTTTGCTATATTATTAGAAAAGAACGATATTTTTGCCTATGGCCGATATGCCTATGAACTAGATAACAAATCTAGTTCAGTTGTTACCAGGAAGATGTTATTAAACAATAGACAAATTAAAACCCAACAAATAGCCATGATTATACGAAGAAACTTCCAGGGTGCTTAAAGAATGTCAAGAAGAGTTGAATATTCATAAAGAATATAAAGAAAAAGCTTGTCTTGCAGATTGAATATAATATAGTCGAGTAGAGTGGCAATCGTGGAAGGATGCAATGTTTCGCCGCCTATTAAGAAGGAATATAATCACTTACCTCGTTAAATAGCTAACGTCTATTGAAAGATGATTGCTTAAATTGATAGTAAAAAAAAAACATTAATTTCCACCTCGAGAAACGTAGATTAGTAAAATATTACAATATATTTTTTTTTTTACTAAGGCACGATCGTGGGTAACAAATTTAAAGCTCGTTCCTTCTATATTATTTTATTATATATTATTTTCTATATTATTCCTTCTATATTATTATAAGTATATTTCAAGTGTTGAAAGTGGGAAGGATTGCGATATTTTATATCTTTACTTCAGCACAGCCTTAGATACTTGTTGTAAGTACTCACCTAGTTGTGTTTGCAGGGGTTGAGCTCTGGCTCTTTGGTCACGCCTCTCAACCGTCAATCAACAGGTGTACAGGTTCCTGAGCCTACTGGGCTCAGTCATATCTACATTTGAAACTGTGAATGGAGTCAGCCTCCACCATATCACTTCCTAGTGCATTCCATTTACTAACTACTCTGACACTGAAAAAGTTCTTTCTAATGTCTCTGTGGCTCATGATTCAAGTTCTCTCCCAGCACCTCTGTTCTTCACCATACATTTGATTGAATTAGATTGAACATCATTTGCAAACTTGCGGACGATATAGAAATAGGGATGGAGAATAATTTAGAGTCCGACTCGAGGTATATGTTTTGCTAACGACTCAACTCGTGTCCTGGTTATTAAACGACTGACATGAACAAATCCTCAGGGTCGTGACGAGGAGTTCGAACCTATGTCCGAGAGGTTGTAGACACGACATGGGTTTACTGCTTTATTTTTCACCATGTCCTCGTAATAAAAGCCGGTGCTCATTACCCCAGCCGACAAACTGCTTGTTTACGAATGAAAAACTGTTTATACACGACTCACAGCTAATGACGATCACGCATGTCTCGACAGTGCTTCGCTAAAGACTTTCGTTCGAACCACAACGCTGTAATGCTTCACCCACGTACTACAAATACAAATAATCGACAACAGAACCTNAACCACTGTGAATATACACACAATACATTGATTGGAGGCTTTGTACAGGGTACCCTAATGTTGGGATTAAGTTAGTTTGACCTCCAATTTTTAAGGTAATTATCAGAAGGCATGAGGCATTACGACTATATAGCACTTGGAAGAGATATGTGTGGATAAAGATTTTGGATAGGACCCGAGGGAAGCACTTGCGACGGGATTGAACGGCCGACCTGCAAGAAGTGAGACCGTCGCTCTACCGTCCAGTTCAAGGGCTGGGTAGGTGTTCGGGTATAGCCCACAACCTCTAGAGGGCTGTTTAGGCCATCACAATAGTTTACGACCCAACCACCATGTATAATTTAGTCCTGAACAACCACCAATTATAATTTAGTCCAGGAGGAAAGTATACTCAACCTAATTACCGAAAAAGATAGTTATACCTCTCGGTGTGTATATCCCTCAGATCAAGATAGCAGATTCATCAATAATGAGTTAATGAGTACATACTGCGATTTTAGCAATTAACAAATTATATAAATAAATTACTAATAGCATTCAATAATGTTGAATAAAAGTATTGAAATCCCAAAACTAATGCAGATAACTAAGCAGAAAATAAAGATTTAGAACTTAAAAATTGTCAAGAAAAGGCCAACTAGTGACGTATAATAATAAAAATAATAATAATAATAAATAATAATAAATAACAGTAAATATGTTTAAATATTAAAAATAATATATTAAACAATGTTTATTATTGCAAAATAAAGGCAATTTTATAAGTTGAATAATCACGAGAGCGAAAAAAGTCATATCTTGATAATTTTATATGAACAGGAGTAAGAGAAACATTGCAAGACTGCATTGCAAGACATTGAGAAGAGTGCAAGACTAGGACGTAAATATATACAAGAAAACCCCAATGGAGAATTTATAACAGACAATTTTTGCATAGGAGAAACAAAAGCTAGAAAGACAACTCCATTGTACAGATGACAAACCCTTAGATTCCAGGTCCACAGAAAAATAATCCCGACTCTCTATACATAATCTCACACAGAAGCTTATTATGCTCTAGATTATTATTTAATTGACACCGGAAATCATAACTTCAGACGTTTTCACTGCTGAAGGGCATTTCCGCTATTTTGGACATCTCCACTATGCCAGACATCACTACGCCAGACATCACTACTCCTGACATCTCCACTGCTCCAACTACTCCACACATCTCTACTCTGAATGTGAGCGTAGCGTCAAATAACGACTTGAGCTAACAACACCAGTTTACAAATGAACAGCCACAAGCAACTCTGGTCCCCAACAGATACTGTAAAAGACCAAAAAACCCGCGCCAAGTTATGTTAAACGTATCCATTGTGGAGAACGTTGGCACGCACCACGAGGCCAGGGCACGAACCACGAGGCCAGGGCACGCACCACGAGGCCAGGGCACGCACCACGAGGCCAGGGCACGCACCACGAGCCCGGGCACGCACCACGAGGCCGGGCACGCACCACGAGGCCAGGGCACGCACCACGAGGCCCGGGCACGCACCACGAGGCCAGGGCACGCACCACAAGGCCAGGGCACGCACCACAAGGCCAGGGCACAAACCACGAGGCCAGGGCACAAACCACGAGGCCAGGGCACAAACCACGAGGCCAGGGCACACACCACGAGGCCAGGGCACGCACCACGAGGCCAGGGCACGCCGCCAAACATCCTGTCGAAGCACAGAAGCCGCCAGCAAAAGATGACGAGGACGCCATGACCGGAGGTTACAAGGGAAACGATACGTTTGTCGCTACGATATGTAAACAATAGTCTCAGGGACGCTGAACGTTTGCGCTTAAGAATAAACACAAAACAAGCTGGAAATGGCCTGTCGGTCTATGAGAAGCTGGTGCTATTCATATCCAAACTCATTATATATATGTCTAGCCAACGCTTGAAACAATCAAGGGATCTCACAATCGACTTGAGAATGGTCCAGACGGACTGAAACGTCGTCGTCCCTTCACCTTCTAGTGTGTGGTTTGGTCAACATATTTCAGTCACGTTATTGTGACTCCTCGTCTGCAATCTCTTATATTTTGTTACTCGGTAGTCACTTGGACTGGTTGGAACGGAGTTAACCTCGAATCATGCCGGTCGGCGTTCGATCCCCAACAGTCAAAGGGTTCCTTCCCTCTATCCTATCCCAACTGATTGCCGTTATATCCCTTCCAAGTGCTAAATAGTCGCACTGGGTTAGTTTTTTTCCTCATTATGACCTTTGTTTCATTAATCCTAAAGCCTCTTTTTTTCCAACCAGTATTTACCCAGGACTTTCTTCAATCTAAACTTATCCCACATTTGTTATACCCATTATCTATTTGTATGCTTTTATCCATTTATATACTTATATACTTCAATTATGTCACTCCCTTACTTTCGTTTTTCTAAAGAATATAAATAAAGTAAATGAACAATCCCTCAAGGGCCGTGACGAGGATTCGAACCTACGTCCGAGAGCATCCCAGACGCTGCCTTAATCGACTGAGCTACGACATGGTCAAAAGAATTGAAACCAGAAGTTCTACTGAACTTACTTGGATCCTGCAGTCTCTCCGAGACACAAAGCCTTGTGGATTTGTCATTTGATGCATCTCCTATTGTGATTTCTGTGGTAATAAATAAAATAGTTTGAGGGAGTGGCAACTTTCTATGTGGTCGGGGGTTCGAGGCTCCTACTGTTCAGGTGAATTAAAATTTAAGCCTTCCTTTGTCTCGTATCATAAGGAAGGTTGCTAATTCCTGGGATTAAAGTTGTTATTTTTCTCTCTATTCACGAAAGTAATTGTCAGGAAAAAGTGCTAATCCATTACGGCTCTTAGTACTTGTGACCCGTCCTCATAAACAAGGTTAAAGTCCATTCCATCCACCCGCCAAACCCCAGCTGTTATGAATGAAAAAACGGTTTACACACGACTCAGAACTGCTGACGTTCGAACACTTCCGGAACAAGTGCTTCACTGACGACTATTGTTCGAATCACAACGCTGTAAACAGCCCGTTCTTTAAGGACCCAAAAGTGATTCCATCCACCGCCAAACCCCCTGTTTGTGAATGAAAAACCGGTTTACACACGACTCGCAACTGCTGACGTTCGAACACTTCGGGAACAAGTGCTTCGCTGACGAATTCTGTTCGAACCACAACGGAATAAATGCTTCACCCACGTACTACAAATAATCGTCAACAGAACCTAAACACCTAACCTAACCTATGCCTATATATGCACAATATCATATTATAATATTAACTATATTTGAAGAGAAAATCCTGTGTGAATGATCAGCATATTAAAATGTATGAATTCGTCAATGGGGTCTACCGCTGGATGGAATGGACTTGGTCTGAGAACGGGTTGAAATGTTTAGTGAACTGCTCGACCTGTAATCAGTCTGATACTTCTGCAGAAAAGTATGTGTGTACTGTGGAGAATACTAATATGTATGTATGTACATGTATATATATACTGTATTCTTTTAAATAGTATTCACTGAGACGCCAAAAAAAACTTAATTATTAAAACGAGAAAAATGAATAAAAAGTAACATATTCAGTTAAGTAAATGAACTAAAACAGACATTTATGAATAAAATAATTGAATTACACAAAACAATATCCCAGAATTTATCCCCAATTTTCCCTGGCATTTACCAAATAAGACAGAAATACACAACAAAGATGTTTAATATCGCATTGCGCAGATCGGATAGTCTTGTATCATGGTGTCTCCTGGACCCAAAGTGACGGGAAACGCATCTGCATACCACAGATAACGTGTGGGTACAGCAGCAGAAGCCTCCTGTTGCATTACCAAGGGGTTTCCAACCACGTCACAACCGGCGGAAACCCTCTAGATTGCTATTCTGTTGCTTGGTGTCTCAAAAGCAAAAACAGATGTATCATCTGGAGAAACTGTTTGGCTGCCTTATGGCTTGAGGTCTTTTCTGGTGACCTGTGTTGAGGTCACCAGGAGAGACTGATTAGCTGGTGCTTTCTATAGCAGCATTAGGGAGCTGTTAGCTTCCATTCACCACTATTAGCACCACTAGCTTCCAGCTGGTGGTGCTACCAGACGATAGAACTCATAGATGGTACTGCTCCCAGCTGGTGGTACAGCCAGATAATTAATGTCCAAATGGGCTGTGTTCTCAATTAGTGATGGATATGGGTGATTTTGAATTTTATTATCAAATCAATTCAAAAACATTATTCGTAAATGGTTGTACATTTTTAATTGGGACAATTTGAATACAAATTGACAGTACATTAATTATATATACAATATATGCACAGTCATTATATGTGTTTATCAAGTAAACATTGTCATTAATTAGGATCACAACTTAATCTGTAACTACTTATACAAATCATTTCAATACAGGCTGGCTAAACAGGCGTTTAGCAAGCTTAATAGGATTTATATTTTGTTGGATTATAGTGAGTGACAATTAGTTTACAATTTGAAAGGTGATATATTGTAAAAGCAAAGTGGTAATTGCCTCAATATCTGTCTTGCCCCATTAAGGAGGTAAAACTTTAATGAAACAATGGGTAAGACATGACTTGCCCCATTAAAGAGGTAAGAATTACTACAAGTTATATCACAAAATTAGGATCGTGAGAAGCCAATTAGTAGAACTAATGTCAAATAATTATTCCATGAAATTATAGAACTCTGCACACCCTCAGTATTTTATATCAACAGGTTCTTTTGTCTGCAGGCGATGAGTCACAATAACGTGGCTAAAGTATGTTGACCAGACCACACACTAGAAAGTGAAGGGACGACGACGTTTCGGTCCGTCCTGGACCATTCTCAAGTCAATTGTAATCGACACTCGACTGGAGAATGGTCCAGGACGGACCGAAACGTCGTTTTTTGTCTGAGGACAAGTGGAGAACATTAGACAATCTGATCATACTTTGTTTATCAGTTCTCTAAACCAAAGTCGATCAAACCATTGCTAGTTCCTAGTGACTGGGGACCTAGTTCGAGTCATACACGTACATACAAGGTAAGTATAATCCTTATACTTTGTGATGTACTAAAGACCGACAAGTACATGAGAAAAACTTTTCCACTGTGGGATAAAATGTGAGAATTGTTGTGGGAAACAGAGTGTTTATATAAAGTAGCCCAACGTAGCCCAAAGTAGACCAAAGTAGCACCTCACTTATGTTGAACTGCTAAGTTCTTGAAAGGGAACAATCAAACCCTGTGTGTGTGTGTATGCAGAGAGGATGTTCTACCAATTATGGCTGCTACTGTTCTCTTTGCTTTACTTAAAATAATCTTTCGTGTTGGAGAACCGTAGATGCTGCCATAACCTCATGGAAGGTTTAGATACACACACACAGGCAAATCAGTGTATATTTGTCTTAAAATTGTACGACCTTACTCACTGTGTGTGTGTTGGTCTACAGGTGATTGATTGCTTGTCGCGACTGAGCATTTTTCATCCTAATTCACGAAGTGATAAATGACCGAATTACCTGTGATTTGTTATCAGATCAACACTGATAACAAATCATTCATAAGCATCTGCTTTCTTTACACAGAAGTGGATATTAATTGAATAAGTTCCGTGTCAGAAAACCCAACCATTTGGGCTGGACGGTAGAGCGACGATCTCGCTTCATGCAGGTCGGCGTTCAATCCCCGACCGTCCATAAGTGGTTGGGCACCATTCCTTCCCCCCGTTCCATCCCCAATCCTTATCCTGACTCCCTTCCAAGTGCTATATAGCCGTAATGGCTTGGCGCTTTCACCTCATAGTTCCCTTCCTTTCCGTGTCAGAAAAAAACTGGAATAAATATTGGTTTGAAAATAGGATTTTGATTTACGAAACAAAATGTACGGTCGTTGGATTGTTTCAAGCGAAGGCTTGACATATATATGAATAAGTATGGTTTATTATAAAATAGGATCTACCATGATTGGCTAACAGACATTTTCCAATTCGTAATATAATAAATTGTGTGATTTTCTTAGAAAATATTACTAATTTCTTGGCGAATGTTTAACATACTATTTTTTTATGATTCCTACACTAGTGAAGCCCAAGGAGATGAGGGAATCTGGAAGGATATACAACCTTTCACAGAACTGGGGCCAGATTCACGAAAGCACTTACTCAAACTCTTACGAACCTGTACATCTTTTCTTAATCTTTGGCGGCTTTGTTTCCAATTATTAAACAGTTAATGAGCTCCGAAGCACCAGGAGGCTGTTTATATCAATAACAACAGTTGAATGGAAAGTTTTCATGCTTGTAAACTGCTTAATAAATGTAACCAAAGCCGTCAAAGATTGAGGAAAGATGTACACGTTTGTAAATGCTTGCGTAAGTGCTTTCGTGAATCTGGCCCCTGGACCGTAAGCTGAATGTCTCGTTGGTGAAATTAATTTAGCGTAAAGGGTTGTTACTGAAATCCCGCCAAACACACACCGAAACTACGACGTTGGTACAACGTTCGAACAAGTTTTAACACCTAACCAGTTATAACAACCAATATAGCAAGTTGTAACAACGTTCTAATCGTCATAAACACGTTATGCCAAGATGTAACAACTTTATTACAAGCTGTAACAAGCAGAAAATAGAGACACTTACGGTTTGTGTTTCCAGGGATATACGTCATTGGCGAAGTCGGATAGGTGGCTAAATCTTTGTGGATAGACGAGAATAGTCTCCCATGGAGCTTTTCTTGTGAAAGATAAGCACTGTGGTGGATAGTATTACCGAAAACTTTCAAGTGTGTCTTCACGTTTAAGGGCTGTTACATCCGGAGGTAATGACACAACGGGTTGAAGCACCAGGCGTCTGGCTGTCAGGTGCCCCTTGAAGCATAAACTTATATTCAGGCGATGAGTCACAATAACGTGGCTAAAGACAATCGACTTGAGAATGGTCCAGGACGGACCGAAACGTCGTCGTCCCTTCACCTTCTAGTGTGTGGTCTGGTCAACATAAACTTATATTTCTTCCTGTGATTGGGTGTTGTGGAGAGTGTAACACAGTGTTGAATACAACTGCGAGGTGTCGTATAGAGCCGAGAGGTGTAGAATACAATAATGAGGTGTATAATACAATTGTGAGGTGTGGAATGGAACTGTGAGGTGTAGAATACAATTGTGAGGTGTAGAATACAATTGTGAGGTGTAGAATACAATTGTGAGTGTATAATACAATCTGAGGTGTAGAATACAATTATAAGGTGTATAATACAACTACAAGGTGTCGATTAAATTTAAGAGGCGTAGAATACAACAGTGAGATTTAGAATACTGTTGTGATGTATAGCATGCAACTGTGAAGTGCAGAGTGCAGCTGTGAGCTGGTGTATAGAATACAATTGTGAGGTGTACATTATATTTCCATTTTTAAATATTCCCTTTCTTAAGACGGTGTATATTAGTTATGAAAATAATGGTTTTTGCGTACATCGGAACATGTTGATGGTTTCTGGATGTTTGAACCCTGTAAATGGCTCCCCAACACTTGGAATGATTGGTACAGAGTCGACACTCGCTTCATGCAAGGTCGGTGTTCGATCCCCGATGACCCTAGTGGTTGAGCACTGTGATTCTTACAATCCGTTCTATCCCAGCTCCCTTGTTATCATAAATCCTTTTCATGTGGTAAACTGTCGTATTAGCTTATAGCTTTCTCCTTATTTTATCTCATAAATCGCAGGTAGACAGCATTCTTGCACAGGTTTCTTCTTGCAAGAATTGCAAGGTCGTCTTCATCTTGAAGGGAGCCACAGCACTCTCCCATTCTAGGTCACCTTAGCTGACGACATCTCTTTGACCCGACACGCCCTCAACGCACAGCCTCTTCAGGTGATCCTTGAGACACACCACACTCGAACCCTGCAACAAGACGTCATTGTTTGCCCTTGCACACACACTGTCCACCTCACTGACCTGAGGAGAACTGACTAAGACAACAGGTTGCGCCACACCTTAAGACAAACCAACTCTGGCCTCATCTTGGCGCTTGAAATTCATATAAATTCAGCTAATTGTACCCCCTAAATGACCTTTCATGATTATTTGTATCATTTAAATGACGAATTATATATAAGTACGTAAATATTCGATTTATTTCTCTATATATATAGAGAGAGAGAAATTCATATAAATTCAGCTAATTGAACCCCTAATGACCTTTCATGATTATTTGTATAATTTAATGACGAATCATATATAAGTACGAAATTTCATTATATATATATCTATATATATATTATATTATATATATATATATAAATATATAATATATATATATATATATATATATATATATATATAGATATAGAAAATATAGATATATATATATATATATATATATATATATATCTATATATATATATATATATATATTATATAATATATAACGACCCTCAGAAGCGCCAGATGGGGTCACCTTGCTACCTTGGAAGGATGGTAAGCAAGTTGTGTGGGACTACACGTGCGCTGCCACACTGGCCAGTACCTACCTCCACTACAGCACACGTGAAGGCGGTGGTGCTGCTTCTTTCAGGGAATGCAGAAAGTTATAAATACAGAGGTCTGGCACACTGCTACAGCTTTGTTCCGATCGGCTCGGAGACCCTCGGTTCGTGGGAAAATGTGCATTGAAGTTCCTGAAGGAATTCGGGGACAAATTGATCGGCGCTACAAAAGACCAGAGAGCAAAAAGTTTCTTGTTCCAGCGCCTCAGTGTTCCGATCCAGAGGGGAAATGCCTGTTGCGTCTTGGGCACTAGTCCAACTTCAGAGGAATTCGAAGAAGTGTTTGACTTGCAACAATGATCGAAACCCGTCTGTGACATTTATCAATGTTTCCCATTGTCGTGTTTTTCAGAGATCCATAACCTTTAAGCACCTTTTGTATTCATTTTTGTATCTACCCATGTATATCTTGTAACCATCAAATACATAATAAGCACAAAAAAGGAAGGGGTGGTAGGAGAAAAGCACACAGAAGCTGTATTGGAGGGGATCTAAACATTCCCTCTAATGCGTTATGCGTGGTTTCCTCTGAGGCTATGGGTCCCCCTTCTTCCAGTCAGAGGTGGTACTCCCTTCTTATATATAATAATATATATATATATATATATTATATAATATATTATATATATATATATATATATATATATATCACTGAAAACCTCACACCCAGACCAGAGTGTTGCGCCTCACTCTATCTAGTATCTAGATAGAGTGTGATAGTGATAGAGTATGTATCTAGTATCTAGATACATACTATCTAGATAGATAGTATGTATCTAGTCCTGGGGACCATTCAGGCTTGTTCGCATNGGTTACGTTGAGTGTGTTTAGTAGATGGGTTATGGATTAAGGGTTCTGTTGTGGCTAAGGAGGAAACTGTAGTATGGAAATTAGAGAGGTCTCTCTCTCTCTCTCTCTCTCTCTCTCTCTCTCTCTCTCTCTCTCTCTCTCTCTCTCTCTCTCTCTCTCTCTCTCTCTCTCTCTCTCTCTCTCCTCCCCCCCCCCCCAGCAGCCACTCCTACCTGCCACTCTCCCTGTCTCACGTACAGTCTCCTCTAACCCTCCCCTCTCCCTCACTTCCCTCCCTCACCTCCCTCTCTCCTACATCCTTGCCTACCTCCCTCCAACTACCTCCTTACCTGCATGACTACTTTTCTCAGTAAATCCCTCCTCTTTCTCACCTGTTCTTGCATACCTGGTCTGCTTGTCTGCTTGTCTGCTCTCCTGTCTGCGTACACACCTGCTTTCCAGCGTGATCTTTTGGTTGCATATTTGCAAGCTTCCCACACCTGCAGAGTTGTAAGTGTCTAACTTAATTAAGCAGACTCACTTCTGCTGTTGCGAGAGCAGACTGTTGGTGATTGTTCTGGTTGTTAGCGCCGTATTTTAGCATCGGCTAGTAGTTAGTTCTCAGTAGTTCAGTTATATTGGGACCGACACACAAATCACAATAACGTGATGCATCAAATGAACAAATCCACAAGGGCCGTGACGAGGATTCGAACCTACGTCTTAGGCAGCGTCTGGGATGCTCTCGGACGTAGGTTGGAACCCTTCGGACCGACGTTTCGGTCCATCATGGACTGTTATGAAGGGTTTCAAGGACGGGTCGAAACGCCGGGACTTCTTTTTTCACACACACTCTCACGTGTGTAGATTTGATGTCGACATTTTCAGCCTTGTTATTGTGACGCTGTTTTCAATATGTTGTAGTTTTTATAATGTTGCAACCCGTTCTCGCACTTGCTAACAGTCAATTGTGGCTTATTTAATAAGTGCGTATGTGACATACTAATTGATTGTGAATATTTTAGTTTACCTTGAAAAGCTTCATAGAAAACACCGACCTCACCTAACCTCCTTAGTATGTTAGATAAGCATCTTATTGCTTCTTAATTATAATTATTACTTAATCTATACCGTTGATAGGTTAAGTAATAATTGTAAATAAGAAGCAATAAGATGCTTATCTTAACATACTAAGAAGGTTAGGTGAGGTCGGTGTTTTCTATTAAGCTTTTCAAGGTAAACTAAAATATTCACAATCAATTAGTATGTCACATATGCACTTATTAAATAAGCCAATATTGACTGTAAGCAAGTGCGAGAACGGGTTGCAACACCTATAGACTCTAGCACAAATGATATCAAGATATTAAGACATTAAACAGTGTAAATATGTCTTATACTTTGTATATTATTATGAAATCACGTGTTGTGATTTGTTATGATAGAGTTGTGGATTTATCAACACAACTTGAGAAATACTTTTCATGTGTGTTAACTTTTTATCGTGAATAGAAGCTTTTTATGTGTCTACAATGTTCCAAAAGGTTTTTCTGCAACTATTCAGTTATTTCATCGACTCACAATCATCGAGAATACCGGGTGAGATTCCCGGTCGGGCAAAAGTGGTTGGGCAGGTTTCCTATCACCCAATGCCTCTGTTCACCTAGCAGTAAACAGGCACCTGGGAGTTAGCCAACTGTTGTTGGGGTTGCGTCCTGGGGAGGGGGTCAGTAATTCGTCCTTGGGATGGGGGGGAGCCCTCGATATAAACCTAAAGTATACATATACATAGGCTTCCTGTCTCCAACAAAATGAATTATTATTATAATTATTATGCAGGCGAGGAGTCACAATAACGTGGCTAAAGTATGTTGACCAGACCACACACTAGAAGGTGAAGGGACGACGACGTTTCGGTCCGTCCTGGACCATTCTCAATGGACTTTAGAATGGTCCAGGACGGACCGAAATGTCGTCGTCCCTTCACCTTCTAGTGTGTGGTCTGGTCGACATAATTATTATTTTAAATATGTTAACGTTTACAGGTGTAGAGAAGAGAATGGGTGTAACAGGTGTGGGAAAGTTGAACTATTATTCCCGACGTTGCAAGCCATTGACACTTTCTCTGGAGGCTCTGACATCACCACCTCCGCCAGTACTTTATATAATGCTCTACAGCAGTTTTGTACTTAACTACACCTCTACAACCAATCGCTTCCACCCACCAGCCACTTGCCTCCATCTCCTCTTGTCACTGTATCTGGGATTTCCAACATGTTCAAAACTCTCTGAAATGAACAAATCCACAAGGGCCGTGAGGAGGATTCGAACCTGCGTCCGAGAGTATCCCAGACACTGCCTTAATCGACTGAGCTACGACATGGTATAAGAATTGCGGAACTCTGAGTAAGAATTCAGAGAGTGAACAAATAAGGATTTGTTCACTCTGTTCACACAATAAACGTTCACTTGAACACTTGCACTATTAATTCGGTAGTGTTCCATTTTTTTGTACCATCATGGTCAAGTGGGTTAAGGCAGGTGTCTAGGAATTACCAGAACGCCGGTTCGAGTCATCCCATTGCTTAAAAAGAATTTTCATTTGTATTATTACTATTAAAACCTATATCATTCCCTTCAACATTTCCATTCCAACTACAAACATTTCCTTCAACATATCTACAACAACAACCAACATCTTCAACTCAGGCTTCAACAACTATTGCAGCTTTCAACATTTACCATATAATCTCTAATAGATTCACTGGACTTCAGAGCATCCTAATATCCTCATTATTTATTCAAGTTCAAGTATGTTTATTGAGTCAAGAAAAAAATACATCTCAAAGGGATAAAGTAGCTTAGGCTATTTCTACCCCCTTGTATTTATGCAATGCTCACCAACAATTTAGTTTCACATAAGAAAAAAATACGGGAAGAAAACCTATTGGCATGTGGTATAGTATAAAGATGAAAAGTTAACTCGAGCATTAGAGACTTGTACTCTTAGAAACATGTCTTGAGCAGGGGAGTAGATAAAGTTATGGAAATGCCATGAAATACTGTGGAGTGCACACCATCACCACACCCCCACAACCACACCATCCCCACAACCACACCATCACCACACCCCCACAACCACACCATCCCCACAACCACACCATCACCACACCCCCACAACCACACCCACCATCACCTCAGCCCCTCCGTCAGAGCCTGAACTTCCTCTCGCAACGCACCAATGCTCAGTCCTGTACTATAAACTCATGTTTATACCGACACCTTGTGCGTGAGGCCGCTGGCTTCCGCGCACTTGGTATTCAGAAAGCTGCAGAGGCCTCCAGTAGCTACCTTACAAAACCCGTTTGCGATTGGCTACAGATAGCGAATTGTCTCGCTATGATAATGCACCCAGTTGAATCACGAAAATTATAGAGGCACTAATGGCTGCCTCTTTGGAGGTAAGTAGAATCTATCACTGCATCGTAAGATTAGATTATATATATAAAAGCACGTCTTTTTATTTTCGTTTATTTAACATTTCTCCTACGCTATATGTTTTAAAAGTTAGAACATATTGAAAGATAATAACCTCCATAAATGGATATAAACAGCTACTCTGGAGATTTACTAAGCAGCGACACAAAGAGGCGGGACCAAACAGCCGAAGCTCAACCCTGGCAAGCACAACTACATGAGTACATATCATTGGAATCTTACGCACACTTTGGAAAAGTGAGCAAAAATAGATTAGTTAGAAAGGCGGGGTCCAAGAATAGCTCTATTTTCAAACACAAATAGTAAACACACACACACACACACACACACACACACACACACACACACACACACACACACACACAGATATTAGAAAGAACTTTTTTAGTGTCAGAGTGGTTGACAAATGGAATGCATTAGGAAGTGATGTGGTGGAGGCTGACTCCATACACAGTTTCAAGTGTAGATATGATAGAGCCCAATAGGCTCAGGAACCTGTACACCTGTTGATTGACGGTTGAGAGGCGGGACCAATGAGCCAAAGCTCAACCACCGCAAGCACAACTAGGCGAGTACAACTACGTGAGTACACACACACACACACACACACACACACACACACACACACGTGTGCACACTCACCCACTCCACACCATTTAATCCAATCAAGAATGAAAATACGCCCAAGGAGAGCAGCATCACGTCACAGGCCGTGTTTGGGGGCGACTAATACCGCTCACGTGTCCTCCCCACCCTCCCCACCCTTCCTAAACCCCATCCCTTCTCTACCCACCTCTCCCCAACCCACCTTCCCCCTTCCCAATCTTCCCCATCTAACCCCACTCCAAGTCCACCATTTGGTCACCATTTGGTCCGGGAGACATCTCCCGTCACGCAGGGTGCAGTCGCACCTCCACAGATCTCCAGTATCATCTATTGATACTGATAATGGCTCAAATGGGCCACCACTTACGGGCTATTCATGCCCGTGCCACCTTTTGGGTGGCTTAATCTTCATCAATCAATCAATCACTCCAAGTCAGAGGGACTAGGAAGCACCAACAGCCTATAGAAAAGTAAATGTGTGTGTAATTTACTATTTGTGTCTGCAGAATCGAGCTATTAGCTCTTGGACCCCGCTTTTCTAACCAATTTATTCATACTCTATGTCTACTATAAATATTTCTCTCTAACAAGCACACAACCCCAGGAAGCAGCCCGTAGCAGCTGTTTAATTCCCAGGTACCTATTTACTGCTAGGTGAACAGCGGCATCAGATTAAAAGAAACCCTGCCTATTTATTTCTGCCTCGGCCGGGAATCGAACCCGGAACCTTAGGATTACGAACCCCGAGCGGTATCCACTCAGCCGTCAGTGAGACTGAAGAGCTGAGCCTAATCACTTGTACCATTTGTATAACACTTCTATGAAAACCTCCAAATATAGGAGTTGGGATGAAATTTCAATCATAATACCTGAAGTTATATTAAGCCAGCTCCAAGGAAGAGAGGAAGAAGAGAACTAAATGAAGTCGAGGAAGAGAAGGAGAGAGAGATTTAGAACGGGACGAGAAATGGCTCTTCAAAGCAACCTTCGTAATAGTTATACGTGTCCCCCAAAACTAGTGGTAGATACTTACGTAGTCCACTCAGACACCGTAAAGACAATTGTAAGGTCAAGTAATAGTTGAAATACATAAGAGTCCAATTGGCTCTTAAAACTCTCTTCTTCGTGAATGCGGCGGACACACACGCTACCTCGAACAAGAAAGTAATAGTTCTTCCTTAAATAATACGCAAATACATAGGTACACTTCCCAATATTATATTTATGCCTTTTTTGTAGTATAGAGGAGAGGAACACACACTCCTGGAGGCGTGTCACTGCACTGGTGTGTGTGTGTGTGTCGCCACGCTCCCTCCCATGGCAGCAGCAGGAACACACACTCCTGGAGGCGTGTCACTGCACTGGTGTGTGTGTGTGTGTCGCCACGCTCCCTCCCATGGCAGCA
The DNA here is from genome assembly GCA_020271785.1 of Procambarus virginalis. NCBI lineage: Eukaryota > Metazoa > Arthropoda > Malacostraca > Decapoda > Cambaridae > Procambarus > Procambarus virginalis. The sequence goes on from WNGS01164437.1 coordinate 60,684,375, forward strand.
GCAGGAACACACTCCTGGAGGCGTGTCACTGCCCTGGTGTGTGTGTGTGTGTGTCGCCACGCTCCCTCCTATGGCAGCACCAGGAACACACACTCCTGGAGGCGTGTCACTGCACTGGTGTGTGTGTGTGTCGCCACGCTCCCTCCCATGGCAGCAGCAGGAACACACTCCTGGAGGCGTGTCACTGCCCTGGTGTGTGTGTGTGTGTGTGTCGCCACGCTCCCTCCCATGGCAGCACTAGGAACACACACTCCTGGAGGCGTGTCCCTGCACTGGTGTGTGTGTGTGTCGCCACGCTCCCTCCCATGGCAGCACGACGAACGTCAATATGGCAAGATGAGTAAGTGCTCTAACTACGCAAGACAAATTTACGGCAACAAGCATTTGGGTTATCCCCCTTAACCTTAATACCGGTAACATTAGTCCTTATGGGCTACACGAGGTATACAAACACACACATGTACATACAATAGTATTTACACACACACACATTAACGAAAGATGATTTTGTGTTTATCAAGACATGTTTACTCAACATTTTATTGAGTTCACCGACAATTTCAAGAGTTAACAAACAGGAAACCTCAACTTCCAACATCCATGGTTGCGTGATGCAACATATTATATTATATATATATATATATATATATATATATATATATATATATATATATATATATGTATACACATATATATATATATATATATATATATATATATATATATATATATATATATATATAATTAGGGTATCACCTCTGGTGCAATTGTAGGGACCCACATCCTCGAAGAAGAAAATAAAGAGTATTCAGAGAAGACCTTGTGGATTCTCACTGAACACTTTAAGCTTTTCTTCTAATTATATATATATATATATATATTATATATATATTATATATATATTTATATATATATATATATATATATATATATATATATATATATATGAACAAATCCACAAGGGTCGTGATGAGGGTTCGAACTTACGTCCGAGAGGATTGTTGATGACCACTTGCAAACTAGCAAGTGATAGATTAAAATGACGTGAATCCAGCCCCTCAGCAATGAGTGAATCAATCCTGTATTACACAAGGTATTAACCCCAATCTGCACCCATAACCAGTCACAATTCCCTCGTTTCACTACCCCTGAGAATCGTAATCTATCACCGTGTCGTTCATATGCCCTCAGAAATAACACATATTGCTCAATATTCAGTAAAAAAACACTTAGACCCGACCATTTGGCACAATATTCCACCACAACAATGCCTCCACATTACAACATGAACGGCGCAAAAGAACATCCTATATTCACTATGAAAGCCGTTGATTATATCAGGAACTACAACCATAAATTGCTACGTAAACGTCATTGTTTTACACAACATCTCCACTAAATGTCTGGCAGAAAATGGTCCCCTTGGTCGTTAACGAAAATTAAAATTCCAGCCCCGACAGTAAAACACTTTGTTGATGCTGTCGATTGCATTCCTTAAACCACTAAATTGCATAATTAATATCCCCCCTCCCCTCCCCCTCTCCCCCTCCCTCGCATACAGCGTTCTATGGTCACTTTTTTTTGGTTCGTTGAATTATTATTCTGTTACGTTAGACGTTAATTGTTATCCCATGATGCAAATGTTGCAATCTCGGCTCCTGCAGGACGGAACTATCAAGGGGGAAACGAGTCTATTATTCCCTTGTAGGCTGCGTATACCTGGTAGATCTTGAGAGAATAGATTTATATCTATTTTTTGAGACATGTTGTTGATTATATCCTTCACTCGCCTCCTGTTTTCACGAGACGAATGTCATATTTTTTTGGTTTCCTTTCCATGTTTCTAAAAATTTTGTGTGTGCTTTAAATTTTGGGTTAATTTTAGGTTTTCAAAATGTCATTTTTAGCCTATGTAGGAGAGCTTTAATTTCTGTAATTTAATTTTATGTAGGAGAGCTTTAATTTCTTATTTTATTGAGATTTTTATATTTACTAGAGATAATATATTTAACGTTAACTATAAACCTGAAAAAAATATATTCCTTATTTCGGTTTCATTATTTTGCCATCAGTGGCGTAACACTGGGATTAAAATACCATGTACACCCCAACAAGGTCATTACACCCTCCAGACCATCCACACACAGGATCACTACACTTTTCATACCATAAAACTTGCGTACTTGCATGAAGAGTTTCAAGAGATTTCATTCATCTGTAAGACTGGATAATGTTAATTACTCATTCGGCTGAGAATGGTCAAGGGTGACACTGTCAATGTGAAGCTGTCATTCTGAAGCTGTCAATGTCAAGCTGACCGTATTCTTGCCAGTATTTGGTGAATGTTATTTACTAGAGTACACACAGGCAACCAGATAGACGTTCTCATATATACATATATATATTATGTTGAGAATGTGTTGATTCACGATATATAGATAAATGCAGACGATGAGTCACAATAACGTGGTTGAAGATTTGATAACCAAACTACACATCAGAAGATGAATAGGAAACGACGACGTTTCTTCATCTTATGATGAGTGATTTGGTCATCATATAGATGAATATTGAGATTATTCCCAAGTGTTGTTATATATATTTCACGATATCTTTATACTTGTCTATTGATAGTGTTAAAATAAGTTTTCTTCCTTAAGTTTCATAGCATTAACTTAGTGAATCAGTTTGCTCATGAACGAGTAATCTAATTTCTTGCAGGAAAATGTTTTGTTCATTATTCAGATATCTTAATGATTTGTTCTCCGTCATCCAGGAGTCAATATAGCATCCTTGAGATGTTGCTCAACATGCGCCAGAATGACTATCATTACCAAAAGAATTGGTTATATTGTTCCTTAATAGCATGACAAAACCCACTCACCATTTGAGATTATATATATATATATATATATATATATATATATATATATATATATATAATATATAATATATATATATATATATATATATATATATATATATATATATATATATACTTTGGTTAAAACTATGTAGATTTTGCCGAGTTTCACGTTCTTTGGTATAATTAGTTATGTAAATAACTACATATTTACAGAGCTAAATACTGGTTATTACCATTACTTCAACAACAATGACTTTCTACATCTCTATTGGGCTTTTTTCTTGAAATATTTCGATACTCACAGGAAGGTTGAATTGTACTCAATGTCACAGAACATGGACACAACTTTAAGGGAAGACTCAAGAGTGTTATTAAGGGGCTATAGGGTGATGCAGGAAGGCATGGAAGCAAGTGTGGCAAGGGAATTGAGCCAATCGCAATTCTATTCGTTGCTGATGTGGCCAAAGGCAAGGCATTCCTGACGAAGCCACTGCAGCAGTGGCGTCGTTCCACCTAGCGAGGCCATGTGCTGGGAGAGTCCACATGAATGGACAGGAGCGAGCGTAGAGAGTCACACAGGTACACAAGGGCAGGGTGAGAGAGAGAAAGTGTAGAGCAGAAGTGGTGTGTGTGTGTGTGTGTGTGTGTGTGTGTGTGTGTGTGTGTGTGTGTGTATGTGTGTGTGGAGGAGGAGTTGCAGGGGTTATGCAAGCGACTCCCTACTGAGAATCTGGGACACAACCACTGTGAATATACACACAATACATTGATTGGAGGCTTTGTACAGGGTACTCTAATGTTTGGATTAAGTTAGTTTGACCTTCAATTTTTAAGGTAATTATCAGAAGGCACTGAGGCATTACGACTATATAGCCCTTGGAAGAGATATGTGTGGATAAGGATTTTGGATAGGACACGAGGGAAGCACTTGCGACGGGGATTGAACGCCGATTTGCAAGAAGCGAGACCGTCGCTCTACCGTCCAGTTCAAGTGGCTGGGTAGGTGTTCGGGTTATAGCCCACAACCTCTAGAGGGCTGTTTAGGCCATCACAATAGTTTACGACCCAACCACCATGTATAATTTAGTCCTGAACAACCACCAATTATAATTTAGTCCAGGAGGAAAGTATACTCAACGGAATCACCGAAAAGATAGTTATACCTCTCGGTGTGTATATCCCTCAGATCAAGATAAGATAGCAGATTGATCAATAATGAGTACATACTGCGATTTTAGCAATTAACAAATTATATAAATAAATTACTAATAGCATTCAATAATGTTGAATAAAAGTATTGAAATCCCCAAACTACTGCAGATAACTAAGCAGAATATAAAGATTTAGAACTTAAAAATTGTCAAGAAAAGGCCAACTACTGACGTATAAGAATAAAAATAATAATAATAATAATAATAATTAAAAATAACAGTAAATATTCTTAAATATTAAACATAATATATTAAACAATGTTTATTATTGCAAAATAAAGGCAATTTTATAAGTTGAATAATCACGAGAGCGAAAAAAGTCATGTCTTGATAATTTTATATGAACAGGAGTAAGAGAAACATTGCAAGACTGCATTGCAAGACATTGAGAAGATTGCAAGACTAGGACGTAAATATATATACAAGAAAACCCAATGGAGAATTTATAACAGACAATTTTTGCATAGGAGAAACAAAAGCTAGAAAGACAACTCCATTGTAAAGATGACAAACCCTTAGATTCCAGGTCCACAGAGAAAATAATCCCGACTCTCTATACATAATCTCACACAGAAGCTTATTATGCTCTAGATTATTATTTTAATTGACACCGGAAATCATAACTTCAGACGTTTTCACTGCTGAAGGACATTTCCGCTATTTTGGACATCTCCACTATGCCAGACATCACTACGCCAGACATCACTACTCCTGACATCTCCACTGCTCCAACTACTCCACACATCTCTACTCTGAATGTGAGCGTAGCGTCAAATAACGACTTGAGCTAACAACACCAGTTTACAAATGAACAGCCACAAGCAACTCTGGTCCCCAACAGATACTGTAAAAGACCAAAAAACCCGCGCCAAGTTATGTTAAACGTATCCATTGTGGAGAACGTTGGCACGCACCACGAGGCCAGGGCACGAACCACGAGGCCAGGGCACGCACCACGAGGCCAGGGCACGCACCACGAGGCCCGGGCACGCACCACGAGGTACGGGCACGCACCACGAGGCCCGGGCACGCACCACGAGGCCCGGGCACTCACCACAAGGCCAGGGCACAAACCACGACGCCAGGGCACGTACCACGAGGCCAGGGCACGCACCACGAGGCCAGGGCACAAACCACGAGGCCAGGGCACAAACCACGAGGCCAGGGCACACACCACGAGGCCAGGGCACAAACCACGAGGCCAGGGCACGCCGCCAAACATCCTGTCGAAGCACAGAAGCCGCCAGCAAAAGCTGACGAGGACGCCATGACCGGAGGTTACAAGGGAAACGATACGTTTGTCGCTACGATATGTAAACAATAGTCTCAGGGACGCTGAACGTTTGCGCTTAAGAAAAAAACACCAAACAAAGCTGGAAATGGCCTGTCGGTCTATGAGAAGCTGGTGCTATTCATATCCAAACTCATATATATATCGTTCTAGCCAACGCTTGAAACAATCAAGGGATCTCACAATCGACTTGAGAATGGTCCAGGACGGACTGAAACGTCGTCGTCCCTTCACCTTCTAGTGTGTGGTTTGGTCAACATATTTCAGTCACGTTATTGTGACTCCTCGTCTGCAATCTCTTATATTTTGTTACTCGGTAGTCACTTGGACTGGTTGGAACGGAGTTAACCTCGAATCATGCCGGTCGGCGTTCGATCCCCAAGTCAAAGTGGTTCCTTCCCTCTATCCTATCCCAACTGATTGCCGTTATATCCCTTCCAAGTGCTAAATAGTCGCACTGGCTTAGTGTTTTTTCCTCATTATGACCTTTGTTTCATTATCCTAGAGCCTCTTTTTTTCCACCAGTATTTACCCAGGACTTTCTTCAATCTGAACTTATCCCACATTTGTTATACATTTATCTATTTGTATGATTTTATCCATTTAATACTTATATCTTTAATAATGTCACTCCCTTACTTTTCGTTTTTCTAAAGAATATAAATAAAGTAAATGAACAAATTCCTCAAGGGCCGTGACGAGGATTCGAACCTACGTCCGAGAGCATCCCAGACGCTGCCTTAATCGACTGAGCTACGACATGGTCAAAGAATTGAAACCAGAAGTTCTACTGAACTTACTTGGATCCTGCAGCCTCTCCGAGACACAAGCCTTGTGGATTTGTTCATTTGATGCATCATGCTATTGTGATTTCTGTGTTAATAAATAAAATAGTTTGAGGGAGTGGCAACTTCTATGTGGTCGGGGGTTCGAGGCTCCTACTGTTCAGGTGAATTAAAATTTAAGCTTGCCTTTGTCTCGTATCATAAGGAAGGTTGCTAATTCCTGGGATTAAATTTGTTATTTTTCTCTCTATTCACGATAAGTAATTGTCAGGAAAAAGTGCTAATCCATTACGGCTCTTAGTACTTGTGACCCGTCCTCATAAAATGGCCAAGTCCATTCCATCCACCCGCCAACCCCAGCTGTTTATGAATGAAAACGGTTTACACACTACTCAGAACTGCTGCCGTCCGAAACACTTCCGGAACAAGTGCTTCACTGACGACTATTGTTCGAATCACAACGCTGTAAACAACCCGTTCTCCAAGGACCCAAAAAGTGATTCATCCACCCGCCAAACCCCAGCTGTTTGTGAATGAAAACGCTTTACACACGACTCAACTGCTGACGTCCGAACACTTCGGGAACAAGTGCTTCGCTGACGAATTCTGTTCGAACCACAACGCCATAAATCAGCCCCGTCCTCCAAACAAAAGATCCAAAAGTGATTTATCCACCTGCAAACCCCTGTTTATGAATGAAAAGCGGTTACACACGACTCACAACTGCTGACGTTCGAACCTATCCGGAACAAGTGCTTCACTGACGAATTTTGTTCGAATCACAACGCTATAAAAGCTTCACCCACGTACTACAAATACAATAATCGCCAACAGAACCTAAAAACACCTAACCTAACCTAACCTATGCCTAAATATACACAATATGCTAAATATATTATAATATTAATTTATACTTGAGAAATTCCCGTTTTGATGAACAAGCATGTTAAAATTTATGAATGCGTTCTGGGGGTTGACCGCTGAATGTAATGGACTTGAGTCGAGGACGGGTTGCAGCAATGCTTCACCNCAGACCACACACTAGAAAGTGAAGGGACGACGACGTTTCGGTCCGTCCTGGACCATTCTCAAGTCGATCATCTCAAATCGACTTGAGAATGGTCCAGGACGGACCTAAACGTTGTCATCCCTTCACCTTCTAGTGTGTGGTCTGGTCAACATACTTTAGCCACGTTATTGTGACTCATCGCCTGAATACTGATTACTTCTTTCATCCTGAGCCTGATTCTGCTTATCAAATACGGTCGGTTGAAGCAGAAACCGGTTGGAACTATTTATTGCAATATTAACTTAGTTGAAGACTTCACTGCAGACGATGCTTTAAGGGCAAGAGGTTTGACAAGCTTTAACTTTAACATAAAGCTTTATGTTTAAGCTTATTAAAGCTTAAACATAAAGCTTTATCGCCTGTAAACACTGAGCTTGGGGTTTATATTCATCCATCCACTCGGGAAACGAACCCGGGATCACAGATTATGAGTCGAGAACGCAGCACCAATTTTGATCATACGAGTTGTGAGCTGATAGGACACGTGCAGGGAGAGATAAGGAGAGTGTGTGACGATGGTGAGAGTGTGTGACGCTAAATAAGAAGAAAATAATTCGAGAGTTGAAGGAAATCTTGAAATTTATGAATGAATGTGATAGATAAAAATCTATCTTTTTGTGTTAGATAGAATTTTATTTAGGCATAAAACTGCAAGAATGAATATCAGAGACTACCCTTCCCTGTGATAGCTCCAAGGGTGGGGCACGTTTCCTTTCACCTCATGTCTCTATTCATCTAGTAGGAAATAGGTACCTTTACGATGATTTCGGGGCTTAGCGTCCCCGCGGCCCGGTCCTCGACCAGACCAGATACTCAGGAGTTAGTCAACTGTTGTGGGGTGGCATCCTGGGGAGGCTTGGTATAATTTGACCTTGGGAAGACCTTGATGTAAGCTTAACGTATATACATACCCAGGCTGCCTGTCCCCCGACGAATTGAATTATAAGGACGCAAACCTTTGCTCTCATCTCTCACTTCGTCTAATTATTACGGCTTTAACTACAGCGGGGATAACTAGAATCACTTTTTTGCAGGTCGGCGTTCGATCCCCGATGGTGTAAGTGGTAGGGCGTGGTCCTTCCCACAGGCATACTTGTCCTGGTACCGCTTTCTCCGGTAATGGACTCTACCTTACAACCCAGTTCGACCCCCGCTTGCCATCTTCACAGTTCATAATATTTATACAATGAAAAATAACGTTGTAGATCTTTCAGATTCTTTTGATATGGCTCATTGTGGCTTAGTCGGTAATGAATGCGTGTGAGGGAACCAGGATCCAGAGTTCGATTCCTCAGGTTGATCTAGTTTGTTATTTCCTTTTTAACTTGTATATTTAAAATTATATGAAAGTACAATGGGTCATATTTCTTTTTTCTCATGGGTCATATTTCTTTTTTTTTGTGGGGGGGGGGAGTCAAATTTATTCCTCGATTGTGTTGTTTGATTGTGTTGCATGATTGTGTTGCATGATTGTGTTTCATGATTGTGTTTCGTGATTGTGTTGTTTGATTGTGTAGCATGATTGTATAGCTCTGTATACTGTATAATTTCGCATAGTGACTATCGCTCGCTGTATTAAATTTCTATAAGCATGGCTTCCCTTGTGACCTGGTGTCGCTATATGATAAACTTTCTACAATGAATCACTATACACTTTCTCCTCGCGATTGCAGAAAAATCTTAGAGTGATCTTGGGCACGCCTGACACTCTCCGCTCGCCTGTTCGTGCTCTAGATGTTGTGTCCCGACTGTCAGCTCTAAATCAACCGGTCTATAGGTTACAGAGACGATTGGGTACGGTTATACCTTGCTTTTAAAGCTTTCTATGGAGTTTGTTTCCACTATTCCACTTTGTAGTATATTCCATGTCTTCATTATGCTGACAGTGTAACAGGTGTTCTTAATGTGGTTTACTGCATAGAGATCTAGTATCAGCCATCAGAAAGCTATTCATAGATATCAGAACAATGATATACATGGATATACAGCATATTTGTTAGACCAGTGTGGAGTCAGATGTTGTCTACACCTGAGCCTGCCTGTGAGGAAAAATCGAGACCCCTTTACAAAAGGTAAGATCCTGTGATATACTGAATATATCAAAGTATACTGAGGTATGCTCTCTCGATCTCAGAATTATAGGGACACTATCCCTAAAATGAGAGGATTGGGCTACGGACACAGACCGAGGACACTGTATCTATTCACACTAGAGGACAACAGAAGCGACGACATGATTGAGACATTCAAAATACCCAGTGGTATCGAAAAGAGATAATGTAAGGAACTTTAATAGCAGATTTAACAATAAATAAAGAGGTCGTAGGTCACTGCATTACGCAAAGAACAATTAAAAAAAGACGGAACCCGGAGCTGAAGCTCGCTCCAGCACATACACACCGCTAGGTAAATAGGTTCCAACACGTGCGCGCGCGCACGAATACGAGCGCACAACATCCATCATCCTACCCCTTCGCTCCACCCAAGATTCCCTATCCACCAGCGCATATAAATTCGGTTCGCTATCCACCTCTAACCAGTATCATAAAGGATCCGGCCAAACCGGTTCTACAGTTAAGGCATTTTGCCAAGGGTGATGAGGTGTAAGGAAAATTGTGGGGTACTGACTGTGTGTAGCTGTCACCTTTCAGGTTTTTAATAGTGTACATGAGTCTTCCTTCGTCTATTAACAAGGACAACCAATACACGACCGGAACCCCCCCAACCGGTGTTAATGTGCCCGTATTTTGCTATTTGTGCCTGCAGGTTCAAGCATTATCTCTTGGACCCCGCCTATCAACCGTAGGTGTCTAATGTCCTGATCCCGGGACGTGTTTCGTATCCAAATCTAATTTTAACATTAGGAATGGAGTTTGCTTCTATAACCTTGCATCCTAGGAGTTCGTGCCATTTTCACACTACTGTTATACTAAATAGGAAGCTGTCTTACGTTTCTATGACTGGCATATCGTTCTCAAGCTTTCCCCCCATGTTCCTCTGTGCTATTGGTGTTCATTGTGAACATTTCCTCTTTTTCCACTCTGTCAATCACCCTAAGTATTTTATATATCTCTATCATTTCACCTTCCTCCTCCTTTTCTAGCGTCCCGTCAGGTTTAGTTCCTTCAGCTCTCGTCTTCATACTCTCATCCCTCACAATTCTTGGGAGACGGCATGTTGCTATCTTCTTAAGCTTTCTTCGATGTTTCCATTGTGGGTTCTTATAGATGGGGCGTCCTATGACTGGGACGACATACTGACAAAACTGGTCTCAACGTAAGTTGGTGTACAGTGCTCTAATGCTTCCTATATGGGTCATACAATGATGTTCTGACTTTGGTAAGTGCGGATACGATGCCTGTCGTCTATCCTGTTTATATGAGCCTACGGAGTTAGGTTTGGTGTGTCTTAGGGTCCACTCCCAAGGTCGTGTCGAGGGAGCCGGTCGGCCGAGTCGGACAGCACACTGGACTCGAGATCCTGTGGATTCCCGGTTCGATCCTCTGGACTAGCCGGTGAAAGAGAAACAATGGGCAGAGTTTCTTTCGCCCGTATACTGCCCCCTGTTACCTAGCAGTTTAATAGGTACCTGGTGTTGTGTTTAGTGCAGCTTGTCCACGGGCATCGCTTCCTGGGGGTGGAGGCCTGGCTCCCGAGAGGACCGGGACCCGCGGGGACACTAAGGCCTCGAAGTCATCTCAAGATAATCGCAAGAAGGTCTCTTTCTCTAGCCGTTACAGGGAGGTAGTTTCGCCTCTCCCTGTACTGTTCTTTGGTCTCCTGACGCCTGCTTCCCATTTTCACCACCTTGCACTTGCTAGTAGTGAAATCTATTTAACTACTAGGTGAACAGAAGCACCAGGGTGACCCAAGAAACTGTTCGGTTGGTGTTTTTTGCCGATGATCAAACACAGTGGTGCTCCTTACGAGCTTCAGAGCGCTAGAGCCACTCAGCCGCTGAGTCCCGAGAGTGTAGTGTTGGTTGTTGTGTGGGTGGGTGGGGGGGAGGGGGGTGGGTGGAGGGGGGTTGGGGGTAGGGGTGGGGGGGGGAGCAGTGGGCCGCAGGGAGGAGAACTATAAAAAACATGAGACCATGGAGGGCGCTGGAGGCCCTCGGTCAGATGAATGGAAGGTGTGACTGGTTGGGCGAGAGAGAGAGCCTGGGGGGTAGAGGAGGCAGGTGATGCGGTTATGTGGGGTGAGGTGGAATGGGAGGGAAGAGGGGGGGTGGTAGGGAAGAGAAGGGGGAAGGGGTGGCGGGAAGGAGTCAGCGAGACGAGGGCCGCAGGAGGAACGAGGATAAGCGTGAGCAGGCAGAAAAGGTTGACGGAGGGACTCGGGTGCTGGCTTGAAGAGAAGAGAGAGAGAACGAGAGAGAGAAGGATAGAGAGAGAACGAGAGAGCGAGCAAGAGAAGAAGAGATAGAGAGAGAGAGAGAGAGAGAGAGAGAGAGAGATCGAGAGAAGAGGGAAAGAGAAAAGAAAGAGGACGAGAAGAGAGAGAAGAGAGAGAGAGAGAGAGGAAGAGAGAGAATAGAGAGAACGAGAGAGATAGAGAGAGAGAGAGAAGAGAGAACGGAGGGGGAGAGAGAGAGAACGGAGAGAGAGAGAGAGAAGAACGATAGAGAGACGAGAGAAGAACGAGAGAGAACTAGAGAGAGAAACAGAGAGGGAACGAGAGAGAGAAGGGAGACTAGAGAGAGAACAGAGAAGAGAACCGAGAGAGAAGAGAAAACGAAAGAGAGAACGAGAGAGAACGATAGAGAACGATAGAGAACGATAGAGAATTTGCTGATAAACCACAGGGGAAAAAACTAAATTAAACTGGATTTTACAGGAATACACACAAGGCACTGTGCGGCCGTCCACCTACAC
>WNGS01164437.1:60742745-60760712 GCA_020271785.1 Procambarus virginalis
GCACAAGCCCTGAGGAAAACACCCACCCAGAGCTCCTCGTGACGAAGGTGTTCCCCTAGTCGGTGTCACCAGAGCAGAACCCCTGTGTGTGCTCGAATCCATGGTGCATAAAGCAGCTTTATCCTTCCCACCAGGATCAGCAGGTGGGTTCACAGGACTAAGACCCAACCACATCAAACAAATGCTCAACCCTGCACTGGGAGACATTGCACAGGGCCTCCTGGTGGAACTAACAAGATTCGCCAACACATGTCTAGCTGGCAACATACCAGAGACCATACGGCCTCTCTTTTTTGGCGCTACCCTCTGTGCCCTGAGGAAAAAAGATGGAGGAATCAGACCGATAGCTGTGGGCAATTCACTCCGGCGTCTCGTCGCTAAGGCTGCTGCTAAAGCAGTTAGTCAGGCAGCAGCCGACATGCTGAAGCCAAAACAGCTTGGGTTTGGCATTCCCAAGGGTGTGAGGCAGCGGCTCATGCAGCTAGAGCTTACATTGCCAACATTACGGATGAAAAAGCTCTGATAAAGCTGGACTTCAAAAATGCCTTCAATCTGGTTAGAAGGGATGCAGTACTCAATGCGGTTCATCGCCTTTTTCCTTCCCTCTACCCGTTTGTAAACTCATGCTACAGCAAGAATCTAACTCTGCTCTTTGGGGAACATGAAATCGAATCACAAGAAGGTGTCCAACAGGGTGACCCCCTTGCTCCTTTTCTTTTCTGCCTAGTCATCAAGGAAGTCACCGATAACCTGTCCAGTGAGCTCAACATTTGGTTTTGGACGATGGTACTCTAGCCGGCTCCCCAGACGCACTCTTGGACGACATAAGAATAATTCAGGAGCAAGGAGCAAGTCTAGGCCTCACCCTGAACCCTTCCAAGTGCGAAATAACCTCCACCAACCAGCACATAATAGAGCAAATAAAGTTGTTTTGCCTGACATTCATACAACCAACCCTGAGGACAGCACACTCCTAGGTGCTCCTCTTGGAAGGAATGCCATCGACGAGGTCCTTGGTAAGAAGATCACTGACCTGAAGAGAATGAACGAGAGGATTGAAGACATCGATGCTCATGATGCACTTTACCTCATCACCAGATGCTTGTCCCTCCCCAGGCTGACCTACTTTCTAAGATGTTCGCCATCTTTCAACAATATTAAATTAGAAGAGTACGACAGCTTGCTGAAATCAACACTAGAAAAAGCCCTCAATCTTTCCCTCAGCAACTCGCAGTGGAAACAGGCCTCCCTTCCTGTCAGACTCGGGGGCCTTGGCGTGCGCACAGCAACACAAATTGCTGTACCAGCGTTCCTGTCCTCTTCAGTGGGGTCTGACAACTTGGTGAAGGAAATCCTACCTGAGCACCTAGTTCAACAGGCAGGGGTACATGATCCCAGCTTCACAGACTGCACAACCAAATGGGTCTCTCTCGCAGGACCAGCACCCCAACCACTGCCTTCTGAAGCCCATAAGCAATCCAGCTGGGATCGCCCCATTGCCGACCAAGAAGCTGCGACTTTGCTAGAAGCTGCGACAACACCACATGACACTGCCCGACTTAGAGCAGTAGCAGCTCCCCATGCAGGTGATTTCCTATTAGCAATCCCAATGTCAGCAACCGGCACCCGTCTCACACCGCAGGCCCTCCGAATTGCCGTGGCTCTCCGTCTCGCTGCCCCAATCCACACCGAATACAGGTGTATTTGCGGCGAGGCAGAGGCCGACAGGTACGGACGGCATGGCCTTCTCTGCCAAAGGACAGGAGGATGGCATGCAAGACACGGCGAGGTCAATGACATTATTAAGAGAAGCCTTACCACAGCCGGTTGTCCAGCAGAGAGAGAGCCCCGTTACCTAATGTCCCGCAACTCTGATGAGCCTGTCGGTCGCCCAGATGGAATCACGGTGAACCCCTGGAAGAATGGTAGACAGTTGGTGTGGGACTACACTTGCGTTTCAACTTTAGCCAATACCTATGTTGACTTCAGTGCTACTCAAGCAGGAGGAGCTGCCAATCACCGGGAAGCGGCCAAGTCACGTAAATACAGAGACCTTGAGCACCACTACAATTTTGTCCCCATTGCCTCAGAGACACTTGGTGCCTGGGGTAAAAGTGCTGCTAGCTTTTTGAAGGAGTTGGGGTCTAAGCTAATCGAAACAACTAGAGACCCTAGGGCTGCCAGTTTTCTTTTTCAGCGCCTCAGTGTGGCAATCCAGAGAGGAAATGCTCACTGCATCCATGGTTCCTGCCCGCCATCTGAGGAGCTGGAGGAGCTTTTCAACTTGTAACAAGCAGCCTTGTACCCTGCATGTAATCAATACTGTAACTTTTTTGTGTAATGACATTTTCAAATAAAGTTAGATAAATATACACACATACCAAAAGAATAGGGGTGGTAGGAGAAGAAAATATCAAAGTGTTCAGTGAGGATCCACAAGGTCTTCTCTGAGTACTCTTTATTTTCTTCTCCGAGGCTATGGGTCCCTACACTTGCACCAGAGGTGGTACCCCTTATATATATATATATATATATATATATATATATATATATATATATATATATATATATATATATATATATATATATATATATATATATATATATATATACACACATACACATGTATATATATGTATTTTTTATCTTGGAAAACGTATATATTTTCACAGAGGGGAAAACCCTATATACTGAGAGGAGAAATTGTATGTTCTAAGAGGAATATAATAATAATTATAAAGCTATATTGCAGACCATTCACAGGTTTTCAGCTGAATAGCTAACGGGATTTCACAGGAGACAGACAGATAGACAGACAGACAGACAGACACATAGACAGACAGAGGCAGACAGTGAGGGGGGAATGAGATATAATCTACACCATAAATTTTCTTTCGTGTATGTACCAAATCACACAATAAATTTAGTTTCATGTTTCCTAAATATATTTTATAAGACACTAGACTGTTAGGCTAAGCAACGAGGAAGGTGTGGATGGTACTGAATAGTGGTGTTTAGTGCGAGAAGTGGTAGTGTGTAGTGTGGGAAATAACAAGCTTCTATCTCAAGCAAAGATATCAAGCTTCTATCTGAAGCTAAGATATCAAGCTTCTATCTGAAGCAAATATAACAAACTTCTATCTGAAGTAAATATAACAAGATTCTATCTGAAGCAAATATGATAAGCTTCTATCTGAAGCAAAGCACAGATATATAGATTAATAGACTATTAAGTCTACTTAGGTATCTGCTATTATAGTATACTATCTTTAATGTTCAAGTCCACTTGAATAGACTTGAATAGATTTCCGGGGCAGAATACATTCCCACAGCTATAGAAGTTAAATCAGTTCTCGTGTTAAATCTGTAAATCTGTTAAATCTCTGGTTAGGCGACACATTTAACACAAGTCTCCAGTTGTTAATATGTTAGGAGACACACACACATTCCGCCTCCACCACCCTAATCACCTAAGACCGATTACAAGCTGAGGATTAATCGTACAAGCCTCAATCAATTGTTCTGAAGCCGGCAGGACGATAAATCCCCCGTTGAACACAGAAGTTGTAATCTGTAGAAGCTCAGATAGTGATGTTTAGACAGGTGTCTAAGGGGCGAACAAGCGCGCCAGTCCTTCGGAAGTTATTTCCTTCCGTGGACCGAGGATCTGTCCTGATGGCTATGTAGTTATAGGGGATGGATAGGCGATCAGTGCGTTACTGTAGGGGGTGGCTAAGTCAGCCAGTGAGCTGCCGTGTGTGTGTGGAGGAGATGTCTAGATGGTCAGAGAGCCATGATGGATAGGTGTCAGAGGGAGCTGTAGTAAGATAGCCTGCTTGATTTTCAGACTTAATTTATCTTTATTTTAATCTGTGTGTCTCTCTATGTTTATGTCTCTCACTTGGCCCTGTGTCTGTCTCATCCATTAACTCCAATATTCGCGTCACTTCATAAAAAAACTGTCTCTTGGAAGTCCAACTTCGTCCAGGAAACGAGGAAAAAGGAGGCGAATCACTACTATTGACAAACATACTAACAGTCAAGAAAATAAGGGAGAAGCAAGCGAAGGAGAGATAAATAATTCCGGGTACATAAGAAAGAATGCAATAAAGAGGGAAGAAGAACCGCAAGATGAGAGTGAAGAGTTGAGATGGATCCTTAAGGGCTTAACTACTCAACAGGTGTTCACTATAAATAGCTGTGATGATTGGGTAGTTACGCTCGGCCGAGGCTTGTGAGCTCTCAAACAAGCGGTATTATGATGACGCTGTCTTGTTAGCTTGTTAGAGCCGTGGCCAAGACTGTTTAGGTGTCTGGGAACAGTTGAGGATTGTTTAAGTTGATCTTGAGATGATTTTCACAGATATAACTATCACGATTTCTCATTGAAATCATTTTAATAAACACATATCAACAGTGTAATTTTAAATCAAGGAAACAAATGCAAATCTCAAAAACTTCATAGATATCAATCTTAAAATTTCATCTACATATCTCTTAAAATTATATATATTGCGGAATAATATCAGTAACAGATATCAGAAAACTTGAAAGATTATTGTCTCTGGTGGATGATTTGGTCTAGAGTCATCAGTCACAGCTCCAATCACCAATCACAGTTACCAATCACCAATCACAGTTACCAATCACCAATCACAGTTACCAATCACCAATCACAGTTACCAATCACCAATTAATTTGTAGGTTTTCGTTTTAATTTGAACCTAATTATCCTAATTAATATGTTCTTAAGTAAACATTTGAATACTACATAAATTTATACATTGTTCTGGCTATAACAATTAGGTATACCTAGATACACTTAGATATACTTAGGTATACTCTTATTCATGGAAATTTGATATACGGCTCAAAACTAAAATTATTGTGAATGAGAGTATATCTTCATTCATGAGAATAATATTTTTTCAAAATAAATAATTCTGAATATTTACACAAAACCTAAAATTATCTTAAAAAAACATACTCGGTGTATAACAATATTTTAATTAAAAGAACTGACTTGTATAATTTGATTAAATCAGTTTCAATAACTGAAAGAATAAAGGTATTGTGGTATACATTTTTAAGCACATCCTTCAGGAAATTTGATAAAAATAAAACGATAAACGACGTCATTTAACGAGGTATCTAACGCGAGAACAAACGATTACAACATTCCTCGTTATATTTAACGAAAGAACGCAACGGAAATGCTTATAACGACGAGACTAGACGAGAGAATTGACCGAGATTACTAACGAGAAAGGGAATTATCAGGGGGAAAAGCGCAGAGGTATTAACGACTCGTTATAGCTGCTAACGAGGAAGGTACACCACGTTAGTATGGAGAGTGTTGCACAGCCTGCAGCCGTCTTGACCCTGATGAGCGCCTGCGAAGGGTCAGGTACTTCTCCTCGTCCAATTTATCGTTCTCTTGCAACCAATTAGTCTGAATTGCTTGTGGAGGCCGACACGGATTGTTAACAAACAGAGACAGACTAATTGAGATGTTAATATGCCCACACCAGGACGCATGACCTTCCTTGTCACAACCAAGTGACAATTTCGCAACATTTATTGTCATGGCAGTTACAGGTTCCAGTAATTTACCGTCACGCCTGTTACCGTAACTACCTAACTACCGAGTTGCAGCCATTTTAAATAACAAATAAACTTAATTCCTTTTAATCAGTCGTTATTGAAAACGTTTTAAAATTTTTAATGTTAAGACTTCAGCAAATTTGTTTAATATTATACCTCACGAAAGTCTAATTAGGAAGCTAACTACCAACAGGAACACAAATACCCTTTAGGAATGTAAGAACATAAGAATACAGGAAATTGCAGATGTTTATTTGTTCATACAAGGCAGCTACTGTTTATATTATTCTTAAGTCCCCTCTCCCTGAAACTTTGATTATATACACGTCTAATCTATTATATGCTTGAAATAATCCATAGAGCCTTCGACTGTTATTGTTGTCTAGTAATTTATTCCACACATCAACAATCTTGTTTCTATACCACTGTTTATCTAGATTTTTTTCTAATTCTAAGATTTGCTTTTCAGTTCCTATCCATTTTGATAGTTTCCCTACTGCGTTGTGTTCCCTGTTGGGTTCTGTTGCCTGTTGTGCTGTGTTCCCTGTTGGGCTCTGTTGCCTGCTGTGCGATATAGCCCCAGAGAGGTATACCGCGCTTCTCGGTGTATATATACACAGAGTATACTTTACTAATTAATATAATTAATTACCTGGATTAAGGTAATGGTTTAAAGTATACTTATTGGTTGATCAATAAGCAATTGTGGCGGTCTTAATAACCCTCCAATGGTTGATAGATCTTACGTCCAACATCAAACCAAGTAGTGAGAATGATCGTATCAACTCTCAATCCTTATAGAAAAATATCAAGTGAAGTAATCACTGTTTATACCCACCAAGAAAATGTTGCTTTAAGTGTTTATTTAAGGTCGGTGCTTGGAAAAACACATCAAACACAAAGCGAAAAATCAAACAATTTAATGTGCAACATATCGTAAATATATTAGATATTTTTCCTTTCCTTTACAATTCTGAGTTTTCTTTGATGCCAATTTTTGTTCCTGATATTGATTTATTGTAGATATTTTGTTTATATGTTTAGGCTTTGTTGACATCATCTTTCTGTGAACAATTACTGCCGTCATTATAACTCTTTCACATTTCTCAACAATCGTCAGTACTTCCCCACACCCCCTCCACACCCCTCCACACCCCTCCACACCCCTCCACACCCCTCTACACCCCTCCACACCTCTTTATACTCCTCCACACCCTCCTTCCCACCCACTACACCCCTCCACACTCTTACACACACCCCACCATACCTCTCCACACCTATCCACACCCGTTCATACTCCTCCACACTCTCTCCACACTCCTCCACACCCCTCCACACCCCTCCACACCCCTCCACACCCCTCCACACCCCTCCACACCCCTCCACACCTCTTCATACTCCTCCACACCCTCCTCCCCACCCACTACACCCCTCCACACTCTTACACACACCCCACCATACCTCTCCACACCTATCCACACCCGTTCATACTCCTCCACTCCCCTCCACTCCCCTCCACACCCCTCCACACCCCTCCACACCCCTCCACACCCCTCCACACCCCTCCACACCCCTCCACACCTCTTCATACTCCTCCACACCCTCCTCCCCACCCACTACACCCCTCCACATTCTTACACACACCCCACCATACCTCTCCACACCTATCCACACCCGTTCATACTCCTCCACACTCCTCCACACCCCTCCACACCCTCCATACCCCTCCACACTTCTCACCACTCTTCTACATTCCTCCACACCCCCTCACACCGCAGGTATATGTCTCCACACCCTTGTCAAGGCTCAGGTTTACCCATTACAAACTTAAACATAAACCCTTTACATGACAACATTGACCGAGCAAAGAGGACCTAAACTAGCCGACTATTAAACACGTAAACAACAAATTAACCCAATAGCTAACATGCAATTTAGGTGTAATAAAATTGCATGAATATGATGGCGACGAAATAAGAAAATTGGAATAAAACAGAAACGAAAGGAGAAAATAGTGAAAATGTAAAATAAAATGTGAACACTGACGTAAAGCAATTAAAAAAGAACTTGGTGTACATAATTGCACAAAAGGCAAGACATAATCAACGAGAGGAAGTAAAAAGATGTCTTTAAAAAATTTCATATATTCCCCGCATGACAATATTCTTCGAACTCCACTTTACGTTGTTCTGGAGAACACGGCGTTGTGAGTGGGTGTTCAGGAGAACATGGTGATGCAAGCTATAGTTCTCACCTCACCGCTCCTCCTCTGTTATTGTTTTAGATTCAGCTACTCGGAACAAAAGTTGCAAGTAGCACGGGCTATGGTGAGCCCGTAGTGGACTTACCTGGCCTCCTCCTCTGTGTTCACCGGTATCTATACATCCCAGGCAGCCACAACGTTCACATAAAGATGTGTATATATATATATATATATATATATATATATATATATATATATATATATATATATATATATATATATATATATATATGTATATATATATATATATATACCTGAGAGGTCTATATACCCTGATAGCTTATTTTTGTTCAGGACTCTGTTCAGGACTGAAGTATTCTCGCTGGCTGGTCAGTAAGCTGTGGTGGTGGTCTTAATAACCCTCCAGAGGTTTATATATATATATATATATACATATATATATATAATATATATAATATATATATATATATATATATATATATATATATATCTATCTATATATATCTATATATATATATATATATATATATATATTATATATATATATATATATATTCAGGCTTGTTTGCATATATATATATATACTGTAGGCCACACCTGCTACATCTCCCACACTCATGGCATTCCGCTGCCCACATGTGCTTCCTGTAACTCAAGCCGCCAGTCCTGAACAGACAAAATTCCAGCGTCCACCTCCATGGCCTGCCTGCACCTCCGGATAGACTGGCATAATATTTTGGGTTTCCCCGTTCGAGCCCCTTTTTCCGAAGTCCTTTTGTCCTGTTACTGCTGTCTTTTATTCCATCTAACATTCGTATGTATTAATATATTAATTTTGTTAGCTTCGAATCATGTTTTTAATATTCATTTTCCTTTCCTATTTGTTAAACATATAATGTCATGAATTTGGATTGGTTTGGTAGAGGGACGGCCTTGTTTCTTGGATGGTCGGGGTTCGATACCCGATGGACCAGGGGGAGTAGTAATCGTTCTCTATATACCCAGCATCTTTGTCCTTACCTTACTAATGCTGTATATTCACACTGGCTTACCAGTTTCTACTGATCATTTCCATACCTCTTGAACTAGAGGTCACAAATCTCTCTATCATTATTGATCTTTTATCTTTATGATTATTAATCCTGCTTTCCATCTTTCAAAAAAAAATAAAAAAATTTACATGTATTTTAAACAAAATACGATTTTTTTGCCTTGTGTCTTTTAAACATAATGTTTATTTTTTCATCATATTTTGATTTTTAAGTATTTTGAAGGTTCGAAATAAGTCACGTTTTAGTGATTCCTTTAATAATGGGATGGATTCCATTCCTGTCCTCATAATACGTCATATTCTTAACGTTGTCGATCAAACCGTCAAAACTGCGAGGTATTAGTAACTATTAAACCATCGTAATGTTGACGTTTTTAGAGTTTAGGTTCGAACTTTTCTGTTTAGGTAACAGTTGCATTTTTTTACGGAATGTCAAATCATCAGAGCTGATTTGACGTTTACAAGAAAATTATGATTTTCATCCAACATTTTGGAGATTTAAAGAAAAATCGCTGCTTAATGGTAATTCTAAATTTTTACACTTTGCGTAATGGCTTGGCGCTTTTCCCTGACAATTCCCTTCCCTTTTAGACTTTTAATTGTGTAAAAACAGTGTAAATCGATGATAATAATAACGGATTCATAGTTTAAAAACTCGGTGAAAATCACGGATTAAATCTCAGAAAATTGGGGGGGGTTTGAAATTTTAAATTTTCCTCCAAAATGTGGAGCTAGAGATGAGCTGCAATATTGCTAACAGAAATACCTGATACCAATTTTTTTCAGAATGCTGCGGAAATTTATGTTATCCGTTCATGCTTTTGTTTTGAAGTACATCCCTAACTTAAAGTCATTCACTCTAACTTGTTCACTTTCCTTAGGTAGTGTTCTAAATTCATCAACTTGCTTTGCTAAACATTAGCTCAGTTCCTGAATCCGTTATATTTATCTGTAATATTCCATCTCCACTCAGAGGATGGGTATGGGGTTTACCACCACTCACAGGATGGGTATGGGGTCTACCACCACTCACAGGATGGGTATGGGGTCTACCACCACTCACAGGATGGGTATGGGGTCTACCACCACTCACAGGATGGGTATGGGGTCTACCACCACTCACAGGATGGGTATGGGTCTACCACCACTCACAGGATGGGTATGGGGTCTACCACCACTCACAGGATGGGTATGGGGTCTACCACCACTCACAGGATGGGTATGGAGTCTACCGTTGCTCACAGGATGGATATGGGGTTTACCATTACTCACAGGATGGGTATGTAGTCTACTCACAGGATGGGCATGGTATCTACCAGCATTCACAGGATGGGTATGGAGTCTTCCAGCACTCACAGTATGGGCATGGCATCTACCACCACTCACAGTATGGGTATGACATCTACCACTACTCACAGTATGGGCATGGCATCTACTACCACCACTCACAGTATGGGTAACATCTAAACCACTACTCACAGGATGGGCATGGCATCAACCACTACTCACAGTATGGGCATGACATCTACCACTACTCACAGTATGGGCATGGCATCTACCACTACTCACAGTATGGGCATGGCATCAACCACTACTCACAGTATGGGCATGGCTTCTACCACCACTCACAGTATGGCATGGCATCAACCACTACTCACAGTATGGGCATGGCTTCTACCACCACTCACAGTATGGGCATGACATCTACCACTACTCACAGTATGGGCATGGCATCAACCACTACTCNATTAATAATAAAATGCAAAAACAACAACAACAACAATAATAGTAATAATAATAAAATTAATAATAATTAATAATAATATAATTATAATAGAACACTAAAAAGAAGTGTTCCAGAGTGATAAGAAGTGCAGAGTGATACGAATTTAAAGAATAAGGATAAAAACAATTAACCGAAGAACAGTTATATGCAGAATATAATGATAAGGAGACGAATACAAAGAATTAGACGCAGACAACATAGACTAAGTAGTAGAATAATAGATTAAAACGTAGAATACTAGATTAAGACACAATACTAGATTCAGACGTAGAATGCTAGATTAAGACATAGAATACAAGGAATTAGACGTAGAAATGAAAGAATAAGACGTAGAATACAACAAAGTTAATGTGTGAAGATAGATAGTTGAGACAGATGATAATTATCATAATTAGGCTGAAAAAGGCAACTAATAAAATAATGGGAACCAAGTAATTACATTAATTTATTACTATTTTCTGAAACGTGACTAATATTTGACTGGTCTTAACAGGAAATATTATCTCTATGTTATATAAACTATAATATTATAGTTTTCTCTATAAAATTTCCAGTATTTCTATAAAGTTTTTATAGAGAAGAAATATTAACTGTTATGGAGTACAGGCTTAGTGTACTCATTTAATTGTACTTGCGGGGGTTGAGCTTCGGCTCTTTGGTCCCGCCTCTCAGCCGTCAATCAACTGGTGTACGGTGTGTTTGTGCTACATTGTAAAATTGTGTTTGAGTGTGTGTGTGTGTGTGTGTGTGTGTGTGTGTGTGTTCTTTCACCACACATCACACTCTTCTGCCAAGCCATCTACCACAATTCAACCCCCCCCCCCGCCCACCATTAGTCCCATCAACCACAACCCCCCCCCCCCGCCCACCATTAGTCCCATCAACCACAACCCCCCCCCCCTCTCACCACCATGAAACCATCCCCACTACCATCTAATTTACTTGACACTACTAAACAGAGCCCAAGTTCATAAAACAAATCTTTGGAAACATTAAAATATCCTAAAAATTAAACTTGATCCCCTCTTTCTCTGCAAATGAAAAAGTTCGCATAAAAAGATCGTCTCCGACGCAGTCATGTGTAACACAATCCGTGAGAAGTGTCTAGCTGTGGCTTGAAACACAGTAAATGGTCCGGTGATGGGCATTACTTCACTCCTCGCTCTCCTAATGTTCCAGTTTGCCCTATAAATGTCCTTCTCTCCTGTTGTGGGCAGCGGGAAGTGTCGCCCCTTGGGTACGAAGGGGTTGGGATGTACCCCTCTAGGGGGGGGGGGAGCAATCACCCACTGTCGAAGGTGGTGAGAAGACTAGGTAGGGGTACCATCCATTACTGAATTTATCGAATGAGAGGTGCTTTACTACGATGCCATTCACTACTGAAAGTCTAAGATGAGACCTACCGCACTTGGGCAAAACCTACCACCACTACCACTTCTACTATTACTAACTACTACTACTACTTCTACCACTATTGTACTAAGTGGTGGTATTAAGCTGACTAAGAGTTATTTCAATCGATTTTTGCGGAATGGGAATCCGGAGGAAAGAGACAGAAATTAATTTAAAGTTTGAGAAGGTAGATTCTTTGGCCTTTGACAATTTTCCATCAATTTCTACGACACAGTTTGCCAAGCATTCCACCCTCGCCAATATTACAGCAGAGCTGCCATGAATCTTACTATGGCACAGTTGGCTATACACACACCTACATCTATGGCACAGTTCGCTATACACACACCTACACCACTGGCACAGTTCGCTATACACACACCTGCACCTATAGCACAGTTAGCTATACACACACGTACACATATGGCCCAACATGTGCGACTCTCCAGCTTACGACGCGACTCATGTAGGTGTTTTCCACCACATCAACAAAACCCTAGAATTACAGCAAGTTTTGTATCTTCGTTAATGGAGATTTTTTAGCATCATGTAGTTAGCTTTTTTGACACACTGTACTCCCCTTCATATAGTCTAGGGTAGCTGCACTAATGCAGATGTACCTCATGTATTAATAATAAAAAAGCAGCTATTAGACCTTTCAGACCAGTTGGCATGAGGTACGTGGAGCTTTGCAATTACTTCATTCACTCTCGTGTTCTTGAAGATATCCTTATAATGCACCCAAAATTTGCCAGTGCAGGCTACTGAACATATGGCCCTGTATGACTAACCATCCTACGAGATGGGGACTTTTATTACCACTGCTGCCTTATTCAATCTTGTGTTGATGATATCCTAAAAATGCATCCGGAGTCTGCCAGTGCAGACTGCCAATCACATGCCTCTGTATGACTAACCATCCTGTGTGATGGGGAATTTTTAACATCAACTAGTTAGCTTTTTGACACACTGTACTCCACTTCATATACTCTAGGGTAGCTGCACTATTGCAGATGTACCTCATGTATTAATAAAAAAAAGTCATCACTACTGCAAGCACTGATGCCGCCATTATGTAGTTCCATAGCTATAAGCCTCACCACCACAATCACTGCCTCAAGCACCATCACGATAGCTACTTCCCCCACCTTGATATCACCACCACCACTACCACCACCTTTCCCAGACACAACAGTGGTCTTATACATATGCAGCAGGCACTACTTCAACGCCCAACCGTGCATATGAATACCCCTTTTGCTAGCTTGGTAACTGTGGGCCGATCAGTGGGGCATATATGCCTTGCTAGCCCAAGTCTGTAGAACAACCGTGGCTGGAATGCCTAATTGCCTTATAATTGCAGTACTAGCCAGGCACTGTGCTTGTTAAGTGTCTCCCTATCTTCCCTGCCTGAGCTTGACTAACTCCAGTGGGTAATATATAACGCAGATTACGTGATATTATTTATAGAGAATGGTTGTGTTGGCTGACGTTTATATGTTTCACTAAGGATTTACCGGCACTGATAAGTTGCCATTTTAGCTCAGGTGGCAATGTTGCTGACGCTCACTGTCTTCATTTGATGGTAAAATGTTGATGCATCTTCATATATATATATATATATATATATATATATATATATATATATATATATATATATATATATATATATATATATATATACATGTGTGTGTGTGGGTGTGTGGTGTGTGTGTGGTGTGTGTGTGTGTGTGTGTGTGTGTGTGTGTGTGTGTGTGGGTGTGTGTTATCTTTATGAACTTACAATCATATCTTACAATGATGTATTGATGAGACATGACACTTGTGTTAATTAAATATTATGTATCCCCTGACACGTGGTTGGCAGCCTTTACTACGATACATCACAAAAAAGACTTTATTGTAATTATTTTTTACTAAATCTCTCATCAAAATACACTGTATAATTTTTTCGTCGCATGGTTAAAAGTTAAACCAGTTTTTTTTGGTTCAAAAATGTTAAAATATAAAAAAATATTTACAACCAAATGTTGGAGATATTGTTTTTAATCATTTGTGTTCGTGTCCTAGATTATGGCAACCAATGAGATGCCATAATCTGATCTCTACTGGCAAATATTGCCAAAATAATAAAAAATTATAACTCATTTACACGTTTCAATGATTCTCAGATGAAAATTATCACATGAATGACTAACTAAACATTAAAATAAAATGCATTACCAAGAATAAACAATCGTTACATCTTGAATTAAGCAGTTTTATGAGAGTAAATTTCTCCTTGCGACATGATGTCCCTTAAGCACCTCCCCTACTGGGCTCATCTTCAGGAGGTGACATCATTGGCTATACTACCAGTGATCTCATAGCTGTGACGTTTCATGACGTAACCATTACGTCATCGAGGGGCTACGATGTATGGTGGGTGGCCAAAAAAAGATGTTCCTTAAGAAGTACTCAATTCAACAACTTTCATTCAAGCTGTATATCTTATGGTGTATTAATGATATACTGATGATATGTGAGATTGTGGCTTGAAAGTATAGTTTAAAGTATACAGATGTCAACCATTCATCAGCTTTGTAGTAATACCAAGAGCATCACGTCATGTACCAGAGCTGCACCAAAAAATTACGCGGGAATGTCTCTCATTGGCTGGTGAATTAGTGACGTAGCGATTGCGGCGGTGCCAGATGTAATGTTTGTACAATCCGATTCTTGAGTTCTTGGCGTCAGTTTCCATCAACACTTCGAAAGAATGCTATAATTAGCCTATAATTAGAATGAATGTTAAGATTAATGAATAAATCACTGGGCATGAGAGATTATTGATGCGAGAAACGTCATTGAAGTGATCGGCACAATTTAAGCATGTCATTGATAATGTTTACATACCTGTAATTGTCATTATATGTGATTTCCCTTTACTTTAACTTGTTATGAGGGCAACTGAATAGTTAATATTTATGTTTTAATAAAGAAGAGTATGTATATTTGGTAAAATAGATGTCTAATTGATATATTTATATTTTTCAAGTAGTCAATATTTCTCGATTCTATTTTAATATCTTTGAGGTTATCCTGCTAACCTCGCTTGCTCGCTAATTATACTCTGCCTCTCTGTCTCTCTCTGTCTTTCTCTCTGTCTCACTCTCTCTCTCTCTCTCTCTCTCTCTCTCTCTCTCTCTCTCTCTCTCTCTCTCTCCTCTCTCTCTCTCTCTCTCTCTACAAAAAGAAGCAGTGAGTGACCGAAGATGATACTTACTCCGTTATAACCTGCTTGTCCACACTTGTATAAACAGTTGGCATCAGGACGCTTCTTCGAACCCCGAGCCCATCCTGAGCCACTCCCCTTTCCATCCCTCTCCCACACACACACACACACACCTACACCCCACACACACACACCCACACACACCCACATACACTCACATACATGTAGGTTACGGAAGTTTTGATTAGGTTGGGTTAATCTAATTGGGGGTTAGGTTAGGTGGGGTTAGCTTGGATTAGGTGTGTTTAAAGTGATGCGATGACCTAAAGGTGTATTCATATTTTTCTCAGGTTTTAGACCCTACTCATCTAGCAAGCCTTAAACTCAACAGCCTTTAAACAGCCTATATTCAGGCCTTTTGTTTTCTCCTGGCCATTAATATGAATGAATCTGGCGGTTGAGACTCGAAATACTATCTCAACATTTCCTTGAGACTCAGTCAATACGTTCTTCAAGAATTGTTCAAGAATTATTCACCATTTGTTCTTTAAGAATTGTGGCTGTGTTAAGCTCAAATGAGCTGTAGATCCAGAAAGAATTTTTAAAGTGTTCACGTAGTGAACAAATCGAACGCACTAAGACGTGAAATGGTGACCTTGCCATGATTTCGGAGTTCAACGTCCCCGCGGCCCGGTCCTCGACCAAGTAATGGTGAAGAGAGCTTCATACACATGTTC
This sequence comes from Procambarus virginalis, assembly GCA_020271785.1. NCBI lineage: Eukaryota > Metazoa > Arthropoda > Malacostraca > Decapoda > Cambaridae > Procambarus > Procambarus virginalis. The sequence goes on from WNGS01164437.1 coordinate 60,758,754, forward strand.
ATATGCAGATATAACACAGCCCCAATAGGCGTGGAAACCTGTATACCAGTTAATGAAAATTTGATAGGCGGGACCAAGGAGCCGAAGCTCAACCCCTTCTATGGGTGGAGTGTACAAAATTGTTCCCACGTGCGTTTGTTTACTTCTTTTGTTTATGTTTTTGGGCAGTTTTGCTTGTGATATTTTGTTTATCAAATGTTTTGTAGGTGGTGGTCGACGGGGTGTGAAGGTGTTGGGTGTTATCTTGAGGTTATCTTGAGATGATTTCGGGCTTAGCGTCCCCGCGGCCCGGTCCTCGACCAGGCCTCCAGGGGTATGAAAGTGGGAGTCTAGGGGTGTAAGAGTGAGTGTATTAGGGTCAGGGGAAGGAGGGGGGGGGTGTAAGTGGGTGTAAAGATAGTCGTGGGTGGGTTCCCGAAAGAGTGGGCCTCTGGTGTGGTGGGCCCGTAGCCGGGCGGGCCCTTCTAATGAGTGGGTTCCCTGACTGGGGGGGCCCCTGGTAGGGCGGCCCCCTGGTAGGGTGTGCCCCTGGTAGGGTGGGCCCCCTGGTAGGGTGGGCTCCCTGGTAGGGTGGGCCCCTGGTAGGGTGGGCCCCCTGGTAGGGTGGGCCCTGGTAGGGTGGGCCCGGGGTACGGTGGGCCCGGGGTACGGTGCGTGCATAACAACAAGCAGTTTTCGACCGTCTGAATCAGCTGGGTACGTTGATGATGTCATGGTTTGAGGGAAGAGTCATGACGTCATAACCCCAAGCAAGAGATGACGCCACCGAAACGTCATGGATTCGGAGTATGTAATTGAGCTTTAACCGAGGGGTGTGTGTGTGTGTGTGTGTGTGTGTATGTGTGTGTGTGTGTGTGTGTGTGTGTGTGTGGGGAGTGTGTGTGTACGTACATCATTTCACCTTATCCTCTCTCCTTATACATTGCCTAGCTATAACGAACAGCACGACATTCGTCTTATACAACATACCCGTAATATCCCAAAGAAACACTGCAATATTTTGTGTCGTAATTCACAACAACATTTTGCAAGCAAGCAAGCACAGCACACTCAAGCACCCGAGGCCCTCAGAGCCTGGCAGCCTCATGTCAACAAACTGAGATGATTAGAAACGATATTGGTAATCCTTCCTTAATCCCTTAATCCCTCCCACTCCTTCGCCCTCTCGGATATTACGAAACCTCTTTATCTTTTTGTATTACTTCGAAAAAATCGTAATACGATAGGCACTTACGCTGTGAAATGTCTTAATATTGATAACTTTTTTATACCAGTCATTTCCGCAAATATGTTTTTGGGGTTTTAATGATAACAAAAATTGAAATAAAGTTAATATTAAATATAAATGATATACAGAGAGAGATATAAGAGGCAAGAATATTTTTTTTTCTGAAGAACTCTACCCTCATATGCAGAGATCTATCTTGAGGTTATCTTGAGATGATTTCGGGGCTTTAGTGTCCCCGCGGCCCGGTCCTCGACCTGGCCTCCACCCCCAGGAAGCATGGAGGCCATTAACAGTTGATCACACAAAAACGTTTTGCAGCAAGTAATCAAGCGATGACCCAGTTTAAGTCCAAGCCAAAAATTCCTCAGTGAAGTCGTGTATACGTCAAGCAAACAACTGCTTTTGATATCCTGAGGCAACTGACTAAGCAGGCTTCGTTATCACCCCACACTCTCTCTCTCTCTCTCCCTGCCTCGCCCTCTCTCTCCTCCTGAAGATGAGATCATGAATGGTGAGCGTAGTAATGAATGAGATAATTGTAACACACCCCATCCCCTCCCACCCCCCAACCTGTACTGGGAAGAGCCACCTCTATGACTAATTGCTGGCAACAGATGTGATTCTTAGAGGTGGTAGAATGGTGGCATCATCTGAGATAAACTTCAAGGACGACGAGAGAGAGAGAGAGAGAGAGAGAGAGACAGACAGACAGACAGACAGACAGACAGAGA
>WNGS01164437.1:60767943-60784953 GCA_020271785.1 Procambarus virginalis
CTGTGTATTATTTCGCGCGAAGTTAGACCTACGTCATATACGCATATGTTGACATAAGTTCTTTTAATTGCCCACGACCAAGTATACAAGCCATTCGCAATAATACTAACCCGGATTCCGACCACTGTCTATTTGTTACAAAAATAGTTATGTTTATCGAAATATACCAAACTACATGACGACACAGGGATTTAGATCCCAACTTTGGAATGTTGGTACGGTTTTGATTCGGCCTTGCTTCTTGCTGGGCCACAGGTTCGATCCCCCGACCCACCACTACCACCACCAGCACTACCACACCACCATCCAGCACTACCACTACCACCACTACAACCACTAGACCACCATGTCAACCACCACCACCCGACCACCACCATCAGACCACCACCACCAGGATGCCCCACCATAGACCCCCACTCCACCACCACCAGGACACCACCACTACAAGACCACCACCACCACCATGACTAACCAGCGATTGTAGTCAGCATAAAACTTCAGCCTCAGAAACATCCTGAAACGATAAAGAGTCACCTAGCTATCATACCAGCCTCCTGCTATCTCAGCCCTGCTATCCATCAGCCTCCGCTATCAGCAAGCCTCATGCTATCACAGCCTTCTAGGTTCTTAATTAAACTTCCGCTCCAACTACAACCAGCCATTCTCTGGGAACTGCTGAGCAAATATACCTTGTGAGCTCTTGGCTATCTTGTAATTTCAGTTCTCGGGGACAGGATGCCTGTGTATATATGTACTGTATCAGTCTTCTCCCCAATGGCGAACTGTGACCCTACTCCACATACCATATATATATGAAACAATGATCAAAACAACACTGATCCAAGTATGCAGAATAAACCACATGTGAAAAATAGAAAATGCTTAACGCGTTTCGGCTAATCGCCTCATCAGAGCAATAGAATGAAGTCTTATTCTCTTTGCTTGATGAAGGCGAATTAGCCAAAAAAGCGTTAAGCATTCTCTATTTTTCACTTTGTGGGTATTCTGCATTAATTATTAGTATTATAATATATATTTATATATATATATATATATATAATATTATATAGTATAATCATCTATATATATTATATATATATAGAATCATAAGAGGATGATCTGAATCGCACTCTGAAATAATAATAGGAAGAACATGTAAAATTATCTTAAAAATTGAAGCACAAAACAGAGAGTTAGGGAAGAATAAAGACCTGCTTGTAAACGAATAAACAGGTCCGTGTTCAAGGGCAAGCTACCCTGAGCTTAGGCAAGGGGAGGTCTTTGGCAGAAGTCAGACGCTGTCTTCTCCTGCACCAATCTGAGTCAAGACACAAAATTACAAAATAGAAATAAACAATTTCAAACCTGCCTTGAAATGTTGTTTATTTCTATTTTGTAATTTTGTGTCTTGACTCAGATTGGTGCAGGAGAAGACAGGCGTCTGACTTTCTGCAAAGACCCTTCCCATTGCCATAGCTCAGGGTAAAGCTTGCCCTTGAACACGCGCCTGTATTAGTTACAAGCAGGTCATTAGTTCTTCCCTACTCTCTGTTTTGTGCTTTCAATTTTTTAAGATATTTTCATGTCTCCTAATTAATTATTCAGGATGCCGATAGAATCAGCTCTTCATGAGGTATATATATATTATATATAGATAATATATTCATTATTATCTATATATAATATATATATATATACTCTATATAATATAATCTATATACATCCTAATATATATATGCAGAATAACACATGTGAAAAATAGAAATGCTAACGCGTTTTCGGCTAATTCGCCTTCATAAGGGCAAAGTAGAATGAAGAACTTCATTCTACTTTGATAGCATGAAGGCAGGCGAATGCCGAAAACGCGTTAAGCATTCTATATTTTTCACAAGTGGTTATTCTGCATACTTGGATCAGTGTTGTTTTGATCATTGTTGCCATATATAATATGTTGTGGCGAGGGTCAGCAGTCGCCCATTGGGGAGAAAGACCTCGATACAAGTACATATATACACACATCCGTCCGAGAACATGAAATTACAAGATAACCAAGAGCTCACAAGGTATATTTGCTCAGCAGTTCCCAGAGAAGTGCTGGCTGGATTGTAGTTGGAGCGGGAGTTAATTAAGAACAGTAGGAGGCTGGTGATAGCAGGAGGCTGATGATAGGAGGAGGCTGATGATAGCAGGAGGCTGATGATAGCAGGAGGCTGATGATAGCTGGTGACTCTGTATCGTTCAGGATGTTCTGAGGCTGAAGTGTTGGTATTATCATCAGATGGTAGTCATGGTTGTGGTGTGGTCTGTAGTGGTGGTGGCCTGGTGGGTGGGGAGGTGGGGGTCTAGTGGTGGGGGGATCCGGTGGTGGTTGTTGATGGTGGTGGTCTGGTGGGGTGGTGGAAATGGGGGGGTTATAGTGTGGTAGTGGTGGTTGGTAGTGGTAGGTGGTGGTGGTAGTGGTAGTGATGGTGGTGGTAGTGGTCGGGGGATCGAACACTGCCCAGCAAGAAAGCAAAGGCCGTCACCTACCAACCAGTCCAAGTTAGTCTTCCCAAGTCCTCATGTGAGTTTGGTAATTTCAGAAACATAAACTAAGTTTTTACAAATAGGCATACTTCAAAAGTTATAAATATTACGAGCTATTAAAATAGATAAAATTATATAAATATATAACAAGAGTATAACGTATCTAACTTCACGCGAAATTTACACAGGCCTCAACAGGCATACAGATAGAGAGAGCGATAGGAGAGAGACTGAGAGAGAGTGACTGAGGGATTTGAGAGTAGAGCAGACCCGAGAAGAGAGACCGAGAGAGAGGAGAGAGAGAGGAGAGAGAGAGAGTGAGAGACAGGCTAGCGAAAACAGTCCTGTATAAAATATATGTTTAGTAAATACTCCAAAATTTTATGTAGAATATTGCTCCTTATTTTCTTGTGCAAAATAACGAATCAAAAAGTATATTCTCCAAGTATAAGTGACAGGACACGCTTCCTCTCTGGAGAGCCTATAATGATATATAATGAATAATTTATAGGCAAGAGAACATAATCATATTGTTCGAAACCTCGAACTTTGGCAGCCTAGGGATCTCCTGGTGCGCGATAAGTAAGTGCTTGACAGAAGTGCTTCGCCCAGCCGAGTTTTTCCCTCCGTGCTAACTGTTAGCGGTAATGGTTCCGCCATGCTGTTGTCAGATTAGCGAGGGGCTCTGGCGTGGGTTTATTGTTCCGGTGTGTTGAGTGATTGTGGTGTGTGTCGGTGTTGTGTGTTTGTGGTGTGTGTGTGTGTGTGTTGGGATGTAGTATGTGTGTGGTGTGTGTCCCAAGTTGTGCCTAGGTTTTTAGGCTAATTGTACAAATTTCAACCTTTATCCACTGTGTTCAGGTTCCCGGAGCCTGTTGACTGTCATATCGAAATTAAGACTGTATGAAATCTCCCACTCACCACAGTTTTCACGGTGACCTTACATTTGTGTACTATGCCTGGAGACGAGAGAGAGAGAGAGAGAGAGAGAGAGAGAGAGAGATGAAGCGAGAGAGAGAGAGAGATAGGAGAGTAGGACAGGAGAGAGAGAGAAGAGAGAGAGAGGAGAGTGATAGAGAAGGAGAGAGAGGGAGAGAGTAGCAAAACTTATTTCTAATCTATCTGACTCAACTGGGTAGTTAATTTCCAGCTGTACCTTCTTTGTTTACCATCCACAGTAAATGCTCTGCCGCTTATTACTTTCTATTTTTTTATTTATTGATTTTTCATACGCAGGGGGTACAGAAGTAGCTGACACAGTCTGACCCCCCCGCTCAGTGAGGACTGAGAACTTGCCCTTCCCATAACTCATGTTAAACCTAACCTCTCTAGTTTCCCTATAACACAAACACCCCAGTCATTTAACAGCACAAGCATCCAAACACTGAGTGAACAGTTAAAGATTGGTGCCTAGTTAATCCTCCCTTGGCCAGGGATACGAACCGTGGGCTAAACCGTGCTCGCGAGGCGAGGTGTATTATCCCCTGGACTCCTTTTCTTCTCCATGGCAATTTCCCCTGTGCATTTTGTATGTCCCTAAAACAGGGACCTCGAAGTATTTTTAGTTTAAGAATGATTAAAGAGCAATTTTATCTCGTGCAGGTCAACCTCTCAGACACTATATTGATTAAAATCCCACTGGTAGTACATAATAATACACCTCTCCTCTCTCCAGAAGGAGGGTGGAAACTTGTATTGAAAAAAATAATGTTCCACTTTTTTTAAATTCGTGAATAGAAAAATGCGTCCTCAAGAGAGTAAATATACACCCGGAAACTGAGAAACACAGTATTATCTATATATTGTTAAATTTTTGTGGTGGTGGTGGTGGTGGTGTTTGTGGTGTGGTGGTGGTAGTAGTGGTGGTAGTGGTGGTGGTGGTGGTGATGGTGTGGTAGTGGTGGTCTGTGGTGTTGTTGTGTGGTGGTATGTGGTTGGTGGTGTAGTGGTAGTGGTGAGGTGGTGGTGGTGTTACGGTGGTGGTTGGTGGTGGTGGTCTGGGGTGTCCAAAATATCATCCATAATTATAATGGTACAGAGACCATGGCAGCCTCCTAGAGGGCAGTCTCCAATAGTCTTTCCTGCTAGGTGGCGACTTTTGATAATGACTTTCCAATGCATTTCTTTCATAGTTACATATATCAATTGATTGTCAACATTGTTACTATTGCCTCTTGACCCATGCTGGAGTTCAACCCCCATTTTAAGGTTCTATCTTGTATTGATCATGTCTGTATACAATGGAGAATTGTTGGACTCGTTTTATTTAATCAACGGAAACACAAATGAACTTATTCAAGCAAAAATAAAGTACCCGCTTCCTACAGATGATCTCCTTTATTCATTATCCAAAGCCCTGTCAATATTTAAAGCAGATGGAGCAAGCGAGAAATATGCAAGTGAGATTTCCACTCCTAAATATGAATCTTTGATTATGTTACTTTATTTATATATACAATCTTACATTTTTGTACAGCCACCAGCACGCGTAGCGTTTTGGCAGGGTTCTTATCCTTATTTCCCTCCCTGGAATACGATCCGCCAAACGTTTAACAACAACTACCCATTTACTGCTGGTGCTGAACAGAGTCATCAGAGAAGGAGGATTTGCGTGCAGATATGGAGCTCGGAGTGAGAAGACGAGTGTGCCACATCACGGACTATTGGGGGGATCGAACGCCGTCCACAGCAAACACCTACAGCCCGTCCACGCACGACTGATCCATTGCCAAGATGGAATTTATGTTTATCCCAAAGAACCAAAGGGGCCCAAGGGCAGCCTGTTTCCATTTCCAGCGCCTCAGCGTGGCGATTCAGAGGGAAATGCGTTACTGGTATCGGATACCTGTCAGCACTGAGGGCTAAAAAGATTAATTTCGCTTTAAAATAAATACAAATTTTTTTATAGTTAACCAATTTTGCACAATTAATAAACCTTTTACAATAGACCACCCTTGAAGGACAAATATATAATAATAATATAATATATAATATATATATATATATTATATATAATATAATATATATATATATCGAGTTTTTTATATACAGAAGTGCACGTGGGAGCCCCTTATCATTGGATACCAATGGGCCTATCCTTCTACTGTCTCCATCATCTCCACACTGCAGTTATCCTTCTCTCTCTTCGTCCTCTCTCACTGCTCTCTCTTTCCTCACTACCTCCACTGTGTCTTCACACTTCATCTCACACTGGTCTCTGTCTGTGACTTCTTTTCTACACAGCTGAAGAGTACGCTCCTTTCTGATTTCTGTTACAAGATGAGAGGTTTCCCTTTCCATAGCCCATAGTGATATAGTTTTTCCCTGGAACACGACCCCTCTAATCGGTTTTACCTTCCCAGGTCCCCATTACTGCCAGGTAAACAGGTGCCGAAACAGTTACGAGTTTAGCCGCCCAATTCTCCCTGTCCTGTCACTGTATCTCTATCTCTGTATTCCTGCCTTATATCATTCTCTCTGCTTGTCTGTTTCAATGTCCTAACAACGTGTGACTGACGGTAGAGCAACGGATTCGCTACTTGCGGTCGGCGTTCAATCCCCTCGACGTCCAGGGTTTGGCACATTCTTCCCTCTATCCAGCCCCAAATTTATCCCCCTAGTAGTATACAGTTTTAATAGCCTGGGGCGCCTTTCCTGATAATTCCTTACCCTATATGTTTCAGTGTCTAGCTGTCATGTCTTTGTCTGTTTTAGCTATTCTCTCAAGTGTCAAGTGTAGGCGAGGGCAGGTATATATATGTAGGTATATGTAGCTATATACACATATATGTAGGAAGTTATTATAAGGACAGGAGTACTGAGGGAAAGCCCCAACTTGACAAACACAGTACAAGGAAAATACCTTCCTTTTATCCTAAACATCTTATCTAATCCCTTACACAGCCTGTATCTAACATCATATCTAATCACTTACACAGCCTGTTGCCTAATATCTTACCCAATCCCGTACACATCCTGTTACCTAATATCTCACCTAATCACTTACCTATCTTTTTACCTGTTCTCTTACCTACACACGTCTTAATTATTTTTTTTACAGAATCAATCAATTCATTAAAAATGCAACATATTGATACAAAAAAACTGCAGGTAATATTGACGATTTCTATGGATCTCCTCGATAGGTTAGTAGGGGTGGTTCTTGGGTTACTGCTCTCTGGTCAGGCAAAACAGTTGCTTTTCTTTACGGAGAGAACTGGTGGTATTTCCACTCCACGCTTGATCATTAATAGTCATTCACCTCATTATACAGTTTAATGTATTACATATTACATGATATCACTGTTGCAATATACATATTACGATGCAATATTGCATATGTGGTATTGTTTGGGTGTTGTATTTTAGATATTCATTGTGGTCATTTGCTCATACACACACACACACACACACACACACACACACACACACACACACACACACACACACACACACACAACACAATATATATATATATATATATATATATATATATATATTTATTTTATAGACTTTTTTCTAAATATCAATAGCGTAGAGCATGGAACAAGACCAGTTTTATGGACCGGCTTGAGCAATAATTACCAGCAATAAAAATATATTGGCTGGTTGCAGGAATATTTCCTCTGAGGGCTCATGTTGTATGCATAGTTGGCTGGTTTTATTGCTGGACATTTGCGTATGTGTGTGTGTGTATGTGTGAGTGTGGTGTGTGTTGTGTATGTGTGTGTGTGTGTATGTTTGCGCGTGTGTGTATGTGTGTTGTGTATGTGTGAGTTTGAGTGTGGTACAGATAAAATGTCTTACCACAGTAATGTTAAGGTCTGTTCAGAGTAATTGCTTTATAATAGAAAATAATTTGAGATGTGTGAACTTAGCTTGATGAAACTTAGTTCCAGTGAGCTCCCTGAGACTCCAGGTCAAGTCGTCCTCAGGCTAGGTGCGTGCAAGCTGCGGTGGACCTTAGCACTGCATTCGTAAGTTTTAGCGTACGTTCAATATCGACATTTTCTCATGTATAAATTAACATTATTTCATTTAGGTGAATGTTATGCTTAAGTTAGGTTAAGGTAGGTGATAGGTGTTTAGGTGTCCTCCAGCAGCCAGGAGACCTGGTCGACGACCGGGCCGCGGGGATGCTAAGCCCCGGAAGCACCTCAAGGTAACCTCAAGGTAGGGTCTGTTGGCAGTTATTTGTGTTTGTAGTAGTAGTAGTAGGCATCCATCAGTCTCAACTTGACTGATGATTAGTTCACCCATGGTGTTTGTAGTACATGGGTAAAAAGCATTCGAACAGAAGACATCAGCTAGGCACCGTTCGATAAATGTTCGAAGGTCATCTGTCGTGAGTCGTGTGTAAGTGTTTTTTTTTTCATTCATAAGCAGGGGGTTTGGCGGCTGGATTAACGAGCTTTGCTGATAAGGTCCTTGGGCTTTGTTTGGCATTTGGGCTGTGTTGATAAGGATCTTGACTGCAAAGTCGACTATAAATAAAGCAGACTCGCAGAGAGTTAGTTGCAGTGAGCTAACTGGGGCTTCAAGACGTCTATAATAACGAAGAAGATAATCTTCTCTTCCACGGACGAGTGCTCATCATGTACTAAGCCTAACGCAGGAGAAGATATGAGAGCAGGATCCGAACGACTAGGTGTTCAACTTTATTATTAGTGACGTTGAATTTTAGTTTTCCTCGGTTAATTTCATTTTACATTTGTCGAATAAGGACATTATAGTTTGGCATAATTGATTAATGACTCATCTGATAATGCGTTCATCAAAATATTCAGATACAAAAATCGATCAATATCACTGTATCGTGATAAGAAATCTAGATTTATTGACTTTTCAATTGCCAGGGAAATGTTGGCGATATCTTTCCTTGAAATTGAATATCAACTTTCCATTGACTTGGCAGCGAGTCCAGTCCTTGACCACATTGTGCGTTAAGGTCCTGTCATCTTGCCGAGGGTTGCACATTTGACAGTTGAGAGGCCGGCCCAAAGAGCCAGAGCTCAGCCCTCACAAGCAAAACTAGTTGAGGACAACTAGGTGAATACAGCACGATAATTAATTTTATCTAGTGTTATTTTCGTTCATTATTTTATATCTGATATACAGGGTATATTTGATATAGCCGTGTGAGAATCAGCAGGGATTTTATATATAGTGATCATATCTCTACAAAGTGGCATTCCAAAATGTCCCCACTTTAGAGATAGTCACAATAATGTGTCCGAAAACATGTTCAGTCCCTCGTCAAGTCGCGGTTGATGCGTGAATTCAACCCGGCCTCTCATCTAATAGGTCGTGTTATTTACGTTGCAAATGCAACCCACTGTGAAAAAAAGTAACGGGTCAAAATAATCTGCATTTTTCTATGCTTCGGTCTCGCTTGTTTAGGTGAACTGCTTAGGTTCGTAAGATTCGTGTATGGTTAGAAGATTGGGTTTTTAGCAGAATGCCAAATCAAGTGAACGGGCTGGGGTATTAACCAATCTTCCGTTTCTAAGATTGGAACTTTAGTATCACTTAACAGGTAAAGGAAAAATTACTGATTGGAAACTTCATAACTGAATGAGAGTTACACTCATAAACTCTGAAGATTTGGTAAACAATCGTCACTGAGTGAAGAAGTATGTTGTGAGCGTCTTTACCAGTCTGCTTGATCACTGAACACCAGTGTTGAGCTTACTGCAACACTCATCTTAACTGAACTTCAAAACTGTGTAAGGACTAGATTGTCATGGGCTAGATTGGATTTCCTACACCTCATGTCAAGGGCTAAATGGGATTTTCTACACCTCATGTCAAGGGCTAAATGGGATTTTCTACACATCATGTCAAGGGCTAAATGGGATTTTCTACACATCATGTCAAGGCTAAATGGGATTTTCTACACATCATGTCAAGGGCTAAATGGATTTTCTACACATCATGTCAAGGGCTAAATGGGATTTTCTACACATCATGTCAAGGGCTAAATGGGATTTTCTGCACATCATGTCAAGAGCCAAATGGGATTTTCTACACCTCATGTCAAGAGCCAAATGGGATTTTCTACACCTCATGTCAAGAGCCAAATGGGATTTTCTACACCTCATGTCAAGAGCCAAATGGGATTTTCTACACCTCATGTGAAGAGCCAATGGGATTTTCTACATCTCATGTCAAGAGCCAAATGGGATTTTCTACACCTCATGTCAAGAGCCAAATGGGATTTTCTACACCTCATGTCAAGAGCCAAATGGGATTTTCTACACCTCATGTCAAAAGCCAAATGGGATTTTCTACACTCATGTCAAGGCTAATGGGATTTTCTACACATCATGTCAAGAGCTAAATTGGATTTCCTACACCTCATGTCAAAAGCCAAATGGGATTTTCTACACATCATGTCAAGGGCTAAATTGGATTTCCTACACCTCATGTCAAAAGCCAATGGGATTTTCTAACATCATGTCAAGGGTTAAATGGGATTTTCTACACCTCATGTCAAGAGTTAGATTGGATTTTCATATCAAGAGTTAGATTGGCTTTCCTATTCCTCATGTCAAAGGTTATTGGATTTCCTACACCTCATGTCAAGAGCCAAATTGGATTTCCTACACATCACCCATTATAAAAAAAATGTATATCTCTATAATTTCTTGTGTCATTATAGCCACACTATACTGAGACTGCGAGCAGAGAACTCTTAAAATGACGAGAAAGCCTGTCAGATGCTGGCAACAGTTGAACCTCCGGTTGGATCAGAGCCTGTAGAAGAAGGATCAGATTATCTGTATTCCTCCTTACGTAAGCGTGATCGGTCAAAATAAGTTAGTTCACCAGCAATAATATGTTCATTAATATGGTGGTAACACATTATATTTTCTTGTGTAGAGATTTGATGAAGCCGCATACAATGAATTGACTCGTAAATCCAACACAGGTTTCTGAACATCAATTCACATATATATTATAAAATAGCTAAATATAGCCTCCATCATTGTATGTTACTAGAATTTTATCGCATATTTTAGATTTTTTATTGAATGCCTTGGAGCACAACCTACTTTGCATGCTGCCCTGTAATTTGGCTACATAACACATCTTGGTGAAGCTGAGTTAGTGGCAGATGAGCAGCAAATTGCATCCCCCCAGCTCATCTCAAGGGCTCACACGGCTACTGGCAATCAGTGTTCTCTAACTGGCTTTATCAGCGCCAATCCACAGTAGTTCAGCATCCCCAAACATTTAATTGTCCTCATAGCGTACCATTTGCGTCCCAGAGGCTGCGTTATTAGCCCAATCATTGTCTGATAACGCTGTATTACAGACGATTAGTGGGACATGGCCAGATCTGCCAAATGGATTCGGTAGCTGAGGTAGACAGTAGCCACGGATCCAAGGTGCTGTGGCGAGGCGGGTGTAAGACAGGCTGGGAGGTCTGCTGTCAGACTGAAAGTAATGAAGCTATTGTTAAGTTTCTGCCTGGGCGGTAGTGACCGTGGGTTGCCTGAAGAAATATTGCCCTCCGTTATATTGATTATCCCGCTTGTCCAAGTCTGGTACTGTGCGTGTTCACTCTTTTTTTGATTTAATATGTGTATTTACAGGTGTTCGAAATGTGTGTTTATATGGTAAGTGGTTGGAGACAGCAATTTGCGGGGATTTTCTATTATAATTGCGTATACAAATTCAGTTGAATTTTATGCCTGGAAGATATTGCTGTGTTTGATGCATTTTATACTCAAAGATTATTATTATTATTGCTTCAAGAAGCACAGAGTCTCAGCATCAGCTGCAACTCACAGATGGCTGGGTTCATAGCAAGCTAATTTAAGGAACCTGCACCTCCAAACACGCAACCTTATTGCAACGTTCTGCAACGCTTTCAGAGGACTATGCGTAAGTATAACAGAAAATTGCGGTTTTGACAAAATTGTAACAACTAAAACAAGATTGTATCAACAAAACCAACGTTACAGCAACCAAACCAACCCTCCAGCAACTAAAACAATGTTGCACAAACGATGAAACGACGTTGCAGCAACCAAACCAACCCTCCAGCAACTAAAACAATGTTGCACAAACCAGAAAATAACGTTACAGCAACCAAAACAATCACTGAAGCAGAAGAAAAGTTGTGTACGTAACGACTGGGTGTAATGCTACCCCAATATGCTCATTATATAACCCATGGATATTCTTACACGCCACCAGTGATCTGTTTAGCCAATATCCAATTACCATAAGCTACTGTTGACACAGAGTGCTTTCTCCTGGATAAAATTTATTGTGCATATTACCAGCAAGTGGCAGGCGCCGTATATTACTCATTAGCTATCTTTATTAACAAAGAACTTTAACAAATGCCCCTTTGACACGCGATCAGCTGGGTGCATTGTCCCTTAATTATCTCTCATTCACAAGAGATGACCTTATGTGGAGGCCAAGTCCAACCACAATTAGTTTTTATGAGGTGGCGTCTCGTACAGTAGTGGCAATATACCTCTCAAAACGTAGTCTGATCCTTGGTGTATATGATACATATTTACGACGTATGTTAAAACATTATCCTCATCTATTACAAACAATTCGCTCCTTTTGACATGCTCTTCGTAAGTGCAGTCTTCGGCTAGGGACGCCAGGTTGCTTTATTTTCCTTGCTCTCTCTCAGTTGCTGAGTTGAAGAGTTGTGGCGGAGTATGTAGGCCATGAATGGAACTGAGTCTGCTTGACGGACATTTGGCTTAAAGCTGACAATTAGTTTCGGTATGAGTATCCATCCACATCTGACTTAATGTTATTTTTATATTTCTGGGTTGTGACATATGTGATGGAACACTCAGCTTCCTGATTTTCATTGTAGTTTGTTTTTCCCCTGATATGATTATTTGTATTATTTTAATTATTATTATTATTATTATTGATGTTGCTTTTGTTTCCAATAGATAAAGCTATTGGAAACTAGAGCCTCTGATGTTCCAAATTTTATTACACGCTAATTTGTTATCCTATAATTGGATCAATGGAACGACAAGCTTTTGTTTTGAAATTTTGTTAAACACTGCTTGGTTCCTGAATGTTAAAACTACGTTTTATGCATAGTTGTCTGAAGCAATCCTGCTGTTATTCAAATTGGTTGAATACTGTTTTGTGCTATTAGCTATTAAGAATGTGTGTTGAATTGTTCAAGAAATATGTAAATATTTAACTCAGTGTGATCTATTACCAGAAACTTTTGGCAAATATTTTCCATTTTGCTAAATGTAGGTAGCAAATGTGGGTTTAACTTTTCATCCGCTGCCCACTGGATGAGGATGGAACGTGTATGATAGACAATTGAATCCTGAAACTGGCTCAGCGCATTTGTAAGTTACAAAGCCTAGAGACTGAACCAGTAGTCGGTTTCAAACCCATTGTTGTTATAATAGAAATGTACATTAAACCGTGTAACTAGCTCATCAAGACAGTAACTTGCTTAGCTAAATGAATTTTGTGGGTTTCAGTCCCTGAGCCCATTATGTGCCTCTGTAACCCATTTCCACTACTGCCCACAAGACGGGTATGAGGTGCATAATAAAGGAAATCAACCTTTAACGTATTGATTAATGTATTGTTCCGTTGTTCAATTATTAAGGACTAATATTTTATTTTTATTTTTAAGCAGCGGAATGTTATAACATGTTGTCAAAACTAGTTTGTTAATTTATGCAGATTTGCGATAAGTTCGTCAAATTTGTTTTGTTCATGCTTAGTTAGTATCAGTCGAGACATCTACAACACCTTTTGTTTGGGGGTATGTTCTTAGTGAGGAAAAGTAGTGAAGTTAAATGTTGAAAGAACACACAACTGACAGTGTGTGTTCACAGTCTGCCAGTTCTTGCTGGCAGACTGACAGTCACAATCAACTGATCCGGTGCTTGCTAGGCAGACTGGCTTTATATATATATTAGGCTTTACTGGCTTTTATATATAGGCAGACTTTCTTTATATATGTTGATTGTTTTGACTGTACACAATCAAATGATTCAGTGCTTGCTGACAGGCTGGTAGTGTTCGCATTTATGAAATATTTAAAGGGAAGACAAACATTTAAAGAATTTTATTTCTTAATTAGTTGGGCACACCAGAAGTGTCGTCTTTTAAATAAAACACAAAATACAACATATAACTATGCTTTTTCAGCCATATTACGATATATCTGGGTCTTATATACGATAATTTCTCCAAATAATAGAGGAAAAACTCTGCTAAATTTACAATGACAATTATAATGAGGAAATCACACTTTTGAGAGAGGCAGCATGCTGAAATAATACGAATAAATCAGCCTAAGAGAGTAGAGTTCGTGGTAAAAACTGAGAATAACTTTGGAAACAGTCTATACAGCTTTCATCAATTATAACTTGTTGTTAGTAAGATAAATACATTGTAATTTTGTCTGTTTGACTAGTGGTCGGTTGGACTCAAACAGACAAAAATATGTTAGAAATAATTTAATTATATATATATATATATATATATATATATATATATATATATATATATATATATATATATATATATATATATATATATATATATATATATATATATATATATATATATATGTGTTTTTCTACTGACATTTTGGCCCTGGAGAAGGTGATATACCTCTGGAAAGTATGAAAATTTTCTCAGCAATTTTGGCATAACCTTTCAACCCCGACGTACCTTCTAGCCAGACCTGACTTCTTTATTTTGTGCGTGTATTCTTCTTCTAGGGGTCGAGCTTTGCTCTTTGGTCCCGCCGTCAAATATCAATCAACTGGTGTATATAGGTTCATGAATCTTTGGGGCTGTCGTATCTATATTTGAGATTGTGTGTGGAGTCTGATTTCCCTACAGCCCTGCCTAGAGTACATTCCATTTGTTAACTACTCTGGCACAGAAAGGATTCTGAGCTGTGTGTGTGTGTGTGTGTGTGTGTGTGTAAATGTGTGTGTGTGTGTGTGTGCGTGGGTTCTCACCTAGCTGTATTCTCCAAGTTGAGTTTGCAGGGTCGAGCATCTGCATTTAATCATCTGATGCCTTTAAGACAATAATTGGATCAATGCAGTGATTCTTTGTTCACTCTATTTTCTTATCACATTTACATTTAAAGCTGAATATTGAATCGAATTGTGTGTGTATGTGTGTGTGTGTATTCACCTAGTTGTATTCACTTAGTTGTGCTTGCGGGGGTTGAGCTCTGCTCTTTCGACCCGCCTCTGTGTGTGTGTGTGTGTGTTTGTGCTTTTGATGTTCCCAATTTTACTACAAGCTAAATGAAAATTGAAAAAATTCTCCACCGGGTCGAACCCAAAACTTCGGGGATCGAACTCAGCTGTCAAGCCATGAAACTGATAGTCAATGCGCATCACAGCCGTCATATGCTTAGTTAACATGATAGTTAACATAGGTAGGTGGTTACTCGTTTAGAGAACATGCTGCAAATGCAGATCAGTCTAGACAAGAACGACCGTTAAGTGATGTTAATGAGAACTGCTCAACCAGCATGTTGTTGTTGGCGGCTGAGCGCCTTGTGTCGTGGGCGCCAAACATCTGATGGTTCATGAAGTTGAGCCCGGCGGGGAAACCTTGAGGTCATTGACCTTATACATAACAGCAAGAAGGGCCTGAAGCTGAGTGGACAGCGCTCGGGGCTCGTAGTCCTAAGGTTCTGGTTCGATCCCAGGCGGAGGATGAAACAAATCGGCAGAGTTTCTTTCAAACTGATGCGCCTGTTCATCTAGCAGTAAATAGATACCTGGGAGTTAGACAGCTGCTACGAGCTGCTTCCTAGGGATGTGTAACAAAAAGGAGACCTGGTCAAGGACCGGCCGCGGCGACGCTGAGCCCCGAAATCATCTCAAGATAACCTCAAGAAGATTATGAATTTATCTTTGGTGCTAATGGCTTCTGTATTCTGAATACTCTAACTATATCGTGTCAAGATAAAGGAGGAGTTATCTCCCACTGTTCTCTACTCTGTCAAGAGATTGGCTATATGATAGAGAGGGGGGGGGGGGAATGTGGTAGGTAAAATCTACTTTGCCCTACCACATTTTCTCATTGAGATATATTTCACATTACTGTGTTTTTTTTCAGTGTAATGTGGTATGTCATCTATAATGGGAGTGAATGTTCATTCACATATTTCACATAATTTCATTCATTGTACTAATATCTGGTCGTATTATAATATGACTCTTGTATTTAATACTAGGGGGGGGGGGGGTTAACTAGGAGGTACCATTCTGTCTTCCCCCATCAACCATTCTCCCCTCTTCTATCCCCTTCTTTCCATATTCCTCCCTCTCCTTCCCCCCTCCATCTTTCTACCCTCCCCCTCCACCTCGAACAGACAGACATTTTCATTTATTTATATAAAGTGGAAGCCAGCTGGACCTTGTTCTCTTATCCCCTAATTTATCCCTTTACCCCATAGTCCTCCACCCCCTTTGCCTTCCCCTTTTATTCTCTCTCATCTCTCCAAAAAATATATATTATAAAAAAACATTGAAATAAGTGCATGAGTCTAAGAAATTATATGAAGATGATATTAACACACGTCCACGTAAATTACACGCCAAATTTCACCCATTACTACTGAAAATGGCATGGGCAATGGCAATACTTTATCTTTTAAAGTATTTACCGTAGGTCTAACCAAAGCAACCTATGTCCGTACCGCACACGCAGACGAGTCCCCCTACAAATTTGGATAAGGCTAGCCTCAAGCATCTCGCCTCCGATTTTCGACAGACAGACATTTCTGTCGGGCCCTTTGTCCCTTGGTAACAAGCTGAGAAAAATCCCACTGTGATTGCTTTTCCATAACCGAAAGTTTTAACAATATGAGGAACAGAGTCCGAGTAAAAAAAGCCATTTTATTAAACTGGTATAATATTACCCAACAAATGGTTGAAGTAGTAAGGGAGAGAGAGAGATCAAGAAGAGACAAATGTTCTTAGGAAGAAGAGAAACCTCGGTAAAAAGGAGGCAAAGTTCAGGAAACAAACTGCTGAACCCAAAACGTTTATCAAAGAACATGATAAAAATAGAGTATTCAGGGCCCAGAATTAGATCCACATTACATGCATTCCTGTCAAGTGAGGAGTCCTCACATACATGTGGTGGAATTATCCGGATGGTCCGTACCACACCTGAGACAAAAACAATTACATCTCTCCCATCACTAGTACCCCTATTACTGCTGCGACTCATGTGACTGTTTTTACAACGTTTGTGTACTATAATTTCTACCACCACCACTCCTAAAAGTACCACATTAACTACCATTGCTTCAGATGACCTCGTAGTCGGTCCGCTTCGAGTGCTAACACTTTATTTGGTATAATAACCATGAGAGCAAACTAGACAACCAACAGTGTTTGGTTACAAATCAGCCTCTTGTTTCCCATTAGAAGATACGTAAAGAATCAATGACTTGGCAGTACTAATCAAATTAATGCG
>WNGS01164437.1:60792713-60804431 GCA_020271785.1 Procambarus virginalis
AAATATTTGTTTGAAAATCATTGTTCACTATATGTGTTATCTGGCTTCATTACCTCTACTAGTAATATGAATACATATAACACACTGGGCAAAAAATCCATATTAGCAAATATCGAGCTATGGATGGGACTGGGTTCGAACCCGTGCCATTAGACTCCCCAGAGATGCCTGAATATGTTCTTCTACATTTATCATGTTACCGTAGTTCCCTTAGGCATCTAAATTATATATTCCAAGAAGTGTGTATAGTCACATCATGTTCCCGATAGATCCACTTATAACCTGTTTCTTCATCGCTGGGAACTTGAAGGGTAGAAATAATGCGATATTAAGTGAATTAAATTTCTTGACACTTGGTCTGCCGTTTAATTATTTATAGTGAGAGGGTTTAGATTCCACTGCTGTGTTTTGTGCTGAGTGAATACTCACTCGAGACGCTGAGTGAATGCTTTCAAGAATATCACTCAAGACGCTGAATATTCTCAAGTTGTGAGTACAGGATGGCTCCTAACGTTACTCTTAAAGTGGTTTAAGATGTTCATTGGTTCCCTAAAACCCTCAATATTTCGGCCCTTTAATAGTTACTAGAAATTAGCTAAATTAAATCAGTTTTAACTGAGGACCATTTCCTCTTGTGGCCTCGACGAGAACAGTAAGCCGGCTGCTTGTCAAAGCTCCCCCATCCCCTATTTGTCCTGGTTGACGCAAAAATTGCGTATTATTTGAGTGAAAAAAAAAACAGGTTTCACTCACTTAAGATCAGGTTTCAGTTAAAGGTTCCGAACAGCTGCAGATGTAACTGGTCCCCTCAATTAATAGGTTGGGTTTTTATACGTTATGGAAACCAAACGTTACAAATGCATCCTACTATGAAGTTAGAAGGTTGGATTTTATACGGAGTGTCAAATTAAGAGAACGGGCTGAATGGTGAACGGTCGAGAGATTCCAGTTTTTCAGAAATAACGTCTAGCAAACCCCATAGGAGAAACGCCCCAAAAAACAGGGGTATTTGAAAATTACGAAGAGCATCATACACTCCACAATAGCCTGGCATATCTATGATGAAATCCCGTTACTGTACCCACCTGTGTGAAAAAAAAAGACACAATTTCACAGACGAATGGTTGACTGGACTCGCAAATAAACTTCCAATGCAGGCGATGATTCACAATAACGTGGCTAAAGTATGTTAACCAGACCACAGACTAGAAGGTGAAGGGACGACGACTTTTCGGTCCATCCTGGACCATTCTCAAGTCGATCAAACTTCCAATATTTGGTTGTGTTTTGTGTTTACATATAATGTAAAGTTGCACACTACAGAGTCAATATTTTAGTGTAGAGTTTAATATTGCTCAACAGGAGTTTTGGGGAGACAATTCAGGTCAGTAACTAGGTTTATAGAACAAAAACGGTATCTGGTGTAAGGGTTTATGAACTCTCGCACCTGTTGGTACCTGTTGATTATTCGTTCTGTTTGCATCTGTTGTTTGGGAGTTTCGTCTGTGCCTCTTGCTTATTTTTGCCGTTTGTACCTGTTTTTTAAATATGTAATTTTGTTCCTGTTGTTTGGAAGTGTTTCTTGTTCCCGTTTTCTGTACATGTTGATTGTATAGTTTTTGTGCATTGGTCAATGCTATCTAAATCTGATACTTGTGTTGCCAGGGCCTGTTGCATGTACTGTGTTCTGTTGTATGTACTGTGCCCTGTTGCATGTTTCGTTGTATCTGCTGGCTGTACCTGTTGTTTGTACCTGTGTACTGATGTTCTGTTGCACCTGTTGGCCGTACCTGTTATTTGTACCTGTGTCCTGTTGCACCTGTTGGCTGTACCTGTTGTTTGTACCTGTGTCCTGTTGTAATGATGTTCTGTTGCATCTGTTGGCTGTATCTGTTGTTTGTACCTGTGTCCTGCTGTACTGATGTTCTGTTGCATCTGTTGGCTGTACCTGTTGTTTGTACCTGTGTCCTGTTGTACTGATGTTCTGTTGCATCTGTTGGCTGTACCTGTTGTTTGTACCTGTGTCCTGCTGTATTGATGTTCTGTTGCATCTGTTGGCTGTACCTGTTGTTTTTACCTATGTCCTGTTGTACTGAAGTTCTGTTGCACCTGTTCGCTATACCTGTTGTTTGTACCTGTGTCCTGCTGTACTGATGTTCTGTTGCACCTGTTGGCTGTACCTGTTGCTTGTACCTGTGTCCTGTTGTACTTACTAGCTGTACCCTTTCCTTGTATCTATCTAACTTTTGCCGTCTTGCAGTTGCTTGTGTGAGGTGTGGGAGGCTGTGCTAGGAGAGAGACCTGCTTGACAAGGGGCCGAGGTTTGCAACTTTCAGATGACCAGATCTTGTGTTCAGGGTACCGTGTTCTTTGTGGTATTCCGGTGATACACTACTCTTGCTGACGTGTGTGTGTGTGTGTGTGTGTGTGTGTGTGTGTGTGTGTGTGTGTGTGTGTGTGTGTGTGGTGTGTGTGTGTGTGTGTTTGTGTGTGTGAGCCAAAAATCGTATTTAGTTAGATGGCTAATTGTGAAATCACGAGACCTAATCATTTTGTGGCTGAGTTAAGTATAATTTTAATGATATAATAGCAGATTCCTTGACATGTCCGAATCATTTTTTATAGAACATATCATTGAACAAAAGTAAAATTGTCAGTAAAAATACGCATTTTCTTACATTTTTTGTGATGGATAAAATAATTTACGGTTCAAAAAATAAAGCCTTTTGGTGACCAGGACCAATTTTTGAGCCTGCACGTTTGTTCATTATTTAAAAACAAATGATGAAATACCAGTAAAGTCCCCGGGGATGATATGGTGTTGGACTTAGGCCTTAAGTCCATCACCATATTTAATGCACTCCATAATTAAACTTTCTATAGTCATCATCAGTCATTATAAATACCTCTATTATGTGAAAGGAAACATACTTAACTATTTCTGTCCAGTCCGGGAAATAAAACCCGGGATCCCAGATTGTGATTCGAGAACGAAGCCAACTAAACTACCAAACCCTTGGATGATATGTTTGTTCAAACTGTTTTGTCTTGCCAGCTGCGTACGAGCCTAAGCCACCTAGCTAATCTATCGAGGCCAATGTATAGAATACGTCTATATTACAGTGTTTGAATTAATATTAATACGTCGCTTTCTTGACGTATTGGTTAATTCCGTGATAAATGAGAGTGAGGGTTGTTAAGGGAGTGTGTGGCACTCGTCAGTGCCATACCAGGGAATCTGCTAGTTTTTGTGCCAAGAGGAGCCAACCGCCATGTTCTTGAGCATTCTTGAACATTCTTGAACATTCTTGAACATTCTTGAACATTCTTGAAAACAAATAATACTAGCAGCGAAATTTATTTTATTTTACATATATTGTGCGTGTATAATGACCAGACCACACACTAGAAGTGAAGGAACGACGACGTTTCGGTCCGTCCTGGACCATTCTCAAGTCGATAGAGAATCGACTTGAGCACTGTAATATTGACTGCATCGACTTGAGAATGGTCCAGGACGGACCGAAACGTCGTCGTCCCTTTACTTTCTAGTGTGTGGTCTGGTCAACATACTTCAGCTACGTTATTGTGACTCATCGCCTGCGTGTGTGTATAAGTTATTTCTTTAACTTTTTAGAACACAACTAAGCTAAAGATATCAGCATCTATTCAGTGTTTAACTATCTCAAATAACCCATCAATAATAGATATAACTTTTTCTTAACTGTATAGTCCTGTTATTACCTATAAACATATATTCATCATTTTAACCCAAAAACAGTGATAAAATACTATACGAAAAAGTCCCCGTTAAACAATATGTATTTTTAAAATAAAACATTTTAAACGAAACAATGAATATTTTTAAAATTAAACATTTTAAATGAAACAATAAGCATTTTTAAAATGAAATATCATTGAGAGTCCTGTTAAAAAACTAAATGTTGGGAACAAAGATTATACTAAAGTGTCGGTTACTTGCAATGTCGTGGAGTTCCTTCTGCTGTCTCCTTGACCTAATAATGTTATCATCGCGGCTGACTGAATCCTTCACAATTCATCACATCTGACCGGTTGAAGCAGTCGTTGATAACCACATTGGGTAAGGGCAATATATATGAGCTCCACTTCTCTACTTCTGCTGCTCGTCACTGAGAAAGGGTTCAAACAGTCGTCCGTATCCAGTCCGGGTAACCTTATAGACCATTTCGCATATTTTGTTTACGAGTCTAATACTTTCACACTAGAGCGATGCAAACTGACAGTTTCATTATTATTTTAGACTGGCTGCACTCATTCACTTGGCGAATTCTTGTTAGTGGGTGGAAATGTAGTCATCGATAATCACCATGGATGGGTGCAAACTTACTTCTTCAGAATTGTTAACATGTGATTCTTTCAAGCAATCATGGTTACTCTCACCAGGAGGGTCCAAACTGTATTCGTCACCAGGAATTATACGTGAACTATTACAAAGGTACATAGATTATACGTGACTTATTACAACATTGTATAATTAACACCTTAGATATTGACATTTGGTTGGCTCAAACCAGTTCCATCACAATCACATATTACAATTACCTATTTTATCCTTTTAATGCAACGGAAAGGCCTCATCCTAGAGACACTAAATATGAATTAGATATAAAAAAATAAAATAAATTGATAATAAATATCAAAACATAAAAAATATCACCTAAATTCTTGTTCGAATAACTACCGAACTCTTAGTTATATAGTTAAGTTATATAGTTCCCTATTTCCTCAAAATCTATTGAAACTTTACAATATATTATAGAGACCTGGGAGACGGTGCACATTGCTCCCTACTTAAGGCTTTCCAACTCACTTACACTAACCAATATAGTGTTAAATCCTTTGTTAAGTAAGCTGTTATGGCGGTCTTAATAATCCTCCAGACGTTCCTAGGCCTTAACTGTCAGTACACCACACGAAAAGTTACAACAACATGAAATATTTTATGAGTGGAGAAACACAGTGTTACAGTGGCACACTTAGCCACTGTACTCTCCTTCCACATCAGTTCACAAGCAAAGGTTCACCCAGAACATATTTGCATACGATGAAGACTTGCAATGTCGTCAATCAAGCTTGATCAATATCAACGAGACAGACTAACTTATATCAAGCTATTACTCTTGTGGTTTGAGGGTCTTGTGTTACTCTGTTATCTCTGTGCCACCTGATATCTCTGTGCCACCTGTTATCTCTATGCTGTGATTCTGCTACAAAATTTGATTTTGCAAATTGAGAAATCTTATAACGGGAAAAGAAAGACGAAATTGCTGATAAAGATGGAAAAAAATAGATATCAAGACACGAAAGACGAAAACTACTGGAATTAGAAAAAAGATAACAATATAAAACCAGGTCATGAGAAAAGCTAAAAAAATGTGATAAGGAGAAATGTATAATGATTATGATCAAGCAAACGAGCTATGAAACAATGTATCACATGGTAATTAAAGCATATATTCCACACATATATAATGTTAAATACAATGTAACCTATATCACCTCAGTCATTATACCCACTCTCAGGCGTTTATTACTGATAACAACTAACATTATGTAGTATTTCTAACATAATTGTGGCTTAAAATATCGATAACTGGCCAATCAGGACTGAGGATTATTATGCATTCGATGCCAGCCAATCACGAGGCTTCTTCCATGTCGTTGTTTGGTAACGTTATCTTGAATTCAATTTCTTTCTTTATTATGCACCCCATACCCATCCCGTGGGCGGTAGTGTAAAGGATACAGAGGCACATAATCGGTTCAGGAACTGAACCCTCTAGTTCGTTTAGCTAAGCAAATAACAATGTTTGACGCTAGTTACAAAATTATCAATGTTGTATACACATGTACACACCCTCATACATACATGTACATATATATATACGTATACACATATACATACACATACATATCTAATCACCCACACAAATACACACATCAAGAATCTTTGTGTCACAAGTGACACAAAGAGGTGTCACAAGTGACACTACAAGAGGCTCACAACAGTCACTATACAAGGCACTTTACATCTATAGTGAGTCACACAGTTACTAGTCTTGAGTTATCTTGAGTTAACGTATTGGGTGATTCTTCACTGAGTTAACCTATCATTAGCTAGCGAAGTAGTAAGGAATAGCTCAGTGCACAGTATCTCGCACGGTAGCTACATGGTGAGTGCACAGTACTGGTACCTCACACTCAAGGGAGGTCTGTGATGCGTGCACAATACTGCTACTTTGCATGATAGTGTGATGGTGATGGAGTACATAGTCCTGTTGCCCTGTAGCACAGGAGCGAGGTATTGCACAGTATTGGTACTATGCACGGTTGTGTATTGGTTAGAAAGTGCACAATACATCTACCATGCACTGTAGTTCAGCGATGATGGAGTGCACAGTAGATTTTCACAGTATCTCTGTGATGAGAGTGCACAGCACATGTGCACAGGATTTGTGCCTTACACGGCAGGAAATATGATGGAAAGCGCAGTACAGTGAACTATAATTGGTATTTTAAGGTTTTGAGGAAAATGCGCAGTTTAGATACTTCTCCAATGCGCAGTTTAGATACTTCTCCAATGCGCAGTTTAGATACTTCTCCAATGCGCAGTTTAGATACTTCTCCAATGCGCAGTTTAGATACTTCTCCAATGCGCAGTTTAGATACTTCTCCAATGCGCACTTTAGATACTTCTCCAATGCGCAGTTTAGATACTTCTCCAATGCGCACTTTAGATACTTCTCCCCCCCCCCAAATCCCTGTCACGGAAGCGCAGTACAGACACTATTCCTCCCAAAAGGCGCAGTTCTGATATCCTGTAACGGTATAATAGGGACACGTACTAGGTTATGGTTATCTTGAGGTTATCTTGAGGGATTTCGGGCTTAGCGTCCCCGCGGCCCGGTCCTCGACCAGGCCTCCTCTTTGTTACACATCCCAAGTAAGCAGCCCGTAGCAGCTGTCTAACTCCCAGGTACCTATTAACTGCTAGGTGAACAGGGGCATTAGGGTGAAAGAAGCTCTGCCCTTTTGTTTCCGCCTTCAACGGGGATCGAACCCGGGACCTCAGGACTACGAATCCTGAGCGCTGTCCACTCAGCTGTCAGGCCTCTAACCTGGCATCTAACTAGACCACAGGTTAGGTGAGCCAATTAGCGCACTGGTACTTTATACAAAAGAGGAAAAATAGGTTAGGAAATTACGGGATCACCATAGCCCGTGCTACATGGACTTTTCGTCCTCAGTAGCTAAATCTGAAACAACAACATGATAGGAAAAGTGGGAACAGGGAGAAAACCAGAGAAAGAGAATGGAAAGAATAGGGGAAAAAGGAGCTAGAATTTAGGAAAATCAGTGAGGACTATAATTTAACTATCGATAGAAAGCGTTAAGCCAATTTGACTATTTAAAGTTTGAAATTAGTATGAGGACAGAATTAAAGAACGGTGCCAAACCGCTTTGACCGTCGGGATGGCGGGGTGGGGGGGGGGAATCGAACGACGACCCGGCCACATACGAGGTCCAACATCTCTTCCTGCCAGTTCCTGACCTATCACAATGCTGTTAATGTTCACCCTGTTGATTCGTTGTCACTTTGTAAAAAGTTCAACCTTTTAGCTTCACCTGATCCCGTACGAACCCGACCAACCCACTTATCGAGTACGATGCACAGAAAACGTCATAATTATAGTGTTTTAGATTGTACTAATAGGTCACATTTTTTACGTATCTGTCGATTCTTTCCTCGGACCAAATATGTGGGATTTTTTTAAGATATCAACTAATTCAATACAAAATATACGTTTTGGTAAATATCAAAACATCGTAATATTGACCTTTGTAAGGCTTTGGCCTCATTAGGTTAGGTGGGTTGATTGGGTTTGTCCGTTTTTGGGTTAGACAAAACATTTTTTTTTTTACCATAAGGGCGCCTGACAGCTAATTGGAGAGCGCTTCGGATTCGTAGTCCTGAGGTTCCGGGATCGATCCCCGGTGGAGGTGGAGGCAAATGGGTAAAAAGTTTCTTTCACCCTGATGCCCCTGTTACCTAGCAGTAAATAGGTACCTGGGAGTTAGACAGCTGCTACGGGCTGCTTCCTGGGGAGGTGTGTAACAAAAAGGGTCGAGGACCGGGCCGCGGGGTCGCTAATCCCCGAAATCATCTCAAGATAACCTTAAGAAGATTAGTTTAGCAAAACAGTTCAACTTTTGTACGGAGTGGAATGGAATGATCAGGGAAAGCGCCAAGCCATTACGACTATGTAGCACTTGGAGGGGGTCAGGATAAGGATTTGGGACGGGGCAAAGGTTTGGTGCCCAACCACTTGGACGGTCGGGGATTGAACGCCAACCTGTTTGAAACGAGACCGTCGCTCTACCGTCCAGCCCAAGTGATTGGACAACTTTTGTACGGAGTGGCATAGCGAGAAAACGGGCTGTTAGCTAAACAACTCAATTAAACTTAACAACTTCGCTAATTAAGATAACAGGCTGCATAACGAGGGTTTGAAAATTGTCAGGAAAATAAAGCCAAATCAGTGAAGCATATATTTTTTTTTACTGTTATCTTGAAGGTTATCTTGAAATGATTTCGGGGCTTTAGTGTCCCCACGGCCCGGTCCTCGACCAGGTCTCTTTTTTGTTACACATCCCCCAGGAAGCAGCCCGTAGCAGCTGTCTAACTCCAGGTACCTATTTACTGCTAAAAACTGCTAACTGCTAACTGCTAACTGCTAACTGCTGCTAAAAACTGCTAAATACTGTGGTTATATTATAAGCAACGATTTAAGGTGATAGAAATTTTGAAATATTTTAATTAATGGCAGATCTATTGACATTTCCATTCGTGCTTGTGCCTCTGACGGGTCCTGTGGCATAGTTGGCTACGTCCTTGACTTATATCATTCAGCCCACCACCTCTATTCTTGACCCACAGCTTAAGCGCACATTCTTGACCCACAGCATAAGCACACATTCTTGACCCACAGCATAAGCGCACATTCTTGACCCACAGCATAAGCGCACATTCTTGACCTAATCATCTTCAAATTACACCCAAAACCAGGTGATTGGTGACCTTTTGTCTGTGTTTTAAGCTTACACCTGACAACCATCCATCTAGCTGCCCGAATCGCTAAATTGTTCCTATTTTTTTTTTCAAAAGCTGGCAAATTCAGGAAAACTATTTGACCGCATAGCGAAATTGGAAGTAAAATTGGAAAGTCTGTCAACAGAGGAACAGTAAAGCAAGCGAGTGTGACAACGGAGAAACAGTGAAGGTAGGCATTATGATTCAACCCATTTATCACGCTCAAGCTCTGTATACGCCACGTCACGCTGTGACATCTATAAGCTTCCAGCTTAAAAACAACGGGCTCACCATAGCCGGTGCTACTTGGAACTTTTTGTTCCAAGGAGCGAATCTTAAACAACAACAACAGTTCCAGCTTAAAGAACGAAGCTTTCATGAAGCTCTATGAAGTTCCATCTCAGCTAATCTGAATATAATGATTCAAAAAACAGATCATATATCAATTCCCAGGAAAACAATCGTTTTGGTTCATTCTTTGAGGCTTCTTGAAGACCTCACTGCTGACTCTTGGCGTCAGTCGATCTGTCTTAATGTTCTCCAGTTTTTTCTCCTTGTGTGTGTGTTTGGAAATCAGGCTCAAATTCGATCCGTTTTTCGATCATATTTGGAGGATTAAAGAGTTTACAGACTTCTGAATCGATGCTTCGCTGATCGGCTCTCGTTCTCGTTCTGTTGCTGACATCAATTTCAAAGGTCAGAGGTGAAGAATAGAGCATAATTGTATCTCACTCTTACCTTCAGATATCAACACAACATTAAGATAACTACAAATGTACTTTTTATATCTGGTGTTGCCATGTTGATATTTACTTGCTCGTATTTCTATATTGATATCTATTGGCTACGATGATATCTGCGGTGTGGTATATATTTATATCCGATGTCTAGCATTGATATGTTGATATCTGCTGTCTAGTACTGAAATGTTACTATGTGCTGTCTGGCATTTTCAAGTGTCACCTGATGTTATCAAGTGTTATCAAGTGTTATCTGGTGTTGTCAAATCTGGCCTTAAAAGTTGAATGTGGATGTAGGTGGCTTCGAACCCTTCTTCTTTCAGTGCAATACACTTGTTGATCAACCCGTACTGGGAAGGAAGGAAGGAAGGAATTATCAAGGGAAAGCGCCAAGCCATTACGACTATATAGTACTGGGAAGGGGTCAGGATAAGGATTTGGGATGGGACGAGGGGAGGAATGGTGCCCCAACCACTTAGACGGTCGGGGATTGAACGCCGACCTGCATGCAGCGAGACCGTCGCTCTACCGTCCAGCCCAAGGGGTTGGGTGTTCTGGGAAGGAGAACATCCTTAAATTCCTTCGACTCATTTGCATTTCCAGCTTCCACAAGCGTCCTCTTGTCCTACTTTTTCTTAATTCCAAATACATATCCTTGTCCACCTTGTCTCTCCCCCCCTCCAAAGCTTGTATATTGTAATCATATCCCATCTCTTCTTTCTACCCTCTTGGGATATGAGATTAGGTTCCATTAACCTCTCCTCATATCTTAACCCTGTTAGCTCTAGCACCAGTCTTGTGGCACATCTCGAGATTGATTCCATTTCCATCATCTCACTGTATCGACACGCAGAGTAGAAAGTATCGGTGGAGAACGGACGTCTGAGAGCCATCACTACACCACAGGTGAATCTGACGGTCGTCGTGCCTGGATAAGCACAGGCAGTGAGAGTGGAGCAAGGTGACGGCTGAGCCAACATGGGTAAAAAGTTAGATGGAGAGGGAAAGAGAGAGAGCCAGGCAGGCAGGCAGGCGGCAGGCAGGTTGACAGGCAGGCAGGTAGACAGGCAAGCAGGCAGGTAGGTAGACAGGCAGGCAGGCAGGCAGGCAGGCAGGCAGGCAGGCAGGCAGGCAGGCAGGTAGACAGACAAGCAGGCAGGTAGACAGACAAGCAGGCAGGTAGGCAGACAGGCAGGCAGACAGACAGGCGGGTAAACAGGCAGGCAGGCAGGTAGACAAACAAGCAGGCAGGTAGACAGACAAGTAGGCAGGCAGGTAGATAGACAGACAGGCAGACAGACAGATAGGCAGACAGGCAGACAGGCAAACACATCGAGGTGATGGGAGTATGACAACAGTTGAACAGTTAGGTGATGGAGTATGGCAACAGTTGAACAGTTAGGTGATGGGAGTATGACAACAGTTTGAACAACAAACACAATGTTCACTACAGATGAACACCCCAGAGAGGAAAGAATGAGGTAGTTGCCCCTGCAAACACACAACGTAACTGTCCCTATGATTCCCTTGTTACAACTTACAATAAAGTTGTAAGACATCTTGTTCTAATACATTCAATAACGTATTAAAAGTTGTTACAACTTGTACATAGGTTTTGTCGTCCTATGTACCTCCCAAGATAACGAAAATTGGAGTTACTTAAGATAGCACAGAAGAGTTACAACCTTTCCGTTTTTCCTCTTGAATAGATCTTACAGTAACCTACTTGCAGAGTAAATTATTGGCAATGCAATTTCACATTCTCAGTATTTGAGGTCATTGTTTTCCTTGCATAGCAGAATCATTATGACCTCATCATTTTATCGACAAACCTTTCGTATTCAT